>OX637576.1:28604810-29204810 GCA_951800085.1 Comarum palustre | reverse complement strand
AAGATCATCAGTTGAAAGCCGATCAAATAAAATTCTTCACACCAGAATAGAGTAACAAGGGGGAATGAAAAACCTCCATATATTAGAAACCCAGTCTTTAATAGATAAGTGATTCCTCAAAAATTCATACCCATCAGAGAAAGATAACTGTCTAGAGGAAGAGGGCTCCCAAATAAGCATATCGGACTCATCGATTGAAGGGACCGCCAATTCTGAATTTTTCTAGCCAAGACTGGAAAAGCCTGGCAAAAGAATGGAGGAAGCTGCCATGAATGATGTGAGATCAAATCAGCCACATGAAGATTGTTGACATTGGACCAATCTGAGATACCCAAAGCCTCTAATATAGGTGCCTGAAGCCACTTATCCTTCCAAAAACTAACTGATTTACCATCCCCAATCAACCATAAGTAATTTAATTTAAATCCTGAAGCAACTGACCGAATACCTAGCTAAATTAAGGATTTGTGATAGCCCAACTTGCATGTAGAAAGAATAGGATACCTTGACCGTACATACTCTCCCCATTAAGAATGAGAAGAAAAAAGAGTCTCAAACAAACTTCAAAATAGCAGCAGAATTAAGAGATGATAGATCACGGATACCAAGCTCTCCTTCCTATTTCGAGACACATACCTGCACCCAAGGAATAGTGACAATCTTTCGAGCCCTAATGTTACCAGACCATATAAAATTTTGAGTCCATAATGTTAACTTCTTGACAAGATACACTGGCCACTGATATACAGAAAAAATATGAAGCAGCATACTTTGAAAAACTGATTGCACCAATTGAGTACGACCAGCCAGAGAAAGAAGTCGTCTTGGCCAACCCATAAGCCTTGATTTTGCTTTATCAACAATAACCTGAAGATGACACCTACGAGGCTTGCCACAGAAAATTGGGACCCCCAAATAAATAAAAGTCAACCGACCTGCATGAAATCCTAAAATTTGTTGACTCGGCACCTACCTATTATGATACTTGGATCTAAGATAAAAGGTGTTTTTCTCTGCATTGATATATTGACCAGAAGCTGCGCTATAACGATCAATAAATCTTCTCAAATGGTTAAGTGAAAATTTGTCCCACGACAAAAAACAATAAGGTCGTCTTTATATAGAACATGAGAAGGGGGAGTGCAATTTCTAGGGAAAGATATAAGCTTCATTCAACCTGAACTAAGTAAAACCACGACTTAAAGCTTCTTCAGCCAGACAAAAAAGTAATGGAGAAAGTGGATCCCCTTGCCTGACACCCCAGGAACAAGAGAAAAAACCATGAGGAGAACTAAAATCGATAACCTTACCGAGTGAAGAATAGTTGTGATCCAGCTAATGAAGATGTTGGAGAACCCAAAATTAGTAAGCACCTTAAGCAGAAAATCCCAATGCAGTGTATCAAACACTTTAGCAATGTCAATTTTTATCCCCACATTACCACCATAAGCCTTACGATCAAGGAGATTAAAATATTCTGACACTATACCTATGCAATTTGAAATCTGCCCACCTAGAATAAAAACATATTGCTCTGGAGATATTATACGAGCACCAATAGGCCCTAGACGAGAAGCCATGATCTTTGAAATTATCTTTAAAATAAAATTGGCTAGAGCAATTGGCTGAAATTGTGCAATTTCATGAGCATCTGGAACTTTTGGAATATGAACCAAACAATTTATATTCATGTTAGAAAGCAGCCAATTTTGCACGAAAAATTGCCTCACACATGCAACAACATCAGAGCCAACAATATCCCAAAAGATTAATAAAAAGAACCTGAAAACCCATCCGGACCTGGTGCACTAGAAGCATCCATAGCAAAGACAACATTTTTAATTTCTTCTGCTAAAGGGATTGCTGTAAGCCATTCATTCTCTGCATCTGTGACTGAAGAAGGAATAACAGAGCATACTTCATCTAGATTTCTTGGAGATGATAAGGAATAATAAAGACTTTGATAGAACCTCATAACATAAGCCACAATATTTGAAGGTTCTAATAGAATTCTATCTCCATCTTGTATTGAAGACATTCGAGCACTAGCGGAGCGAATCTTAGCATATGTATGAAAGAAGGAAGTGCTACGATCCCCATCTGTAAGTCATTTTACGCGAGCTCTATCATTCCAATAACTTTCTTGCATCTTCACTGCATTCAAAACCTGGGATTTTGCTTCAACCTCATCTTCAAATTTTTGATCAGTCATCCCATTAGTAGCAATGTCCTGTTGAATACTGGATAAAGCATTACAACCCCTATTAACATTCTCATGGGAATCATCAAACACTTTTTTATTTCAACTCCGTAAACAAGACTTTAAAACCTTCAATTTATGTAAAGTAACATACATTGGGCAACCCCAGAAAACATTAGAATGCCAACAATTAGCGACTGTTTTAAGGAAATTTGAATGCGTCAACCACATAGACTGAAACCTGAAAGGCTTGGGGCCACTTGGAGACAGTTTTGAAGCAGAGAATATCAATGGTGTGTGATCAGAGACAACTCGAGACAAAGCAATGCAATTAGAGAAAGGTCAAGCTTCAAACCAACTAGTGTCGCACATTGATCTATGTAGTTGAAGCTCAACATGAAACCTCGATCTGCAACCATTCGTCTAAGTATAATGAGCACCTGAAGTATCTAGATGAACAAAATCACAATACTCAGACATATTTTGAAACTCCAAGCAAGATATACGAGATGGCGGTGGACCCCTAAATTTTTCATGAGCTCCCAATACTGAATTAAAATCCCCAATAGTTGTCCATGGTCTGTGCTCTGATAATCATGCCATAGATCCCTGCGTTTGATGTAAGAAGTAGAAACATAAACAAAAGAAAACTAAGCTCATTATCAAAAGAAACCTGGATAGTTACTTGCTGCTCTATATCGGAAACAACCACTGGACTTGGGACACTCCGAGAAGCAGGTGCAGTTTATTGCTTGTGTTACGGAAATATTTTTCCTTCAAAAGCAGATCGTAGCCTTTTTTTATTTCCCCTAAACTCTTCAGTTTATTCTTAATTATATAGGCTCTCTGCAAGTATGCGAGTGGCACCAACCCAACTACAGGGGTGAGCACAAGAACAAGCCTAGGTTGTGGTAACAGTCGACGAAATGCTTATGGCTCTCCCTCATCGCCTTTGTTAAGTGCTCCACCTCAGAAACTACTTAATCGGGATGGATTCTGTGATCAAGAAACTGGTCTGTGATGTAAAATGAGTCCAATGCTAAGCATGGTAATTAGTTTTACCAACACTGAATTGATCACATACCACATCCGGGTATATGTATGCAGGAGTAAAGACAAGGCAGATTGAACAAAAACACCTCTAGACCCAAATTGCCATATGTTCCATTAGTACTTAATCATCCAATGCTGATGAGAATCCCAGGAAATTAACATAATTTTGACGTTTATAGCATTTGTTATGTTACATCACTTGCTGTAATCCACTCAAAGTGTAAGAATAAAGTTTGACAAAACAGACCACAAGTAGTCTCTGTGCAGTAAACTGGTGCGTGAAACCAGGAAACTCAGTATGACTTTGCAAAAATGGCAACTTCCTCAGCAGGATTGCCAGTCATCAAACATGTTTTAATCCCATGTGGCTGGTCAAAAGGAAAACACCGTATGGTTGCCCCTGTTTCTTCTTTCACCTTCAACTCATCATTGTCACTGTACCAATAAGAAACAGAGCTTCATAATAGCGTCAGGTAAGCAATTTACACTAGTTTACAATCTTCACTTAATAATATCAAAAAGCCATCGTCAAAAGAAGTCAAGTTTAGACCCAAACCTAGCTGACCAAGGACCTCTTGCCCATTTTCCCTGGGAGATTGCAGCTTTGAGTTCATCATATGAGCTCACATCCACAATATTGCTGCAAGAAAAAAAATTGATATTGTCAATGTCTCCACAACTTTCCTACAAAGTGCAACGGTTGAAAGAATGGACATCTCATCATAGTGAATAGACAAGGCATAAACCCTGGCTTTCTAGAATGACAGTGTTAGCAAATTCATTGCATACATAATGGACTATCACCATAATCTTCTTTCAATCATGAGACTTGAGACCATACAGAGTATGAAATGGTAAGAGCTAGAAAATGCACCTATCACGAAATGATTTTGCTTGTCCCAAAAGAGATGACTGGATCTCATCCAACTTGTCCTTGATATAAGCTTCCAAGATCGATGGCTCCATGGATATTCCAAAAACCTTCCCTTGCTTTCCAGGAACATCTCTTCTACATACAACCACACTCCGGCTTGATACGTCACGAGGACCAATTTCAATTCTTAAAGGGACTCCCTACAGATCAATCAGCTATTGAGGTGACTGAAAACAAAATAATCTTTTCATAGCAAAGTGTAGACTAAATCTCCAAGAGTAGCATGCCCAGAGATACCAATTTCTATTTCATTTTTAACACTGAAGAAGACAAACCTTCATCTCCCAGAAATTGAATTTCCATCCTGGTGTTCTTTGATCAGTGTCATCAAGTTTAACTTTAATTCCAGCAGTGTGCAGCACATCCTTTACGGATGATGCAGCATTAAGAACTCCTGCTTTATCATCTTCCTTCTTCCAAATGGGTACGATCACCACCTAGGAAACCAATGTATTCTTTTAAAAGAGAACAAAGAAGAGATCCATGCACTTACACTTAGGCTCATCCAGCACATTATACAAGCACAATCAAATTGAACTTAAAGCATAACAATGCATCCTTTCTTGTGAGAACAAGGAAGACTAATAAATGATCATGTGAAGTAAGAGAATTATTAATTCAACTACAACACGGCATCCTTTCTGTTTAAAAAACTTCTTAGCCAAACAATGGAGTAAACATTGCAATATTTACAAATGCATCCTACACAATAGGGACAAAGGGAATTTCTGTCAGATACAAGGGGCCGTTCATCCATCAATAAGCTTCTGTTAGACATTAGGGTCATGCCTTTGAATATAATGGATTAAATCTCCAATTTTAGCCTTTACCTGTATTGGAGCAATCTTTGGAGGAAGCATTAAACCGGTGTCATCTCCATGGGTCATGATAATACCACCAACAAATCGAGTACTCACAGCCCAGGAAGTCTGCCATACATGTTGCCTCTGTCCACTTTCATCAGTAAACTGTACAAAGCACATATCTTGGTCAGTCTAGCTGAGGCTTATACACATTAAAAAGCCTATGGTGCCTCTATAAACATGAGAGAATAGTTTATCAAGGTACCAGTGTTCCAAAGGCACGAGAGAAATTCTGCCCAAGATTGTGGCTGGTTCCAGCCTGCAGTGCCTTCCGATCACCCATCATAGCCTCTATTGTGTAGGTCCTAACAGCACCAGCAAATGTTTCCACTTTTGATTTTCGACCTGCAATAACAGGTATTGCAGCTTCCTCATAAGCAAATTTTGTATATACGTCAATCATCTGTATAGCCTGCAGTTTAGTAGCGCACTGAATGCATTAAACGAGAACAACACTCCTTTTACAACTGTTTTAAGGGAAATAGTTAAATCAAATGCAAACCTCTTTCTCTGCCTCCTCTGGAGTGGCATGAGCAGTATGGCCTTCCTGCCAAAGAAACTCAAGAGTCCTCACAAAAGGTTTAGTCCGCATCTCCCATCTTGTGACATTTGCCCACTAGATCAAATTAGACACAGTAAAGACCAAAGTTTACAGCAAAACCACTCCACACAAAGTTGACACACTGCAAAGAATGCAACAAATTAAGCATCATACCTGGTTAACCATAAGCGGAAGGTCACGGTAACTATGAATCCACTGAGTGAACATATGATTGACTATCGTTTCACTTGTGGGTCGAACCTGCCAGAGCCCTCAAGAAGTACAACAATCAAAGCCATATCTTAGGTCATAGTTACAAACACCTCAACAGTCGAAATCAATATACACATTACATACCACAAGCTTTTCTTCAAGCTCCTTCCCTCCTCCAATAGTCACAAGAGCTAATTCAGGACTAAAACCTTCAACATGACTAGCCTCTTTCTCTATAAACGAGTACGGTATAAGCTGCACATTTCACCATTTCGGAAATCTCAAAGCAGTAAGCACACATTGCCAATCTTAAATTTCACATTTTAGCAAACTTAACTAATTACCTGTGGGAAATACATATTACTGTGACCAGTCTCTTTGAACTTGACATTCAGATAATCCTGCAAGAAGAGTAAAATTACAGTCAAAACCCTAGAATTGAACTTGAAATCGAGTCAATAGAGGTTCCGAGTCTACCTGAATGGCTTCCCAGATAGCATAGCCGTAGGGACGAATCACCATGGTTCCCCGAACCGGACCGTAATCTGCAAGCTCCGCATTCGCGATGACGTCAAGGTACCAAGCATTGAAATCCTGTGACCGAGGAGTGACGCCACCTTCCTGGCTGCTCTTCCTGCTGTCGACGGCGTCGGTCGCCGGCACCGTGCTCTGAGCTGAGAAACTGGCGGAGGAAGAAAGCGGAAGGAGGTGGTGACGACGGCGGAGAACTGAGGGGTAGCGGCGGGAGATGGAGGGGGAGAAGAGCGAGCTCAGAGAAGAAGGTAGTCTCAGAGATGCAGCCATTTTTGGAGGCTCGAGAAGTGATGAGGTTTACTTTTCCCCTTTTTATTTTAAATGGTAGACTTCGCAGCCCGTTAAGGCCCACACCAGCCTGACCGCCATGCCATAACTTGGTCTAGCCCACAATAATTATAATTAGCCCAAATTATTTTAGACCCAATCCACGTTTTGACTTTTTAAATAGTGGACCCCGTAATCCGTTTAGGCCCGCGCTAACCTGACCGCCGTGAAACCCCGTAGCACGTTTCGTTAAGCCCCGCATGAAATTATTTTTCTTTTATATTTTCTTAAATTCTGGAATTGGAATTCATGAAAGATTCTCCGCCGAGTAATTCGACGGTGGCTTACCAGAAACTTAATCTCCGTCGTAATCTGTCTAAACTTAACATCTGTGTGCTGAATTAAAGTTTCTGAGCCGGAGAAATTCACTCCTCCGTATATAGTTGGTCCCAAAAGTACTGTATGCAGCTTCAGCAAAGTGAAGATGATAAATCTTTCGCAAAGCATGGGATACACACCATATCAGATTCTAGTGAAGTTTCTAAAATTACAGAGCTCTTGTCTCAGCAAAGAAATTTTTTCAAATTCGCAGCACAGACAATGACAGCATCCCATATATTCAGAGAGCATTGGGATTCACCATCAGTTATATATATCCTTCCTCAAAGCATCATAAGCTATCTTCAAGTTATATATATCGTTTAAGAAGAGGGGTACGCATACAGAGGCACCTGATCGAAGATGATTTAATGTCATGAAAGAAACTCTGATCGATAAAGAGTCGACGTTAGTGTTATGGACACCTCGGGATGTCCAGTAGTCCTAAATGCCTATAGATCGGCCGAGAGGGTATAAGTTGCTTATTGCTATATATGAAAGCTATAGAAAGATTGATCGGTAGATAACTCCTAACCTATCTAGCTTGGTATTTCAAGTCAAGTTTGAGATGAAATTTTACAGAGATGATCTATACATATATACTTAGATATTGAACGGTTAAGATCTGAAACTAAGATCGAAAAGTAAGGCAAAATCACACATCCGCACATCCTTAGCCAACATATATATATATATATATACATACATATATATATATATATATATATATATATATATATCTCCACTTAGATGCAAAACTATTGAGTCGATGAGAGCACGCCCAATGACGATGTCCCTTCACAAAGCCTCATTGCTTAAAAGGGATTCTCATGCTTGACTTCAACTCAAGTGAGAAGATGCTCGCTCTTAGGTCAATTTTCGATAACGACCGTATGTTCCATACTAATTATAAAACTCTTAAACTATTGGTTCTGTCGATAGGTAGTTGAACCCAGCTGGTAGTATATTTTCAAAATGAACTACTACTTCAAGCGGCGGGTCCATGGAATCCAAATCTGCAAAACTACCTTGTTGCTCTCAATCTTCAAGCTCGTCCTGATGGGAAAATAAGGTAGGTGATTCATATCTAAAACAAAGCTTTACGAGTTCCATATATAGGTTTCTCAAAGTATTTCCACCTGACCACTCTTATGTGTGAGAGCTGTTGCATGGCTTTTGTGCTTTTTCCTAGCCAGTCGTATTGATCTATATATCTGATTTCCCAAGCTGTGTACAATACTGCAATTGTGAAAAAAACACGTTTCATAGTTGATTAATAGTCACCTTCTTGCACAGGTATGTCAAGTACGAGCTGGAAGTACCTTAATTTTTTCGGATATGTAAATTCTAAAACCTTAGTTCTTGATGCAAAACAAGGAGACATCATTTTGTTTACTTATCCATCCGCAAACGCATATTCTCTAGCTACCTGTGCATGTAGTATAAGTTACACACAACAGTATACAATATAGGAATATCCTCAATTAATCCACATCTATCTTGGATAGATTTGCATCCAAAATAGGAGTTCTCTGCCCAGGACCATGAATAATACACACACGCACACGCACACGCACACGCACACTAGATCTGTTCGCAATTGCATGCATGTCTATAAGATCTCTCTATAAATCTGACAATTATAACTCTTCCAGACTACCACCGGACAATTCACAGAAAGTTTCGTTGTTTTCCATCACATCTAAAAACACAGCCTTTCAGCACACGCCTCTGTCATTTCAGATAACTGAGGGGTACACGTACAGCATACAGAATCATTTTTCAATTAAGATTACGTATTCAACCGCATATACGTACGATTGATGTTTAAATTAAAATTGGCTGTCATGTTGTGTATAATGCAGTGTTTTCAAAGGTGTTTCGGGGCGGCGGTGGAGCACGCCTTAGGGCGGAGCGAGGGAGAAAAGCCCCGTCGGTTTTTTTACCGAGACGCCGTCGGAGCGACGAGGCGTTGTAGAGGCGAGACGAGACGAGGCGAGATGCTGAATTTTTATTTTGGTTTTTTCCGCGTCACAAGCTGCCTCCAAGCTCCTCCTCAGCCCTAAACCGTTGCTTCCAGCTTCACCTAAGCTTGAGAAGCTTACCAGAAGACGTCGCCGGAGCCGAGAACCCAGGAACCCAGAAAAACAGTAAAACAGTGAAATGAGAGATTCGAAATCGAGGCTCGAATCGGACATCAAGAGGCAAGGGAAGGAAGAGGAAGAGGAGAGGAGAAGGAATATATCAGTCACACGCCGAACCGCCGCCTAGGTCGCCGGATTCCGGCCATTGACCGCCGAACGCAGTGGCGTTCGATCTTCCTGCACGGTAGCTGCTTGGGGATTCTGAGGGTTGGGTCAGGTAGAGGAGAAGGAGGGGAAGAAAGTGGTGGTAGAGCGCCGGCCAGTGGTGGCCGGACGGCGACTGTGACGCGGCTGAAGGACAGGGCGAAGTCGCCCTCTGTTTCAGAGGAAAAGACCGGGGAGAGAGTGAAGACTCGATTGACCGAGTCAACACCTCTTCCATATTTATACAAAGATAAACGGCTGGGATCAAATCCCTTAATGATCTAACGGTCTAGATTAAGTGGAGGTAAAAAGTAAAACTGAAATGGTAACTCTTTTTACCGAAATGGTAATTAAAATGATTAGAAACTTCAGAAATTAGTAGAAAATAAACAGAATCTCCGAAAAATAATCCGAAAATACCGGGAGACTCGTGTCGACACGTACTATGACATCGAGTCATTAAATCAGGTATTTGGAGAACTTTTAAAAACTCGAAAATGAACGTGGTCGTTCACTCGCGAAGTTACCGAATGCGACTTAAACCTCAGTAACTCGCCATTAACCACGGTTAAAACGTGCGGAGTCCTACAGAAGATCTTACTTTGCCTCCCCATACTAATGAATTGAACATTGATAATTGTGATGATATTCATGGTGTTAGTGGATATGATGCGGAAGATTGAAGTGTATCTTTTTAATTAAGTGTATTTTTCTAAACCCTAAACCCTAATTAGAACCTTGTTTTTGAACCTTGTGAAGTACTATTTGAGGATGAATTTATGGTTGTAATAACAATTAAATATTTTTTGTTATGTATTGAGATTATATATATATATAATGAATTTATTTATTATTTGTTGGAAAGACGGTCGCCCCGTCGCCTTAAGACTTTCGCCTCACGGGGCTTCCACAATTCGCCTTCGCTTTCGTTTTCGTCTTTGAAAACATTGGTATAATGTACGTAGCGGACGCATCGAGTTGGGGCAGCTTCTTTCCTTTTCTCAGATCACTTGTTGTACGTGTCGAAATTTAACAATGAATTTCCATGGAACCCCAAAGAATGGAATCAATACTGGCTCTAACAACATTATATTACATATGAGCTTTCTCTTATATATTATGAACTTGTGTTCATTGATTTCTCGTTCATTTGTGCAAAATTATTAACTGCAGCTCCCATATATATATATATGGCCTGCCTTTCTTAGAATTGTATATACTCCTCAATTGACAACTGATCAGGAAAACCGTATCATGCATTCATGCATCATCATGACCTTTCTCAAATCACAAGTAATGTAATTCATATATAGATATACAGGAATCGCAATAATACTTCATAGGCAGAACGCACATCTCACAAAGTAAGCAAAGAATTTCACCGATCTTGAACACTTTTTATGTCTTTTTGATTACTTTGTAAATTAAAAACAAATTCCATTCAACAAGAAACTCCCAGATGATCCAACCACGTACGTCAGTACATGTACTTACATAGTCCTCTATCCTGATCGACTAATTTATTTTGAATTAAGCATACCAATTTGTACTCTAATAATACGCTGCTTTAGATTATATATATGTATGTATGTATTGATCGATGATTAATAAAAAGGTCACAAAAGGAGAATAGGTAATATTAGTAATACCATTCTGTTTACCCTATGTACGTACGGACAGCACAGCAACTCAATATATTTCCTTTTGAAGTACAGCATGTACCGGCTCCTATGATCGATTGTAATAGGTAATCATATGTATCTTGTATGGACTACTTACTGTAATATATGTTTTTAACGCTTAGTTTCATTTCCACAGATCAATTTGGCAACTTGAGGCAGATGTTGAGGCGGCATAGTCCTGTGCAATAATATTTTCTGGCCTCTTGGATTCGTTGCCTCCCATAATCGTATGTATTTCATCACCCATAGGATCAAATACTGCTTCATTTGAGTAATTTGCTGTGGTTTCCTTAGAAGCTTCTTGCTGGTCATGGCTGAGCTGTGATGCAACAAATTTGTCAAGAACTCGCCAATCTGTAAGTTGATCATCAAGACTGTTGTCATTATAAAGTAGCAGTGATGAGGAGCTGATCATGAGATTCTGTTGGCTCATCTGCTGCACTTTCTCCTCAGGTCTGAATGTGGAAGATGGCATGATATGACATCCATTGTTCCTCTGATGATCATAAGTGCTATATTGAGCAACTTTGGGGCTTTCTAATTGAGGGAGCTGGAGAAAAGAATCAGGATGAGGATGCGCAGGCATAGCATTGTACTGCAAGTGATGATCAAGTTCTTGTTTGCAGTTGGAATAAAGCTGTTGATGATATGATGATGATGGTGTTGTATTAGCAGGGTGTGGAATCATATTTGTCCTTGGAGAATCAAATTCCGACATGAATGAGGAGCCTTGGTCATACCAACATGATGACTCGTAATCACCCATTCTCCTTACAGTTGCCAATCGTTTCTTGAACACCCTACAGACAACCCATCCTTCTTCCTGCATTTATATAGACCAGTGAGGAGTTAATTAACACCAACATTTCACTGTACAATTACTTTAGACATCGATTCCATGACCTAGGTTTTCTGTTATGCGTGTGTAAAATTGCATTATAACAAAACAGCTCAAAACCTTGAGTCTTCTAACTAAATTCTTTAAATCAAGTAAACCTAATCTCTTGTATGCTGAGAAGTACTATTCCACACGGATGTATCATATATTTTGATGAACTCAGTGCGGTACATATCTTGTTGGATTTTTTTATGTGAATAAAAACTTTAGCATGAGAGTGGGGGGTTCAATCGCGCTATGTATATGCCTATTTTAGAAATTTGGTCCAGTTTAACAGAAAATTTACAGCTGGAAAGCTAGAGAGTGAATAAATTGTTAGATTGAGGAGAGATGTAAAACACTTGCCTGAGGAGGTCCATTTTCATTAGTTTCAAGTCGATACTCATGCATGATCCAATCTAATTTCAGTCCATTTGGAGCACGTCCTTTGTAAAACACCAGAGTCTTTCTCATGCCAACAAGGTTGTGCCTAATGTAAATAGCTTTATCTCTTCCAGTAGCTTTCCAGAACCCAGCTTTTGTTGCTCTATTTGTGCGAGTTCCTGTAGGGTACTTCTTATCTTTGTGACTGAAAAAGTACCATTCATTCTGATCTTCACTACCTATTTTGCACAATTCTGTCCAATTGAACAACAATTGTCAGTGCGCACTCGGATGATATGAATCAAAGTCTTTTTACTCAATTTAATCAATTACTTGATCAACAAGTTACATGAATTCCTACCTTGAAGATCCCATGGCTCAATCTTATAAAGATCAACATCTCTGATGACATCAAGGTCGATCTTCTTTGAAGCAATCTTCTTTCTGAGATAATAATCAACAAGTTCTTCATCTGTCGGGTGGAATCTAAAACCTGGGGGTACATGTGAAAAGTTATCCATGTTCTTCAAACCTGCACATATATAAAGCCAATTATAATTAACAACAACATGTTTATGCATATATATTCCATACATATAGACATAAATTCTTTGCAAACCCCAATGCCTCCTACGATTTTGAGGGACATACAGGATGGAGATTGTGAGGATGAACATGTATCGCCTGGCGTTTACAATTGTATGTACAAAGATTGTATTGTCAGACCGAAAGGTGTGAGCTAGAAGCTAGAATAGCAAGCATGAAATCACAACTACCGCAGTGGACAATACAACAGTCAAGAACACATAATTCATTACCTTGTACGTATGGAACTAACAAGAAAGTGTTCGACTATTGATACTGGAAACTTATGTCAAAAGTAATGGAACAGCTACTACAGTTTATTCTTTCCATGAGTTTTGTGAGGAGAAACCCTAGACAATACGGCATGAAAAAATCTAAAAGAAATAGGGAATCGACATGAAATCTAAAAGTTAACGAAATTGAAAACGGATGCATGATTTGATCAAGGGCATATAATTCTGCCAGATTTCCTTAGATTTTTTACTAGAGTTTATTACACAGGAAAACTGAACTCACGAGTCCATGGAATAATTAATTCTTATATTATTATAGATTATGAGCATGATTAAGAAGAAAACTTTCTTAAATTCAAGAAATTTATAGAATTCAAGCCTTTAGATTCAAAAAATATATATAGAATCCAAGAAGATATCATGTCACTGAGTTGACAGGTAACCACAATTAAGGACCTTTTTCTTACCGTTCTAAGGAAAATTAAGGTTACCTGCTTACCTTATTTGAATCCTAAATAAGTACGGATGATGTTATGAATTGATGAATGTACTCATGTATGCATGCAAACTTATATCTAAGAGAATTTAACATCTTTTGACGTAAACCTACATAAATAACGTACATTTTCAGAGACTTCACATATCTATAGAAAAACCAGGTATCTTATTTTCATTTTCCCAAAGCTACTACTCAAGAATAATAAAAAAAAGCAATGCAGCAAGTTACTACAAAATTAAAAACAAAATGATTATGCTTGTAGGTAGGACTCATCTAAATGATTTAGCAATATTTTTTTAACCATAGCATGACATTATATGCTTGTTGGAGATAAAGTACAAGTATAGCTACCAAGATCCATGTGTTGTAAAGGAGATATGGTATGGCGAGTGTAGTGCTAAATTGTTGATTTTTATTAAAATTAACATGCTCCATCAAGTTGATGAGAAAAAGGAGTTTTTTTTCGAATTAAAAAAAAGATTTTTTCTCACTTCAATTGGGTATCAAACCTGAAAGTCAAGAAACCCATGGAAGATCCATTTTCATCCAAAAGAACAAAATGCAGAAGACGAAATAATTATAAGAACAACCGTGAGTGGTGCACATGAAATCATTAAACGAAACACTATCTCATAACAACAAGACCCTAAACACTATCTCATAACAACAAGACACTAGCATTCAGGATCAATCCATATCCTGTGAGGCCACGGTACAGATCGAGACTAACAAAGAAAATAAAGCAAACCAATTCAAAAAGAGAGAACAAAACAAGATGAAGAAGAAGACCTGTAAGATAAGTACTGATGATGAAGAAGACGGTGAAGAAGAGGAAGAAGAAGAAGAAGAAGAAGAAGAAGAAGAAGAAGAAGAAGAGAGAAGAGATGATAACAACCTTGGCTAAATTTGCTCCAGTACTACAGATCTGATTGAACCAGAACCTCGTATCCACTGATCAGCGTAGAATTAGATCGAGACAAGGAGCTAGCTAGGTCCTGATGAGCTTTAGACACTCTTACTTTTCTATGGTTAAATACCACTGATCGAACAAGCAGACAAAAGAAGAAGAAGCACAGAAAGAAAGAAAGAAAGAAACAGAATGAAACAAACAAGCAGACAAGAAGGCCAACAGAGGACCTCGGGACTTGAGCTGATCTCTCCTCCTCAACTATTGAACTCTGTGTTTTAAGAACCGTCTTGTCGCAATACAGAGATAGAGATCAGATCCCGAGGACTGGAAAAGAAGGAAAGGAAAGTGAATTCGGAAAAGGGGAAAGGAGAGCTAAGAATGGCAAAATAGAGAAGAAGTTGAGTTGAATAACAAGCAAACACAACAGAAGAAAAAAAACATGCACATGCCCTAATTATAATCCATCCCTCTCATATATACTGATCGATATTACATATTTACATTACAGTTTGTTTCTCTCTCCTTTATCTTTTCAGCGGGGGCTTGATTGCTGCAAAAGCTTCGCGCTTAGAAAAAGGGAGGCGCTCAAATGGCTCACTGAGAGAGAGAGAGAGAGGGAGGAGAGAGAAGAAGTGTGTAACCTCCACAGCCACCCACCAGCTACTGATGGAGACCAGAAGAAAGGGCTTCAGCAGCTTCTGAATGAGGCTTTGTCTATCTGGGAGCGAATGAAAAAGATTGGACGGTGAGATGGCGATGATGAGATCAGTTTGGGTTCTCTATCTTAAATATCTTAAACGACAATGAAGGAGAAAGGATTAAATCTATTCAAGAGAGTGTGTTAAAGGAAGTAATTGATCTGCGATGATGACGATTAGGATTATGATATAGAGCTAGATTTGTAATCGATGATGGAAAGGATATTTTTGGTAGCGGATACTTTTAATCAAGTTGTCTAGGTTTAATTAGCTTTAAAATTAATCGATAATAAAGACTTAAAAAAAGTAGTCTCAAACTTAAGTTTACAAATAAAGTCTCATTTTTTTATGTGTGATTTATATCTCAACACATTCCGACACGTGTGGTGAATCTTCATACCTAACACGTGAACAACATATGAAGTGACATGGAGTTCGTGTGGCGTTTACGCTTCACTTCACACGTGTACGTGGGTAACAGACTCTGATATTATAATAAAATAGTTTGTGGTTCAACTTAAAAACTAATTAATAATGAAGAAAATAACTCAAACCCTTATAAACCCACAAATAAAATCATATTTTTCTAATCTCAACAACATTGACCTCTCCCAAGCACCTGAGCTAGGTGGAGGCGTGATGAACATTCTCCCGCCCAAAAAGTAATCCCTGCCCTAGCTACCTAGCTTACTTAGCCCTTCGTTTTCAGCTACTCCCTGTATACTAGTTTACTACTGTTTCGTTAATCGGAGACCGCGTGATGTGCACGCCCAGATTAATAATTATATAGGACAAATATATGATTAACTTGCCACCCTTCTAGATGCTAGCTGCAATTTGAGACTTGTATGAATTTAAGATTTACAATGGCAGATTTCCTCTAAAAAGATGAGATATGGTACTTATGTCGATCTATATGTTAGTTTAGATTGTTCTTTAAATTTTGTCTAAGATTCTAATTTTAAATGACAAATCTTTGATTTAGAAGTTCGTAATGTTTAAGTTCTGATATCATAATAAAGTAGTTTATAGATTATTTATTTGTATATATCTATAAACTAGACGGTCAAGATGTGAATATGTGATCGAAAATAAGATGAAACGAAAAAGTTCTTAACTATTCCTCAACAAGGATGTCCTCAATAGAACATCTCTCGTGTATTCAAATGAAATTTGAAGGGTATATATAAGTTCACTATTTTGAACTCCATACTATATATATACTGCCATTCATGTTTGAGTAAGTGAAACATGCGACTTACCAATAATTATAAACAGACCTAAAACAACAGTAGAGATCAATATCAAACGGCAACTCAAAATCCAATCTATGACCCCTGGTAACACACAATATTAGCACCCAAATAACTAACAAACAACACTACCAACGAACTATATATTTAGCTTGAATCATAAAATATACTCTTATTTATATGTTGTTTTTGTTGTTTATTTATATGCTTTTGTTTTATACAATTAGATCCTTCGTGACCAACCATTACCAACACCTTACTCTATAGAGTTGTCCTCCAAACCCTAAACAAAACCAGCTCGATGGTGCCCGTGACAAGAACAAAAAGAATTAAGAAATCCCAAAAAGTGCACATAAAAAATGCAAGAAGAACATCCAGAAAGATAGAAAACCTTAAAAACAAAGAATTTGAATTATCCTATTCGACACCAGCAATTGCACGCGAGCTCTGGTTGGTTGGTCCGCAATAAGTCTATGTTCTGTATTTCCTCATGACCTGGACCCATTATGGAACCGACCCTATACAAATACGATAGCAACACTTCTCCTCTCTCATCGGCTCGGCTCGGCTCGGCTGCGCTCTCCTCAGTAAGCCGGCTGGTGCGTCGACAGTAAAACAACGAAAAGTCAGGTCGTTGTGCTGCGTGAGTTTCCGTGCCCTCTCTCGGGTGGTGGACTGTGGGGCCCAACTGGAGAGGACAGGTTTACGTGGCGGCTAATGGTCCGGCGTGGGCTAGCCCAAGAGATCATTAGGCTCACCATTTTCCGTGCAGGCCGGTTTATGCTTGTGGGGTCCCAGCATCCCCGGCCAACATGTTCTTGGCAGGAGAAGCTCACGCTTACCCGTTCGTGTCCGTTTAATTAGAATGAAGACGCGCGCGGAATTGCTTAATTACAATTGGCATTTGTTTTGCTTATCTTGCTAAACCTAAAGCATTTGTCTATCTCGGATCTTCTTAAAATGGATTGTGTCACAATCACCACTTATAAAGGTTGTGTTATTAGACCAGATTGCATTGAGTCCTTGCTCATTGTTTCCTTCATTTATCCATGTGTAGAGAGCCGGTGCTTTGCCTTTGGCTTTTGGGGTCTTTAGGGTAAAGGCAATGTGTTAAATATGATATAATAGTGGGATAAGCATGTTTCGTTGTAACAAGCTACAGTAAAGAAAGAAGTGAAGCTAAAGTCTCAGACGTGATCCCAATGTCATTTAGGACGTACTCATAGTTACGTAGAGTTGAGTTTGATTTCAAGTTTAATTAAGTTCCTATTCGACCAAAAGGGTTTTATTAATTACTAGCTCTTCCACACATCTTGAACGATAATGATAATTTTATATAAGCTTAATCGAGTTAATGGCACCAAACACCAATAACCTGCTTACGACAAGGTATTTTGCATGCACTAGAAAACTCAATGATAAACACAGTGACGCACTTAATTGTTGATTTTAATTGCAATGATCAATTAGGGGTTTTAATTGGTACACCAAAAATCTATCCTCATTGATCTGTAATTGATAAAAGAGCGATCGCGACGCCATTACAAGTGCTCTAATTGAATGACCACGTTGTTTTGGAATGATAACCCTTGGGCTGCGGCCCATGTGCTTTTTTAATATTCTTTTAATTTACATAGATTAAGTTGAAAACCTAAGATTTTATATAATTAGTCCAGGTAAATATGAATTATCTCAATGTTAAAAATAAAAATAGTAGTCAAATAGTTAAAGAAGAGTGAAATTGTTACAGGAAAATAGACAATCGGAATTGATCTTCTCATCTCATTACGTATCCTCTTTATATAGAGGTGTGATTACAATGGTAATTACAATAAACATAATAACAATAATGATTAATTGATAAGTGATTGAGTAATTATATCTGTTAATCGCTAATTGCATAATCAACTCTTCTTCAGTTACTTTGACGAAAGCATATAATACGTATTTCCTTTAACAGAAATAACATTGTTCGCATCGAAAAATAATTTTCTGATAGTAGTGACGGTGAGTAAATAATTGACGATTTGATATAAAAGAATAAAAGTCTAACTTAAAATTAGGTATATATAGTTGGATATTTTAACCAATTTATATATTATGTAGCAAATGAATATACTTAAACAAAAAATTCAAATGAAAGTTTAACCGAGGGTATTTACAAATCTTGACTTCGTCCGTGATAATAGCCTTATTTGCCTCTCCTTTAACTTTCTACGATCCTACCCTTAAAATGTCTGAACTTCTCTTGTAATTTTCCCACAATTATCAAGTTACTGAAGCAGATACCATGCAATGCATAACCGTCCGTACGCGAGGAGACAAGAGAGAACTTGTATGTAACTGCATGAAATGGATCGTTTGTGCAATTGCTCGTTGGGAGAGAAAACCGTCTCAAACTCAGATCACCTGAATTTGGATCAAAAGCATTAGGCATGATGTCACAATAGCCCCATCGCTCTACTAAAATCCACAACCCAGGCTATATATCTAGCTCGCCGGCGCATTAGAGACTTTCAGACAAGTGTGGTCAGTGTATAGTTCCTAATCATAGTCATTAGTAGTGGCGGAGTGGTACCAACACGTCGGAGAATGTGAAAGGGACCTTATTAGAAGTTTAATTGCGTGACATTAGTTAATGACTTAAAATCTTAATTTCTTTTTGTTTCGTTCTAGTATACTTACCAAGATGATTAGCAAAAGTTTTAGAGGGCCAACAAATGGTGGGAAGCTGAAAGCCAACAAATGGCGGGGACTAAGTTGATGATTGCTGATATAGACTCATTATTGTTTCGGTTCCCCACGTTTAACCAAGGGGGGATGGGCAACTCCTCAAAAGCTTCCTATTAAAATTAGGAAAACTGGATGATAACAAATGGCAATCCTCTCACTCTCATCCCCATGTTGTCCTACATTCTATCCACTATAAATACTCAACTCCATCTTTTATTCAAGTATTTTATGAGAAATTCTTCTGTCGATCAAAAGCTTGGGATCGATGGAGGATATATAATTGATAGGAGAGATAAATCGCCTAACAAAAATACTTTATTCTTAACTCAGATATATAAATGTAGTACCAATAAATAGAGGTTATCGTCCATAAGAAATTGATGAAACTAAGTCTTAAAACACTAGATGAACACGAAAGACACAAATCTGACAGACTCGACTACTGAACACTAAATACACTGCGAACTTAACCTAGACTAAACCAAAAGCTATGAAATTTTGATACAATTAACTAGACACAGTGGTGGACTACCACACAAAATTTGAGGGTATTCAGAGTTGATTTGGTTACTGAAATAAATCAGACAAGCTACTTCTGAATACATAAAATAAATGCTGAAAGTAAATATGCTTATGATTGCAAGTTGTTTAATTTGTAAGATGAAGGAATTAAGGGGAATGCAATCCACCACAGCCAATCCATCTCTCTATCACATACTTATCCTAATGCACATATCCAATGAATGAAAGTTCTCAGGAAGAGTTGATCGTTACAACCACATCATATTACCTAATCCTTATGCCTATGCAAATTTGTCATGGACCTCCCCTGCATCTATCCCTCTATGAACCCATAATCATGGACCCTAGTTTTACAAAGAAGAAAAAATTATAATCTAGAGAAGGTTTGAGAAGCTGCAAGGGTTCACAGGTACACTAAGAGCGTGTTCTACTAGACCTATGGTTTCAATCACCCGACGAAATAATCTATCTGGTGTATCACTGTAGAGAATTCGGTGGAAGAAATTATCTTCAGTCGCCCGTATCTCATAACAATAGAATCCTAGCATGCATACTAAGTTGCGCACCAAAGTAGACATGCAAGAAATCATCATTGATTCATATAGAGAAAGAAACCTCATTGAAGATGAATATGCAAACTAGATTAAAGTATATGCATTAAAAAGACTTCATGTACGGGGCTTCAAGCAGCCCCTTAACAAGAGGTTTAGCTATCGAAAGTCATGATGTAAGAATCAAAACAAATCATAGAGTTTACATATGGAGATTGGATGAAGAAGAGAGACTACATTCACGGATCGAGGTCGAAGGATTCGGTCTGCTCCTCTCTTCTTCTGTCGTTCGCTCCTTTCTTCTCCTCTGCCACGATAACTTCTGTCTTTTTTTCTTTTTTTGTCGAACTCCCCTTGCATCTGTCAAACTCCCCTCCCCCTAAACCTAAAAAGAGTTTTTATAGTTCAAGAATTGGGCTAGTCCTTTTCCTCTTAGATTTTAGGCTCTTTCTAAACAAATTAGCCCTCTTCTATTTTACATGGAATTCACATAAGATCAGATTTAACCCTATTTTCGAGCTGAATTCTTCATTGGGCCTCATAGATTTGTCTGGGCTTTAAAACACATCTTTCTCCACAAAGACAGATTTTCGAGCAGATTGACCTCCAGTCACTAAAACGGTCATAACTTCTTCATAAAAATAGGTATTGACGATCCAAAAAATGTTCTGGAAAATAGACTCTTGTAGCTTTCCGTTGATATAAGACTCATCGTCTAGGTAATTGTGAGCTAATTGCAATCCTCTGCCGAATATAACTGACTTGTACAAGATGATTTCCCAAATTCAGGTTTAAACATCCTTTTACTTCTTTTCTCCTTTATTGACTCAAAATACTTACAAAATGCTAAAGTAATATAGAATTGCTAAATAAGTAACAAAAGTATAAGTATACGAGCACTAAAAAGTAGCATAAAAGTGCTTGTTTATGCACGGATCAATATTATATATACACAAACATATATTAAACATATATATATAAAGTAGACTCGACCATGTATGTATTTCTCAAGTCTCGGTATGTACCTAAAAAGTATTGAGTAAAACTTGGGCAATATGAAAACAGGTAGGCCATACGTACGTTATGGACATAACAAGAACATAAACTGTAGATATCAAGAAAGATGACCACTTACCAGATCGAACACTCTATATTCAAAGGATAACACATCGATCGATCGCCCGGAAAATTTGGGAGGTCAGGCCACCATGGTCAGCTGTGCTAGCTGAACCAAATTGGCTACTTATGATCCGTCGAACCAGACTGGATATAGGTCTCTTTTTTGAATAGCTATAAAGCTCTATTTTAAATAGCGCGTCTTATGACACGCTATAGTTTAAGACGTGACGTAGCTTCTCCATTTCGCTTTAAGGCTTTTGTCACAAAAGGCTTGTCTTTTTCGCCTTGAGGCGGAAAATGCGCCTTAAGGGGGTCAAAAACATCGTGAGGCGTTACTATTTAAATGTTGATTTTTAATCTATATCCTAAAACTACGTCGTTTTAAGTAAAATCTAAAGAGAAAAAAATAGTGTTGTTTGATTTTTTTCATTTCATTATTGAGCAACTTTTCTTATCTTCTCTTTCAGATTATGAGTGAATGATTTTATGTTATTGTGTGTTTGTCATTAAGAATTTTAAACATTATTTTTGTGATCTTGCTACTAAAAATTTAATTTTAAATATTTTTGATGATTTTATTTCTATAATTTAATTATTTTTATTTAATTTTAAATATACAAAAGTTTCGCCTTTTTCG
This sequence comes from Comarum palustre, assembly GCA_951800085.1. Classification (NCBI taxonomy): domain Eukaryota; kingdom Viridiplantae; phylum Streptophyta; class Magnoliopsida; order Rosales; family Rosaceae; genus Comarum; species Comarum palustre. The sequence continues at coordinate 29,182,856 of OX637576.1, read as the reverse complement.
TCTCAAGACTTTTGTGAGACAAAGCTCTGACAAAACGTCTCGCCTGAAGCTTTCGCTATTTAAAACATTGCTATAAAGACAACACGTAACTCCACTAATGGTATAAAATAGCTGACTAGCTAAACTGGTTGGTGAGTATAACGTCCTGTCATGCTCTTCAAACTTCTAGATCAATGTACCCTCTGTGCTTTAATTATGTATACTCTAAAATATACGACATAAATTCAAGTATATAGTTAGTAAAACATGATGCGAAATCAAGGTTGATATAACGACATGTATAAGTAATGTGTGTCTAAAACCATTAGCAAAGGAATAGATAACGTAAGCCAGAGTATCGTCTTTATCGATCACACTCACATCCCAGTTGCAATAATACGAGCAAAAGTACTTAGGGTAAAAAGTCTGAGCTGACAAAGCTCCCATTTTCAGCCCAGCAAGAACAAAAGGTTGACACTTTGACCTTGTTCAAGTAATTAACCCAGCGCAGAAAGACTGCTAGCTCCAGCAGAACTAGGCAGCCCGGACGAGAGAAGAGACCGTGTAATACTTATGAGAAAGGATCACTAATTCAGTATGAAATGGATCCTTTGAACATAACTAGCTGAGCGATGCCAAATTAATCTTAAAACTTGCCTCGGCAAGGTCTTGCCAAGAAGGGAGCATTTGGAGTTTTCGATTTCTAGCTACGTGCGTACGGCACAAGATCTAGAAACAGATAAAGCGAAACCAATGTGGTTCACGGTAAATTGTTGACACAACAATCTTGTTTCAACATCAATATCTCCGGTCCTTAATTACATACCTGTAACACTTGTGAAGGTACCAGTTCGAAACCTTTACTTAATTAATAGTGTACCTCCTCTAACTCAAACAGTCTTAACATTGTTATCCTGTTACTCACACATTTGCTAGCTTATTGGCAGTTCGATATAGGGAAAAAAGGTAAATGATTACACAGAACCAGAATCTGAAGCACGAGAGAGAGAGCTGGATGCTGTTTAGGGTTTATGAAACTAGTTTAATTTGTAAGTACATGCGCATTAACTCGTGGTAGACAAGGATTCATTAGGGTAAAAAACTAATCGTCAGTTAATGTCTCACAAGCGTGCATGATTAGCTTGATAGTGAGGAAGAGACCCCAGAAATATTTCCACACATGCTTAAAAAAATGAAAAGCACGAGATCGATGAGCTTCTCGTTTGTCTGTTCTGAAAAGAGAAGACCACTCACTAGCTAGCTAACAGCTTCCAGTCACTTCTTGCCTCTTTTGAAATATTGCTTCTACTTTCCAGTCATGTGATTGTGCTAGAATTTGCAGCTAGCTACATGTTTGTATGTCTTTCTCGAGCGGAGGGCGACGACTACAAGTCATCGATTAGTTCCAAATGTGATCGGAGTTTTGGTTTCAGATATAAATGTTTTTTATTTCACTAATTTTATTATGATCTTCCACATAATTTGATATGAAATTCGACTTCATAGTTCATATATAGGTCAACTGCATGTTGGGCATTGCGTACTGTATTTTTTCCGAAATCTGTTAAGAGTATAAAGGTGTTTAGGTCTTTCTCTTTAACATCCTTACCTATAAATACCTTGTTTTGTATACTGTTCAATCTATCAAGAGTTCACAATGTAGTCCAAAATCCTTTCTGCATTTTTCCTTTCAGTTTTGTTCTTTCAATACAATAATACATGATTTCTAGCAAAATCTTCATGGCTAATTATTACCGTTTTCATGTTTGTAGAAAAAGAAATAGTTTTGTGAGGCTGTGCGTGGCCGGCCGGCTCTTCATTGCTGTCTAGCTAGATATAGAATGAAGAGGAAATTGAAATAATGATCATGTTAACGGCAGCAAAGATTATGATGGCGTTCTGGTTTATATGTCCCCATCAATTTAATAATACAAATTATGGCAAATAACAATCAGATTAAGAAATCAGAACAAATAAAGGGCAGCTGGTTAATGGAGTCTGGAATTATTACCATGCAGAAGCAATTAGCTAGGAGAATAGCCTTATCTGTATGCTTGCTTCTACTTGGTGCATCATAGTATATCATACAATATGTGAACATAACTAATCACATAGAACAAGAAGCCTTGTTGCATGAAATTGCAATCTCATGTTTATAAAACCATAGCATGCACCCATTCAATTTATATTGTCGATTTTATGTAAAACATGTTTCTAAAGTTGATTTAACAAATCATTAGGGTTTCAACAGAAATATATTACTTAGTTCGATCGAGTCTTGTATGAAAGATTTACAAGATTGAAGCATCGAATATGTGTGGCATGCAAAGGGTGAAATTGGTGGGGCAATTAAAAAATTATAAGAAGAGAAATTCATCAGGAGTCAAACATTTAATCATTCTCGTGATTATAGACGCAGCTAGGATCGTTGATTAAGAAAAGAAAAGAGACCAAAGAATCCTAGCGAATTGGATCTTAATTTGTATAACTAAAACCGGTTTTAATTTCTTGAAAGCCAGCCGGGTTGCCATGTCTGTTGCTTTATCTCAAAGCCCTTGAAGCGCACTCATTCTGCATATTTTGGCTTCTGCGAATGCGAACTGTCCTTCAACAAAAGGGAGAGATCTTTCCCGTGGTCATTTTAGCTAGAAAAAGAATAATTAGCTAGTTTAGTTTTGTCCCATAAAAGCAGTTGTGTGGATCCGATATGATGAGGAACCAAGTAATGGTTGGAGGGATTATATGGGGCTGATCTTCAAGATAAGGGCATCAAGTAGAATCCCACCCAATATAAGGCGCCTCTGTTCACATCTTGAGGGAAAAGGGGTTTGCCCTAAACCCGAAAGGCATGCCTTCCCAACCTCCAGGACAGAGAGCAACCCAGATCAAAATGCATGTCTGATCTAATTAAGCTCACTATTTAATTTTAAGCAAGTCGATCTATACTGGATCATACTCGACCTGATGAGCATGAAGGGATTGCTCAACGGCTTAACTCCACACTCATTTTCACTGGAAAAAGATTCGTAGATGTTCCCTTTTGTTTAGGTATGGTGTATGAGTGTATTCCATTTCAGCCAGTACGTACCTGTGTGTACGTATTTATACAATAATGCATATTTTGGTGGCCTCACTACAGACCTGAAGCCCATCATCAATTAAAATAATTTTCATCGAGCTAGATATTGGGCTTGAGTATATGTTGTATTGGGCCAATTCCAACAATTGCTCATTACAATGGCTGACTTTTCTGTATAAAGTATAAACACGTGATCAAAATTAAGCCTTTATTAGCAAAACTGGATTTTTCTTATTTGTTTGATTTTTTCAGGTCTATATATTAGTGCCAATTTCTACACTTGCATAGAAGCCTAAATATTATAAAATTAATATGCATAAAAGGTTATCAGATACTCAGACAATGTAATTAATTAGGTAAGACATGACTAAAGTTAAGTGGATTAGAGTTTATCATGTCTTATTTGTTTGATTTGGTTAATATTTTTTCTAACTAGTGATGGACTAAGATGTTATATGCTTTTATCCTGGCTCGTTGATCATGCATAGCTAGAATAAGTTCTGATCGTGAGATATAATTTGTATATCCTTTTTGTATATTGGCAAAAAGGAAAAAGAACAAAAATAAGAAGATATATATATATATATATATATATATATATATATATATCCGTTTATGAGTTTATCTCTAGCTAGATTTAAGATATATACGGATGATTCATGCAGCTGGGATCATTCCCTTATTGGTTCGATGAGTAGCGGAAGATATGGGACTTTGTTCTTAATCAGTTGGCAAGTTGTTCTTCAAACTGAAGATATGGGACTATAGGTTCAATCTCAAACCCAAAATAATCCAAAGTAGACAAGTAGTTGCATGCTGGCATGATGAACGAGTACCTATAAATTTGTCTTAAATGATCAGTACATGCATAGTATTGAACTTCAAAAATCTGATCAAATTTGCAGTTCTCGAATATATATATATACTTTCTTGGTCAATGATGTTTTTATTTATTCTTACGCTAAATATTTTCACTTTAGACTCGCTTCTCTAACGAATTTGCACATCTCTACCGTCTAGTCATTAGGTACTAACGTATAGATCATCTCTACAAAATTTCAGCAATTTTGGTTGTCATCAAGACACTCAAATTTGATTAAAACTATGGACGAACTGAATTCTGTTAAACTTGAACCGTTCGTGTTTATAACAGAAAAATACTGTTTTGAGTGGCTTAATGATTATCAAATTGGCTTAAATTTTATAGAGATGATCTATACGTTAGTACCTAAAGACTAGACGGTGGAGATGTGAAAATTCAAATGAAAAGCGAGTCTAAAGTAAAAATGTGTAGCGTAAGAATAAATAAGGATATTCTTAACTAAGAATATATATATACACACACATCAGTTTTTTTATTTTATACGACCAAAATATCAGTTACTGACCGGCAAGCAAATGTCCATATAAAGTTTGGAAAAAGCAGCTAGCAAAATCGAAGAATACAAGATCAATGAAGATGCCCAGTACTGTTTGCTGCTGTAAGTTAGTAATCTGTGTTTACATAATCATGTCAGTTAATGTAAATCTTGTAGCTTTAATACGGAACGGAAGCATAATCATGATAGACAGCAAGGTTTCGTCAAGCGTAATCATGAATACAATCTAACAATGACCTTATATAGGCATAGAAATAAACCTATTCATACTAGAACTAGAAACTTAAACATAATACATTCATAAAACATAATCTAGAATAAACTACAAATTAGGAAACCTAATACGATATGAAATACTAGATACTAAAGAATATTACTCCAGATATGTATTTGGAATCTTAACCAAGATTTTGTTCGAGAATCCTGATATATCCAGAAGAGTAACTTACGATTAACACTGTCATTAAGAAGCCTATTTGAATACCAATTTTGAATATTTAAATCATACTTCTTCATGTGACGATACTTTTTCATGTTTGGAATTCTTTGTTGAGATTCCCTAGATTCTCATCCTGTATCAGTTTCCTCCACTTGGAAAGAACTCGGCCTCGAGTTCATCTTGAATGCAGCTGGATCATTAGTAAGACAGAAACATGATAAACCATTATTCCCAATATCATCAAAGCTAGAAGGGATTACCATGAATCTGATGTCATAGACAAGTGTAGAATAAGTTTCTTCAAACTTGAACTTCTCTTTAGATTAATCTTGAACAGAACTTGGTTTGCATGACAAGGGTAACGATGTGGTGAATGATCCGACTCTTTTGTCTTCAATGGGTGTGTCTTCCACCTTCAAAGTGGCTTCTTTATGTTTCTCTTGACACATTTCAGGATGATCACTCATGTTGTCTTCAACTTTCTAAGTGGCTTCTTCATGTTTCTTTTCACACACCTAATGATGTTCACTATTGATGTTCTTTCTTGTAGGCTTGATTTCCGTTTGACCTGACTTCCTCTCAAGCATGTATGTATCGACTTTGCGATAATCGTCATTGACATTAGCACGCCATGGTCTCCTACACACATAAGCATCATCCATGTGAATCTCATGAAAAGTACCCTCTTCTTCATAAAAATGTTTCAAAGAGATAGGCGCTTTGATCTTATAATCACCACATCTTTGACGTATTTGGTAACAGGCTTCCCTTTGATTGAAATTGAAAATTTTCATAAGCTCTCGTTGGGCAGTTTCTTCAAAATTTTGGTCACATTCATAAGCAAATCTTCCGATATGCCGACCTTGTTGATGGCCACGTCTACGGGAAAATCTCATAGCGCATTGATCATCAATCTCCATGTAACATAGTTTTTGGTGATGTCCACGACCTTGGGCGAATCCTGCGGTGCGATGAGCATCTCTTCTTTGATTTATGTTCAATTGCATAATTAACTGCCGAAGCTCATCCGTTGCATCTTGCACAGTCTCTCTCACATAATCTTGTGTCTGCTGTCGGAAGGTTTCAAAGTGGTCAACTACATTTTTTAAATAATCTCGTAAATCCTTTTTAATAGTTTTAATCGCCCGAGCAGCGTCGGCGAAGTTGGTGAAGGTAATTTCCTTCCCTAAATCGTCTCTCATCGAGCGGGAAAATCCTCGCTCTAATACCAAATGATACAGAACGGAAGCGTAATCACGATAGACAGTAAGGTTTCGTCAAGCGTCGAAAAATTAATGGAAGATATGGCTAGAATCCACTAGCAAAATACAGGCACAAGCCTAAACACAAGATTTACTATAATTTTTTGGGTTTTCTTATTGATAACTTCCATCCCCAGAATACAATCTAACAATGACCTTATATAGGTATAGAAATAAACCTATTCATACTAGAACTAGGAACTTAAACCTAATAAATTCAGAAAACATAATCTAGAATAAACTACTAATTAGGAAACCTCATACGATATCAAATACTAGATACTAAAGAATATTACTCTAGATATGTATTTGGAATCTCAACCATGATTTTGTTCGAGAATCTCGATATATACTGAAGAGTAACTTACGATTAACACTGTCATTAAGAAGCCTATTTAAATACCAATTTTGAATATTCAAATCATACTTCTTCATGTGACGATATTTTTTCATGTTTGAAATTCTTTGTTAAGATTTCCTAAATTCTCGTCCTATATCAAACTTGCACCAAATTGAAGCACATAATTGATTAATCCTTAACCTTCACCAAATACCAACTGATCAAATAGCTAGGAATAATTCTAAAAAAAAACAAAATGATCTGCATGCTGAGAACTTCCCCTTTCTCAACGTACGACTTGTTTGTACTGTTTTCTTATTTATTTCCCAGACAAAAATAAAATTAAAGCATGCATGTTGCCGTCAACAGTTTCGTACTCCATACGTGCGCGCAGCAAGTATTTCCATTATTTTCATATATAGCTGGTGTACAAAGTATGATTTTTTTAAACGTAGGACTAAATTATCGTTCTGACAAATTATTAAAAAAAAATAATTGTATAATAATTAAATATTAAATGTCTTCTAATGAATCACAAACAAACTAACGAAATCTAAAATTAGAAAAATCTAAACAATTCCTATTACAATGACTCACTAAAAGCTCTGTAGATGAATTCTACCAAGTAAAACCAACAGAAGATGCACCAAAATTAATAAGAGTATCAGCAGCTTGATTGTCTTCACGAAAATAGCTCGATTTAAAATATATTTAAGCAAATTAATACAAAGTATGATATGTATGTAAGCAAATTAATTGACTTATACAAACAACTAGTTTATACTAGGGTTAACAACATAATCTAAATTAAGGAAACAGCACACTACTTGCCATTATAATAGCTTACAATTAGGACAGTCCAACTCATAACATTCATATTCTTTGTCTTTTGATCTAACAAACATAGATTGCCATTTAATTTGTTTTTTCATATATGTACAGTGTTTGCATTCATTATGTCATGCATGCACCAGTAATATAGATAGAGGTGAACTATATATTTTATTGAATGAAAATAATAAGTTTTGATTGAGTTAGTTATAATATTTAACTGATAATTTTAAAATCATAAATTTAAATTTTATTTTATATATATAGAAAGTGACTTACTCGTACGTTTTTTTAAAGGTGTACTGTTTTAGGAGCGAGAAGAGCTCGAATTTGACAGGCGGACTAAATAATCAATATGAAATCTACCAATGAAATGTAAGCGCGAGTAGGAATCTTGAACCAATCTAAAGAGATTATGATCTAGGTCAGTGCCCGAGACAGAGACTCCAAAGTTAAGCTTCAAGAAAAATCTTACAAAAAATATTGTATGCTGCTATTTCTAAATACCAACTCCAACTCTGATTAATACAGTCCCATCAAAATGCGACATAGCACTACCAAATTATTAAAAAGCGTCAAAGTGACCGCTCTAGGCTCTGATTGATCAAACGACTTTTCAGCTTGGGATTTAGACATTTCATAGAGATTTAATTTGTGCCTATCCTTTTTTTAATTATTACTTTTTCACTATTCATGATAAACGCTGCCTCATTGTCCCGTACTATAGTCCGATGTGTTAAATGCGTGATTGGAAACGGTTATCAACCACATGAAATAATTTAGAGTAATGTTTGGTGAATATTTTTTGGGTATTACTTACTGTTTATCTTACGTGATAGTTGATGTCGACAGTTTTTTTCACTAATTTGATTTTTTGTGATGTATAAAAATTGAGATACATATGATATAAGTAGGTGATTCACTTAGCATTATAATATATGTGCTCTTTTTTAGTCCAAACATGAGATTTTTAGATCTGAGTCGAACTTTTAAAAATGAACCCTTAAACTATAGTATTCATTTAAATTTATTTTCTCTTTTAAAAAAAATCATGAAATAAAGTTATAAACTCAAAATCTAACGACATAAAACATTAGAAATCTTTTTTATACTTACTTACACTACTTATTTTTTTTAAATAATAGTAACTAATGATTGTAATATAATGCTTATTTTTTACTAAACTAATGTGATCACACATTGCGAAAATAAAATTTTAGGCCTTTAAAAGTTCAAGGTCCTGAATTCATTGACTCTTAAGACTCTAATCAGGTACGAATCTGACTCTCCTGATGATTGGAATAACTGGTTTTGTAGGTATTGGAAATAATGTATCAAGTCTCAACATAAATCAAACTATATATAAAGTGAAAATTGGTTAATTATTTAGTTTGATTGCTAAATATAAAGCATGCATCACGTCCGATGTTTTTTTTTGCTTATTTGCTAAAGACATGAGAAAAATTTGGTCAAATATTTGCAAAAATGATTTGTAAAATGCTTTAAGAAAAGAAAGAGAAAAGTTGTTTCATTAAAAAAGGAAAGAGATAAGAGAGCCATGCTGTGTGAGTAACGTTTGCTTCACTCAAACAAACAATGATCGATGCTTGGTTGTACGGTCCTTGATTAATCAATTAGTACAAGCAAACTAGCAGTCCCATTAGATACATCCGTACGTTTATCAAAGTACCGTATAAACCAATTAAATACCTTAATTACTTCTCTCTCTCTCTCTCTCGTCGTCTCTTGCCCTTCCTATGCTACATGGAACCTCATTTTCTTCCCATACACTCCAAATTGTCCAAAATTCTGTACCGTGTGCCGACCACTATTTCATCATCATATAATATATACACAGACAACAAATCTCTGATTTCACATAGGAACCATATTCTCATCTTATTTCAAGAATCCCACCACCTCCACCAACGCCACTATAAAACACCTCACTGCTATAAACCACCTCAAAACCCAATACACAGTACTCCAGACTGATCATAACCCAGAGAGAGATCGAGAGAGTACGTTAAAATCGGGTTGTGTGATATCTTCATCGATCATAGCTGTCTTTGTCGATCATGAATACTCACAGAATGAGAAAGAGCAGAGGTTTCAGGCTGAGAGTATACAAGCTGGTCAAGATCTTCAAATGGATAGTCCGCCCCAGAAGAGAGCGGACCCGGTACCAGAGGATGCAATCCAGAAGTACGTACAATCCCATTTCCAAATTTTTGACCTTGGCAAGGTCTTTGCGACGTGGAGCCAAGCAGCTGTGTTTTCCTAACTCGGCTTACATGCGGGTCGGGGACGAACCGAAACCGGTGGTTGTTCCGAAGGGACACATGGCCGTGTACGTGGGGGAGTCCAACGATGACACGCAGAGGTACTTGGTGCCTGTCATATACTTTAATCACCCGCTGTTCGGGGAGTTGTTGAAAGAGGCTGAGAAGGTTTACGGGTTCAACCATCCGGGACGGATCGTTATACCATGTGAGGCTTCCGAGTTTGAGAAGGTGCAGATGAAGATTGCTGCAGGGGACCATTGTCAACGCCGGTGGAGGGCTAGTAACCGTCACCATTGAACCACCGTGGGTGATGATCATTTTGGCCGCTTAATGCATGGTCCAAATTCATGATTGTGATTTTGATTTTTGTTGCTTTGATGAAAGAATAGTCAAATAGAGGGGCTATTTTCACCTTACGAAATACGTACTGGATACTGTGAATATTGAAATCAATACACTTATCTTCATTTTTGGAAGATCCTTCATATGATGTTCACTACTGTCTATTAATTCATCGTCTGTCATGGTGAATATAACGAGACACTACAATTTTTTTTGGACAATTAGTTTTGGAGATGAAACATTTCACATTAAAAAAGTGATGAATAAAATATAATTTTACAAGTGTATGAATCGTATGTAGTTGTACTGAAGTATTTTGTGATTAAAACTCAACACCTTAAAGGTGGTTAAGTTGAGACAATATCGGTGTAATAATGATTCACTAGTCACGGTTGTTCCTGTTCAAGTTGGTATCATCAGAGCAGGTCTCTCTTCAATTATTTCTCCCATCATGTAAGCATATGCCATCCATTTCAACTTGATCTAGGAGTAAAAGGTTTCCTAGTGCAACCAGGAAACAAATCCAGATCTGGTTTACTGCAGTAAACTTGCAGTAACACCAGATATGATTTACCAAGGTTAAAGGTAATATTTTTATTATCAAAATATGTTAAAGTTTTAGAAATATGATTTGGTTCTATAAAACAAGATAAGATGAAATCAAATCTCTCAAATATTTTGTTAACAAATATGTTGCAATTTATATCTTTAGATATTCTAGGATTTTGTTTTAGAACTAATCTTTGATTTGCAGAAAATAAAGGAGTAGCAATTAAGGGGGAGAATCTCTCTGCCTCTATAAAAAGGACTTGAAGAAAAGATGGATGTGTGTAGAGTGCCTCGGTCATAGTCTCAAAAGAAAATCAGAACTCGTACTGTGTCATATATCTTTATATTTTGTTCCTCTTCTATATGTATTGAATCAGTGTTGAAGAAGTCAAATGCCGGTTCATAACCCTCTGTTCATTGGTTCCTAGTGTTTAGGCTAGATGTTTCAGTAGAGACAGATCAAGTTGATTGGCATGTGCTTATAAAAGTGATTTGATCACTTCTTGACAATATGTACTGAAGATTCATAGTGAAATGATTTGAAGTGTGAACTACTATAAAGTCTCGCAGTGATGTATTCTCTTAGGAGGTTTACACTGTAGCGAACAATTCTTGTGTACTGTACTTCTTACAACTTGTATTGCTCTAAGAATTCGAAACAAGAACAGATCAATTTTCATACTTTCACAGCATAACGGGAGAAAGGTATCCCAACATAATGAGTCCATATTTAGACATGAATCCTGAATCACACCACAAACAAATAAGCAAACCTGAATCCCAAATTACATACACCACAAACAAATCACCATCATCAAAATCATAATTACCAAATCACATACTGATTTTCTATGTGAAAATAGAACCAAATTAATTACACGTGCATACCTAAAAAAAGTTAGGTCGCACGTGAGGGTTAATGTTAGAGAGGAAATATCTCACATAAGAAAAATGACAAATAAAATATAAGTTATAAGTGGATGAATCATATCTAATTGTACCGAGTTTTTTGTGATTAAAACCTAATACATTACATATTGTTAAGTTGAGACAATATCAATGCAATGTTTGTCCATACTCAAATATGGATGATACTCTCCGATATAGAGTCAATGAGCATAGCTAGCTAGCTAGCGTCGGATATGATTTACCCTGTCTGTATATCTCGAAGATTTTGGGATGAAGCGCTCTTTCCCTTACTATACAAGAGTGACGACACTCGAGCATCAACGAGGTTCGAGGCTAGCAAAGTTAGAGGTTTTATTATTGCAAAGGTACATTTATAAGGTCCCAAATTCCATGTTGATCAAATGGGCAAGTGGAAGCAGGACTTCCGATCAGGTTTTGATTATTCGATTGATCTGCTTGCTATAAGTAATGTTGATATAGACAGAGAGTCAATTGAAACACGCCATAAGTATTGCAGTGCTCATCCGATCCATCACTGAATGCACGCATTTGAATCGGAAGTAATTACAGAGAGCATGCAACTGGTGCGCTATGTACTATTTAAGCAGGTGATCTTAAATGGTAGCTAGGAAACGCTCCGATGAATAAGCTCATATATATAAACAGTCGTATATTATACCATTACATAAGTAACATATATAGTATATCATACGTTTCAAAATGCTAGTTGTGTCCAGTACTATACCATTCGTATATATTGTACTGCGATGTCGATATAAACATGATGGCCAGACAGATTATCTAGCATGAGCTCGATCACAACTACTACTAATCTTAGCTCCACAATAGAGATTGTTCTCAACTTGACAAGAAAGCAAGACGGGTATATATATGTTATAGTGGTATAGGTCGCCAACTTAATAGAGATTAGAGATTGTTTCACCTGTGATAGCGCAGATAACTAATATTCGACCATTACAAGCAAACCAAAATCTTTTGTAACCCTACTAGCTTAGCTATCATCTCTTCCTAACAAATAAAAACATAACAAGAAGACACGAAACACCAACAAGAGAGAATTAGGCCCTGGTATCGACAGAAAGGCATAAAACAACAAAGCATCGTGGTGGAACACGACCTAATTACCATGCGCCAACATCATGATCTAGAGAGTTGCATGCATCATGCATTACAGTCCTTTTCTCCACGAAAAGGAAATTGGTTAATGGCTTTTTGGTCCCCCGTTTGATGAGATATCAGAGTTGGATTCGATCGAGCTAGCCTTGCTTGTTGATGCTGATGACCTTTGCTTCTAACTTGGTCCCCCATGTTTACCTCCCTAGCTAGCTTTCTGTGGCGAAGGTGCACCACAACTTGTTCCAAATTCGTCACCGCGTCGGGTTAGACCGACAACTCGAAACAAGAGGTGAGGAGAAGGACTCGTGGCACTGTGACGCAAAATTCGGTGCAACTGGATTTCGATACTCGTTGCTTGGTTTCCTGACGATCTTTGATTTCACGAATAAACCTGCGGAATTGTTCTTCATGCTGATATATGCCCCTGCATGTAATACGTACGTACTAATATTCATGCGTTGATAGTAACCGTGTTCCTTTGTTAGCTAGGCATTGCGATCTTCCTTGCTTATCCCATGTCTCGCATCATAAGGATACTCGAAGTTCACACGTCAAGTCCAAAAATGTGCACAACCCTTGAACCAACTAGATCAATTTGGTTCAGCTGCACAATATATGCAGTATAAATCGATCACAATATGCTTGAATACAACTGGATTTACTACCGCAGCAAGCTACATACACATTCAAATTAGTGGATGAGATTCACAAAGCATGTATGAACCTTCTAAATTTCAAGAGAAATGTTTCAATAAAACTCGAGAAACGCATAAAAAGAAAAAGAGATGTAACGATACAGGACAGGAGGCCAGCTACTGAAGACTGAACATCACTCCATATATATGTTACATATATAGTATAATTTACATGGAAATTATTCCCAACAAAAGTCTGATACTATATCAGAAATATAGGGGATGTGACATTCATATCCTGCTACAAGCCTACAAAGCTCCCCAACTTTATTTCAAGCACTATAACCTTTGTTTGAAGGATGCAGATGGCCCAGATCGTAACCTTCACAAACAGCCCAAGATGCTTCCTCCATTTGGGCTTGAGACACACCACTGTTGCAGATGTTGGCAAATGCCCGCATGTGTTTCATGCCATACTGAGTCAATGATCCACAGTGTGTTTCAAACACTCGCACCTGCATTTCAGAGCTTTTACAATTAATGATTACAATAGACGTCGCAAGATTCACAGTAAGTAAAGTGTAAGTAGCTATTACCATGGATTTTAAGCACTCCCAATCATCCACAAGAGGTAGTCCAAGTGGTCTGACGGAATTCAGTACGGTAGCACCATTCTCAGGTCCATAGAGAAATGTCCCTATGAATTTTATGCTTCCATCTATGTGATTCCTGTGCTTCATTGTTTCTCTAATTTGCTTCAGAATCTCCCTCTTCTTTGCTGACCCTAGTTCTGATCTTTTGTACTGTATGACATTAAACAAGAGAAAATTACATTAAACTCAAGTGAACAAAGTAAAACTTTCAGTTGGATTCAAACAGAGATCCGTCAGTATTCAGTAAACAACCTAGACTGATAATTTCAACATTAATTGAGAGAGGATAAGTCGTAGGACCTGTCAAAATATTCTTCTAATGATCATGTTGGGTTTCTGTTTGTATGAAAAAATAGAAGAAAAATGAGAGGAGGAGCTCACCAGTTGCCACATGAAGTAAATCTCTGCATCTCTCTGGTTGACAACGTCCATGTGCTGTTTTAGTTGACCATTGTTTGGAGGGAAGTTCACAGAGGCAGGATCAAATCCAAGGTACAGGTAGAGCTTCTCTTCTGTGAGGTTTTTAGTCCCATATTGCATCACATGAGATCCAATATTGTAGAGATTAGAATTTGAAGTCCGTTCCTTTACCTGCACACACACAAATTTACGTGTACTAATTGAATTCCGAAAAATGCCAAGGAATAATTTTTAGGTCCATTATTTGAAATTCAAATGCCAATCCACATATTGAGAACCTCACCGTCTGGTATTGTTCTTTTATTGTTTCTTTCTTCAGATTGTGTGCCTCACTGCAAAACAGAAGAAAACAGCAAACACCAGAATGTTATATATTTACTATCGCACAACAATTATGCATTCATTGAGATATAAATTCACCAATTACCGAAGGAGTAAAATGTCAGATACCTGTCTTCCATCCAAGCAACACTGTACAAATCCCCTAAGCAAGTGATGTATTCAGGTGGAGGTGGAGGGTCCATCTCCGGACAGTAAGTACCAAAGCTGTTTTCCTCTGCATTTGATGCTGTACTCACGTAAATGTTAAGGTCACTTGGCATTATGCCTTCAAAAATGCTCCCACTCTCACATGCTTCTACATATAAAACCTGCATACAATACAATTGAAGTCAATAACTTAGCTGTTGTATATGTACTCATATCTGTGTTATCATAAGAAGCGGAACAGATTAATACTGAAATTGAAAGACATCCATACCATTTCTTTGTAGCTCCCAGATGCGTGTTTCTTCTTCAAAACACTAATGAAATCCATCGCATACAGGAAAGGCATATTTGGCATTCCTATAATAGAAACTTGGTGAGTTATAGCTCTGGAGTGTATGACAATTTCTTTTGAAGAATTTGATCACATCCAAAAAGTGCAGTTAAGCTGACAAACTTGCCTTGAAAAGAAAAACGAGTTCATTCCAAATTGACATGATTGAGTTTTGAATATATATATTTTTTTTGGATAAAACATGAGTTTTGATACATCACAGTAAAATGAGAAAGTAGGGAACTGACCAAGAACACCAGGACCACCATGATCCGAGTAGAATAAGAAGATCCTGTCATTCGGTTTGCTGGCCACTACCTTCCCGGTTCCACCTTTCACAGCTTTCTTGTCCCCAAGAAGTACTGCATACAGGTTTGCAGTATTTACATGCTCCCCGGTGTAATCCTACAGCATATAATACCAAAGTATATGGGATTCCAGTTCCAAGTAAAGCTTGATAAACAAATCAACAACCAAGCATTAAGCTAACTATGTTAGATATAGTTCCTTTTTTGTTGTATCCTTTTCCATACTAATGAAATTTCAATAAAGTAAACGAGGTTGGGGCGATTGGATTACTTCAAGTCTTCAAGTGATGTTCTCCATCACAAATCAATGCCATCAGTCCTGGTTATCTATCAAAAGAATACCGTCATAACATGACAGATCATGGGCAGTGAGGCACTATTTTTTTTGTTCTTTTCATAAACATTTTGACAATATAATGTATTATTGTATGCACTATATATCAATATTATACCAGAAAAGATTTCATTTGGTTTACTTGAAGGTTAGGTCGAATCAGTAACATAATGATCCTAACTATCCCACAGATAAAACGATTCAAGTTTGATAATAACTGACTGATGGTGGCTAGCATTAGAACATGAACTGAACAGTTTGACATTTGCCAAATGGCAAAAATGCTTAAAAGTTACACAAGCCAGAGACATGTCATGGATCAATATCATCACTCATCATCAAAACTAGCCACCCACACAAAGATGCACGTAACAATCTTACATACCCTCCTGCAGGGGCGGAGCCACACGGGGACCCGTGGAGACAGTGCCTCATTGATTTTTTAGATCAAATCTGTCATAAACCAGTGCCCCACAAAATAAAATATAGTAATACTTATATATAATTATTATTATATCTATATATAGACAGTTTTCTTGCAAAACTAAGGATATTGCACTATACTCTTAAATCTTTTTTTGTGCGGTTTTTAGTGAATGATGTTTTTAGTCTTTTCTTTCAATTTTTTAGTTAATCAATACATTATAATATTCTTTCTCATTCCTTTTAATAATAGAACTCTTATATTTATTGAATTTAAGTTTTATCCATACTTTTACAGTTTTTCGAGTCCTCTTCACAACAGAATTTCAAGTCCAATACCAAAACTTCAAGAAAAAGATCTAAAAATACCATCAACTGAGAGAATCGTATTCTGTCAACTTTTCCTTTTACAATATGCTCAAGTTCACGAATGATTGCTTAATTTCATCTATCAATATGAACATTTTTACTGGTATAAAAGATGAAACTATTATGCAACGATTTCAAAATATGAAAAATCGGCGACGACAATTACAGTTGTAATAGATAAAAATATAAATTTAAACATTATTAGTGCTAATTTTATTTTATTATTATTTATGTGTCTTACTTATATGAAATTCCTAGCTACGCCACTGTAACCAATTCAAAACCTTTCAAACACAACCAATATATACCTATTGGAACCCCTTGATAATTGTGACTCCATCTCACACATCATTGGACATTTGGGTATATAAATATATCATCCTAAATACAAAACACTGTACCTATTTTAGATTTTATTATATTCGTATAAACATCAAAAGCCATGTCACATACACTAGTCCGATGACAAACTAGATTTTTTTTCCAATTCTTTTAAATCTTTAATCATATAAAGTAGTCGGGTGGGACGACAGGTAATGTCTTTTTCGCTAAACCTTGTGCTGATCTTAATATCCTTCTGGTTTATCTTCGTTAAATTACAAGTCACTTAGCTCACAGTCTCACACGTGGCAACATGATTACGAAGAAAAATATCCTACCCACTTGGTTTGGTTAATTGATACTAGGAATTGAGAAAGCATTTTCAACTTGTACAATATTTAAAAATATTATCACTCAATAGAGAAAATAAAAAGAAAAAATTGGAGCTAGCTAGCTTGTTGGTACCTTAGGGACGCCGGCATACACATCTTGACCTTCTGGATGGTTGATGATGATGCCTTTCCTGGGATTCATCTCATGCATGGCGATGTCATCATACATGAACACCACTATGTTCTCCTCCTTCAACCCTCCCTTTTTCAGTATCTGATATGCGTGACAAACATCTGCCTGCGCATATATGTAAATTAATCAATCAGCCTCAAACCAAAATACAAATCAAGAACACAGCAACTGATATCATACGCACCTGATGCCTGTAATTTCCGTATCCTTTAGACCCGGCTACAAGAACCGCCCAAGTTGTCCCGGACTGTTTAACGGCATCTTCTGTCTTATCCTTCTCCGAAGGCAACCGGAGTGCAGAGTCCCAGAAGTCGATCCTAGCTCCTATAGCGGTTTGTATAACCAGTGCTACAAAAAGAAACTGCAGCTTAGACAGACGGGCCGCCATGAAGAGTGAGGGACACACCAGGTTCAAAAAACCCAGAGTTGTAAGGAAACTGTGGGCAGAGGAAGAAGAGAAAGAAGAGCTGTGGGGGTGAAGGGTGGTGAGAGAGAGAGAGAGAGAGAGAGAGAGAGAGTATAAAAGAGATGGGTGACTGGGTGGTGTCGTGTGAGGTGCCATGCAAAACGAGACAAGGTTGTTGACACATGTCGGGCAGGAGATGAGTCTGGCGGGTCCGAGCTAGGGTGGTGTGGATCGTCCAGGTGGACTGATGCTTGGCATTGTGAAGCGTGAAGGGTGTTCTAGACTTCTAGTTAATCAAGATGTTTGGCTCTTTGCTCCTTACTGAAGCAGAACACAGATTTCTTCCTGTAACAGCTCAAGGATGTGATCAATAAGCTAGACTGTTTCTTCATATAAACTGGCTAAACTTCTTTCTTTTCCTTAATTTTGAGAGGAAATTGAGCTCAAGTTTTCTACATGTTGATCAAGAAGACTGTTTGTTTTACATGTTGGTTCGACGTAGGAAAATTACCATTTACGTAAAATAAAGAAAAGTTAAATCCTAAACTAATAAATTAAAAAGTAAATGTTCATTTTAATATAAGGTGTACTTACTAAAGTCTAAATACACAAATCTTTATTAAATTCATAATAAAATATATTTTTTGAGACAATTTTACCCTTGTTTCTTATAAACATTTGGAGAAAAAAAATGAGAGAATATTTTGTCAAAGTATCTTCGGTCGCCGGCTCCGGTCTCCGGTCACCAACCGTCGAACACTGAAAAATTACTGGTAGCCAGAATTTCGTCAAATTTTTTTTTCTTCTAGGGTCAATAAACTTTTACATAAAGCTTATTGTGCTACATCTACATCAAATTCAAATCTACTAACCCCAGTATACTCCAAATTTAAATCTAATAACCCTAATATGCTACAAAACCAAATCTACTAACCCCAGTATACTCCAAACCAAGTCTAATAACCCACTGAATAAATCAAGTTTACTAACCTCAGTATTTCATCAAATCCAAGTCTACTTCCATTAGTAAACTTTTATTGGGGTAGTAAACTCGAGTAGATGAACAAACTCAAGGCATTGGTAATAAATCATAAGTTTACTGTCCCTAATAAACTTGTACCAGAGGTAGTAAACTTGCAAAACAGTATATATAAAGTCCATTATACACATTAAAAACAGTGAAAAATCAACTTAGATGCGATTAAATAAAGTTTACTACCCTTAGTAAACTTTTACTGGGGTAGTAAACTCGAGCAGATGAACAAGCTCGATGCATTGGAGCAGATAGAATAAGAATAAGAAGAAGAAGTGGAAGAAGACACTGAACCAGAGTGTTCTTCACAAACCTTGAATTCGTTTTTGACTAGATTTGACCTCTCTTCTACGAAAGCAAACTAGCAAGTGTACTGGTATTTAAGGGAGTCTTGCTACAGTCGTTGAGAACGTCATAGTCGTCGAGCTCGAGTCAGATATGGAGTTGCTATAGTCGTTAATAAGCTCGTTGGTGAGGTGGCGACGCTTCTGCTGAACCTAGTATACTCCAAAACCAAGTCTAATAAGCCCAGTATAGTCTAAAACCAAGTATGCTAACCCAGGATATTCCAAAACAAAATTTACTAAACCCAGTATACTCCAAAATCAAGTCTACTAACCCGAGTATATTTTAAAATCAAGTATACTAACCCAGTATGCTCCAAAACCAAGTCTAATAAGCCTAGTATAGTCTAAAACCAAGTCTGCTAACCCAGTATATTCCAAAACAAAATTTACTAACCCCAGTATACTCTAAAATCAAGTCTACTAACCCAGTATACTTCAAAACCAAGTCTGCTGACCCTAGTATACTTCAAAACCAAGTATACTAACCTCAGTATACTCCAAAACCAAGTTTAAAAACCCTAATATATTCTAAAACAAAATCTACTAACCCTAGTATACTATAAAACCAAGTCTACTAACCCAGTATATCGGAGCTTGCAGATCAAATCCACCGACGTCGTCGAGGTTGCTTGGAGATAGAAGCTCGCAGATCGAATCTCGGCTCACCGGCGTAAAGATCAAAACACACAGATCGAATCTCGGCTCACCACCATTGAGATCAAAACACGCATATCAAAATCTCGGCTCACCAGCGTCGAGATCAGAGCTTGCAGGCCGAATCTTGGTTCACCGGCGTCCTCGAGGCGGTGGCAGGCTTCGATGAGGCGGTGGCGGGATGAGAGGCTTGTTATGTGTGTCATTGAGGAGAGAGAGAGAGAGAAAGTGAGAGCAGATTGAGAGAGATGAAAGGGTGAGAATGGAGAAGAGAGATGAGTGGTAGATATTTAATTTATGGTCAAAAATGTCTTTTTATCAAAATTAATTAAAATGGACAAGTCAGATATGTTTTCATTAGAATGAGCTATCAATCCTTATAATTAATACTATATAGTCTCTAATGGGGCTCTCACATTTGTTAATCACATCGTTAGCGAATTGTGTCATACACCAGTCCATGATCAGAATCTCACAATCTTAAAAGTGCCAACTTCATATGAATCATATCATTCGAATCGTTTCAAAGGCTCTCTAAACAATCGGTTGGTTATTAGAAGTAATGGCAAAACCTTAACTTGGACACGCCTAATAAAACTTGGTGGTATTTGGTGAGGTATTTTGATTGAAACATCTGTTTCCTTAATTTATGAATAGGAAAAGACCTAGGATAAATTAATTAGCTTTCTCAAATAAAACGGATATAAATCCAAACGCAAGCCCTATTTTCTAATCGAAATGAAGCCAAAACATGTATAGTCAGAGAGTAACATAGTTGTTAATTCGTTTTCATAGACTAATGGTATCAAGTCAGAATACTACATAACATGACTTGTCCAGAAAGCCAAGTTCGAATAATCAGTTCCTTATTTTGATAGAAAGCAATCACTAATTCAACAGGGCTATGAATACCAAGATCAAAACCATGCCGAGCCACAGGATTGCCTAGAATACTTGACAAAGTAATTGGTCGTTTTCTATGACAGTGCTCACTCTTTTAAGTCTATCCTATACCGAAAACAAACAAATTCGACAGCATTGACAGAATGACAGTGAGCAACAAACCATGTTGGAATGCCTATGATATCTCTACTGTTCTACCATAAACTCTACTATTACAGATCAACATAATGAGCAACGGTCAAGAAAGACCTGGTCATGGTTATAGTTGCAGGAGCTAAGTGCTATGTCCAAAGCTTCCAGTCCCATTTATTAAAAGAATACCTCAAAAGATTGGTTAACAGTGTTTCATCAACATGCTACTTTTCCTTTTGCAAAAACATATCCGCAAAACAACTCCCGAATTGCGCTCTAGAATGCAAAATGGAATGTCATTTTGTATCCAACTAATAAAGGCAAATTCCTCAGTATTTTCCTCTCCATGAATGCCACTTTAGTTTCAACTGATACAACAAAGGGGGCATACCTAGGATCCCTCGTGCTAACCTTGGGTCAAACACATCAAAATTCGCCCGCCTCAGGGACTCTAGTAGAACTTGGGCAGGCACTGCTGGCAACAACACTGGACGAGCCTCTGTAGGCACTGTACTGGCTAATTCACGAGCCTTCAGCAAATGGTCATTAGCCACTGATGCCATCTCAAAAACTGCTTCACTTAAGCCCTCACGAGAGTCCAAATGGATCTCTGCTTGATCACCATGTTTTACCAACAAACCATGCTTGGCTGCCACTTCAGTTGGTATATAAGAGAAGTGGCGGTTGCGGTTAGCATGGTATGGCAGTGACTTGATTAGCAGAAGAAGCCCACTTGCTTTACCAATATGTGATGCCGCATGATCGGCTACGGTGGACCTGATACCACCAGCTTGTAGTGTCAGGTAAAGATTAGTGGACATGGTGTCTTCAGCATATTTTTCCAAGTCTTCAATCTTTTCTGGGGCATCATTAATCTCCTTCCTTGCATCATTGATGCGAGCTTCAACAGACCGTTTCAACCATCCCTTGCTAATTTTGTTCTCATGTACGACTGACAACAGAGCTTGTGCTGTTGGGTGCTCAATTGACTTGTTGGCATAGATTTTGTCTATGGCTTCTTGCCACCAGACAAGACGCATAAGACCAATCCTGGGATCAGAAGCAACATCCATTGCACGAGCTGTTTCGACATTCAACGCACGGACTGCAAATGCGGCCTTCCGCATGTTATGGGGGAGTTCAAGGAGACAAAGGTAGTGATGATAATCATAATTTCGGACTTGCTGCACACAGTGTGAGAAAGCTGCCCTTAAACTACTGGATGCTGAAGCATTATTCATCAAGTACAAGCTGCGGTTCAACTACACTAATATCTCAAATTGCACAACACTATTCAAGTGAGTCACGATTTAAACCGGACGATTTGTCACCTGAAAAAATAATAATAATAATACGAAGCTCAATAATGATTCAAGACAAATTATTGCATAATTGGAACTTGAGAAGGCAAAGAATGTATTGAAGGTTATTACAGAATTGTCAAAGGATCACTAAATTGAAGCTTAAGAACACATTTCAAATAAAGTTAACCATCAAAGATGCAGGATATAACCAAATAAGTGAAGTACTTTCCGAAATCTGTCAATCAACTAAGACAATCAATTCTTACAACCAACCATCTAAAGAAGCATCTGCTATGTCCATTCCAAAATACACATCACACAAATCTATTACATATAGTCTACGACCATAAGGAGATGCCTTCATGTCAGTTTTTTATCACTCTCTAACACGTGCCTCTTCCTTCTTCACACACAATATTTCTTAAACTTACTACTAACAAAACCTAGCAAGGACTTGGTCAGAGATCACAGGGACGTGAAACATTCAGGTTGCACATAAATCTGAATCATCCCCACATACTAACAAATACTTAAATCATTAGCATAGATGTACCTTGAATCAGTATCATCATTCATTTTAAGACACAATGTCTAACAACATTTAGATAACCCTCCAAAACAGTGATCTGGTCCTTTAGAACATATATCCATCTCCACTCTACTTAAACTACAATTTTATTTCCTAACACAAAAGCAGCTGCTCTGCCAAGATCATTAGGCAGAAATGAAGAGGCTTTGCGAAAAATGCCACCACTCATTCTCCCCCAGACATCTCGACTGTGCATTCTGCAAGAGATACCAGAACCTCTAAAAAGGAGTCTCATAAGGCTAGAAATTCCTTCTTCACTTACTATATACCATACTAAAAGCAGTCCAAAAATCCAAACAAGAGTTGGACTAGACTAACAGATCAGGGTTAGATACACAACCATCAATACAAATGTCGACTCATCTTTACGCAATTGAAACTTCAAAGTGGACTTTCTTACTGAGTCGAGAATAGAAACAGAGATTGAAGGCTTGAAGCTAAGCCGTTCCCTTACACATTACCTAATCTTGCTCACAATAAAATCATGGGGCAGAAAAGTATGAGAAATTAGTGGGCATGCTTGTTTTTGGTTTCATAGATGAATACAATCACAAAGCTAATGAAAAGATTGAGATACCATCTTTCAAAAATGGAAGCTTACCAAAACCCACAAGCTCAGACAGACAGATGACAATCGATTAAGCTTCAGCGGACAAAGGCGCTTGATTCCAATTCCAGATTTTAAGAGAAAAAATAAAAAGGAAAAATAATTACTGCGGGCTGCAGGGTCCACCTTAAAAGAAAGCAAAATGGGCCTACGCTAGCAACACCGTGGATTTCCAGTGCTCCAATTCTCCATGTGTCACTCCAAAACAGAAAACTCAATTGAAGGTGTAAAACACGTACATGGTCTCTTGTTCATGGCGTCGAGACACAACAGTTAAGACCAGTATATGATGAAACAACAACAAAAACTAAAACGAGACGAAGAACTACAATGCAACCAGTAATTTTACTTACAAACATCAAGAGTAACACAGGGGTTCTAATAAGGAAGTGGTTGAATATTTTCAAATTAATCGTTTACTACACTTACTTTTTAATTAAATTTTAACATCTCAATCAATAACATTTTAAGTCTATATAAGTATATATATTTTTATAAATGAGCAAGCATGTAAGGGGTATAATGTATATGGTATTAGTAGAAGATTTTAAGAAGTCTATTGAATTTGAAAGACTAGGTGTATTAAATACAGACTCTTAACAATCCAATAAAGTTTGGGTGTATTTAAATAGAATTTTAAAAATCATTATGAAATCCACTAAAGTGTAAGGGTATCTAATTGTGACTTTTTAAAATGAATAAAAGTTTGATATATTTAAAATATCATTTATACTTATGAAATTAGAACCTCATGAAAAACTATGAACATTGTAATGTAAATTATACACACCAAATTCTAATATTTTGCCATTAACCAGAGCAAAAATTTGGAAAAGTCTATTATAGACTTTCTCTTTTCACGTGAATTGGTTGATACTCCATCATCTTTATATTTTTATGTAAATAGCTTGATCTTCTATCATCTTTATTTCTTATTATTTTTTATAACATTTTTGTGTTATCAACGTTTTATTCTACAGTTCTACCTCACATTTTGCTAGTATGTCATTTAAAAAAATTTGCATAAATCCAATTACAATGCACTCCTAAATAAATGAGTGAAAGTCTATAAATTTTTTCAAAGAATATGTACTTTTTAAAGTATGTCATTTAAAAAAAGTCTGTATAAATTCAAATACAATACACCCTCTAAATACAGTGTACCGTATAACCAGTTAGACGCCGTGTATACGGAAAAAGAATAAGAGTAAGAATTAAGCAGCCGAAGGTTCTCGAACCCCCAAAAACCCCTCTCTCTCAATCGCTAGAAGTCTCTGGTCCCCCTAAAAACCCCATTCTATCCTTTATAAATGTCTCACCCCCAACCTCCTCTCTTTCAATCTCGACCCTTCGAATTTCACACTCCGATTCTCCCAGATCAGTTCTCTATGGCCGACGAAGCCAAAGCCAAAGGCAACGCCGCCTACTCCTCCGGTGACTACTCCGCCGCCATCACCCACTTCACCGAAGCCATCAACCTCGCCCCCACCAACCACGTCCTCTACTCCAACCGATCCGCCTCCTACGCCAGCCTCAACCGCTACTCCGACGCCCTCTCCGACGCCAACAAGACCGTCGAGCTCAAACCCGACTGGGTCAAAGGCTACAGCCGCCTCGGCGCCGCCCACCACGGCCTCGCTCAATTCGACGAAGCCGTTTCCGCTTACACCAAGGGCCTCCAGATTGATCCCAACAACGCCGCCCTAAAAGACGCCTTGGCCGAGAGCAAGTCCGCACGCGATCGCGCCGCCCGACCGTCGGCGAACCCCTTCGGCGATGCTTTCTCGGGTCCTCAGATGTGGGCCAAGCTCACGGCTGACCCGAGTACCCGGGTGTTTATGAAGCAGCCCGATTTCGTTAACATGATGCAGGAGATTCAGAAGAACCCTACCAATCTGAATCTGTATTTGAAGGACCAGAGGGTTATGCAAGCCCTTGGGGTTTTGCTCAATGTGAATCTCCAGAGAGGGGGGCCTTCCAAGGACGAAGATATGCCTGATTCTGCGGCGGAGAGGACACGGTCTGTGGAGACCAGTGAACCGCCTCAGAAGGAGGAGAAGAAGCCGGAGCCAGAGCCGATGGAGGTTCCGGAGGTCAAGAAGAGGAAGGCGGAGGCTGTCAAGGAGAAGGAGGCTGGCAATGCGGCCTATAAGAAGAAGGATTTCGACACTGCCATTCAGCATTATACCAAGGCCATGGAGATTGATGACGAAGACATTTCTTATTTGTTGAACCGTGCCGCGACTTATTTGGAAATGGGGAAGGTATGGATTGATACTTGGTTTATGATGAGCATTGTAAAACTAAAAGGAATTTGCTATAAGAGACCTAGCTGCACGTTAGTTTAGCTAACCCACCCGTATTGTTGCAATCATCATATGGTTTCTAATCTTAGTGTTATCGTTATGTTCTGTCAGAATGACGATTGCATCAAAGACTGTGACAAGGCTGTTGAAAGGGGAAGAGAGGTCAGGGCGGACTTTAAGATGATAGCAAAAGCATTGACTAGGAAGGGAACTGCCATTGTGAAAACAGCAAAAACCTCCAAGGACTATGAACCTGCTATTGAGATATTCCAGAAAGCTCTCACAGAACATCGCAACCCCGATACACTAAAGAAGTTGAATGATGCTGAGAAGGCTAAAAAGGACCTAGAGCAACAAGAGTATTTTGATCCAAAGCTAGCAGATGAGGAGCGAGAGAAAGGTATGCCTGCTACTTTGATCTTGATATTTAGTGTTTATGGGGTATTTGTTTGAATGGTAGCGATGTACCTTATTCTGTTGTAATATGACAAAACGATGGAATTATGTGTAGGCAATGAATTCTTCAAGCAGCAGAAGTACCCGGACGCTATTAGGCATTACACTGAAGCATTGAGAAGGAATCCAAAGGATCCGAAGGTGGGAAAATAGTCGATTCCCAGTAAGTTATGCTCCCTCTGACATGTGGAATGACTCAAATCTGCTTATTTGTGTAGTCATATAGCAACAGAGCTGCTTGCTATACAAAGCTGGGGGCAATGCCGGAGGGACTGAAGGACGCCGACAAGTGCATTGAACTGGACCCAACCTTTTCAAAGGGTTATACCAGAAAGGGTGCTGTCCAATATTTCATGAGAGAATACGAAAAGGCTTTGGAAACATATCAAGAAGGTCTGAAGCATGATCCCGGCAACCATGACTTGCTTGACGGTGTGAGGAAGTATGTTGCATGGATAGAGTCTGAGATCGTTGCTTAATTTGCTCCACATGATATTGAGACTTCATGCAATCTCCCTTGGTATTTCTTTTTGGCAGGTGTGTTGAGCAGATTAACAAAGCTAGCCGCGGGGATCTGAGTGCCGATGAATTGAAGGAGAGACAGGTAAGCCTGAACAATCCTGATGATTGATTTATGATTTATTTTTCGGAAGATATAGTATTGAGTCCTGTTCGTTTCTGCAGGCTAAGGGAATGCAGGATCCAGAAATTCAGAATATCCTCTCAGATCCTGTTATGCGACAGGTAAGTCAATTTCAAGGCGTGTAGTTTGTTTTCTCTTTTGGTCTGAAAAGCTTGTAGTTGTTCACGTCAACTTATTATCCTCTTTTTCGTTTTTCTTCTTTGTTGTGGTGTTTTGTGGCTCAAAATTTCTTTTGGATGTTGGCAGGTGTTGGCTGATTTCCAGGAGAATCCCAAGGCCGCTCAGGAACACACTAAGAACCCAATGGTGATGGCCAAAATCCAGAAGCTGGTCAGCGCTGGAATTGTTCAGATTAAGTGAGAGCTTGAGGAAAGATTCAAATGATACATAAAAGAATGCTGATTCTATTGTACTTTCCAATGTTCATTCGAGTATCTAGGTTCTGATTCCCAACTGAAATTTTGATATGTATTGTTTTCATTTGTGTGGATGGTCTTTTTTTTCTTTTAATGAGTCATAAACACGTTCATTCTGCAGCTAGTTCAAAATTTTCAAGTATTGAGGTGTTTGTCAAGAACACTTTTCACTTCAATATCACTGTCCGCTTCAATAGATGATGCCAATATCTGAGGACGAATTGGTTTAACTTAATAAACTTATTTGTTACAGACGAGGCAAAAATCAAAAAAGACAGGAGGCAAAAATCTATTAAGAGACACCCTCCATTACAGGATAAGAGACTATTGTACATGTAAACCAAATCAAGCAGTAACTTCCTCGGCAGAAAGTTGGTTCTGAATGTGCTGACGAACAACATCAAACTTAGCTAATTGCATCATGTAGGATGTAGGATGCGGAGGTTCCTCTTCCGGAGATGTTCCAATACGTCTGTACACTGAGGGAGTAAGGGGCATAGCAACAGTTTGTAAAAAGGAAACCACGAGAATGCTTTGCATTCTTGAATTGAGATCTAGTGCTTTCAATTCTATCATGAATACGAGGTACCTTGAGACCACCAGGTTTGTCACTAAAGCTGTTGATCTGATCTCTCCTGGAGTTAAGGTCACCAATTACATCTCCCAAATGTTCTTCAGGTGTAACTACTTCAACTTTCATAATGGGTTCAAGCATTTTGGGCCAGCTCTCTTCATACCCTCCTCCCGGAAAGCTCCTCTCGCTGCCAACTGGAATGCCAAAACACTCGAATCAACATCGTGGTAAGAACCATCCGTTAGTATAGCACGCATGTCGGCGACAGGCAAGCCTGCAAGCACACCATTACTCATGCACTCCTATAGTCCCCCTTCATCACCCCAGGAATGTACTCTTTGGGCACTGCACCCCCCTTGATTTCACTCTTGAACTCGTACCCATTACCGGGCTCCATGGGTTCAAATTGGACAGTGATATCTGCGAATTGACCCTGTCCACCAGATTGTTTCTTGTGCACACACTTTACTTCTGTGACCTTAGAAATGCTTTCACGGTAGTTAACCTGGAGTGCTCCAACATTAGCCTCAACCTGCAAACAACCCCAATTATAAGAATTCAAATTCTTAACCAATCAACAGCATCTTCTTCCTTTAAATACTCAAGAAATCACAATTAATAGGCTGTGAGAGAAAACAACAAATGATACTAACAAAAAATCAATCAAAAGCGGAGTTGCACCTTGTTGATCAAACCATACTATTGACCAGTGAGGGGTAAATATCAAAGTGTTAGTGTGTGACACCTTGCCACATGATATCTGATCGTGGCAGATAGTGATGGCTGATTTTCTTAACAGCTGACATATTACAATTTCAACTTATCAATGCTTGTGGTAGTTGTGGTTGGACAGTAAAGTTTGTTAGATGATCTAGCATAGGGAATCACCGCGTTCAGCAAATTCACTTGCTATAAAATGCTTAACACTATGTCTATGTATGTGCTTAGCCAGATGAGAAAGATGCATAATGTTGGTGAAAGATACATCCAGAACATGAAGACACCAAAGGTATAAAAAACCACGGAATCAACAAAAATAGAAGCAAATATTTTTGCTAGAAAGTAAAGCCATTTACGAAATTGACAATCAGCAACATGGAGTAGCAGATATATACCTTGAATTCCCTCTTGAGGCGATCAACAATAATCTCAAGATGCAGTTCACCCATTCCTTCGATCACTGTCTAATTAACCTCTTGATCTCTTGAGAAGTGGAACGAAGGGTCTTCCTGAGCAAGCTTAACCAGACCAGCACCCATCTTATCAACGTCAGCTTTAGTTTTGGGTTCTATTGCCACCTTAATCACAGGATCAGGGAATTCCATACGTTCAAGCACAATAGGATGGTCAGGGTCACTCAATGTTTCACCAGTAACAGTATCTTTTAGACCTGCAAGCACCATAACATCACCAGCTAAAGCGACCTTAACATCCTCCCTACTGTTTGCATGCATTTCTAGAAGTCTACCAATCCTCTCCTTTTTCCCCTTGTTTTTGCATTCAGCATGTCCGATCCAGCATTTAGCTTTCCTGCATAGACTAACAAATGTAAGGGATCCCACAAATGGATCGCTCATGATCTCGAAAGCCAGTCCAGCAAATGGTTTGTCATCACTTGCAGCACTCTCAATTGTGATTTCTGGGTTATCTGCATCAGTTCCCTGCATTGGTGGCACATCAAGTGGTGAGGGTAAATAATCCACTACAGCATCCAGCAATGGCTGAACCCCCTTATTTTTAAAACTGAGCCACATAATACTGGCACAAAACTAGGAGAGATGGTTCCCTGCCTAATAAATTTCTTAATGGTGGCCTCATCAGGTTCAACCCCTTCTAGATACCCCTCCATAGCTTCATCATCCAACTCAACTATGGTTTTTATCAACAGTGATCTGTATTCATCAGCCAGCTCCTGAAGATCAGAGGGAATATCCTCAGATGTAAATTTTGCACCCAATTCTTCTCCTGACCAAAGTATAGCTCTCATCTTCACAAGATCAATAACTCCCTTAAAATTATCTTCAGCACCAACTGGAATTTGAAGTACAAGTGGTTTGGCACCCAAATTCGACACTATCATGCCTTGTGCGGAAAACTTTTGCCCCAAAGTCGATCCATTTTGTTGACAAAGCAAATCCTGGGCACCCCATATTTATCAGCTTGCCTCCACACAGTTTCAGACTGAGGTTCCACACCAGCAACACTGTCAAACAAGCATATTGCGTCATCAAGCACCCTGAGAGCTCGCTCCACTTCAAGGGTGAAGTCCACATAGCCAGGAGTATCAATAATATTAATTCTGTGTTTGTCCCAAAAGGTTGTAGTTGCAGCAGAAGTTATGGTAATGCCTCTTTCTTGTTCCTGTTCCTGTTCCTGTTCCTTTTCCATCCAGTCCATAGTTGCTGTTCCTTCGTGCACCTCCCCAATTTTATAGTTCCTTCCAGTATAACAAAATCCGTTCGGTTGTAGTAGTCTTCCCTGCATCTATGTGAGCCATAATTCAAATATTTTGATAATCTTCTATCGGTACTGCACGCTTTCCATCTGCATAAAGAAAATTAAAATCAATAATCCAACTCTGCTATTTCAGCTGATAAACTAATCTCTGTACAAACATTAGTTAACAACTGATATAAGAAATCATCCGAAAAAGTACAGAACTTTATTTGGAAAATCATACATTCAGAACAACAGACAAGCAACACAGTAACCTAAGCTTGATAAGCTTAGTGAAGAACTTGAATAGCTCAAATATTATCGAACATACCAAAGTACAAGTCTTGAGATAATAAACATTCAATTAACCATTTCAACACAGCAGAATGAAATAGGAGAGAATGTTTAGTGATGTATAGTGAAGAACTTGATAAGCCAAGTGCTCTATGTTATCAAACATACCAAAGTACAAGTCTTGAGGTCATAAACATTCAAACTAACCATTTTAACACAACAGAAGTAACAGTTTCTCAAATTCATGGGCAGCCCGAAAAACGCTTAAAGATTGAAACTTGAACATGGGTTGGACAGAGAAGCATACCATCGGCGGCCATGGCGAGAACAGAGAGGTTTCTGCGGCGCAAAGTGGATGTCTTTGAGGAGTTGGAGGTGTGACTGGAGATTCCCAAAGAAGTGGGAAAGGGAAGAGGAAGTGCGAGAAGAAGAAGAACGAGGAGGACAAAGACGAGTAAAGCGAGGTGGAGAGAGAGGGATGGTTGGTCAAGCCATTGAGGCTGAAACTCTGAACTGCTCTCACTGACTCTGCAGCCATTTTTCCTTATCTTTCTCTCACTCTATTTTGTGAGAAGAGAGAGAGAGGGTTCCGAAAATGGGTTGGGTTGTGCAGTGCAGTGCAGTGGCTGAAAATTTGGAGGGCTGGTTCAAGAAATTTATCGGGGCTTTTCAATTTGTCTTCAAACATACAGTAATAACTATTTTTTACTCATAATGTACTAATAAAAATGATAAAGAAGTCTGATGGTTCGACCAAATTCTGCAAAAGAAGTTTCACTTAATTTATATAAAAAATTTAGTTTTTATTAATATTAATTAGTTTTTTAAAATTTGGTGGGCCCCACCTGAAGAATAAGAAAATCCAAAATGCAGTTTGTGGGATGAAAAACAGGGTTCATTGATGATTTTTTCTTTAGATGTAAATATGCAATGAGTGAAATGAAAAAGTTCTTAACAAAAAAGTCTATTTCTTTAGAACTTCTCCCTGTCTTTAAGCTCTCAACTCAAACAAAGGTGTGGCTGAGTTTGGAAGGATTGGTGATGCTAGTTTGATATTTTTATAGCTGGTAATTTAGTGGTAAATCAAACTAGCATCACCAATCCTTCCACACTCCCCATGACCTACCTTGTGATAAAAGGAAAGACTGAACCGAGAAGTGACAATCCCTGCCACAAGTGTCAGAATTCACAACCATGAACATAATTTATCAGCAGTGATAGCACCATGAAAAATTGAAAACGAAGTCAAAGCGAATCCAATTCCCGTAGAGCCCATTTCATTCCTCACCCAAGCCCAGCCCTTTCCCAGACTACTAAGTTGAGAGGTTCACCGATTTCCAGAGAACTTTCCGAGTTGCTAAGTTGCTGGTTACTTGTTCAATGTTTCAGCTTTGAATACAATTTTCTTTTTTAACTGTTGGTGTAATTGCCGTTGGCCCCAGATTACTGGCACTGATTTCTTGCTATTTTGCTTAGAATGCGTCCTCTATTTTCTGAATTAAATGCTAATAAATCAGTGAATAAGGGTGGAATCGGTATGATACGTTACCACATTTGACCTATTTTGATACCGATCTTGATTTTTTTCGGTATCAATACGGAACTGTGTGATTTTAAAACTTGATACCGAACCGTCCCAATTCAAACTATTTATCTTGTGTATAATTCATGTTGATGAACACAAAAGGAATACAACTGTATATTGAAACTTCTACCATCTCCAAAACATCTAATAATAATAATTGCCAAACCTGGTCCCTCAGTCGGCAAATCATAATGTTGAACACCACCGGCCTGGCCGCCCGGCAGGTTTGAAAATGGACTATGTACATGAAATTAGGAAATATCTACCAATGGCCGGCTTGTATGTTAAGAAACAAAGAAAGAGCCATATGCACATCAAGGCTTCCTAATCTATGAAGGGACAATAGCAAATTGTTCAGATAGCCTTGTCTTCTGTCTCTCTTTGGACTTCAAGAAAAATTGCTCTATATACAATTATACATCTACGTTCTCCAATATGTTTTTTAATTAACTTGAAATAGCACGAGACTGTAATTAGCATAAATTATTGGTCCATTGCCCCCTCACTAAAGCTTGTAGGGAAAAATGGTCGCCCAACATTGTATTGGAGCCTTGTTTGCTGGAGCTACATCCTCCAGCCCCCCGTTGTGTGTTTGAATTTATTTGTTTGTATCCCATTCCCTTCATTTACAACAAGTTTGCAAACAAGTGGTTCTGCATATTGGTATGTTGTGTAAGTATATGTCACATATATTTTTATAGAGAATATTTCGGTATATATTCGTCAAGCTATAAGTGCATAAAAGGTTTGTTCACCATAGTTGGAAATGTTCTAGTATACATTCGCTGATGTATAAGTACCTGCAAGGTCCGTTCACGATAGTCACAAACAAGTTGTTGTGAAAAATGAAGGTTTCTGATTTACCTAGAAAAGCTATGTCCAAACCAGTTACTGCAGTAAACCTGTAGTAAATTTTAAATATGAATTAGAACTGATATTAAAGTATTCAGACTGGATTTTAGACTGGATCAATTTTACAAATACAAGAACCGGCCCGATTCAGTTTTTTTAAATTTTTCAGGTCGATCCTTGAGGTCCGGACGTCCACCCGTAGATGCTATAGCTCCAAGGGCTTAAAAGTTAAAACCACTTTACAGAAACATATATTTACAGTTGCATATACTATATATTCCTATATACCTCTCACAATCCTAGAAGCTTTTATCGAGTAATTTTCTTGTCCTTAATGATTTTACACACGGACAAGTCAGCAATTAATTTGGACACTAACAGACCATTTCTTGGTCCATTCTTGAGTTTACACACATTTTTTGACCAGCTTTAGTAGTTTACACACATTTTCCCATAGAGCCATGGATCCTTAGTTCGAGGCGTATTTGTTGATGAGTGCCAAGGCATTGCTCGTCAGATGTGCGATCTTCGTTATTTCCCTCCGGACAATAGCCTCCACCCTCCCATTTAGTTTAGGTTCATCAAAACCATCCAGGCAGGTGTCCTCATCAGTTAATGCAGCACTAACCCATGTTTGAATATCACTAATCTGAAACAAGAAATTTCTCGAGCCTTTAACTGCATGACCCAATTCATCTATGGACTCCCGCAGCTCATCCACAGCATCACTTACCTCCTCCACACAGTCGAGTGTCGCTGCAACCTCTATAGGCTTCATTCCATGAACTCTTGAACACCTGTTTATTACCGCAGAAGTTTTCTTGGTGGCTCTAAGTGTCACGTTGAGGGCGGTATGAGCTAGCACTTTCGGGCTGGTCCTGATTTTTCCGGCATAGATTGAGAGGGAGGTGTAGCACAGTTTCGGATAGAGCGTGATGCTGCATGATGTCTTTATGTACTCAGTGTTTGCTTTGCTAGAAGATGCTGCAGCAGCTGTGCAGGGGTTTATGTGGCTAAGAAGCAAGTGGAGAATAGGCAGAGTTAGAATCAGATGGCATTCCATCTCTCTTGTTCTATTTCTCTCTCTCTCTCTCCTCTCTTGAAGACTTCCTTTTCTTCGTTTTGAAAGACTGATGTATATGTAGAAGAAGAGATGCCTAATATATAGAAACTCTAACTATGCTGGTGGTTCCTGCTGGGCCGCCACTTACTTGGAAGATTGTGGACAAATAATAAATCATGAATCAATCAAAATAAGTTGTTAAATCAATCAATTAAGTGTGTCTCCATATTTGAATAATGATTGAAAACTCTAATATCAAACGTAACATCATGAATAAATTCCTTAACTTTGGATTAAACTCAAATATGCATATATATGGCTGGTAATTTGAATCATACATTATTAAGCACAATTCAATCGTGCACGAAACGAATTGAGTATTGACGTGACACTTCGCGATGTCTTGTTTTTGTATTTAAGTTGGATTGCAAAAGATGGAAACTTGTGTTTTTTATGTCAATATTAATGGTGAATCGTTCATCCTTTTGGGGTCTTGGTCGACACTGGTTCGTAAATTTCACTGCTGTAAATTCTATGTCATCAACGACAGATCAGAAATAATAGGCTAAAGACCTATATATGCTGAAACTACCAGATATATTTGCTGAAGAAAGCTTGCAGTTGAGAAAACTAGCCAGTAGTTGCCAAATCAGGATGAAAATATCATCCGACCTAACTATGACATAATTTTTTTTTGAAAAAACTGTGCAATAAATTTTACAAAGTGCTAACTATAATTGCTATATTTAGATTTCTACTTGCGTTTTCATTTTTTTAGTTTAGATTTTTTTAGGTTTTGTTCAGGTTTTTCTTTAGATCACCTAAACAAACCACTTATATTTTTATGCTTTTCTCTTTCTCATTTCCAAAAGATTCCAAACTCTCTCTCTCTCTCACCTGGGCATGCTTCTCTTCTTTCCATATCCACCGTCAAACCTTGCCACGCCACTATCTTCTACATCTCAACATTCCTCAAAGTCCTGGGGGTGACACTTCCACCGTTAGAAACTCAGCTCACATTATCGGAGCCGCTCTCAACTCTGTACCACTAATGAAATTATCAGAAATCTAATGGTTTCATCATCTTATAAGAGCTCTAATTTCCGCTGAAACTGACGTATTTGAAAGCTCAACTAGGGTTTGCATGGGCCCAACCAAGACCAAGCCTCTCGGAAAGGATCAAAGGTGCTCAATCGGCACCGTCACCGTCACACTATTCTCTGATATTAGAGAGTTGAAACATGCATGAAGAGCCGCTGTTCAGGCACAGCTCTTACGTGATCGTGATGTAGTAATTTCGTTTTAACATGTCATGCAATAATTTTTTTTACCTCAAACCCTAGTCAATACTAGGCTGGCTCCGCCCTGCTAGCCAGTACCTGCTAGTAAGACCTATGCTGAAATTTGGTGACATTCTGATTAGACAACAGCATTCCTTGATCTGTATTGACCTTAAGTAGGATACCATGCCAGTAGTGTAAGTAGCTAGAGAGATTCCTTAAATTCCATTAGTCTTGTGACCCCTATCATGCTACCATATACAAATGATGCATTCAGTAACATTGAAGTAATCTGTTCATGTACCCAATCATACTTCATACTTCAAAGAAAATGGGGGATCCATCCTTTGGCCTCTTCGATGAAGTCAGATGTCTTATCCTCATGAAAAATAAATTCTTGGTAGATATTAGACATCTCCCAGCAAAGAATGCTCAGTTTCTGGCCAGGATCAATTCTTCTGTTTTTAGTCAAGCAAGATATATCCACTTAATCTTACTAACCAGATTAGGATAACGAATTTAGTAGAAAAAAAATCCCAAATATATTCTTTTCCTCACCATCATAAAACAGAAGCTTAACTTTGATTTTATGAATCTTAATTTTCTGTGGCTGCTTGCTTAGATATGGTTAAACTAGCTATCAGCTGCTAAGTTCTGGGTGTTCAGGATGTATTGTTTGAGGACTGTAAATGCAAAAACTTAAGAGTAATAGGGGTGTGGGATTGAGGACCCCAAACTAAAAATAAAAGAAGAAGGTGCTAGATTTTCTTCTCTAATCTAATTACAGATCTAGCTTCAGATATTATCTATAAAATTGTTTGAAAGCTCTCTTTGCAATATTGGTAGCTATCCTTTTAAAATATCTCTAATAGTATTTCCAAACCCTGCTGAACACAGATTTCCCTTTGAAATATACATTTTTTTTCTACTCTAAGCAATATATAGGTGATTATTGGTCAAAACAATACTCCAAGACCTCATTCACAACAAGCTTTAGCACTAGCATATTTACCAGTAAAATCATCTGGAACAAGGCCACACAACAAGGAATGTGATTTTATCTGAGCAAGTCACCAGTTTCAGAAAAGAAATTTAAGACTTTCCTGATTCTAAAACCAAGCAGCACACTGCACACCGGTTAAGATAGTCACATGATTGCATGATTGATACTTTTTTTCTGCCTCGTCTGCCTTTAATTAGTTAATTATTTCATCATGAGATATTTGATCAGAACCTTCCATACTCCCATGAAAACGGAAAGTTCTATTATACATTAAGCGGTCATGAACTATTCGATCATTTTTTTTCAAAACCTTACCCTTGCTTTCTTTCTTTTAAGGATTAAATACAAAAAACCACTCGAATTATAATATTTTTTTTATTTTCATACCTAACTATTAAAAACTTGCATTTACATACCTCAAGTTTCATTCCGTTAGCATTTTGATTCCTTGACCACTAACCCGTTAAATTCGAAGGGTATTTTCATCATTTCATCAAATGTATCATTTTTACATTTACTTTTAACTAAATTTTATAAAATTTTCATGGATATTCGATTTTTCTCAATATATCCATCCAGATTTTCTTGTTTTGAACTACTTATATTTACATGATCGTTGCTATTTTAGTACTTGATTGTGATTAGTTATTCTTATTGTCTTGTAATTTATTTAATTATAATAAATTCAGTTGTAATGTTTTAATTTATTTTTATTTTTCTTAACATGAAAATCCAAATATATATATATATATATATATATATATATATATGAGTTCTACTAATTTTTATCACTACTGTGTATTGTTGCAAAAACAAATATTTAATTTATAGTTTTTTTTGAATATTTTTTCTAAAGTAAATTGTTATATTTGTATTTGATAATCTCAAAAAATAAATTATTTTGTTAAAAGTAAATGTAAAAATGATGCATTTGATAAAATGATGAAAATACCCTTCAAATTTAACAGTGTTAGTGGTCAAGGTATCAAAATGATAACGAAATGAAATTTCGGGTATAAAATGCAAGTTTTTATAGTTAAGTATGGAAATGAAAATAATATCATAGTTCAGCTGATGTTTTGTAATTACTCATTCTTTCAATCATTTTAAAGTTCCAAACAAACATAACCAGACACTCGCATCTTATATGATAAAAAAGTCTGGGGTTCAACTCCAAAACCAATTGGTAATGAAGAGAGTAACTCAAACCCTTATAAACACACAGGCAAGGCCTCATTTTTCCGATGTGGGATAGATATCTCAACACACCCCTACACGTGTGGCGACCCCTCAAGCCTAACACGTGGACAACATTAGAGATGACTTGGAGTGCGTGTGGCCGGTAACGCTAACACACGTGGACATGGGTAACCCGCTCTGATACCATGATAAAGAAGTATGAGGTTCAACTCTAAAACCAATTGACAATGAAGAGAGTAGCTCAAACCCTTATAAACCCATAGACAAGACCTCATTTTTCGATGTGAGATAGATATCTCAACACTATATCCTCCCACCTGTGAACTCCATGGCATTTTGTCTGCTCCCATTTAACTTTAGAACGCAGGTTTGAGCTTGAGCTTCACTACCACATGGTCCACAAATCACTTTTTGGGGCACTGCAGGATTCATTATGCTCCATAATCATTCACCCCTTCTTGCATGCAACTGGCTCCCCGTAATCAGCTTTTCAATCTTTCATGTGATTCATCTCATTTCCGTGCTCAATGACTAAGCTTGATAAGTCTGATAGATAACTTAATTGATCAATGACTCATTTGTTTAAACTTAGCCAAGAATTTGATTCTGTTTCAAGAAGTGAGATACAATTTTGCTGATTGCAGAATCTTTTCAGCATAAGCTTTTTGTAGAGGAGATGTCCCATCGATATCATCTACAAAAGGAGACTCTAAATTAATAGATAAGTTTCTCCCTAAATTTTATATTTCTCTGCATCTTCTTTAGAATGCTTTCATGATGTGGGAAATCAACCAGCTCAAGATTTGGTCGTCTCGACCCTCTCGCCTGTAACGAAAGTCCAAAAGTTGCCAATAAGAATAATTTGATCACATCGAAAATAACATTTTGTTACTTCATTTAGCCCGAAAATCGAGGCAAAAATTCTGCCTGTTCTTTGGGATGTGAGATCGAGGAGATTGTCGGATAGGAAGATGCTATATGTGCCTGAAAAGACAAGCTAAATGAGTGAATGCTCATCCACATGAACGTTAAATTGGGATATGATTATCTACTGTGAACTGTGAAGTGACTAAATAAAGATAACAGCAGCTCTTACAAAGTCTTTGTTCAGAAAAGTAGAAATCTCAGGAGGAAGAGGGAGGACTTTGTGAAGCATCTGCTGTAATATAGCAACCTTTCAAATTAATGAACAATTTCAGATGCAATTAAGCGATCTTTCAATCATTTGTAGATCTTGCCAGGGACATATCTGTTCAATGATCATGAATCATGTGATCGTTTTCGATTTATGTCAAATTGGTTTTCGTTGTGCAAAGAATTTTTTAACTGCTACATCAAATAATCATGTTTGAAAAGAAATCAATGTGGTAGCTGTCATTTCAAATTGAACAGAATACATGTTGGAAGGGTATGATTTTTTCTTTTATATAATGCAAAAGTTTGAAGAAACAGACAATTGGGAATGGTAAATCATATTAAGGTGATTGATGAGATGCTCTCTGAGTGTGTCCAATTCATTTGATACTAAATGTTGAAACCATTTCAGGCATTTTAATTACAAGGGAGCTAGGATGCATGTTTTTCACAAACAAAACTAGTATATTACAGTCAAAACAAAAGCATAACTGGTACAAAACTAAAAGGTTTCCATCTTACACATCAACCAGCAAGAACAATACCCTCTAAGACAAAATCTAGGCCAGGCACAAAGTCACAAACCTTACTAATACCATGTCCCATTTACATATAATTCCTAAACTCACTGGTGCTAGATCTAAGGATCTTTGGCAGCTGCAGCCGCCCTGTGTTTGGTTGCAAAGCGATTAACGAGAGCTAGTGCGTTGCTAGTAACCTGAGCAACATCATTGACCCTTCTTCTTATAGCAACCTTGATATTTCCATCCATAAAACGACCTGAAAATCCATCAAGACAAGTGGTCTCATCAGTGAGTGCAGCACTAACCCAAGTCTGCACATTGCTCATGTGCCACATGAACTCCTGACCAAAGGCTCGACCTGTATGCCCAAGCTCCCTCATGGACTGTCCAAGCTGGTCGACGCCATCCCCCATGTTCTCTATGCAGTCTTTCACAGCTCTGTACTCCCTAGGCTTGATGCCCCTAACTTTAGTCAACTTGACCACAAAGGATTCAGCTTTTCGCACCCGGGATAGGCTCACTGCCAAAGCAGTCTGAGCTAGCTGTCTTTCACTCTGTCGAATCGAGCGTGCATAACCTGCAAGGCATTGAACACACAGAGCTGGATACTGTGTTGCTCTGCATGAAGCTTTGATGAACTTAGTGGAACTTGAGTGTCTAGGTGGGGTTGAGTCTGCTTTACCAGCTAGGTAAACAACATGGAAGAGAACAAGTAAGGAAATCAAGCCAAGTCTTGCCATGTTTGCTGAGGATATAGGAGATGAAATAGAGGATTTCCAGGAGGTATGAGAGTTTTATAGATAGAACTAAGAAGGGTTCAACTTTCTTTTGAGATATAAAGTAAAAGTGGACACATGCCTACATTGCTCTTGAGCAACTTGTATTGCTTTCTGTTTTGTCATCTTTATTTCTACTTTTTCGAACTCTGTTTAGTTGCATAGAATTTAAGCTCACCAGATTTCTTCTGATATGCCTGTAATGGAGTACATGTAGGCCTAACCCATTGAAACCCCAAAATACTTGATCTATTCCCTTGTTAGTTATTACATGAATTTGAACAAACTGAGATTTGGCCAATAGAAGTAATCTAACGCTGACATACTGATAAATGGTCCAAGTACTTGTTCTGATTTTTACTTTATACTGTTATATGGTCTAATGATGAATGACAGCTACAGTTAGTGAGATGGATAATACGAAAGTGTCAACTGAGGAATATTTAGGTAGAATCTATGTAAATCATTTTTTGCATCTGATGATGCAGAAGGATTTATCAAACTAAATCAAAAAATGCATAAAACCGTCATGCATAATTAGTATAAAAGTATATAACCAGCCTTATCTGAATGCGCACACAGAAGAGTGATGATATGTCGAGAAAAAGTATGAGGCATTGTTTAGACCCAGCTTAGGTCACTACTCACTAACTTATGGAGGCAGACCTCCCACTTTGGTTAGGCACTTGGTAGAAATAATATATTCCAATGATTCTGGTTTTTTCCTGATTCTATATTCCAATGACTCATAGTTTTCCTTGATTTCCCAAAATACTTTTCTACTGGAGCCAAGTAGTGACTCAGACGCATGTAAGATCATCACTCAGTAAAAAGCAAAATGACCATTGACAAGAACCTACTACTTTTCATGCTTGAAAACCCTGCTGAGTCCTTATGCCTGGAGTTAAGCCAAACAGTCCGAGTGTATCTACCCAATTTAGAATGTCAGTTGTTCTTGCACCTAATTCTAGCGGAAGAAGATCAATGCTTACAGTACTGAGTCCTGTTTCATGTTTCAGGCACAGACTTCGAAGAGCATATATGATATGATAGAATGCCTGGAATTAGCATACATGTCAAAGAAAGCACTCGATCAGTCCTGACACTACTACTGACATGTCACTATGCCTCACAAGTGCTTACAGAATAGTGACTACTACTCAACCACACAGTCAGTGACCACTTTCAAGGACTCACAACGTTCAAACGCCATTGTTAGTTTCTCATTTCAATGAACTCGTAAGAAATATGACTTATAACACACACACAGGCACACATCAACTGAAATAGAGAAAAAACCAACAGAACAATTCTATGATTCCTTGCTTCTTGGTATTTCAAATCTGTTGCGTCTAGTGATGTTTTATAGCTTTCTATAAACTTTCTGTTGACTCAAGTTTAGTCCTTTATCCAAATGAACTCAAGTTTAGTTCATAATACTTTATCCAAATGAAGCCTAACTAGTAGACCATGATATTCCCACTTGACACTTTGTATTCCCTTCTTTTGTCAATATAAGTTTGTTTCTTATCATAAAACCTTTCCACTTGAATGAGCCCTATTGTCTCTTCCTATCAGATCATCAGACACTGGCCTAACTACTATTCTTAATATTTCATCTGAAACACATCTGTGGTATCTGTATCATGTATCTTTTGTTCTCATAACTCTGGATTTTGAGATTATATTTGTATAAAGATCTGGAATATGCACTATGTATAGTACTGCAAGTCTTAAGCATATGTATTGATACAATAGTATACTGAAGGTTTACACTTTTCTTGTTCATTTATAAATAAAGACATAATCAATCCAATGTAGTTTTGCAACACAACATTCAAAATATTAAACAATCAAAGTCGCCACAATTTCGTCTAAGACAATACTTAGCAGGCACATAATATATACCAACTCATCATTAAACTGTCATGTACTTGAGGACAGCTCCACGAAGCTTTTCCATGAACTCAGCTGCTTGCTTCTGCATAAATTAACACTGAAATAAATCTATTGATCGACTTGGTTCAGCATGGATGCAGTAACTGAAAAAGAGTTAACAGAAACTTTTTGTGTTTGTATGTACTTTTTGCAAGACTTATACGATTGGTATATAAGTCAAGTGGACAGTGATTGCTACATGAAGAAGACTTACCTGATTACTCTATAACAAAGCGAAGAACTTAATGAGTACTGGAAAATGTTTGCTTCCACTATGTTTAAACCAGCAGATCATTTTGCAGAAGGCTAAGTAATTAGAAGAAAGTTATTCCTTGCACATTCTATTTTATTTTTATCCCCTGCCCCAGTTTCTCGATTAGTATTACATATGGGTGGCATAGAGCTAGTAAGTACTATCATGTTCACGAGAAGATGGTGTGTTTCATGAGGTATTATGGAGCCTCAAGCTCGGAAAGGCAGTTAAAACCATGAGATCCGTAAACCACATGAAGAAATCTTTCACAAGACGATTACCTGGTCACCCTGGTGTGCACTTGCTATGTTTTCATCAAGAATTGTCAGCAAGGATCTATTAAGATCGTTGGTTTCAACCATCTCCAGTAACTGCATTGTCAAGAACAATTAACTTAGTTAAGAAGACACTCAAGACAGTAAAAGCATTCAACTTCTAAGTAGATGAGGGAAAAGAGCATCACGTACAGTTTCTTTGATATTCTTTGATGACAAGATCTTGGTCAGACTCTGCTTAGCTTTAATGAGGTCAATTTGCATTTTATCATACGCTTCTGTAACAGAAAATGCGGCAAAGTTTGACAGTTTCAGTAAGCACCCATAACAAAGGTGAACTGTTTATTATCAAAATGTGTAGACTTTAACAAACCTGTTCCTTCTTGAAGAGCTTTCTGCAATGCTTCCAGCTCAATCAACCTATCTTCTATATCCTAACAAACAAACCCACCATCAAATGCACCCTGTTACAATCTATTAATCAAGTGTGCCGGAATTGACACCAAAAAGTATAGTCTCATTAACCAACCT
This sequence comes from Comarum palustre, assembly GCA_951800085.1. NCBI lineage: Eukaryota > Viridiplantae > Streptophyta > Magnoliopsida > Rosales > Rosaceae > Comarum > Comarum palustre. The sequence continues at coordinate 29,140,003 of OX637576.1, read as the reverse complement.
GAGTTTTTGAAACCGCAAACCGTAGCTGACCTATCTCAAATTGTAGGTGCGAGAAAAACTCCTTGCTCAATCTGTATTACACATATTTGATAGGTTAGATCAAAAACCCTTCTTCCATATCTCATTCCCAACATTCAAATTTTCAACAAACACGGGTTGAAATCACCAACCTTGGCCTCATCCTGGAAATCTCGAACTCAATCTCTCTAGCTTCAGTATCAAGAAAATACTCTATCAACCCCTCTGCAGTATCTGGAGCTACCCGAGACTTCAAAAGCAACCACAAAAAACAATCACAAACTAACACTAAGATACCCAATTAATCAATATTCAAACTCACTTCTCTAACAGCTCGACGGCGCACTTTTTCTTCAGCCACTTGGCGCTCAAACGCCTCTCGAGCATCGGAGTCCTTCTCCAGCCGTCTCTGGAACTCTTTCCGGGCTATGTGGCCCGTCTGCGGAGGACCGAGTATACCTTCTGGATCCTTCCTTGGTTTACCAACACCATCAAGACATAATAAAAACAACAACTAATGCATATGCTTCTTTCTGAAACAGAACTAGGCTGAGTTTTAAGGGCTTACCCAGGTGACGCAGGAAATCCTAGTGGGCCTGAGACGGCGGAGAGTGGGCCTTGAAATAAAGGCGGAGCTGGTGGTGGCGATGCCAATGCTTAGACCTGCCATTAGCTCTGCCCTCTGCTCCTATCTTTGTTTATCTTCGATTCTGGTTTAAGTTGCCCCACACTAATACAGAAATTACGAAAATACCCCGTTAGAAATTACCTCAATAAAATCAAACCCGTTTCTCTCGCTTTCACAAAAACCTCCCGAAATTTCCCGCGCGATCGCCAACCCTAAATCCCCAAATTTTCCGATTCGTGCTGAAATGGACTCCGACGTTGAGGTTTCGCGGTGGGTCTTCGAGCTCCTCCTCCGCGAGCGCAACTGCGATGGGCGAGTCCTCGCCGTGTTGCCGATCTCAGACGACGACGGGCGGTTGAAGAAGACTCTCCTTCTCCGAGCAATCGAGTCTGAAATCTTGGACGACGCCACCGTCACCGAAACCGTCCTCGATTCCTTGGAGACGATCACGGATTGCATGAGGGCGGCGTACTGTGCCGTCGCGATGGAGTTGACGGTCAAGTTTATGGTTTGCTCTGGAGGGGAAAATCCAGGCGAGAAGTACGTGGAGGCGGTGGAGCGTGTTTGGAGAGGTAGGGTTAGGGTTTTGGAGGAGCGTGAAGGTGGGCTGGTATCGGCTGAGTTGAAGGAGAGAAGAGATGAGGTGGAGGCTGGGATTAGTGATATCGAGGTTTCAAAGAGTTTGGATACTAGAAATGATGCGCTGAGATTGGTTGTGGCGTATGTGGAGGAAGCTTTGGCGATGCTGGGTCCTTTGTTTATTGAGTGGGCTGTTAGGTATAGTATTGGAAAGGGGTTCGGAGGCGGTGGAGAATGATGGTAATGTGTGTGAAGTGCCGGTTCGAGTGGCCAATGGGGCAGAAATGGAGGTGTCGATGGAAAATGTGGTTGATTTGGGTGTTGGATCAAAATTGGAGGTGAATGGGGCTAATGCCATTTCGTCTGAATTGGAGGCACAAATGGTGAATGGGGCTAATGATGTTACTAATTGGTCTGAACTGGGGGTGCCAAGGACGGATGTGGCTAAGGTTAGTAATGTCTCTGAACAGGAGGCACATGATGCTACTGATAAGTCTGAACAGGAGGTTCCAAGGACGAACGGGGTTAAAGTTAATAATGGCTCTGAGCCAGAGGCACATCATACTAATGTGGGTGATGAGTCTGGATCACATGTTGTGACTGTAGCTTATTTCAGTTCCAGGTCTGTAATGAAAACTCATACTATAATGGTGTTCAATTGCAGGTGGTGGACTGGTGGGAGCACGGAGGTCGCCACCGAATGAAAACTGTGGTGTCCTTAGCTTTGAACCTGCAACTAAAGAGAAAGGTATATGAGATATTTCTTTTACAGTATTGATGCTGAGAGTGTGCTCTGTATTGCTTATCTGGGTTTTCCGTGTGCTCTTTTATCATCTTGAATTTTGCCGAGTTCTCCACAACTTGTGAGTGACTATTTGATATTCTTATGTTCCATGTTTGGTGATATGCTGATAACAATTATACAGCTATTTCTTGTTTATGCTAATGTTATATAGCTCAAGTTTGAAATTTTCACATGATTAAAAATGTGTGATGATTTTGGCACTCACTTTTAGCTGCATAAATGTGCAGTTCAAGTGGTAATATACATATGGTAAAGTGGAGTGCCAAATTCATCACCCTTATAATGCAACATCATTGCACAAATGTCCAGTACTTTCAGTGTTTGTGTTCATTTCATGTAGAATATCCAAGGCCCAAAGCAGTTAAATGCAGGCATGGACCAGCTAAGATTAGAGATGATGAAGATGTGGGTACAGAAGCATCAGTTGGCATATATAACTCGATGTCTAGTGCTGAAGTTAGAAAAAATGCAAGAACTCAAGTCTGATGTGGGTACAGAAAAATCAGTTTCCATATATAACTCAGTGTCTAGTGCTGAAGTTAGAAAAGTGCAAGAAGAACGCAATTCCGGTGTCTGTAGTGACAGAGTCACTTCCTTATGTTTTGCACGTGTCGGAAATGGTAAGATCTAGGTTGGGAATGAGACCTGTGGATCATGTAAGAGGAGAAAACAAAGGTGCAGCAAATCCATATGTTGAAAAGAACGCTGAGCCTGATCAATCTAATGATAATGATCATGGAGACCAGACCAATCATCAGAATGATGTTCCCCAACCTATTGGAAAAGAACATGATGCACTGAATCTATCTGTGAACAAGGGAAAGGGCATGGTGAATGATCAAACGGGTGCTCTCAAACGTGGAAATCCGTCTTGCAGTTATCAAAATAATGTTCCTCGAGCAGGCTTGATGGAACGTAATAGTACTTCCCATACTTATGAGGTAGTTTTGTTCGTACTTTGGTCTTCCAGTCTTACAGCTCCTTTTAAGTTACACACAGTGTGTGGAGTGCGTCTAGTTTCTATTAGCATATACATATTTAATTATCCATATACCATATTTTTGTCAAGGAGAAGGTAACTGAATCCCAGTAGATTCCATGTTGGATTTGTGACTTTTGAGTTCTCTTTTGGTCGAAGATCTACGACTTGCTCTGGTTTGGTATTTGTGGTGGTTCTGTTTGTTTATAGAGTTGTCGTATATGAATATTGTTTGTGCAGTGGGATGACTCTCTTGGTATGTCACCTGAAGTAACATATAGTAAGGGGAGGTTTCACCTACCTAGTCTAAAAAGGAATGCTTTTTCTCCACTGAAGGAGGTTGAGGATGAAAGATTTCCTAAGAGGAGAAAAAATAAGCGATGGAGCTTACAAGAAGAAGATATGTTAAGGACTTGTGTGCAGAAGTATGTACTTGTTTCTATATTTTATGCACTTCTCTCTATTTCTCCAGCTTCATGTTGTTCAGCCACCTTCCTATTTCCATAGTTTTACTAGGTTGGGGTTTGGTAGTGGGTTTGTATTTCTTTTCAATTCAATCAAGCTGGTTAGTAGGATTGTTAGTTGCTTCATAATTTTCATCTCTGAAAAGATGATCAGAATTTGATGTCCTTAGTAATTACTAGCAACATTCTTCTATTGGCCGAGTAGTTAGCATTTGTTATTAGTTATAAAACAGTTCCCTTTATAATGCAGGCATGGCATTGGCGATGGAAGTGTATCTTGGACGCACACCGAGATGTATTTGAAGATGGAACTGAGGTACCGATTTTCTGCTCTATATTTAGAATGGCTGTTAGCCGCTTACATCAACTGAAATGTAAATGTTCTGCTTAGCATTTGTAGTCTTTAAGCCCATGAGTTCACTGTGTTCAGGTTGATCTAAAGGACAAGTAGAGAAACATGACTAGGTAGAGGCACCTGTGAATAGTCTTCTACTCCGATGCTTTTGTTTGTGTTTGTTAGTCTATGAAACCCTCATCAGAGCTGTACAGGGTCTGTGTTTTGTCTTAAGGAAAAGGATGCATGTGTGCATCGATCAAATGCTACGATTGTACTCCGATGCTTCTGTTCGTGTTTATTAGTCTATGATACCCTCATTGGAGCTGTACAGGGTCTGTGTATTGTGTTAACGAAAGGATGCTTGTGTGCATCGACCAAATGCTACGATTGTAAGCATCTAATGTAATGCTTAATTCTCTGTCTCTCTGTTCTCATGAAATCACAAGTCATCGAGCAACTATTGTGTATCATCACGACAAGAAAACAAGAAGACATCAACATTTCAACAAGGCTGTTTTTCTCACCCTCTTTACAAAACTCTTATCAACCGTCATTCGTTTGGTTCCTTATTTGCTAGGGTCACCGTAATTGTTGATTTACAATACCCACCACCTACTTTCAAAGTTCAAACCCATCACAATCACATGCGAAATGTTGATAACTACAATGTAATTTTCTCTTTGTTTTGTGATTCATTTTCATTTGATCTACTATTTATTAGTATATACAGATTACGACCCGTTAATGCTGCTATTCATTGTGTAAAACTTCACGGCGAAACGTCAAGTTAGGGTGAAGAAAATCGATCGTCAACATTAATATTCTTACATTATATGAACTCTATAACAAAGAGTAGGAAAGTTATACTTTACACGTAGTATATACAGATTACGACCCGTTAATGCTGTCCGATTAACGTTAAACTTGTGGACTGTCCGATTATCTTAAATTTTTTATTGTTAATGTATATATTTATAGCAGCTAAACCCTGTAGAGAAGAGCAAAACCTAAAGCACTGAAATTACCAAAAAAACCGCAAAGAAGATAGTAGACGACGACGGAGCCACCACTTGAGACGTGTGTGTCCAAAGAAAAGGCTTTATGGGTCTTGGGAAGATGGGACGTCAATCTGATCGAGTTGAAGGTATCTTGGATTCTCCAGTCTCTGTTTGATTTCAATTTCAGGATATCTCATTGTGTTTCTTGGGATTTTCAATTTGGAAATCTCATAATCTAGTTACGGTGTACAAGAATCAAAAGAAGAAGAAACCCAACTGAGATAAAAAAAAACCCACTGTGATGATCAGAAAAGCCGCTGCGATCACAGACTAACCTCTGACCTTTTGTTTGCAATCTTTGTAAAACTGGCCATCAAATATGTTTTGCGGTTAGCAGCAGTTTGCAAATCTTACAGAGATATAATCAGGAGCCATGAGTTTAAAAAGTTTCATCATGTCGAGATTAGCATAGAAGATGCTCATGAGTATCTACTTAAAATAGGATTCAAACGATGGGTTGTCTACTTAATTATTGTGCTACAAAATTTAGGTACATAGGTATCCCCATGGGGGTCGTTGGCATGCCCTTGAACTCTCTTGGATTCGCTGATTATGGTTCTTGCAATGGATTGCTTTGCATCTCGTTAAGTTATTTTCCCCTGATACGTACATGTAATAATCCTAAGCCAAAGAACTTTCTAACACTAGACAAACCGACCAAGTTGACTTGCATTGACCTGAATTACTGTTATAATATCCAGACTTATAAGTTACACTACTAGTTTATGATAGGAATGTTAAAGATTCATGAGTTATGAATTAATGGTTTTAGGAGTTAGTAGCTCTTAAGTTACAAGGTATTAAGACTTCAGTTACACAAATAATATGGATGGTTATGGTGTCATGAGTCATGAGAGTTACATACAGCACCATTATGAGAGAGCACTAATGAGGGTTTCTCCTTAAACCTATAAAAGGAGAGGTTATTTGCTCATTTCATCACAATAGATCATCTCATCCATCTTAAGCATCTTCATCCAAGTAGAGAGTGAAGAGTGTCCATTCCAAGTTGAGAGTGTAGTATAGTGTAGCAAAACAAGTGTGATAGAGTGTTTCCTTCAAGTAGTGTTCTTAAAGTTGTGTATCTCTTGTGTACCCATTATTTGATAGTGTAAGTTCTTGTTGTTGCTGACCCGTGGACGTAGGCACATTGCCGAACCACGTTATATCCGGTGTTTACTTTCCTTTATCCTTTATATCTTTGCATATTTATCATTTGTGGTGTTTGAGTTGTTACCTCCATTGTATTATTCTTCCCCAACAATGATATCAGAGCCCTGTTTATAGGGCGTGTGTGAAAAATGGAAGATTCAAGGAGTACCATGGTTCGACACTTCGACTCAACCACACAAATTGGATCACATGGAAACCGCGAATGGATGACATCTTCTATTGCAAAGATCTGCATTAGCCTATCGAATGAGCTGAGGCAAAGCCAGAAGACACCTCGGTTGCAGATTGGACGAAGATGAACCGCAAGGCAATCGGTCATATTCGAGAGTAGATGGATGATAGTGTGTTCCACCATATGGCGAATGAGATCGATGCGCATAAGTTGTGGACAAAGTTGAAGTCATTGTTCAAGAAGAAGACCGCCGCCAAGAAAACCTTTCTAATCAAAGAGCTTGTCAATATGAAGTATAGTAATGGCATGAGGGTCACTGAGCACTTGAATAATTTTCAAAGTTTAATTAATCAATTAACCACCATGGGCATGACAATTGATGATGAATTACAAGCACTGTTGTTGTTGGGGTCGTTGCCGGATAATTGAGAGACTTTTGTAGTCACTGTATGCTCTAGATGGTAAAGTAACCATGGGCAATGTTAAAAATAATACGGTGAATGAACAGACTAGAAAGAAATCTTCAACCTCTGAAAAATAACCAAGTCTTTATGACGGAGAATAGAGAAATGAGCAAGAATAGAGAACCCAAAAATCATGGAAGGAATGCAAGCCGTTCGAGGACAAGATTCAACGGAAAATGTCATCATTGTGGCATCTTTGGCCACATGAAGAAAAACTGCAACAAATTTAAGAATGAGAAGGAGGCTGGCTACACCTACTAAAGGAGGGAAGACAAAGGTACCACTGCCGTTGTCATATCACATAAGGAATGTGAGGTTCTTTGTTTTGAAGGTGAATGCTTACATGTCAATGATTCTTCTAGTTCTGATGTTGCATGGATCGTTGATTCGGGTGCCTCTTTTCATGCTACTCCACACATGGAATTCTTCACTACATACAAAGAAGGTGACCTTGAAATTGTGAAGATGGACAACGAGGGTTATGCTAAGATTGCAGGAATTTGAGATATTTGTTTTGAAACCAATTTGGGCTGCAAATTTTTGTTGAAAGATGTTAGACATGTTTCTGGTCTACGTCTTAATTTAATGTCAACCGGTGTGCTTGATCGGAAAGGATATCACCATCATGGAGGTGATCAAAAGTGGAGGCTTACCAAGGGACTAGTGGTGGCTAGAGGAAAGTTGTGTTGTACCCTCTACAAAACTTATGACAAGATATGCAAAGAGAAGTTGAATGTCGTGAACGACTCTTCCCCAAGTCTATGGCACAAAAGGCTAGGCCACGTGAGCGAGAAAAGATTGCAAGTTATGGCAAAGAAATCTCTCTTTCCTTTTGCCAAAGGTACTTCTCTTGACTCTTATGATGATTGTCTGTTTGGTAAGCAACATAAGATTAGCTTTGTTAATATATTCACCAAGAATGAAAGCATCTTAGACCTAGTACACTCAGATGTGTGTGGCCCCATGAAGTTGACTCACTAGGTCATAACAAGTATTTTGTTACTTTCATTGATGATGTTTCACGAAAGGTTTGGGTTTATTTGTTAAAATCAAAAGACCAGGTATTCCAAACCTTCAAGGAGTTTCATGTCATGACTGAGAGGGAAACAGGGCGAACCCTAAGTGTCTCCACAGTGATAATGGTGGAGAGTACACTTTGAACGAGTTCAGAGGTTATTGTTCGAAGCATGACATTAGATATATGAAAACAGTAGTTGACACCCCACAACATAATGGTGTAGCGAAAAGGATGAACCACACCATTTTAAAGAAGGTGAGAAGTATGTTGAAGACAGCGAACCTGACAAAGAGGTTTTGGAACGAAGCTGTGACAACCACATGTTATCTGATCAACCGAACACCATGTGTACCACTGGGATTGAAGACCCCAGAGAGTGTATGGACCTGTAAGAGCGCTTCATATTCACACTTGAGAGTGTTTGGGTGCAAAACATTTGCACATGTCCCAAAGAATGACAGATTGAAGCTAGATGACAAGGTCATACCATGTATCTTTCTTGGGTATGGTAATGAAGAGATTGGCTACAAGCTATGGAATCTGATAACTAAGAAGTTATTTAGAAGCAGAGATGTAGTGTTCCATGAGGATCAGACTGTTGCAGATTTTGACAAGAAGACAATTGATAATATAGACAATCTCACTTATTCCTCACCACTTCAAGCTGCAGGTGCCGCGAATGAAGCTGCAGATGCAGCGAATGATGAAGCTGAAGCTGCAGATGCAGCGAATGATGAAGCTGAAGCTGTAAAGGCTGCGAATGATGTCCAGGAGGCCGCAAATGATGATCAGATTCAAGGGGATCATATTCGTGGGGAGCCTAATCAAGAGCAGCAGCATGCGAATGCCCAACTACCAGTTCGAATATCTCAAAGAGCGCTGAAGCCAAGCGCTAATAGTGCCCTTCTTCTCAATACATTTTGCTTACTAGTGATGGAGACAATCCATATGCCAGATATATTCTGTTAACCGGTGATGGAGAACCTGAATGCTTTGAGGAAGTAAAGACTCATGCAGATAGCGACAAGTGGATGTTAACTATGATGTCTGAGATGGAGTCTTTGATGAAAAATAGCACCTATGAGTTAGTGAAACTTCCCAAAGGGAGGAAAACACTAAAAAACAAATGGGTGTTCAAGCTGAAGAGGGATGAGAACGATAAGTTGACCAAGTTCAAAGCCCGGTTGGTTGTCAAAGGTTTTGAGCAAAATGAAGGAGTTGACTTTGAGGAGATATTCTCACATGTTGTCAAGATGACTTCTATTAGAGTTATTTTGAGCATGACAGCTAGCATGAATCTTAAGGTGGAGCAGTTAGATGTGAAGACTGCATTCCTACACGGTGATTTGGAGGAGGAAATATATATGGAGCAACCCGAAGGTTTTACAGTTAAAGGCAAGGAGCACATAGTTTGCAAGTTAAAGAAAAGTCTGTATGGGCTGAAACAAGCGCCAAGACAATGGTACAAGAAATTTGACTCTTTCATGGTATGTTATGGGTACAAGAGGACTGATGCAGACTCATGTGTGTATATTCGCCGATTCGCTGGTGGTAAATTTATCATTTTGTTGTTTTATGTTGATGATATGTTGATTGTGGGAAAAATGTTTCTATTATCTGCAAGTTGAAGGCAGATTTATCAAAGTCTTTTGACATGAAAAACTTAGGTCTAACGAAGCAAATATTGGGCATGGAGATTACTCGTGACAGGAAGACAAAGAAATTATGGCTGTCACATGAGTGGTATGTTGAGCGGGTTCTTGAAAGGTTCAACATGAAAGAAGCCGCAGTGAGCTCACCACTAAGTAATCACTTCAAATTGAGTAGGTTGTTATGCCCAACTACACAAGAGGAGAAACACAAGATGACAGGTATCCTTTATGCATCAGCTGTTGGTGGTCTTTTGTTTGTCATGGTATGTACTCGTCCAAATATTGCTCATGCAGTTGGTGTTGTTAGTAAATATTTATCTAACCTTGGAAAAGAGCATTGGGAAGCTGTTAAGTGGATACTTAAATACTTGAGGGGCACCTCAAAGTTGTGTTTGTCTTTTAGTGGTTCTAAATCCGTTTTGAAGGGTTTTACAGATGCAAATTTAGCTAGGGACCTTGATAATAGAAAGTCCACTTATGGGTATTTATTTACATTTTGTGGGAGAGTTGTGTCATGGCAGTCCAAGTTACAGAAGTGTGTTGTCTTATCTGCTACGGAAGCTGAATAGATAGCGGCGAATGAAGTGGACAAGGAAATGGTTTGACTGCAAAGGTTCATTCGCGAGTTGGGTGTGAAAAAAGAAAGGTATGTGGTGCATTATGATAGTTAAAGTGTTATTCATATAAGCAAGAATTCAGTTTATCATCCTCACACCAAACATATTGATCTCCGCTACCATTGGATAAGAGATGTAGTGTCGAAAAAGCTCTTGCAGTTGAAGAAAATTCATACCAACAAGAATACTTCTGATATGTTGACTAAAGTTGTGTAGCATCAGAAGTTAGAGTATTGCAGCAAGTCCACTGGAATGGACTTCAAGTACGTACAAGTCTCATGTCGTATTACCTCGGGTTGGTCTGGAGAGGAGATTGTTATAATATCTAGACATATAAGTTACACCACTAATTTATGATAGGAATGTTAAAGGTTTATGAGTTAAGAATTAGTGGTTTTAGGATTTAGTAACTCTTAAGTTACAAGGTATTAAGACTTGAGTTACACAAATAATATGGATGGTTATGGTGTCATGAATTATGGAAGTTACATGGAACATCATTATGAGAGAGTACTAATGAGGATTTCTCCTTAAGCCTATAAAATGAGAGGTCATTTGCTCATTCCATCACAATCGATCATCTCATCCATCTTAAGCATCTTCATTCAAGTAGAGAGTGAAGAGCGCTCATTCCAAGTTGAGAGTGTATTTCAAGTAGTGTTCTTGAAGTTGTGTATCTCTTGTGTACCCATTATTTGATAGTGAAAGTTATTGTTGTTGCTACCCCGTGGACGTAAACACATTGCCGAACCACGTTATATCCGGTGTTTACTTTCTTTTATCCTTTATATCTTTACATATTTATCGTTTGTGGTGTTTGAGTTGTTATCTCCATTGTATTATTCTTCTCCAACAATTACCAATGCAGTATGTCCATCCATATAAAATACAGATGATCTTGGAAGGTATATATGTTCTACCTTCTCAAACACTGACTTTGTCTTCTTCGATCGAATGTGAAATGTGAATGCAGTATTGTAAAAGAGGATCTTCTAAGCACGTAAATGGCCGGAGGTCGACGGCTAGGTTACCATTCCCAGTCTTGTATTCACATTTCACAGTCGCATGCTGCTACCGATTTCGTCTTATCGGTTGGAGGATTCAAGTCATAAGGAACTGATTCCTTTATTATTGCTCGTGTAATTTTGATCGGAGATCATCATCATATAATGAGAAACTAAGAAACTATTAACATGCCAATAAGGGTTGGCAGCAGCATTGGTCTGTTTCAAATTCATATTAGAATTTTGGTTGTTTCAAATTCATATTAGAATTTTGGTTGTTTCAAAATACATTACGATTTTACAGTGAAGGTGAATACAAAGTGTTCTACATAATCTCATACTAACTTGACTACACAATTTTGGGATCAGTCAAGTATTGATCGAAATACTAATCATAAAAGAAAAAAAGAAAGAACGTTGGAAAAATATATAGAAAGAAAACAAATAGGGAGAGCGTGGATCAAACGCTCCATGAACTCACGTGGTAAATCCTCACTGTCCGCACAGGCTCCCTCACAGCTGTTTGTGTATATATATATACAAACACAAACAGGAAGAGTCTCAAGGCACCCAAAAAGAAAGCCAAAGATAGAGCAGAGAGACCAAACTCCTCCCAATAATACACCTGATCGAGAGGAGCAAGCAAATTGTAGTGATGGGTTGCTGCAACATTTCGACACTGACGGCCATGGTGCTAGTGGTGGTCTTGTTGGGGTGTATGGCTCCCCCAAGCAAGGCACAGACCTGCGCAAATGATCTGCTGCCTTGTGCAGACTACCTCAACAACACCAACCAACCATCCACCGCCTGCTGCAACGCCATCAAACAGACCGTGGATACCCAGCTCTCCTGCCTCTGCCGTCTCTATACTGAACCCGGCCTTCTCCAGGCCCTTGGCGCCAACATCACCTCCGCTATCAGAGTCGCCACCGCTTGCGGCGTCGACTCCGTCGGTGTCGATAAGTGCAAAGGTACGTATGCTTTTTGACCATGAATGAACATACACCCTTTTCAGATCTTATTATGTATAAAGTATCAAGTATGAACTGGCTAGTTTGAACTCATCGTTGAATTGGTTTTTGCAGCTATCCTGGGTGAAGCCCCAACTGTTTCTCCACCTACAGGTACCAAACCTTTTTCTCATATTAAAATCTTTTTAATGCTACATTTACATTTCAAATTAGTCTTCTGATATAAGCGGTGTTTAACTAAATACTTTAATCTCATAACATGATATATAGACTGTATTTTATTAAGTTTGAAATTCTGAAAATGAAAGTTGAGCTGCAGTTCAAAAATATTATAGCGTCAATTAGAGAACTTCGTCTGGTTTGTTTACTTACTGAATCGTCATCGTTGCGGTCACTTTTCTATGTTCTAGAATTCTTTGCATTTCAAGTCTTGAATAGCGAATAGTCCCCAACAAATTAGCTATTTGATGATTAAAGAAAAGTAGGCAAGGGACAGAGTGTTTTAGCCAGAACAAAGAAGAGGACAGGGTGTTAGAATGAGGTCTAAGCGCAACACATGGCATGCATTTGGGGACTTAGGTTGCCTCCAATTTTGACCGCCTTATTAAAGATGTGAAATCAAGAATTTCATTTTTTTCCACCCTTTGACAAGTTTCATTTGTGGTCTTCATGTTTACTTGGTTCTTGAAATTTCAGAGTTTGTTAGCAAATAGATATTAATTTTTGTGCTCATTAAGACATGTCATTGTTTTCATCCTTAGACCAAATGCTGAGGCCAAAGTCACAGAATTTGATTATTGAATTGAAGTAGAAATATCATGTGTTCATATAAATTTGTGATTCATTTTGCAGCTGTACCGGGAGGTGATGGTGGCAGTGGTTCCGTCAGGATTGCGTGGACCGGACTCCCTGCTCTGCTCTTATTCTGGGCTTCCGTCATGTATTACTAGTTTTTTTCGCAGCCGATAATTATAGTCTATTGAGTAAATAAGGCAAGGATCGTTTGGTATTAGGGTCCAGGGCAGACAGTTGGAGATCATTGTATTTGCTTCATGTTGGTCGAGATTTATTTATTTGAGTAACATTTTTAGCTTTGATCATTTTGTTCAGTATTGGTTTATGATTGTGTGCTTTTGATAGCACCATTGACCAGATTCATGCTCTGCTTGTATCATGTACTGGTTTATATTAGTAATGAATCAGTGTTGGTGAGACTCGATATGGTTTGTATCGGGGAAATGGATTCCCTGCTCTTATTTGCATCGGTTTCAAATCCCCAAGTGTTTAGAATCCATCTGAATGAGATTGGTCTCTGGGGTGGTTGCATCTAAGGTTAATGTTTACCGATGTACTTCATCTCAGAGCTTTACTCTTCCTTTCCATCTGGTATCTTATAGCATTTCTCTTTATTGCTTTTCTTACCTGCCTGACCTACAGAGAAATGGCATTACTTCGCTGGTTAGCAAGGTATGAATGAATTACAAAGGGAAGTGCCTCGTTTATGAAATCCATTCTTCATATTTAGCACAACAGTACAAGCTTTTTCTAGTTCACATACAAACAATTAGATATCGTCGTCTTCAAGCGTCTTGTGGCTGTCTTTATAGGAGGGCTACCTATGTTGACTCTTGACTTAATTTGTATTGGATTAAGGGTATATTTATAATTTTTATCTTAAGGCTATATAAGAGTAGAAATAGAGTTTTTTATCTATTGGTTAGAGAGAGTTTTGTTGTTGCTGCCGTCTACCCCATTTGAGAGCCGCTGTGAAATAGCTGTTGTGCTTCCTTTGTAAACCTTCTCTTTGTTAGTGAATTCATTCTCTCTGTTGCTCCGTGGACGTAGGTTATTGCCGAATCATGTTAAATCTTTTGTGTTCTTTTGTGTTTATATTTGTTGTTGTGCTGTGTTTGGTCTGTGGGTTTATTCCCCGCAGTAAAATAGTTTCTCCCCGCAACTCCTTGTTCTTCAGTCACTAAGTGGTTTTCTGGGTGCTCTGAGCTCAACAACTGGTATCAAAGTCTGTTGTGACTCTGATTTGAGGAGATGAGTGATGCACATGGAGATGGAAGTAGATTTGCAAGAACCACGGTTCAGAATGCTAAGTTCGAGGTGGAGAAATTCGATGACACAAACAATTTTGGGATGTGACAGTGTGAAGTGAAGGATGTGTCAGCTCAACAAGATTTAGACATGGCTTTAGAAGATAAGCCTGGTGATATGTCCGATAAAGATTGGCAGAAGATAAACAAGTTGGCGTACTCTACGATTCAGTTATGTTTGGCAAAGCAGCAAAAGTTCGATGTGATACGGGAGACTGCAGCAAAAGTTCGATGTGATGCGGGAGACTGCAGCAAAAGAGTTGTGGCAGAGATTAGAAAACAAATATATGACTAAGAGTGCTGAGAATCGGCTGCATATGAAGAGAAGGCTGTTCAATTTCAAGTACAAAGAAGGTACGAAGATGATTCACCATCTTGATGATTTCAATAAATTGGTTGCTGATTTGTTTAATCTAGATGAATAGATTAAAGATGAAGATGAAGATAAAGCTATGTTTTGTTGAATTCTCTGCCGGATTCATATGAACATTTGATAACTATTCTCCATGGTAAAAAGACTATTAGGTTTGAAGAAGTCTCTAATGCTTTGATGAATTATGAGACATGCCGATAAGCAAAGTATTGCATCTACCTTAGGTTGTTTGGTTGTTAGAGGCATGCCAGTAGAAAAGAAAAATCTCCACAATAGAAAGAAGTTCCAATCTCATCCAAGAGAAAGCTCAAAAAGCAGAAGAAGTTTGGAGAGATGAATGTGCATTTTGTCATGAGCAAGGGCATTGGAAGAAAGATTGTCCGAAGTTGAAAAATAAGAATAAAGGCACCCATGCCATTATGGCACTTGATGTGGATGAGTCTGATTTTGTTCTTAATGTCTAAGGAACAAGTTGTGTTGCATCTGATGATCAAGATTCATGGTTGTTAGATAGTGGTTGCTCTCAACATATGTGTCGCAATAGAGATTGGTTTGCAACATTGGCTACAAATGTTAGTGGAAGTGTGTTCATGGGTGATGATTATCCACATGATAAAAAGGAATTGGGACAATCAAGTTGAAGATCCATGATGGTGTGGTTAGAGAATTAACAAATGTATGGTATATTCCTATGCTTGGGCATAACTTAATTTCTTTGGAAGCCTTCGAGGCAAATGGATATAGAATTGTCATGGATAATGGTGTTATAAAGGTGTCAAAAGGAGTTTTAGTAGTGATGAAAGGAACCAGACAAAACAATTTGTACCCGCTGCAGGGGAAAATAGTAGTAGGTAATGTTGCTGCTGTGAAATATGTAATTGACAATGTTGCTGCGGTGAATGCTTCTCATGACATCAAGTTGTGGCACATGAGACTTGGGCATGCGGGAGAAAAACCTCTTCAAGGATTGGTGAAACAAGGGCTATTGAAAGAAGCAAAAACTTGCAAGCTTGACTTCTGTGAACATTGTGTTTTAGGCAAGCAGAAAATGGTGAAGTTTGGCACCGCGGTGCATCAAACTAAAGACATTTTGGATTATGTATACTCTGATATTTGGGGACCTACAAAGACAGCTTCTATGGACGGTAAGCATTAGTTTGTGACATTTTTTGATGATTACTCGAGAAGATCATGGGTCTACACAATGGGGCACAAATATGAGGTGTTGAGTATCTTCTTGAATTGGAAGAATATGGTGGAAAACCAAACGGAGAAGAAAATCAAAATTCTGAGGTCAGATAATGATGGAGAGTATAAATCTGATTTTTTTTCTTAGAGTGTGCACAAAAGAAGGCATAGTGAGACATTTCACTGTACCCGGAACCCCACAGTAAAATGGGGTTGCTGAGAGATTGAACAAAACTTTGATGGAGAAGGTGTGGTGCATGTTGGCTCAATTCGGTTTGAGCAAATCATTTTAGGCAGAAGCTATCATTTATGCTTGTCACCTCGTCAATCGTTTACCATCTATAATAATTAATGGTAAAACCCTCATTGAGGTATGGACTGGAAACCTCGCAGCAGATTATGATTATTTACATATATTTTGTTGACCTGCATATTTTCCTGTATACGAATCTAAACTTGACCCAAGAGCCAAGAAAGATATATTTGTTGGTTTTAGTAGTGGTGTCAAAGGTTTCAGGTTGTGGTGTCCTGAGTTGAATAAGCTTATGATTAGTAGAGATGTCACATTTGATGAAGCTAGTATGCTTCATAGCAGCAAGATGGCTACTGATAGATCAGTAAAGAAGAATGTGAGAGATGTTCAACAGGTGGAGTTTGACAAAGTGGTTTCTCAACCCTCCAACTCTCAACAACCAACTCAAGGGCCTCCAAGTGAAGAAGAAAATGTAGAAGTTGATGATAAACATGTATATGTCCAAGATGGTGGTATGGCTCCAAATGTTCCTAACCAGCCTATTGCGGTGAGAAAAGAGAAGAGGACAATCAGAAAGCCTGCTAGATTTGAAGATTGTGTTGCTTATGCATATCCCATGATTGCTGCAGAGATTCCAACAAGCTTCAAAAAAGTTGTTGCTAGTCCAAAAAGTAGAGAATGGAATGAAGCTATGAAAGAAGAGATAAATTCTCTTATGAAGAACAAGACATGTGATTTAGTTCAATTGCCAAAAGGTAAAAGAACTATTGGTTGCAAATAGGTATATGCCAAGAAGGAAGGCGTTGATAACAACACCATAAGACATAAAGCAAGGCTGGTAGCTAAGGGATATTCACAAAAGGAATGCGTGGACTACAATGAAATATTTTTCCTTGTGGTGAAGCACTGTTCCATTTGAGTGTTGTTGGCTTTGGTTGCACAATTTGACCTTGAATTGGAGCAACTTAATGTGAAAGACAACCTTCTTGCATGGTGACTTAGATAAGGAGATTTATATGTCTCAGCCAGATGAATTTCAAGTGAATGGAAAGCAGGATTTGATATGCAGATTAAACAAGTCATTGTACGGTTTGAAGCAATCCCCACAGCAGTGGTATTTGAGATTTCATGATTTTATGAAAAGACAGAAGTACTCCCGTAGTAAATATGACCACTGTGTATATTTTAAGAAGTTGCAAGATGGATCATTAATCTATTTGTCAATATATGTAGATGACATGTTAATTGCTTCAAAGAATATGAAAGAGATTGAAAAGTTGAAGAGCAAATGAAGAAAGAGTTTGAAATGAAGGATCTTGGAGAAGCAAAGAAGATTCTTAGAATGGAGATTACCCGCAGCAGAGAAAAATGTATGGTCTGGTTAACACATAAGCAGTATTTGGAAAAGTTACTATATAAGTTTAGAATTAATGGTTCAACCAGAGCTGTAAGTACTCATTTGACAAATCATTTCAAACTTTGTGCTTTATAATGTCCCAAAACTAAAGAAGAGAAGCAGTCTATGAAAAATATTCCATATGCTAATTTGGTTGGTGGCCTAATGTATGCTATGGTCTGTTCAAGACCAAATATTGTTCATGCGGTTGGTTTGGTTAGTCGTTATATGCATGATCCAGAAAAAAAAGCATTGGAATGCTGCTAAATGTATTTTGAGATATCTACATGGGACTAGAGGTGTGGGTTTGTGTTTTGAGAGAAACACTACAGGGATTGATAAATTTATTGTTGGCTATACTAATTCTGACTATGCAGGAGATTTGGATAAGAGAAGATCTACAACAGACTATTTGTACACCATGGCCAAGGGATCTATAAGTTGGAGATTTGTTTTGCAAGACACAATAGCCTTGTCAACCATAAAGGTTGAATACATGACTCTTGCAAAAGGAATTAAAGAAGCTTTGTAGCTGCGGAGACTTATCAATGAGTTAGGCATTTATCAGTGGAGGTTCATTGTGATAGCCAAAGTGCAATTTATTTGGCTAAATATCAAGTGTATCACTCAAGAACCAAGCACATAGATGTTAGATTTCATTATGTGCGTGATATTGTTGAAAAGAAGAATATTGCTCTTCAGAAAGTACATAATGCAAACAACCCAGCTGATATGTTGACAAAAGTTGTTAGTGCTGTCAAGTTTGAACATTGTTTGGACTTGGCTAATATTGTGAATATTTGAAAGAGTTGTTTGAGTAGCAAGGAATGTGGGTTATTGGTACTGCAGGGTATGGAGGCTTGTTGTTGTGATGCCTACGAATCTCGCCAAGATGGAGATTGTTGACTATTGACTCAATTTGTATTGGGTTAAGGGTATATTTGTAATAGCCTTAAAGGTATATTTGTAATTGTTATCTTAAGGCATATAAGGATAGAAATAGGGTTTTTTATCTATTGGTTAGAGAAAGTTTTGTTGTTGCTGTCGTCTACCTCATTTGAGAGCTGTTGTGCTTCCTTTGTAAACCCTCTCTTGTTAGTGAATTCCTTCTCCCTGCTGCTCTATGGACGTAGGTTATTGCCGAACCACGTTAAATCCTTTGTGTTCTTTTGTGTTTGTATTTATTGTTGTGTTGTGTTTAGTCTGTGGGTTTATTCCCCGCAGTAAAATAATTTCTCCCTGCAACTCCTTGTTCTTCAGTCACTAAGTGATTTTCTGGGTGCTCTGACCTCAACAACCTAATCATACCTAACGACTTGCTAATGTCTTATAATGTGTAATCGATAATGAGGGTGCATTTACTAAACATGAATGAGATTAAAGGTGAATGGAAATGAGGGTGAATGAGATTAAGGGTGAATATGTCCGATTCTTTTGTTTACTTCACATCTAGAATAAGAAAGAGAAGTAGGGTTATTGTCGTTCAATTACAATAATACCCTTCCACCAAAATTGAAATAGTTATATATGCCAAAAAAAATCTGCAATATGTTTCCTTCGTCCTCCACCAGACCCCCTCTGTTCCTCTCCCACTTCACTTCCTCACTAATCCAGTTGTCTCACCACCTCTTCTCTCACCATCACCCAGCCTTCACTCTCTTCCTCTTCACCAACCACCTCTTCTCTCCATCACCCAACCCTCACTCTCCTCTCCAGCAGATCTGACCTCGGACCCCTCTTTAGCACCGTCCAACTCTTTTACCCGACGCCATCTCCTCTGATAGTCGAACCCAAACACCAAATCGTTCTCTACTCTCTTGTTATCGGCCAACGAGTGGGAAATCATTTCTGATTTGGTTCACGATGTGGTGGGTTTTTTTGATCAAATGATGTGGTTAACTGTTATCGTCGAGGTTGGATGATTGTGGTCTGGCTGGTGGGATGTGGCGTTGGAAGGTTAAGATGGGAACAAATTCTGATTCAGGGTGAATCAAAATCAATACCGACCCCTAGACCGGAATGTAGAAGGGAGAATGAATCTGGGTAAATCATTGAGGCCTACACAGATCTGATTCGGTTAGAGGTTAGTAAACATAATTTTTACCCATAATAAGAATGACTCCCAAATCGATTATTCTGATTCAGGCGAAGTAAACGCGCCCTGATAGCTTAGTGTAATTGTTGTATTTAAAGTTCTGTTTTTGAAAAATCTTGTTATCCCTAAACGCCTCTAGCTCGTGTATGAATTTCTTAATAGACAAGTCTTCTCCTTGTTAAAAAAAAGACAAGTCTTCTCCTTAAATATGTAACAGATTAATCAACAGAATCCACGCACATTTAAATATGTCTAGGGCAGCCGCAGCCCTTCTTCAAAAAATAAATAACTAAATAATTAAATTTGGTGCATATATATTGTCACGTCACGTCTTTCTCTATTGCCACGTGTTTTTTTATTGCCACGTCTTTCATTTAAATATCTCCGATCCTCTTAAGTTGATCTCCAATTTCCTCTCAACCAAAGACTTAAAAATTGAAATTTCATCGGAATTTTTGTTTTTTTGACCTCCGATATTTTTCACATTTCAAACATTTATCGTCCGAAATTTTCAAAATTTCTCAATATTTCTTAAAATTTTTGAAATATCTTGAAATTTCAGGATATTTTTGAAAATTTTCATACTTTTTCCAAAAGTTTTACTTTTAGTTAATTTTGTTTGAATAATTGGTTTTGTAATTTAATTTACTGTTTTAATATATGCACACATGCATATTTTTATTTTATTTTGATACCTTATATCCTTTAGTTTCTTTCTCATTGAACTCATAGTCTCATAAATACATTGATCTCGTGCTTCTACATTTTGGTGAGTTTTAGACTTTTAGTTAATTTTGTTTAAATAATTGGTTTTTGTAATTTAATTTATTGTTTTAATATACACACATGTATATTTTTATTTTATTTTTATATCTGATATCGTCATCCGGTTTCTTTCTCATTTAACTCATATTCTCATACATACATTGATCCTCATAGGTCTTCTACGTGGTTTTAAAGTACTCATTCAATTTCATGTAAAATGTATCATATATATAAGACGTGATGACCTAACATTTCTTTGGGTTTTCAACCATCAAAAAGAAAAAAATGTTTAAAGTAAACTTTTAAGCATTATTGACGGTTCTACACTTATTTTTTTCACTTTAAATTACTACAACTCCCTAAAAATCAATATTTATTCAAGGTTTCTTTTTAAATATGATACATAATATATCAAACAAGCATCTTTTAAAATTTCATTTAAAATTTTCTTATTTTTCTTCAAATTTTTGCTTATTAAAATTTTAATCAAAATATCTATTTTTCAAAATTTTGATATTTCCATAATTTCCAAAATTAAAGTACTTACCCTCAAGTCAATGATTCACAGAATGATCACCATCATAGAAGCATTGGAAAGCAAATGAGGTCGTAGATGAGGCCCATATATTAAAAGCCCAATCAGATTCAGAGGCACCCGCCCATGGTTTCAGATGCGATGACGACGGACCGGTGTCCTATCCAAATAGGAAGCTACTAGAAGTGCCTCGTCACCACCGACTGCACCGAGTCACTACAAAGTCCCTCAAAATTAAAGAAAAAAAACTCTTCTTTCTTTCTCTCTTCTCAGCCTCGCTAAAACCCTATATTCCAACTCTCTCTGATACTGATAGCTGAACAATGGAGGAGGCGAAGCTGAGCCAGCTGAAGCAGTTCATCGAGCAGTGCAAGTCCGATCCCTCCATTCTCGCCGATCCTTCCCTCTCCTTCTTCCGCGATTACCTCGAAAGGTCAAATTCCATTTCTGCTCGTTTTTTTTCAATTCTGTAATGAGATTCACTTCATTTCGGTCCGATGGATTAAAACGATTCGTTTCAGTGTGGGAGCTACTGTGCCTTCCTCCTCTAGCAATAAAGAAGATTCGAAACCGGTACAGTCTCGCTTTCGTTTTCGCTCTGTGTTTTTTATTAGGTTATGATCTACATGTGTTTGATTTGAGGAGTTTTGGTGAGCGTAGAGGAGCTATGTAGTGGAGGAGAGCGACGACGACATGTCGGAGGAGGCTGAGCCGGAGCCGGTTCATGTTCAGGAAGAAGAGGAAGAAGAGATAGTCGAATCTGATCTCGAGCTCGAAGGCGACTTTGTGGAGCCTGACAATGATCCTCCTCAGAAGGTTAGTTTTCGATTGAGTTAGTTTCGGTGTAGTTTGTTTAGTTATTGGTATGTGAATCATTTCAATATTTATATGTAGTGATGAGCTTTGCTTGTTTTGCAGATGGGAGACGCATCTGTGGAGGTAACTGAAGAGAACCGTGATGCCTCGCAGGCGTCCAAGGGTAGAGCTATGGAGGCCATTTCAGAAGGTATAATGAGTTGCAAACATTATATTGTGTCTGTGAATTGGGGGCTTGGGTGAGGATTGTGATGGATTTTGTGTGATACAGGTAACGTGGAGGAAGCCATTGAGCATCTTACTGAGGCAATTTTGCTCAATCCTACTTCGGCTATTATGTATGGCACCAGAGGTTTGAATTCTTGGATCTCTTATTTTCATTGTTACTTCTCTGTTTGTATTAATTAGCTGATTCTGAGTATGTCTTAAATCAACAGCCAGTGTGTACATAAAAATGAAGAAACCTAATGCCGCCATCCGTGATGCCAATGCTGCTCTGGAGGTTGTTGTCATGTACCTTGTTTGCTTTTATACAATGAAATGTGTTTCCCTATCTGTAATTAACATGTCTGTATAAGCGTGTGTGCCAGCTCTTTGTATACTTTAGTTGCCCACTCGACAAAGTGTCAAAGCTCAAATAACATGTTCATCAGTGTCTGCATATACTGTGTACTGTGTTGTGCATCACAGCAATATAGAAATAATGTCTCTTTCTTCAATCATGTGAGAGCTTGTCTTTTGCATCTTGGTTAGAAAATTCTACAAGCATGCATTTTGAGTTTATTTCTTTATTCATATGCTAGCTTTGCTTTTGTGACTTTGTTAATAATTCTTCAAGCTTGTATTTTGAGCTTTTACCTACTTGAAAGGTGTTATTTACTATTGATGTACTATCTGTCAGATCAATCCTGACTCTGCTAAAGGCTACAAATCCCGTGGCATAGCTCATTCAATGCTTGGTAATTGGGAAGAGGCTGCAAAGGATCTCCACTTGGCATCAAAGCTGGACTTTGATGAGGAAATTAGTGCCGTACTTAAGAAGGTTTCTTTCACATTTTCTGTCTGGTTTGTAGTTCTATTAGAGTTTGCTTGTCCTACTTTCATATATTAATCTCTTTTTTGTCTCGTACATGGGTGAATTTGTTGCTTCTCATATGTTGCCTGCGTATCCTTTTTTTTCTCATCACACATTTAACTTGCTGTGAATACCAAATCAGTTTCCAACTATACTGGTTTCATTGGGACACCATTTATTGTCTTCCAAATGTCTCTAATGTCTGTTATAGAAAACTGTGTAACGACTAGTTTTTCTGCTCACTTATTGAACTGATCAATGAATGGTGCTATATTACTTATCAAACTACGCAATATTGGAAATGAAACACATTCTAGAAAATCAATTATTATCCATTTGTATCAATTCTCAGAAGTCTAGCTACTCTATTTTTTTTGAAGGTGTTGGCACATGGCTCATAGATAAGAAGGAAAAATAAAACTATCACATGTTAGCAGACTAAGATATTCTCATCTGTTGGCTTATTGCAATTTCTTGGGCTATGCATGTTTACCATTGTAGGATTTGGTTTGCATTTTAATTGGAACTCATGAACTTTGTAGGTTGAACCCAATGTACACAGGATTCAGGAACACCATCGTAAGTATGACAGGCTTCGCAAGGAAAGAGAGGACAGGAAGATTGAGCGTGACAGACAACGTCGCAAAGCTGAGGCCCAGGTAACTAATTACATAAGGGAGAAGAAACTTTGTGCTATCAAGTTCCATCTGATTCTGATATTTTGTGTGTTTTCTCCAAGGCTGCTTATGAGAAGGCTAAGAAGCAAGAGCAGTCTTCTAGGAGAAGACCTGGAGGCTTTCCTGGTGGAATGCCTGGAGGCTTCCCAGGGGGGATGCCAGGTGGTTTTCCAGGGGCAGGAGGAATGCCAGGTGGTTTTCCAGGGGCTGGTGGAATGCCAGGTGGTTTTCCAGGGGCAGGTGGAATGCCAGGTGGTTTTCCAGGGGCAGGAGGGATGCCAGGTGGCTTTCCAGGGGCGAGAGGTGCGCCTGGAGGCTCTGCAGGAGGGGTTCCTGGAAATGTTGACTTCAGCAAAATATTGAATGTGTGTACGGTTCATCGCATTTAATCATTTACCATGTTCATGAAGTTAGTATTATGCTTTTTTGTAAATGTTTAAACGTCAAGCTGTGAAAATTAAATGAAAATAGATATATTTTTACTTGATACATGTAGAGTAATAGTAAAGCTGAAATACATAATAATTGTATCAGTATGTTTTTTTACAGGTTGCATATTGTTTTTATTTTTATTTATTGTAGCATTGAGCTATCAAGTCAGAAATGCAATTTAAACTGTCTGTTGGAAACTTGTGTAGGACCCTGAGCTGATGGCTTCATTCAATGATCCAGAAGTTATGTCTGCTATGCAAGATGGTACGGTACCTTCTAATTTCTCAAAATGGCTGTCTCCCTCATTACCTCAGATTCATATGAGATCTGTTGCACTTAACCCACAGATCTTATAATTTTACAAGTTAAAATTGTGGTGTCACCACCAACACAAGTTTATAGATATAATTAAATTTTTAGATATAATTTAATTATGTTTTTGATGTGGGACACCACCACAGCTATTGGGCCAGTGTAGGCCCTGTAGAGGTCCATTGCAATCCTTTATGACCCATAGTGTAAAGTTGCCAATATTTCTTGACGATATTTATACAAAAGGGAACTTCATTAGTAACATCCATCCATATTGAGCTTTGGCTCCCTCTATCATGATGTTGCTTTTGGTGAGTAGCTTAAAGGTGGAGTTTAACTTCTCAAAATTATAGGAACACTGTAAGTGCCAATGTTGCTCTTTTTATACCAATTGTTGATTGCAATTAGCATCTCACTGTTTTAGCTACTTATTAATTATGGGGAATTTATGGAAGATACATAGAATTCTTATAATAACGAGGATTGAATGGTGGAAATGTATTGAAAGGAAGGATTTGGGTAGAAGTGGGAAACCAGAAAAATCGAGTCTGTTTTTCAATTGTGGTAGTGTATTGCTCTTGAATTTGTTGTCAAATTTGCTTAAGAATTGTAGTTAATCGGACAATTTCATTTGTGTCTAGCTACGTAGGGGATGGTTGTTTAACAATACATATGTTTCCTCTTTGAGACCCAAGCAAAGACAGAAAAGACGCTAATTAAATGTCAAAATATGGATACCTCAAGTGTCCTATAGATGTTTGGTTCTTCAGTGTGTCTTTAATACAGATTCTTAGCTAAGTTGATTTCAGCTTGCCTCATTTGGATCCTCGAGTCTTTAGTCATTCATGCCTCTGGTAGGTGGGGATGAATTTTTTATCAGTCATCTGTCTTGGGTCGCAACCTTGTTTTTATCTCAGTTCTTGATGTGCTGATTGACTCCATCTATTATCCATTCTATATTCCTTGTAACATAGATGAAGGAACTAAAGTGTACATGATTATTTATCATAGTTATTTCCCATGTTTAAATCAATTCACATTAATTTCCTGCTTAGTATGCTACTGATGTTGATACATGCACCTGACTGTAATTGGTTGATTGATTTGTTTTGCAGTGATGAATAACCCTGCAAATCTAGCAAAGCATCAAGCAAATCCCAAGGTGGCTCCTATTATTGCAAAGATGATGGGCAAATTTGGTGGACCAAACTGATGAAAGTTCCCGAGTTGTCATGATGAGTGAAATTGTGTTTTAGCATGGGGTGCTATACATGATAGTTTCATGTGCAGTAGCTTGATGGAATTGCGCAACTCATTTACTCTAGTTTTGGTGAAACACAGACGGTGGATCATATCTTGACTATCCTTCATGAAATTTTATCAACTTTAATGGAGGTTACGGTTTTTCAGTTTCTTTTGTTGAATTTCTTTCTGGGATCTTCATCTTATACATTTGATAGCACTACATAGCTTCCCAAGCATTGCTAAGAGCCTACGACTTGGGGGTTCAGAATTTCTGCCAACCTTTGATGGCCAGAGTAACGGTCAAAAGAGGCCTGTTATGGTAGCACTGATGTGTTCTTGCATTGTGAAGCAAGCCACGAGGTCGCTTGGCTCACTCACGAAGTCACTGTATTTGGGGGTGAGCGTTCGTCAAGTTCACTGCCTTGAACCTGAAACCTGTCTGCTGAAAATGCAGAATGTTTTAAGGACAGATTGACCAGTGCTTGTACGAAGTGCTTGTACTATTAAACTATGCCACCAAACCACAACGACCTTTCATCTTTGCTTTGAAACAAGAACCAGGTCTCAGAAAACTTGGTCTTCTCCATGAATGAACTGATAGCCCGTTGGTGAGCTATCTAGCTCACTTGTGTGTTCATTCTCGAGAAATCCTTGTGGGAATCAAGACCAGCATTTCTACCAACCATTTTTCTTATTCGAGAATATTATGCCATTTAGAGTCTTAGACCAGCGTGGAAGTTGGTTGCTTCAGGTGCATTTGATACTGTGAGACTTTCAGTTCGATGACTTGTTCCTCTCAAAGCTTGTGTGCTGCGTGAAGCTGGCAAATGCACATCTCAGCGTGAATCCCTGAGATGAGGTACTGATCCCCGCTGCGGTGGTCCGTCCTCGACAAGCTTTAGGTCTTAGTGGTTTAGGGTTCTCAATAGTCTAATCAAGTTGCATAAATCCTGTTAGTGGTCCAAAAGTGTTGCTTAAAATTCATATTTACAACCTAATGACGAATGCATTACTGCTATCTCTGTAATTTTGGCACGATTTATTTGAATTGCTTTCCAATACGTTACAAAACTCATGGTGGTAAACAATTCAAACTCTGAAGAAAATGTTAGATTCAAGTGATTAAGATATTTGGTTTTCAATTCAGTAGCTCAGAGGTCGCTTTAGGATGTGTTTATGCCATTATGCTTTTTGGATGCTCGTGGAAATATTAGTGGCAAGTGTGGGATCTCTGCGACATTGTATGTAGAAGAATGTTTCGTTTACCGTAGTCTTCGACCCCCAAATAATCTGTAGTTCACCTCCTACTGTACAGACTAAGATGAAAGCAGAATCATCTGGTGAATATACAGGTTTTGGACCGTAAAATCTCTTCTGGGTTTTGATCATATGTCATATATAGACTTCTGATTTTCCCGAGACTAATAACAGTTGGTATCATCGATCTGGCCGGAACTGAGACGCAGACGCGTGCACTTATCAGGCATGGACTGCTGAATACATATGGTTCGCAAAGGCATACGGATCTTATAGGTCCCTGTCCCTCAAATAGTTGATGATATATAATTCAACTGTGATTCTAGTACTGCTAGATGCACTTGCTTTCATTTCCTTTTTTCTTATTCAAAATCTACGTGGTTTGATTCACATCATCTACTCGAACAAACAAAACGGCCATAATATATTAAGTGCGACTTAAGGGAAATCCAATATGAAGTAACTGTGGTATGTGAAAATGCATGCGTGGATTACAGTCTTTGAAGCGATGATGAACTCTCAACTGCTGCAGTAGTACCGGAAATGGTGTGTTCAAACCAGAGCCTTATTCCCACTTGAAAGCAATCCCACTCCATTTTGCTCCCTCCTTACACTACGTACCTATATATATATATATTTAAATTGATTATACGTACCTAATTCTATAAATTCATATACAATCAATTCTACTTCACCTTGAATAAACTCTTGCATTTTACACGTACACTTATTTACGATTTGTTTGGCCGGATAGCTTAAGAACACGTTGTATAAGTTTTTATAGGTGAGCTAGCTGCCCGAATTCCTTTCCTTAAGGGGAAGGCATACTTTGGTCTCCATTTATACGTATTTATTTGCATGAAAGATATCAATGTGTGCAGATATATGGTTTGCAATATTATAAACATCACCTAAAGTGCCTTGCAAGTTATACAGATCGATACGTACTGCTTGTTAAATTGTCTGTTTCTACCTCTTGGCTGGTCGGCAGTTCCAAACTGGAAAAGCAGAGAAATATTAGATCAAACTTGGGGACGGGGTTAATCTAATAATCGATTTAGCTAGCATGTCGACCTAAAGTACTCCATAAGGGTTGATCCAAAGGTAGATAGTTTTGGCTATATATATGATTAGAACTGCGGTTATCTTACTAGCTAATATTAGAGCTGATATATTAGCTAGCGACATACCATATATGATCGAGTTTCATGATCTATCTATATCTAGCTTAGCTAGAGTTGCGAG
Source organism: Comarum palustre (assembly GCA_951800085.1). Classification (NCBI taxonomy): domain Eukaryota; kingdom Viridiplantae; phylum Streptophyta; class Magnoliopsida; order Rosales; family Rosaceae; genus Comarum; species Comarum palustre. The sequence continues at coordinate 29,112,298 of OX637576.1, read as the reverse complement.
TATGATACAGATCATACACATAATATATAGAAGTTCTTGTCTTTGTGAAGACATGGATGGCATAGATGGAGTGAGTAGCCAAGTTATGAGAGGGAAAAATGATTAAGGGTCCACTTTGAACTAAAACGCACCTATATATGCCAAAGAGCTACAAGTCAAGACTACTCAAGACCAACAAATTGGATAATTAACTACCCTCAACCTGTCTAGCTATATGTTACATACTAAAAACCATAAACTAAGATCGACCATTTTAGAGAAAACCTTCACATTCATGCACCATGGGGTCAAAAAGCTTACGAATCAAATGTTTAACACAGACCTCTATCTTTGGTACCACACGTATGTAATAAACCTTTACCACATAATGCAAGTCCGGAGCTTAAGAATCAACGAAGTTGGTACCAAATGTCATAGAATGAAGAATGAAGAATGAAGAATGATATATATATATATATATATATATATATATATATATATATATATATATATATATTCTTCCAATGTAGACATAACACACTAGTAGAATAAAGCCCTTAAGCGACGGAACTATTTCGTCGCTTAAGACCGAATTTCCGCCTCGTAAGATCTTAAGCGATGGAAGGTTCGCCGTCTAAGACTGGTCATATTTTTTAAGTGACGGAAATCTATAATTCGTTGCTTAATGATGCACCTATGCGATGCAATGTGTCTGTCGCTTAAGTGTGTAGATTTTTTCAACAAAAAAAAATTTGCCGGCGGATTTCCAGCAGAAAAAAATTTTGTTCTTCTTCTTCTTCTTCGATCTTCTTCTTTTTGTTCTTCTTCACTTGAGTGGGAGATTTAAAATTGAAATTTGCTTAAGCGACAGACTTTTCCGTCGCTTAAGCAAGTTTCAAATTTTCGATTCAATTTTTGAGTGTCAAATGGTGAAAATTTGAAATTTTACTTAAGCGACGGAAAATTTCATGGCCTTTATAATTCCGTCAGTTAAGAGCTTCTTAAGCAACATAAATTTTATAGCTTTAAAAACTTTCGTCGCTTAATACTTTTTTGTAGTAGTGAAATAATAATGCAAGTTCTATATTTAACCAATGAACGAACATAGATCAAAACCAATTAATAAAATGAAGCATGCCATTCGTGGCGCATAGATAACACTTACGAATGTTTATGTGCGTGTGAATATGAACATATATACACACACGTACATGGTCCGTGTCAAAAATTCTTTACCCCTTCTTGTGATCTATTTTGCTAAGATACGCACGGTTGTCTACGAGAATGATCGCTCTTATACGTTGTGACACATGCCGCTACATGCTCTAGTTTAGCAGAGAAAGTAGCAAAAGCAAAATTTAAAACAAAAGAAGAGTAGATTGACACACTTGTCAAAAATGGGAATAAGAAGGAAGTGTTTACATATATATATATATATATATATATATATGTTTTTATATATATATATATATCCTGGTAAAAAGGATTTCAAATTTATTGATTACATTGCTCTTTCATAAGATGAACTTATAGAATCTTGTTGGTTTGTCAAGAGAAGGTATAATTGTGGCTACTAAATTATAGGTCAGAGAATCGCATGCATAGCACTCCACTCTCAATGAAATCGAACCCCAACATTAAGAATGTGCTAGAGATTGATCGATTTGCCAAATGCTGGTTCGCTATGATCAATCGGTCAGTGAATGGAGAGTATTGGAGTACTACTGCACAGAAAAAGGGACCGAATTATTGGTTCTGAAACTAATTAAAGCCACTACTATTCAGAAAAGAGCTTTGAGAATACGATTATTTCGATGACAGTAGTCATACATATTAGGTGGCTAAGCATGCTTTCCTCTTCATAATCAAACACATGTAAGTGCCCTAGTTTCCCTTATTCCATCAAAAATTAGAAATTAAAACACTTGACTATGTTGTTAATGTGAAGCATATACAGATTTAAGCTTAAAAGCAAATACAGAGATGATTTACTCCACCACGACAAGGACACGTAAACGTGGTGATGACGAAATGGGTGATGGAATGGTTGAGTAAGAGTGCAATCAAATTGTGTAGGAATATGGGAACAAATAACCAAATTTCAATTTCTTTCTTATTAACTCCATCTCCTCATGAATATATTTTCAAATTTTTACATACACATATATATGTAGCTTGGCTATCTCTCTTCTTTAGGTCACCTATCTTTCACTTTCACCCATTTTCTTGAAGCCAGACACACCAGAACACAATGTAGTTCCCGCATCCCTTTCACAACCCACTGGTGGACCTCTCTCTCTCTCTCATTTTATGGACTTTGGACATGACATGGAGCTGGGGAAAGGTGAGGACTGAGGACTTTATATAAAGGTGGATATGGAGCTTTTGGGTGTTTAGGACAAGTAGTGTTGGTGAGCCACTAGATAGCTGATCATCGAGGGCATAATTAGTTTATCTTGTGGTGTTCTATTTCGTTACCATCAAGAAACATTACTGTGAAATAATACTAATGGGAAGGCAACCTTGCTGCGATAAACTTGGGGTTAAGAAAGGGCCATGGACGGCCGAGGAGGATAAGAAACTCATCAACTTCATTCTCACAAATGGCCAGTGTTGCTGGAGAGCCGTCCCGAAGCTGGCCGGCCTTCGCCGCTGTGGCAAGAGTTGCAGGCTCCGTTGGACCAACTATCTCCGTCCCGACTTGAAGAGAGGCCTCCTTACAGAATCTGAAGAACAGTTGGTCATTGATCTCCATGCTAGTCTCGGAAATAGGTCACCACCGTATCTCTACATGTCAATTTATTTGTTCTTTTCTGCATTCATATATATCCAGCAATATATAGTTATATAGAACAATTGTGCTGGAAGAGCATCCATATATATAGACCCTAGTGATTCATATTAAGTATTTGAAATTGTCTGGTGGTGAACAGCCTCCTTTCACCGTCCATCATCTAAATGACGCCACTCATGACTCATGTTTAATTTGCAAGGTACGTAGAATAGTGGTTTCGACTTTTCTTGTGTTCAATCATGAACTTGAAAAAGACGGTATGTAAAAAGTCTCATTTCTTGAAATGATATATAGTGCATTCAACAAGACAATTTAGTTGATTAAGGTAATTGACGTACATGAGAAATGACCTACAAATTGGGTTCGGAAAAGGTTATATTTTAGTCCGAGGGGTTTTTACGTATTTACGAATCACTTCTTCCTCAAATATATTTGGTCTAAATATATAAAAGCGAAGGTGTTGTTGCTTCCGCAGATTGTATGGCACAAGAATAGGTGTTCTAAAGTTTTAGTAAAATTGGTTGCTGAAAAGTTTAATATAGAGCTACTTCTAATTTCATAATAGCTTGCATTGAATTAGTTATAAATTGGTTTTCCAAGCATGATCATGTTTACTGTTTTTGGTATCTGTATATAGATGGTCCAAGATTGCAGCCAGATTGCCAGGAAGGACCGATAATGAAATCAAGAATCACTGGAACACTCACATCAAGAAAAAACTGCTTAGGATGGGAATTGATCCTGTCACTCATGAACTCCTCCATAAAGATCAAGATGACTTGGCTAACAAGGAAACTACTATTTCATCCCATCCAGCTAATAACAGCAACTTGCCACAATCAACAACCCAAAATTATTCTTCAAACTCCTCAGCAGCTGAGAATTCATCATCAATCTCATCACCAAATGAGAACCCTACTACTGGAGATGAGCAATCAACTATAATTGATAGCATCTACAACATTGACGAGTCGTTGATGAACAGCCTTTGGGTGGATGAAACTCCGCTAATCGATGCATTGTGGAACACTGATCAAGTAGCAGATGGAGCAAATCACATCGAGAATGGCATGGGAATGGTATCTAATTGGGAGGAGAACTACTCATGGCTTCTGGACTGTCAAGACTTTGGCGTTCAAGATTTTGGTATGGATTGTTTCATCGATACCGAACTAAATGCTCTCGACACATTAGGGATTGAGAAAATTTAAGGCCGCTGTTATTTGCACTCCCAGTTTACACTAAGCAATTTTTACGCACTCATCACAAGGGAGTACAGAAGCTAATTAACAAGAGTACTGCATATAAATAGTGAAGAAAGATTAGTAGTGAGTAGTGACCCAGAAAAGAAGAAACTGAGGAAGCGTCAAAGCTTCAAATGTCTACATGTTACAAAAATACAAAGTACCATGTCTGCTGCCTGCCTCATTTTTATCAAGTTCATTTCATGGTGTTGAACTTTAATTTATGTAAATTACTTTGTACGTAGAATAGATTTGGAAGGTTGTGGTTTCTGATCACCAACCAAAGAAACAGCAAGTAATTATACCAATTACCAAACGTACCGCTAAGAAAAGAGAAATAAACTGTAAAGTATATTAAAGATCGAAGTTGTTATTATTTTACTGAAACCCTTGCAAGCAGACCCGTACATAAATATAGTCTCAACAGTCAATAGACTCAGGGTCCAAACCTTTAAGGGCTCAAAATTTTCTTTTCTCATTATGTGATCACATTAGTTTAGCAAAAAACAAATATTATATTACAATCATTAGTTACTATTTTAGAAAAAATTAGTGTAAGTAAGTATAAAAAAATTTCTAATGTTTTATATCGTTAGATTTTGTGTTTATAGCTTTAGTTTATGAATTTTTTGAAAATAAATAAATAAATTTGAATGAATACTATAGTTTAAGAACTTATTTTTTAAAGTTCGACTCAGGTCTGAACATCTCAAGTCCGGACGTTCCAAGCTATAGGATTGATCGGGGTGTTCTTTCTTAGTCTGCTTATATTCTTCGTAACTGTATCTAATGTTATACATGCCAGTTGCCGGTTCGCAGTATATGACTACAAATTAGTTGGGGTTTGGGATCTGTCGGCCGGTCGTAGTCTGGAATCTTCGTAGTGCTATATCTTTTACTCAATTAGCTCGCTACAGATTCTTGACAGCACTTACATTGTTCAGATCCAGACGACAATACTTTAGTGCGCATGCACACTATTTAGTGGAGTCTCCTTCAAAACTTGTCACCCTCACATCATTTATACCCAGGTAGCTAGCGACTAGCTAGCTCGATCGGTAGGTCATATATTTACGAAGAAACTGAGTTATCCAATTAATCAATTACTTGTTTAATTACTAGCTAAAACGTCCCTTTAGCAAGTAAACCCTAGCTAGTTTGATTGGTTATAAATGCAGTTAGCCCAAGCCTTGACCGATCGATTTCCCCGATAATCCTGCTTTTATTGTAATGCGTGTATGAATTACTCCTAGCTAGGTGATCCGCGAGTCGACATAATAATATACGATCGAACAAATTAATGCAATTACCCGATCGAAGGAACGTCGGCAGTGAATGACCAAATTGATAATACACGATGATTAATTGCTACAAGAGAATAGCATCACCTTAATTAGTTCAGCAAGTTGGTGATTAACAAGAATAGCATCACCTTCACTTGCATAATCATCATGTCAATATGAATAATTTTCTTAAGAAATAAGCCAGTGAAAGTGTGAAACTATTTGTCATACAAAAGTTTAGATGAGAGCTTGGTTATACTACACCACCATCGTCAGGGCAAACCTGCAACCTTAACCCTGACGGACTTACAGTGAACACGTACTTGTCACACTAGCCTTCAGATATGGATTTCCACAGGAGAATTTATAGATTGTGAACCATCGAGGCCTGTTGGTAACAGGGATCAAACTCGGATAGAGTCTCCACCACAAGCCCGCCCTTGCCAACTGAGCCAAACCTCGTTGGCTTGAAAGTGTGAAACTATAACTAAAAGAAGCAGCTACAGAAATTAAGGTGATGAAAGAGACCCTACACCTAGCTAGGACTCTCTCATCAATCCTTATCATCAAAGTGCTCTCGATCTCATGGTCATAGCCGGTGTTATGGTCTGGCCTCAGACACGGAATGATCAAGGGAAAGTGGAAGCTAGCTAGGTTGATTTAGGCCTCATCATTTTCTTCGACCCTAGTTCAATCTAAAACCCGCCCTACCCTCTAGCTCCGAAGCCTTGCCCGGCCCTCCATTAGGGCGGGCCGGCCCTAGCCCTTTTCGAGTAAGGCAGGGTAAGGGTTGAGCAAATGAAACCCGCTCCTACCCTACGACCTTACCCTAATGAGCCCTTTAAGACCAAACCTGACCCGACCCTAAAAGCCCGTCCTTTATGCCCTAATAATTTCTTATTTTTTGTATTGTTTTAATATGTTTCTTATTTTTAGATACAATACAACTAATCGATCTTCTCTTTTGTAGTTGATTTGATAGCTTTTTTCCTTTGATTTCATTTTGTTTTGTTGATTAACGATTGTATTTTGATGATTTAGAGCATTAGTTCGTGAGATATATGAGTATAACCACTTAATTTATAGATAAATGTCTTAAATTAAGTATAATGTGTATGCATGCATGTTAAATATAACACAAAAATAAGGTTTATTACATATAATATTAAAGCTAAATTGTGAGAAAAAAATAACAAACTCATCTCGGTCCTGTTTAGCCCTATTTAAGGGGCCGGCCCTACCCGACCCTATTAGCCCTAACGAAATGAGCCGCTACGGCTTACATATTCAAGCTTCGGCCCTACCCTACCCTAAGCCCTAAAATTTAAGGTCGGACTGGTCCTAGCCAGGCCCATGATGAGGCCTAGGTTGAATCATTAATTATACGAATCTCCTTGTGGTTTTTGAATCTGATGAAGCTACTCGGTCTGGTTATTGTCAATGAATCGAACTTGATCCTCAAGAATATTTCAAGTCACTTTGAAGTTTGAAAAACTTCCCATTTCTCATATATATTGAACGATTAAAGGTAGCTTTCTGGTGCATGTGTGGTGGCAGTACTTCACTACAATTAAGTACTTATGCGACGAAAAAAATATTTAGTGCATAAGTGCTAACTAATGTGACAAAACTTTTATTTTGTCGCATAATTTCTTATGCGAAGGAAATTACCTCTTATGCGACGAATTGATTTCGTCACATGAGGATTGAAGTCTACTAGTGCGTAAGAGATAGCCAACTCAATATTTTCAAGATGTGCGTGGTTAACAAAACGTGAAAGTGTAGGTTTCGAAGTCGTCCTTCGTCGCTCCGCTCATATCCTCCTCGTTCATGACGTCTCCGCTTCTCACCGTCACCGCTGAAACTACTTTTCCGACGTGTTCCTTTTTGCTTTAGGAGCCAAAACAAAACACACATTAGGTGATTAGTTGAACGGGGCCTGTGGGCTAGGTGGAACCTATAATAGTGGGCTTGTGTCCCACTTTCAAAAAGAAACAGATAAAATGGGCTTGGGTTCTTAATGTAAATACCTTTAACTTTTGAAAACTTAAAGGTATTTATACTTTGCCCCCTGCTATTTTACCTGTATTTACAACTCCACCTACACTCTTCGCATCTCTCTCTCTTCTCTCTCGGCGATGCCCATACCCAGCTGAACGAACTCCGGCCCAACCGTCCTTCCGTCTCTTCCTTTTCTTCCAGGTTAGCAATCTCCTTCGCGATTCTTTTACTGATCAATCTCTCATTTCAATTTAGGGTTTCGGCTTAATTTCACTCTGCGATTGTTCTGTTTGGGTTGATGGATTGTATGCATTTATGTATGAGTTAACGAGTCCGTTTCTGTGATTTAAACTATGAATTCGATGCTGTGCGATTCGGAGCTCAATTTGTTATTTTCTGGCTGTGAATTTTTAGTATGATTTTTAAGTTTGTTTCTGTGTATATAATGGGATTTTTTGGCAGTGTTGGTATAATGTCTTGGTGTTAACCAAAAGTGTGGTTAGTTGATTTCGGTTGATGAAGAAACTAGTTTTTAAGCATTCATGAAAACTGTCTTGATGTTTTAGGTTCTATTCGGATCGTAATTCGGATGGGGTCAGTTTGTAGTTTGAGAATGTAGAACATTAGTTACCCGAGGCAATGCGGAGGCTGGCTTATTGGTTATTAAGAGTTGACATACTTATGCAACAGTGTGATTAGACTAGGAAAGGTTCGTTTTTGTTTCACGGTTTTCTTCTTGAGGTGTGTAGTTATTGGTGCCAGTTTATATGAAAAAACAGATTTGCGAAATAGGATTAGTTACTAGTCCTCAAAAGTTGCGGTAGAAAGTTGATTTTGTTTTACCTGCATCTCAAGTTCTCAACTAGTTTATTTTCTTAGTGCTCTTGCATCCTTTGTACATGCCTTGCTAACTGTCGAGAGGAAAAAATGAAATTTTCCTGTCAAATGTTTGTTTTTTTCTTCAATTTATAATTGAAGTACTGTTATTGTATGCCTTTTCTTCTTCTTTCTTTTTGGGTCTGAGTTTCCATATGCCTTGTTTCTAATGTTTGGAACTCTTACACTCGTTTCTTTCTCCCTGCTAACATTCCCGAGAGGTGGTGATTAGGTACACATTTCAAATGGAAAATCTGTGGTGGAAATCTATGCTTATTCATACCACTCTCTGAGTTTAATGTTACTTGGACTTGACATTGATATCTTCAATAGCTCTTCTCAAACGTTAAAGCAATGTGATCTGTGTAACAAGCAGTATAGATGTAGAACCTTTCAACTTAGACTTGTTAGAGCTTGGAAAGATGTTTTTTCTACAAAACTTTGGAGGAACTCATATTTTTTCTTTTGGGGGCTCCTAATAACTCCTAATATTTTGCCAACCGGTGACATTATAAACAATTGAAATCTAGAATTCTAGTTTTGACTTTGTTGAATGTTCTCTACTCATTTATGGTGAATTTGAATTTTAGATTTGTTCCTGCAAAGTTCGTGAAGGTTAAGTGCTTTATTGAATTACAATGATAAAGTTCTCCGTGCAAGTACAAATGTAAACATCAATCTCGATGAGGTTCCTTAATTATTTTTGTGTGCACACATGGCTTTTGGAGTTTGTCCAAGAGATGGGGGTGGTTATTTGTCCAGATGCCACTTCCTTTAGCATGCATGAAGTGAAGAGACATATGATGCTAGAAAAGATTATATTTTCTGTCTCTGTTAACTATATAAGTTTTGGAATAATGAGATCAGTGAGTTGCCTGACCCAACCCAAATATGTAAAAACCAATAACCATGAATGTGCTATTCTATTATTGTTCCTTTATTCTCCTCACTCAACGAATTTTCTTGCTTCTTCACAGGCTGAAGTGTAATTGCTCGTTGTGTGTAATTTTGAATGTTGTGGTTTCCTTTACGATTTCATGCACAAATCAATTCTTAAAAAATTTGCAGTTTGTAGCAACGTGTTTTTTGATTTATTTCTTGTTTTAGGAAAAAGGTGATCGTTAGTATCCAAACTTTGAACCAACCTTACTTTTAGTTACATATATATTATTATAATTTTTTATGCTCTAAGCCTGCTCCATGAATTGTCCAGGTATCTTATCAAAGAGCACAGAGCAGTTCTACCATGGGTGATTTTACTATTGAGGTGTCCTACAGTTTGGTGAATATGCTTGATGATGACACTGAGAAATCAAAGAAGAAAACCAGAAGAACTAAACCTAAAGTAACCCGAGAGTCTCAGCAGCCCCAACCGAAGAACCAGAAGAAGGTTTCTGTTGATTCTGAACCTCTGAAAGGTTCAGGTGCTGAAGGCTTGCTTCTCCAACCACCTGTATACTTGCCCATACCCCCTCCTTCACAGCCTACCGACTTGGAGGCAATCAGATCTGTTCATCAAGAAAGTTTGAAAGTTGTGGAGCGTTTGAAGAAGCTGGAGGAGAACATGGCACAGGAGGTGACACAAAGAGCAAGGGAGCTTCGTGACAAGGAGTTCAAGCTCCCATACCAGAAGTCTGTTCCCTGCTTAGCACAGAAAGATGCTTGTGTGAATTGCTACAGGGAGCATGGGAAGGAGGATCCTCTCAAGTGTGCTGGTCTTGTTAACAGTTATGCAAATTGTACTCGCAGAGTTAGGCAGCAAGTTAGTTTGGGAAACAAGTAAATGCGCTGTAGAGGGATTTTTCTGGTATCCCCATTTTTGGATTGCTTGCAATGTTCTCATATTGTTGATGGAATTGCACTGTTACAGTCTTCATGGCTAAACTGTCGCTTAAATTCACTGAGTGCAAGTGAAATTGTTCACTATCCGGGTAGTACTCGCTGTGTTATGCAATCCTAACATCACTTTTGCGATGAGAGGAACCACAATGCTGTCCAATTGCCCCATTATTCAGAGATTCATGGTCACCAAAGTGTAGAGCTCGTGGGTTTGCATTTTTCATTTGGATTGTGTTACGAAGAGAAATTTTGATAAATAACCCACCTTTGATGTTCAAAATGATTTTTGACCTACATTTTAGAAACTAATAAAAAATAACCTTTTAATCTGGTAAAATGACATATAAACCCCATCTCATTTTACAACCCCAAACCTATCTCCATCTCTCAACAGCCGCCTCCTTTAGTTCATCGATTAGTTCTGCGTCCTATCGAGATCTCTCCACACCTACCCAGCCTGGGTAGATTACTTCCACTTTAGTTCATCGATTATCTCTGCCGAAACTGCGATCACGCCAGGAGGGCTTCTCCCTCTTCATCCAAGCCTCCAAAACTAAAGCCAAACTCCCGAGCTCCACCATGCTGCCCTACCTCCTCCATCGACCATAAAAATCCAGAAACTCAACAACCAAAATCCACCTCACCTTTAAGCATTGAAGCTTCGTCATCACCATCTCCTGTTCCTCTGCCGAGATCGTGACTGTGCAGAGGTGAGGTTTTTGGCCTTCTATCGTCCTGCTGCCAGTAGCCATGATGAACAATTGTAACTTTCAATTTCAATGTTGTTTTGATTGATCTTATTTTGATTAAATTTGTGAAGATATGGAGGAAAATATGCAATGAGTGGTCGACTGAAGTTTCGCTTCTTGCCGACAATTGGAAGTTTGTTCTTGCTGGTTTCATTTGTCAGGTTCATTTTTCTGTTGTTCAATTTGGATTTCTGTTCATATGAATAGTATTAGAAATTACTTCTATGTGCAATCTTGTATGGCACACTTGGATTATATGGATTGAGATGTATATTAGGTTCGAAGAATTTTTCGTTAAGTAGGATGTGAAGTACTGGTTGTAGCTGTTGTTTTGTAAAAAGAGAATATTTTTTTTTGAATGACAATGATGGTTAGGCTTATATCATATATGTGCATTTCTGTGTTCATTGTTTAGTAGTGTGATGCTAAAGCCATGGCCTTATGCGTACAGAGTGATTTGTTCATTGGATATGAGTTTCTGAAACCATAATGATTTGTGCATTTCTGAGAAAAATTGTTCTTCTTTTTCACAATCATTTGAGTTTAGGTCTTAATTTGTTTAATTGCGTATGTGATAATTCTATGTTTTAGCAGATTTGATACACTGTCGTATGTGACCATATATTTCTGTAAGTATATGTAATAGCTCATTATCTGATGTTTAATGACCATATATTTCTGTAAGTCTGTGTAATAGCTCATTATCTATTCTCTTTTTTGTTTTTCTTATCAGAAATGAGTCAATTCATGATTGTTCTTCATTACGGTGGGAATTGGGTTAATTCACATTATACTGGTGATCAATCGAAGACAATGTTAGTTTCAAACCATGTTACCTACCAAAAGCTTGTAGAGAAATTATTTCATCGAATTGGTGTAAATTCAGATCACTATGGAATGAAAATGCATTATCAGTACAAGAGTAACTTAGGGGTCTACAACACAATGGAGATATCTGACAATGAAGATGTAGCTAGTTGGGTGTGTGACAGCCTTTCCATGCAACCTAACAAGATTCCATTATATATTACTTTGGAGCAAAGCCTATCGAGATCTGTAAGTGGAAGTAATCTAATTGAAGATCAGTATCTAATTGCATTGAGTTCCCAGCATGTGCCAGTAGTAGAGAACTCTGGGTTGGAGGAAGATGAGTTTCCACATTCCAATTGGGATAATGAGGCTCCAATGGATAGTCAAGAAATTGAAAGTGAGCAACCTGAGAATGTCAACGATGTTCCATCATCGTCTTGTCGTAGCAAAAAAAGGCGTATACAAGACTATGAGAACGTTGCATCTGTGGACACTAACGGAGATATTGTCGTAGGTCAGTTATACCCAAGCAAGAAAGCCTTGAAACAACATTTGGGTATGTACGTAATAAGAAAGAACCATGAGTTTAAAGTGAAAAAATCATCTAGTGATCGATTTGAAGTTGGGTGCATAGATCCTAGTTGTAAGTGGCGACTCCGTGCAATGAAGCTACAAAACTTGGCCTATTTTGAAGTGAGAAAATTTCATGATGAACATTCTTGTTCATTGGATATCATGCATCGAGATCATCGCCAAGCAAGCAGCTCCTTAATTGGTCAGTTTGTAAAGTTAAAGTTCGAGGGAGGAACCTCACGTATATACAGACCTCGAGATATTATTGATGATGTCCGTGTTCAACTTGGTGTTAATATGGGTTATAATAAAGCTTGGAGAGCAAGAGAAGCCGCACTAGAAATTGCAAGAGGGTCTCCAGAGGAATCATTTGCTCAACTTCCAGCATATTGTGCTATGTTAGAGCGTCGAAACCAAGGTACAGTTACACATATAGAAACTGATGAAAATAATCACTTTCTATACTTTTTCATGTCGATTGGTGCCTCTATTAGAGGATTTCGTGATTCTATGGAGGAGGTCATAATCGTGCAACTTGCCGAAATCCAATTCTACTTAACGGATGAGATGCAATATTTTATTTAGTTAATGTGTTTCAAAATTTAGATTACAAGACAACTATATACCTATGTTGTTGTTGAATAATTATTGCTTTATCAGATTATTTATTAGCATGAAGTACTTATTAAAATTTTGTTATGAGTATTGATGTGTTCATCAGGAAATTATGTGACTACGCTTGCTGTGTTTTCTGTTTTGTTTTATTTATATTATGTTTTTCTTTCTTCTCATATCCAATATGAGCTCCTACTGCATCAGAAGGCCTTCTTCTAATTCATGATCTGGTAGCACATCAAGACCGCAAATGCGCCTAATGTGACAACTATATGAATAAGCACGAAGATGATCACACTACTGTGTTACATCATAGAGGTAATTGAGAAATCTTTCGCATTCTTCATACATATATTTAGTACCACAGACAGATGTGAACCATGAATGATCTACGCAGGCATAGGATTAGGATAATTCTGGACAAGAGCCTCTTGTTGCTGGCTAGCATTCAAGTCGTGCCATGACCCGCACTTGATCCTCTGGTCAGCGATCTTCCTCCTCCTGAACGGCAAAACACAGCCTAGCAATTTCCACAGCCTAGCAAGCAGAGGGGTTCTATCTTCTTTTTTGATTGTGGGCTAAATATGTGAGAAGTTTGATTGTCATTGATATGAGTAGAATGAACGATAGAACAAGATTTTATTTGTGGTTTTGTTTTGTTTTTGTTTCTCTTTGTTTCCACTATTTAATAAAGGGTAACAATGACTTTTTACACTATCGTATGGTTATTTTTCAACTAAATAAAAAAAAGGGTCAAAAATCAACTTAGAAAACAAAACTGGGTCATTTTTCAAAATTTCTCTATTACGAAAGTAAGTCACGTGCAAGGATAGAGGTTTAATTTGGACCCACCCTTTCATCTCCAGCGAGGAGCCGAGGACCACACAAACATAACCGTGGTTTTCCATTTCCTCGCCAAAATCGCCGATCCGCTACTTGGCTGATTCCGACGCGGCCTCCCGAAAATAGAAAGCAAGCCAGGTACCCCTTCTGTTTCTAAGCTCAAACTCCTCGAACTCATTAAGTAGTAACATTTCAACTCAGTTGCCCAATTAACTAGTAGTTCATTAAGCTCTGCTGTTCTTGATGCTGATTATTTAGAGGTAATAGTTTTGGAGTGGGCTACTGGGAAATTAATTAACACAAATGAAATGGAGAAGAAATAGTTAAAATAGTTTAGTGGAAGAGTGAAAATACTTGTAACCTCTGACACCCTTCTATTAAGCTTCTGCCGTAGGATTTGAAGTTGGAAACTAGAGGTTTTATGTTGCCTATGATAGTTTAGTGTAGTACAGAGTTCATATTTTTGGAGAGATAAGTAATGAGGCAATAGCACTCATACTGATCGATATAAGAAGGGTTTATTAGACCATGCAGGCAATGACTGGCACGGTTTTGTGTCATTTGACTGCGTAAAACTTAGAGATGGGGAGTTTTCCGTGGGGAATTTCCGAATTTATCTCTCAGTTGCTAATGAAGTTGCAGGGATCTATTTACTATCCTTGTTTGAAAATCAGTGTGTTATATTATGAAGATATAGTGATTAAGAAGGTTTACTGAGAAGTGTGATAGTAGGAAGGAGGTTTGAAATGTACACTTAAGGTTAGGGAGATCTTTGGTAGAAATGAATAGTATGAGTGATTAAGCATGTTTTGGTGCTTTCTTTTTACATGTAAAACACAGTTTGAAGGCGGAGTAAGTGGCAGAAGTGGATACCATTGTTAGAGATGTAACATTGTTTTGTCAAGTAATCCCTTTGTTGAGCCTTATGAGGAACATGGAGAAGCAGATAAGTGCATTTCATACACTGCACCTAGAAAACATAAAAGATGTGTGGCATGGGGATTGGAGGTTTAGAAACCAGAAACTTAGACTGGTTACATTAGATTGTAACTGCAACCAAACATGTATGACAAGCCAACAGCTTGAACCCCGTTTGATTTCCACGCAAGTTTAGACCAATTATTGTCCTGTAGTTTTACATTCAACTAGTGCTCTTTTTGACAGTTAAAACATTTTCATTTACCGTTTGTTTGATTTCAATGGAATAATAATTATTGATTGCTTGCTTCTCAAAGATTATGGTTCGAGGAAGAGATGCCTGTTGGGAGCACTGTGTCCTTGTTGATGCAACGAAGCAGAAGGTTAGGTGTAATTATTGTCAACGGGAGTTTAGTGGAGGTGTATACAGGATGAAGTTTCATTTAGCTCAAATAAAAAACAAGGATATAGTCCCCTGCACAGAAGTCCCAACTGATGTGCGAGATCACATTTTAAGTATACTAGAAACTTCCAAGAAACAGAAAACTCCCAAGAAACCAAAATTCGATAAAGCAGCTCTAGCCAATGGTCAACAAAATAGCTCTTCTGCTAGTGGTGACTTCCATCCTACCAATGTCTCTAATGGACAGAATGGAAGCACCTGCCCATCGTTGTTATTCCTAAGTCCTTCACCAACCTCACAGGAACCAGTGGATGATGTTCAAAAGCAAAAGCAGGATCTTGCTGATAAAAGAGTTGCTGTGTTTTTCTTCCACAATTCTATTCCATTTAGTGCTGCTAGGTCCATATATTATCGAGAAATGGTGGATGCTGTAGCAGAGTGTGGAGGAAATTACAAAGCCCCAAGCTATGAAGTTCTGAGATCTACTCTGCTGGAAAAAGTTAAAAGTGACATACATGATCGCTACAAGAAATATAGAAATGAATGGAAAGAAACAGGTTGCACTATCTTATGTGAGAGCTGGTCTTATGGTAGGAACAAGTCACTTGTAATATTCTCAGTTACATACCCCAAGGGGACCCTGTTTCTGAAGTCTGTTGACGTATCAGGTCATGAAGATGATACTACGTACTTGTTTGAGCTGCTCGAATCTGTGGTCTTGGAAGTCGGTGTGGAAGATGTAGTCCAAATTATAACAGATACTTCTTCCAGTTATATTTATGCAGGAAGGCTTCTTATGGGCAAGTACAGTTCTTTGTTTTGGTCTCCTTGTGCTTCTTATTGCATTAACAAAATGTTGGAGGATATTGGTAAACAAGAATGGGTGTGCATTGTTTTGGAAGAGGCAAGGACCGTCACAAACTTCATAGGCAGTCATGGATGGACTTTGAGTATGATGAGAAAATTTGCTGGTGGAAGGGAGTTGGTCAGGCCAAAAATTACTAGATTTGTGACAAATTTCCTCAACTTGAGGTCGATCGTGATTCAGGAGGACAATATAAAGCACATGTTTTCTCATCCAGAGTGGGTATCTTCAGCATCAAGTAGACGCCCTGAAGCCCAAGCGGTTAAGTCCTTGTTGTATGCAGAGAGGTTTTGGCAGCATGCACAAGAAGCTGTGACCATTGCTGAACCACTGGTTAAAATTCTTAGAATTGTCGATGGGGACATGCCAGCAATGGGCTACATTTACGAAGGAATAGAGAGTTCAAAGATTGCAATAAAGACATATTACAAGGGTCTTGAAGAGAAATATATGCCAATCTGGGATATAATTGATCGGAGATGGAGTATGCAGCTACATACATCCTTCCATGCAGCAGCAGCATCTCTTAATCCTTCTATTTTCTATAATCCGAATTTCAAGATTGATTTGAGGATGAGAAATGGGTTTCAAGAAACTATGTTAAGGATGGCTACCACTCATGAAGATAAATTGGAAATAACTAAAGAGCATCCTGTGTATGTTACTGCACAAGGCGCTCTTGGCACTGATTTTGCAATCATGGGAAGGACACTGAATGCCCCAGGTACGTAATACATAATTAATTCACAAATTATTAACATGATGCAGTTTGATCACTTGAAACTTGCACGTTTGGCCAGAAGAAAATACTAGTGCTAACAAGATTTAGTTGGTAGAAAATGAAACAGTTGCCATCTCCTTTAAGTATCATAATGTGCTTGCACCGGGATAGTGATTGATGGTCTTTCTTTCAAAATCATATACCTTAGGACAGCAGCTCCACTTTGTTATGTTGGTATGTATGCGCAATAAGCCATTGTATTTTGGTCTAAGATGAAATCATTTCGGTTCACTTGTAGGTGACTGGTGGGCAGGATATGGTTATGAAATCCCCACACTGCAGAGATATGCACTAAGGATATTAAGCCAGCCTTGTAGTTCCCATTGGTGCTGTTGGAACTGGAGCACCTTTGAGAGCGTACATGCAAAGAGTCACAGCAGAACCGAGCCGGAAAAACTCGATGACTTGGTATATGTTCATTGCAATCTTTGGTTGCAGTCCATTTCTCAAAATAAAGATGGGAAATGTAAACCCATTGTGTTGGATGAAATAGATGTCAGCTCTGAATGGCCAACTGAGTTGGAATATGCTGCCCCGATTTTGGATGATTCATTATTGGACAGCTTACCCTTAAATGTAGAGCAAGTCTCTGAATTGTAAAAAAGACGAAATTAAATTTGTGGTGTTGTAGTTACTAATCAGTGGCTGACTTGGTGTATAAAGTTGGGTATTTGATATCTCATAATACTCCTAGTTGAAGGTTGATGTCAAACTCAATGATGATGCCAATGAAGTGAGCTTGAGTCATATAGAAGCATGTTAAATTGCATGCAATGTTTGTTAACCAACCAATGATTTGATCGGTAACATATGAATGGTTATGAAGATTGCACCTTCACCGTTTAGATATATGTGGTGCATACAATAGCCCAGAGCCACCAATATTATTGAGAGGCCCTCGATCCTCCTCCCTACCGAATCCGAGTCATGGCACCCATTTCATATTTCGCTTCCTTCTCCTCATTCTGGTCGGAATCTGATTCCGGAAGCAGGAGTAGTGTGATCCTCACGCTCTCCCTCGTTGTTCTTTGGTACGCGTGGCTCTACTACAACAGATCCGCCTCCAACGCGAAGCTCCCGCCAGGTCCACGCGGGCTCCCATTTCTCGGGAACCTTCTCTCTCTGGACCCGGAGCTCCACTCCTACTTTGCGGGTCTGGCCCATACTTACGGCCCAATCTACAAGCTCCGCCTCGGCGCCAAGCTCGGCATCGTCATCACCTCCCCCGCCCTCGCGCGCGAGGTCCTCAAGGACCATGACGTCATCTTCGCCAACCGCGACGTCCCCTCCGCCGGACTTGCCGCCACCTACGGCGGATCCGACATCGTGTGGACCCCGTACGGACCGGAGTGGCGGATGCTGCGGAAGGTCTGCGTCCTCAAGATGCTCAGCAACAACACGCTCGACTCGGTCCACGAGCTGCGGCGGAGGCAGGTCCGGGGGACGGTCGGGTTCTTATACAGCCGGGTCGGGTCGCCGGTGGACGTGGGGGAGCGGATGTTCCTGAACGTGCTGAATGTGATCACTAACATGCTGTGGGGCGGGACGGTGCAGGGGGAGGCCGCCAGTCTCGGATCGGAGTTCCGGCAAGTGGTGGCGGAGATGACGGCGCTGTCGGGGAAGCCTAACATCTCGGACTTTTATCCGGGTTTGGCGCGGTTTGACCTGCAAGGCGTGGTGAAGCAGATGGAGGGCTTAGGGAAGAGGTTTGACGCGATATTCGAGAGAGTGATAGATCAACGGCTGAGGATGGAGAAGGAAAGCGCCAAGGAGGAGAGTAAAGATTTTTTGACATTTTTACTGCGGTTAAAAGACGAGGGAGATTCGAAGACGCCGCTCACGATGTCTCACCTCAAAGCCTTGCTTATAGTAAGTTTCTTCTATCTTTGATAAGTTGCTTTGTTCATGTCTGGTTTGCTGTAACATATGAGATAGGGATGTTCTCTGAAATGCATGTGGTCTGTGATTCTCCAAGATTTTGTTTCGAACTTGATGCGTGATTAAGATGATGTATAACTGATACCTAACAACAACTTGGCTAGCTGGCCTTGGCTTCCCAAGCATTCTGATTTCATAAGAATCTATCAACGTTTTAACATTGTTGTTTCAATCTTTTTGTATGCAGGATATGGTCGTCGGTGGGACAGACACATCCTCCAACACAATTGAATTTGCAATGTCGGAAATTCTGAACAAATCGGGAGTACTTCAGAAAGTCCGGCAAGAATTAGATGCTGTGGTTGGGGAAAACAGCATTGTAGAGGAGTCTCACATTCACAAACTACCATACTTATATGCTGTGATGAAAGAAACTCTGCGCTTGCACTCAGTCCTACCTATGTTAGTCCCACATTGCCCAAGTGAAACATGCACTGTGGGAGGCTATACCATTCCAAAGGGGTCTAGAATTTTTGTTAATGTTTGGGCTATACATAGAGACCCTTCTAGTTGGGAAAACCCTTTGGAGTTTGATCCAGCTAGATTCTTGGATAGTAAATGGGATTACAGTGGGAGTGACTTCAGGTATTTTCCTTTTGGGTCTGGAAGAAGAATTTGTGCAGGGATAGCAATGGCTGAGAGGATGGTGATGTATTCGCTTGCTACACTGTTGCATTCTTTTGATTGGAAACTTCCTCAAGGAGACAAGTTGGATCTTTCAGAGAAGTTTGGTATTGTTTTGAAGAAGAAGATACCTTTGGTTGCCATCCCAACTCCAAGGTTATCAGATCCAGCACTTTATGAGTAGCTTACAAGGTTTACTGTAAGACTTTACATGATACATGTCATGAGCTAATGCTCTGTTATGCACGCAAAGGATCGATGAAATACTCTTGTTTGTCCTTGCGTACAATCGTACATCGTCAAAATAATCATTTTACATTTTTCATTGTAATCTTCGTTCGGGAGTTGCGGTCTGTTATATGGTTATCACTTAGAGTCTAAGATCGACTTCTACTGTCTCCTAATTAATGTAGACCGCAGATCAAATTGTTCCTGTATGCAGTATACTTTTGCCAATATCCGATGAGTGTCGTCGCTCTAACATTTAATCTAAGAACATTGTATAGAATAGAATTACCAAGATAACAAGAACATTAGCAGTAAAATCCACAGTGACAATTAAACTGAAAATATCATGTATCATGCTGCTGCCATTAATTTGTGAAGGGAAGGAGTTTCGCAGCTCCTCTTGGAAAATATTAATCATGAAAATGGTTTAATGTCTGCTTACAATGCAAGTGTACTACAGAGAAGGCCTTACTTCAGCTGCAATTTGGAGCTCTGTCGGATCAACTTTGGGCTTCACAGGCTTGTGCCTTGAAGAACAGAACAGATCACAATTATATATTGATATTAAATTAGGGATATGAATTGATAATATATAATGAAAAAGATGCTCGGAGCCGGTATTGACCGAGTGACCTGTCTATTGTATACATGAGAAAGATGCTCGGAGGTTAGCTAAGTGTCACGAGCTTACTTCTTTCACTTGAGATACTCGTGCGGCCTTAGCACTCCGCTATGCTAAGTCAGCCTTACTCGCACAAATGCTTGAGCTAGAACAACTGAAAGAACACAAGAAGAACTCTTGAAAGCAAGAGAACTTGTATTGAACTTAGAATGAAGCTTTACAAGGCTAGAGAGTTGATTTCCTTCTATCTCCCAAATGAGAGGGGTGCCTCTCTATTTATAGGCATCCTTCCTCCTTAGCCAAGATTCTAGAATATCCTAGCTATTTACAATGTGTAGAATGTTCTAGAGAACACTACACTACTCTAAGTGCTACCTTGAGTGTTCTAGAGAGTTCTTGAGGGTTCTAGGCCTTTGAGCCTCTCCTAGGACTCTAGAGAATTCTAGAGTTGCCTAGAGACTTCCCAACCCTTCTAGATCCTTCCGGATGTTTCCGAGGCTTTCCATAATGTTCCGGAAGTTTCTAGAACACTCTAGTGTATTCCAAAGTCTTCCTTGGGTAATGCTGGCTTCAAAAATGCTCAAGGAAACTCCTCGTAATTTAGGCGGGGCGTGACACTCTCCCCCACCTAAGCTCGCGATGCCCTCATCGCGACTTGGTGTTGTAGCGCCGAATTGCATCCTTGAATCGCCACAACGAGTCTTCGAACTCCCAAGTAGCTTCTGTATCGGGTAGGCCTCTCCACTTGATGAGGTACTCCTTGATGCTTGGCGCGCCATGTCGTCGAGTGACGCGGTCCGCTAGTACTTCATCAACTTCTTTCCCTAAAGAAGTCTTGGCCTTCTTTGTCACCCGTTGCGAAACTCCTGTTGACAAGTCTTCCTTGACCTCGTGAGAAGGTTTTAACCTACTTGCATGGAAGACCGGATGAATATCCAACTTGGGCGGAAGATGAAGCTCGTACGAAGCCTTACCCACACGTTTGACAACTTCAAACGGCCCCTCGTACATATGTACCAAGCCCTTATGCATTTTTCTAAAGGACTTGAAGTGCTGCGGCAAGAGCTTCACAAGTACAAGATCACCCTCCTTGTACTCCACATGGCTTCTCTTCTCGTTCGCCCATGTTGTGCCATTGTGTTTCCAACACATGGACTTTTCATTTGTGCTTGCACCCCCGTGCACATTCTTGGGACCCTTGCTTGACCCCTGTCGGACCTCTCCGACCCCTGTGCCTCCTTGCACTGATTGCAACGCCGACAACAACTTCACGTCCCGCTTGACGCTTCTAGTCGTCGGTACCATGCACGCCCTTTCACCATCCATGATGCACATGCTGTTGGCGAATGGCATAGGAATTGCCTTGACTTGCTCAAAGAATTCCATCCCCAAGACTACTTTGTAGTCGTCCATCGAAACTATCGAGAAGTTTAGACTCCCACACCATGCCCCCACGGTGGTCTTTACTCCTCGCGCTACACCTTGAATGGGTTGAGCCGGTGAATTGACCGCTTTGATGGAGCCCCCTCCATCTTTCCCCTTAAGTCCCAACCTTCGAGCCTCCTCAATTGAGATGAAGTTGTGGTTCGCCCCTGTGTCGAGCATTGCCGACGTTGGCTTCCCATTTATAACGACATCAACAAAGAGCAGACCTTTGGCTTGGACCTTGGGTGTCGATTGAATTGCATTGAGCAATTGCATCGACCCAATGTGTGCACCTTCGTTGCCTCCCTCGGCTTCTTCCTCGCCTTGATGACTTCCCAAGAGGGCGCTTAGAGCTCTCTTTTGTGGACAGTCCCTAGTCCAATGCGAACCACCACAAAGGAAGCATCTATTGTCGTTGGACTTGCTTGAGCTCCAAGTCTCTTTTTGCTTACCCTTGTCCTTGCTCCTTGCAAAGTAATTGATTTGTCGAGACTCGTCTTTATGTTGGACTTTGTCTCCCCCTCTTCTGGCATAGCCACTCCTCTTCTCCTTTGGCTCGGTGGACTCCTTTGGACTAATGTAGTCGATTATGCTTTCGGCCGTAGCTATGGCGGTAGCAAGGTCTTGCACCCCACGACGCCTTAACTCGGTCTTGGCCCATGGTTGGAGACCATCCATGAAATTGAAGAGTGCATCCTTGTCGGACATATCGGGAATTTCAAGCACCAAGTTGGTGAAGTCCTTAACATAGTCACGAATAGGCCCAAAGTGCTTGAGTCTTCGCAAACGAGCTCTCGCCTCATCCTCGGCATTCTCAGGGTAAAATTGACGTTTAAGCTCTCTTGTAAAGTCATCAAAGGTAGTTATGGTGCACGTACCTTTCTCAACATCTCCTCGCCTTCTCCTCCACCATAACATGGCGGTGTCGGCGAGATAAAGAGCCGCGGTCCGAATCTTGGCATCCTCCTCGGTGATGCCTACGGCTCCAAAGTATTGGTCTAGCCCCCATAAGAAGTTATCCACTTCACGAGCATTGCGCGAACCCCCAAAACTCTTAGGTTTTGGCACATCAATGCGCTTGGTTTCCATGGCACCACTAGGGCTGGCTCCCGACGCCAATGCGCGCTTGCAAAGGACTAAGTCCCCATGCATCTCCTCCATGCGTGCAAGCGTGCTATTCAACTCTTTCTCATGGACTTGACGCATTTTGATGAGTTCTCCCATGAACTCCTCGCGAATCTTGTCCATCTCGCCCCGCAAGGACTCCTCTAACTGGAGCAACATCCCCTTAAACGCAGTGTGGATAACGGCATCCTCCGCCTCTAGGCCCTCTACCCTTTGGCCTAGTTCTTCCACCTGGGCACCCATGCCACTCACGCCCTCTTCCATTTGGGATAATCGTGAGTCGAAGGATGAAATGATCTCCTTGGATCGCTCCCTCCTTGGAGCGGTGACGGGCTCGACATGCTCTTCGCGACCTCTTCCTTGCGTCGTCTCTTCGGAAAGGCTTGATCCGGCTGCGCCTCTGCCTGTGCCTGGTTTTACCATCTTTTCGAGCGAGTCTTTGATCGAACTTTCGCTCTGATACCAACTGTCACGAGCTTACTTCTTTCACTTGAGATACTCGTGCGGCCTTAGCACTCCGCTATGCTAAGTCAGCCTTACTCGCACAAATGCTTGAGCTAGAACAACCGAAAGAACACAAGAAGAACTCTTGAAAGCAAGAGAACTTGTATTGAACTTAGAATGAAGCTTTACAAGGCTAGAGAGTTGATTTCCTTCTATCTCCCAAATGAGAGGGGTGCCTCTCTATTTATAGGCATCCTTCTTCCTTAGCCAAGATTCTAGAATATCCTAGCTATTTACAATGTGTAGAATGTTCTAGAGAACACTACACTACTCTAAGTGCTACCTTGAGTGTTCTAGAGAGTTCTTGAGGGTTCTAGGCCTTTGAGCCTCTCCTAGGACTCTAGAGAATTCTAGAGTTGCCTAGAGACTTCCCAACCCTTCTAGATCCTTCCGGATGTTTCCGAGGCTTTCCATAATGTTCCGGAAGTTTCTAGAACACTCTAGTGTATTCCAAAGTCTTCCTTGGGCAATGCTGGCTTCAAAAATGCTCAAGGAAACTCCTCGTAATTTAGGCGGGGCGTGACATAAGGCTGGCTTGACTTGATGCCCTTCGTCTTATTCTTAAGCATATTGTTTACGATTACAAAAACTATACAAACTATTATGCAGTAGGAAGCAAAATGGCACTCTATTGTCCTCAGTTTATGGAATCCATTTCCTTATCCTCTTGGTGGTCGGAAACCAGCACTCCTGGCTGGGTTGTGCTTTTCACTCTCTCATCAATTTTGGCGGTAATTTTCTACACATGGAGTTGCATAAAGAGCAGCAGAATCTCCCCGCCGCTGCCACCAGGCCCTCGGGCATTGTACAAGAGTCTCATATTCACAAACTACCATACTTGGATGCTGTTGTGAAAGAAACACTGCGCTTGCACCCAGCCCTGCCTCTGTTAATCCCACATAGCCCAAGTGAGACATGCACTGTGGGAGGCTATACAATTCCAAAAGGCTCTAGAATTTTTGTTAATGTGTGGGATATTCATAGAGACCCTTCTAACTGGAAAAACCCATTAGAGTTCGATCCAGAGAGGTTCTTGAATTGTAAATATGACTACACTGGAAGTGACTTCACCTATTTTCCATTTGGGAGTGGAAGAAGAATATGTCCGGGGATAGCAACAGCAGAGAGGCTTGTCATGTATTTACTTGCATCACTGCTGCATTCTTTTGACTGGAAACTACCACCGGGGGAGACGGAGTTGGATGTTTCCGAGAAGTTTGGGCTTGTGATGAAGAAGAAGGTACCTATGGTTGCCATCCCTACTCCAAGGTTATTGAATTCAGAGCTATATCAGTAAGATGCCTACAGCTAGAAGGTGGACGCACAGTCACGGCACCAGGATTCCAAACCACCGGAGTTCGAAATATATGTAACTAATAAATCATGGTATCATAAAATGAAAACATTTATTTAGTATGAAATGAAAGATACAATCTGTACTAAGAAAAACAATAAATTAGTAATTACTATTCCTTATTTTGCATGCATTCTTTTCGAGCTATAACCATGGTTACCTATATATATGTATGATTATACTTGTGTTTCAAAACCTGGGTGTGGACCCCTCAGACCCAAACGTAGTTTCTCCTAGGGACGTAGGGTTGTTTTGAAGTCAATCAAATAATTCAACCTGTTACCTCTATTAATCATTTGTTAAAAACTCATATGTTAATCGTGTGATTACATAACGTGTTAATAAATTGTCAACACGTTAACAACTCGCCGGTTAGCGGAAGGAAACGGCTTGCCTGTTAGAACCTATTTAACCTGTTAAGGCCCGTTAAGAAATAAAAAAAATAAAAATAAAAAAAATAAAAGTTGCTTAATTACTAATTCATCTTCTTTTTTTTTACTTTATCTCATCTAAATCATTGGAACTTCTAACCGCTAAGGAGGAAATTTTGCTATTTGATTAAAAAAATTATATAAGAAAAGATGAAAAAAAAATTCTTAGCGGGTAACCCGCGAATCCAACAGGTTCAACCCGCTATAACTCATTAACTTAGCAGGTTATAACGGATTGAACCCGTTAACCGCTAAAGTCAACCCACTAATAGCCCAACCCGCCCGTTTGCCAGGTTGATTTTCAAGTGGAGGGCTATTTTCATTCCGTTAGTTCAACACAAACCATATGGGGACAACTTAATTCAATTTCTCATAATATGTATTTAATTTGCTCTATTTGGCAATCCATTTTCAAGAAATGGTCATCAAATGGGGACAATTGTATATGCGTCCGCCATCCTAGGTGCATGTCTTATCAACTATATATATATCAAGAAGAAACCAACTTTGCTTCTCATTCTCGTTACAACCTCTCTAAATATCTTTTATATTCTTAAATATATGATTATAATGAGTTAATGACACTTGTCATTAGTTTAAGGAGGTGGAGATGAGAGTGGGAAGCAAAGTTGCTTGGTGTCAAGAATGAGCGCATTTAATGATCTATGTGAAGTCAATTTTGTTTGACGAAGTTCAAGGTCTATCTCAGTGGCGATGTAAAAGATTTTCTATACATGAAACATAGAACCTTAAATTTGTGGAAAATTTTGCATGAAACATAGAACCCTAAATTTGTTGTGTTTACTACTGGAGCAATTTGAACCACGTAAAAAGTAATCCGACTTATGGCGACCAAAAACCAGACACCATAAGTCCATAACAAGCTAATTAAGCACAAAACTCAGGGACGGAACCAAGGGTTTGCTGCAGCACGTCCTAAGTTTCTGTTCAAAAACTTTTAATGTAATACGTATTGTCACAAGCACTACTCAAAAGCCTTATTTTCCTTATTGTATTGTGGATATGCTTGAAGGTAGTTAATTTATGTCATCGTTTGCAAATCCAAATGATATGTCCTCAAACCGTTTTGTGGTTATGCTTCAATTCGGACTGAAGTTTGTAAAAAGAGCATTGTTTGAAGATTTTAAGTGTAGTTGGCTACATACAGTTGGGATTCGTAGATTTTTCTTGTAGGTTCTTAGATTCTCACTACTCAAACCCAGTGTTTCGAAGAGCATATGAATCAGAATAACTAGGAATTGTAACTTGTTCAGTTTCAATTTGCTGAGCTAGATTAACTTTCTTGTTCGTGTGTACATGAATTCCGGATTTCAAGCTATTTTACTACATAAACGATTGATCCAGATAGCAGTCCACCTCTAATTTAATTGCTGTTTCCATGTGGCCAAACTTAACACCATTATTTAGATCCCATAGCCGGCCACTTAAAGAATATAATATGACCACTTCACGTTTTTAGACCTGTAAATGGACCGGATCTTATCTGGATCTGTTTCGAATCGGTGGTTTTTAAACGAGTTTGAATCAAAAATTTGATCCCTTGATCTGTTAAGGACCTGGGTCAATTAACCAATTTACTAAACGGATCGGATCCGGATCTTGGTTGATCCGATCTATTAAGAGCCCACATCCGTTTAAAATTAATTAAATAATATTTTTATAAATATAATATTATTAATAAACATTAAATAATATATAATTATCTAAATAATCTAAACATTCATATCGAAATTGACTTTAAAGTATGATTTGATGAAGTTGAAGGTTCGTTGTTAATAATGTCTATGGTATTTATGTTAAAAACATTAGAAGTTAAGTATTTTAATTATATTAGTTTACCGTTAAAGAGTATTTTAAGCATGTAATTCAATTTTTAATATAAATATTTATTTTTTGTTATAAAATTTTATCAATATTTTATAATAAAATTATAAAAATATTATTAAAATTTAAAATATTTATTATTATAAACGGATAAAATTAACCGACAGTTATCCGCTAACCCAAATCGGACGGATAAATAATCAAATCTAAATCAATCCATCCAAATCTAATCCTATACACGTTTCACATGCTAATTAATAAAATTGTACTTATATATAAGGCCCCTCTCACTCTCACTCTCACAAGTACGAGCTTAAGCTTAAATAGTCTACTCCACTCCTGGTCGATCTTCCCGCATTTTCATGATCATGGATTCCGATTACTTATCCGATGCCGGAACCAGCGGAATCACCGGACCTGGGAGCATGATCGTTACGCTCTCCCTCGTTGTCCTCTGCTGCGCTTGGCTCTACTTCAAGAGATCAGATTCCAACACCCGGCTGCCCCCCGGCCCTCGAGGTCTCCCATTAGTCGGGAACCTTCTCTCTCTGGACCCGGAGCTCCACTCCTACTTCGCCGGCCTGGCCCACACCTACGGCCCAATCTTCAAGCTCCGCCTCGGATTCAAGCTCGGCTTCGTCATCACCTCCCCCTCCATCGCCCGCGAGGTCCTCAAGGACCATGACGTCATCTTCGCCAACCGCGACGTCCCCGCCGCAGGAATAGTCTCCACCTACGGCGGATCCGACATCGTATGGAGCCAGTACGGCCCGGAGTGGCGGATGTTGCGCAAGGTCTGCGTGAAGATGCTCAGCAACACCACGCTCTACTCGGTCCACGAGCTCCGGCGGAGGCAGGTCAGACGAACAGTCGGGTTGCTCTACGGTCGGGTCGGGACGCCGGTGGACTTGGGAGAGCAGATGTTCCTGAGCGTGTTGAACGTGATCACGAACATGCTGTGGGGCGGGACGGTCCAGGAGACCTCCGGGATCGGGGCGGAGTTCCGGAAAGTGGTGTCGCAGGGGACGGAGCTGCTGGCGAAGCCGAACGTGTCGGACTTTTATCCGGGTTTGGCCCGGTTTGACCTGCAAGGCGTGGTGAAGCAGATGGAGGGCTTAGGGAAGAGGATTGACGACATATTCGAGAGAGTGATAGATCAACGTCTGAGGATGGAGAAGGAAGGCGCCAAGGAGGAGAGCAAAGATTTTTTGACGTTCTTACTGCGGTTAAAAGATGAGGGAGATTCCAAGGTTCCGTTTACCATGACTCACCTCAAAGCCTTGTTTATGGTTCGCAGTTTCTAACTTTCACCTGAAATGGAAACGTTTTATTTTGTAAGGATTATACTTCGTTCTTTTCTTTCTGCATCTGATCTCATCTCTTGTTGTATGCAGGATATTGTTGTGGGAGGGACGTACACATCCTCCAACACAATTGAATTTGCAATGTCGGAAGTTATGAACAAACCAGAAGTCTTGCTAAAAGTTCAGCAAGAATTAGATGCTGTGGTTGGGAAAAACAGCATTGTAGAGGAGTCTCACATTCACAAGCTACCATACTTATCTGCTGTGATGAAAGAAACACTGCGCTTGCACGCAGTCCTGCCTCTGTTAGTCCCACATTGCCCAAGTGAGACATGCACTGTGGGAGGCTATAACATTCCTAAGGGGTCTAGGATTTTTCTCAATGCTTGGGCTATACATAGAGACCCTTCTTGTTGGGAAAACCC
This sequence comes from Comarum palustre, assembly GCA_951800085.1. Classification (NCBI taxonomy): domain Eukaryota; kingdom Viridiplantae; phylum Streptophyta; class Magnoliopsida; order Rosales; family Rosaceae; genus Comarum; species Comarum palustre. The sequence continues at coordinate 29,083,900 of OX637576.1, read as the reverse complement.
TTTGGAGTTTGATCCAACTAGATTTTTGGATGGTAAATGGGATTACAGTGGGAGTGACTTCAAGTATTTTCCTTTTGGATCTGGGAGAAGAATATGTGTAGGGGTAGCATTGGCTGAGAGGATGGTGATGCATTCGCTTGCTACACTGCTTCATTCTTTTGATTGGAAAGTGCCACAAGAAGAGAAGTTGGATCTCTCGGAGAAGTTTGGTATTGTGTTGAAGAAGAAGATATCTTTGGTTGTCATCCCAACTCCAAGGTTATCAGATCCAGCACTCTATGAGTAGCCTAGCTAGAAGGTGTACTGTGATCTTCTTTGCGAGTTGAGATCCATTCAAAGATTGTGAGTGATGAGGATCGGAGTATGTATGTCTAATATCAAAAATAAGAGCTATGATCTAATTCTAGCGCAAGCATTGTATACTTCCACTAGTTCCATATTATATCGACTTTAGCCATGTATATGATATTACGTTGCTCGTACTATTAGTTTAAGAGTATGTTTTAAGGGATAATACATTTAAAGAAGAAAAAAAGGGATAATACATTTAAAGAAGAAAAAAGGGATAATACATTTAAATGGATTGTGAGACATAATTAATTTTTTTTCAAATACACGAATTAAACTTTAAAATAATGCTATATTAACTTAATTAAAACAATTGTACATTTGTTTTCAGTCTTAATTAAAACTATTGAACATTTGTTTTCAGTCGTTGGATTCACTTGGTAATCTATTGCATGTCGGTCTCTTCGGATAACATAATCAGCTAGTGATAATTATACGAGTCTCATTCTGTAACCTTGAGAGATATAGTGATAAATTAGTCTGTGGTTTAACTCTAAATCTATTTGGTAATAAAGAGAGTAGCTTAAACTCTTATAACCTCACATGCAAGGTCTCATAATCCTGATATGAGATAGATATCTCAACACGTCCCCATACGTGTGGTTCAAACCTAACACATAGACAACAACTTGAGTGGTCGTGAAGTTTATGTGGCATTTGAGTTTCACACGTGTATGTGGGTAACCTGCTCTAATACCATGATAAAGTAATTTGAGGTTCAACTCTAAAATTAATTGGTAATAAAAAAAGTAACTCAAACTCTTATAAACATACGTATAAAGTCTCATACTCATCATGATGTAGACTAGATATCTATAATACAATGAAGAGCGATATATGTTTGGATTGGAGTACGTGATGCATGGGCGGCGAAATGTCTAACTAATAATGTGATCCTTGCCTTCATCTAGATAGTATGGTGTTCTTAACCAATTATATATATAAAGTGCTATCTTGTTCCCGAATATCGTATTTGATTCAGAATAACAGTCAATGGTTGAGGCATTGCGGCATTCATAAATATCTATGTTATTCTAATGTTATGCATAAATATCCCAACAACGGAGAGAGTTTGTGGATCTGGAGAATACTCCAAGTTGTCATATTATATCATCAGGAGATATCACTAATTTAGTTAAGCATATGTTTTTTCGACGAAGTAATTTATGGTTAATAACCTTAATACTACTGTAAGAACATTTACATGTGTGTGTAAGTATGTTTGTGTATATGCATGTGTGATTAGACGTCAATTTGTACATATATAGAGACGGTTCTCATCTGACAACCTGCAGATACGTTAGGAGCGATGGCTGTGCAGATGTGTATGGGATGAGCGATGGCTGTGCAGATGTGTATGGGATGCACCGCGACATGTTTAGATTCGTCTCATATGCATGCGGATAGATATTAATCTGAAATTAAGCTTTACTTATCTGCAAACTGTACAGGCTAATCAGCTATATGAATCGACTGATGCACATATTGCCATTTGCAGCTATGTGAAACATTGTGATCTCGTATCGAATGTCATCTTTCTCATCAGTCAATGACTGCGGGGTTGACTACTTTTCAGTTATTGGAGGCTAGCTAGCATGGAGCCAGATTGATTGAACTAATCATCCCATGAAAATTAAGCTTTACTTCTCTAATGCACCTATAAACACTAGCGCTCCTCAGACGTAGGATATCTGTGTGGGACTAAACGGAACGAAACAGCAACAGTTGTCTGATTTTTAATAAATTGATCAAACAGACAAGATCAAAAAGACTTAAATGGATAGGATCAATTCATTAAAGATCAGACGGCTGTCGCCGTTTCGTTCCGCACAGGTATCCTGCGCCTGAGTAGGGTTGGTGCCGTCCGATCTTTAATAAATTGATCAAACGGACAAGATAAATCAGACTTAAATAGATATGATCAATCAATTAAAAATCAGACGGTTGTAGCCGTTTAGTCCCACACATGTATCCAACGCCTGCCATAAACACACCGTTAGTGTTTCGTTTTGCTTAAATCGCATGTGTACTAGGGTACAGATTGCAATGCTTGTAAATATCTAAAGAAAGCCATCAAACTTCAATATATGATGATCGAATAAGGACGAGACGGGTCAGCAGCCATCACAATTATGATATCGTCCCCGTATATAAGAACCAGACTAAGAAGTCAGAGATAAGGAGATAGTAAAGGAAAACTACAATGGCAATCTCTTCGTATAATGCTTTACAAGTGAGAGGGTCATTGCCAAACCGTATCAATATTTCCCACAGCTTTGATCATCTCAAAACCTCACTTTCCTCTACTGTTAAGGTAATAAATTATACGAACATAAAGAAAAAGAGAACTGAAACAAGAATGATAATCGATTGAGCTAAATCATGTTCTTCAGTTTACAAGTGTTTAAGTAAGCACAAAGATCTATGGCTTTAACTGGTTTAATCTAAGCAACAACTGACTTATACACAAAACCAAAAGATTAAAGGATGAGACTGTACATTGAACCAAGAACTAACTACACTATGAAGTTACTTCAAACGCACTTCTCTTGGCTGCAAGCAACAGACAGAAAACCTGCACAGCAAGTAATCTGTCAACATATAACAGTCCACTGTGCAAAAGTGAGAGCTATCTTCAACAGTACATATGTATGTTAATTCTCAGCGTAACTGCGCAGTTATATGGCTTTCTGATGATCATCCATATATATATGTGAACATTGATCGAATCCTTCGTTTTGATTACGTACGTATGGTTGATCACAAATGCAGCCTTTCTTCAAAGAGTGGAAGCAATTGATCCCCAGGAAAATGGATGTCTCGAAAACCATGAAAAACACTTCAGGGAAAATGTTAGATGCAGTTGTGGACTCCCTGTTCCAATTTGTGGATGTACCCTCACTCCCATCTCAGGTTGTTATTTTCAGTCCGGCTGGCAACTAAGTAATGACATATATATATTGCTCCAGTTATAGATAATTGAATACCTATCTACATATATATGGGAGTATATTAATCACCATTAGTTGTTATAGTCTCATTTTCTTCTTCATGCTGCAAGTTAATTGACTTCATCTCCAGTGACCAGTCCAGTAGCCCGTAGATGACTCTTTCCACTGAAACTGCTATGTTATCTTGCATTAGAGAATAGAGACAGAGCTATATACGAAAAAGCGTACATAATATAATTTCCACCACATGTAAGTAATATGTTGTGTGCTGCTTGCAGAAAAACTTTCTACCCGTTGAAGAGATTGGAGACCATGTTGAGATCACCTGCAACATGGGAGAAATTCCTGCTGATTTCACTGAGGGTGTTTTCATCAGAAATGGTATGCAGGGTTAAGCACAGATTAATTAGCTATCTCGCTCGCTCTATTTTTGTAGGGGTGTTTGTATACATAATTAGTGCTTGACTACCCTAGCTAGGTACCTCATTTAACGATACCCACATAGTGCACGCAGGCAGTAATCCTTTGTTTGGAGGTCTAAAATCAGCAGTTTCATTCTTGGGAGAATCACACAACATTTGGGTAGAGGTAGAAGGAATGCTCCATGCTCTATACTTCAAGAAGGACGATGACAGTGGAAGTTGGATCATCTCATATAAGAATAGATATGTTGAGACCAAGACATATAAGAAAGAAACTGAAGGAAATAAACCAGCTTTCTTACCAGCGATAGAAGGAGAGCCTTGCAGTTACAGCAGCATTTATCCTAAATACGGTAACTAACTGATTTAGTTATGTTCTATTTAAGTGCTTCTATAATAGAATGTTAGTGTATTCAGGATTGATGAAAACTCTGATCGATTATGCCCTTGTTTTCTTAATCTGCATCGTTCTTTGTTGCAGTTGAGATTTGGGGAAGTCATTAAACACATGAGCAACACCAATGTTTTTGAGCATTCAGGCAGATTTTACTCGATTGCAGAGAACTGTCTACCACAAGAGGTGGACATACTAACCTTGGAAACCGGTTGTGATTGGGATGTCACTGGAACTTGGGATCGACCTTTCACAAGTCATCCAAAGTTACGTACGTTTAGGTTGATCACCAATCTTCTCCATGTTATACTCTAATTTAATTTAGTGATTCTAGATGCTTTACTTCACCTATTTTATGATAAAGGTAGAATACCATAAGTTTGAGGACAACAACTTTTGCAGTGGAAGCGTTTTTGTCCCCAGAAATGGAGGCATCAAGGAAGATGATGGCTGGATTATCTCTTTTGTCCATAATGAAGATACTGATGTGACCTAAGTGAGTTCTCAGGTCTATACGTACTTGGTGGATATAAACATATACGGCCTTATATATAGATAAGTAACAAGTTCTGGTATAAACACTTTCAGGTTCACATCATTGATGCACAGAATTTTGAAGGTGAAGCGATTGCGAAAATTACATTGCCACAACGAGTGCCCTATGGTTTTCATGGAAACTTTTTTCCAATGCCAGCTCGTCGATCTTCGACTTGTCAATGTTGTTTTCCACTCTTCTGAGAACCCAACTTTTGTAGTTGCTAGTCTCTGTAAACATGAATTTTCTCCTTGCCATACCAGAACAACTAATATAAAGTTTCAATTACAACATTTTGGAGCAGTCGGCACCTTTCTTTTGTCAATGAGAATAAATTGAAGATGAAAACCAAAACGACCACATTTTATAGTGTTCTACCTAGTCGTATTTTCCCAATATATATCAAAAGTTCAAAACACAAGTTTACACAACAAACATTATTGACTATTAGCAGGATTTTAACGGCAGTGAATAACAGAAAAATGGAACCATTGCAACTACATTAACCATGCAACTACATTAACCATACAAAACAAGAATTCCTACGCAAAATTTATCGTTTGAGCCTTGCACTACTCAAAGATTCCAAATTCACTGTTCCAAACTTTTGAAAAGACTAGCACATTGTTATTCCTATTTCAGCAAATCTCCATTTTCCAGATTTCACCAGCTTTCTTATAGTATTGAGTGACTTTAGCAACACGACCAAATAGGAAAGAGAAGCAGAGACAGAGACTGTTTTCAGGCACTCTTTGGCTTTTCTGCACCATATTTTGATCGGCCTCTTCTTCGGTTTGGAAGTCCCAGCAAATCCTTAACTCCTCTGATACAGTGGAATTTCACACCTGGCAAATCTTTCACTCTTCCCCCTCTGATTAAGACCATAGAATGTTCCTGCAAATTATGGCCTTCACCTGGAATGTAAGAAAATACATCATTTCGATTGCTTAGCCTTACTTTGGCTACCTTACGCAGAGCTGAATTTGGCTTCTTGGGTGTTCTTGTAAAAACTCGCAAGCATACTCCTTGCTTTTGGGGGCATTTATCCAAAGCTCGATTACGGTTTGTGCGACTTTTCTCAATTCTATTATGACGAATCAATTGATTTAATGTGGGTGACATGAGCAGTCTGTTGATATTGAAACTGTTATCTTCACTTATAACCTATACAACAAATTCACGAGTTACATACAAGTCAATATGTATTACATACAAGGTTTAAAAAACAGCATTTTACCTCTCGCCCATTGAGGGTGGCTAGATCATCTAAAATGGCTCTCCTATTTTCCCCTAGACCAGAATTTTTTAGGGAAGAAACCTGAGGATAATCCACTAGTCACAACAGTTCGTCTTGACAACAAAATAATGTTCATGACTAATAAGAAAACATCAAACAAACAAGTGACATTATAACACACCTACATTGTATTTTCGTGTCTGGCTTCAAGGACAAGGTGATAGTGAAATATATGTGACCTAACGGAAGTACTACCTAAGCTACATATGTAAAAATATAAAAATTCATCTGTGCTAAGAAATATAATTTTTGGTTACTTTGTTCCCATATTTCTACACCGACCCACTGTGTGCACTTCGATTGCACTCTTACTCAACCATTGCATCAGCCATTTTGTCATCACCAGTTTATGTGTCTTATCGAGGTGGAGGAATTATCTGATGAGTATTTGGCAGCTTAAGTCGGTATTTTTTTACATTAACAACATTGTTTAGGTGTTTTAATTTCGGATTTGGTGGATCAAGGGAAACTAGGGGACTCACATGTTTTTGATTATGAGGAGGAAAGCAGGCTTAGGCAGTTAGCCACATGGTAATACGCATGTACTGTCATCATATCTTCTTATTAGAGCTTGTTTCTGTAGTGACTCTAGTTAGGGAACCAATAATTAAGCTAGTGGGATGGGTTGTTCCGAAGCATTTTCTGCACGGTAAGCTTTACAGATATTTGCTACATAAATGTACACTTTTGACAGAAATAAGCTACAGTAATTAATAATTAGCAAGTTTCAAAATGAATATAACCTCTGTGAGAGGTACGATTAGTAGTGTCATTGATAACGATGATACAAGCACTTCTACTGTATTCATCTCTTGTGCACCATTCCATTCCAAACTAAGGTCTAGAATTAATCTTTTCTTCTCACCCTCAAGTTCTTTTTATGCTTAGTCATATCATTGATTGCCACGTTGATTAATTAAGGAGAGAAAGAGATGGGCACATAGATCTAGTTCCCATTGTAACATACCATATATAAACTACAGACTTACATGTCCTTTCTTTTCAAAGTTCTCCAATGCCCTTGCTAAGAACTCTCCAATCTCTAGTTGACCATTTGCAAAAATAGAGGGAACCTGTTCATTATATATTAACTGTGAGTCTCTGATAAAAGAATGTTTAGACAAACAGAGCAAACCTATATGCATATAAAGCTCCAGTCATAGCAATGAATAATAACCAGGTTCTTCAAAGACATAAATATCACCCTAGGCTTTAACTGGTATATCAATCGTAAAATGAATAATACCGACAACATGTCTCACAAGGTCACACTCCTCTCATGTTGGAAAGACTATTAAGAATACAACTTTCACTGAGCTATGGATGGAGTCTCAATCAATTAGGAAAACCAACTTACCCGAGCACCTATGGAGTGGCAACCTTCTGTGAATGTTGCCTGGGTCAAGACGGCTGCAGAAGTTGTACCTGCAGTCAGATCATTTCATCTCTTCATGAGGGTATACAAATTACAAGAAGAAACAGCATCTATTCTTCCAAGGTAATACGGTAGAACTTTTACCACAACTTTCAAGTTTCAAATGCAGAAGCAATTGAAAAGGTAAGATCAAGCCACCACCCATTCATGATTTAAGCATAAAAAGCAATGGAACTCTAACAAATTGATGTTGAAAGTGGTTTGATGCAGCTTTTAACTGGTCGTATCAAAAACAAATGACTTTCCTTATTTTAACAAACACAACCAAGACATTAGATTAGAATGTGTATCGAAAATTCCAAGTTTTCATTTCAAAACATGTGGCAACTACACCAGAGTAGCAAGTAAACGGAAATGATGAAGCTAACATGAAGTTGAGATCAAAGTACCATCTCCTCCGGCTCTGGCGACCTGTTCCGCAAGTGTCTCACTCACATTGTTAACAGTAACACCATCCTGAATCAACCAAAAACATCAACAACAACTCAATGCATTCTAATCAACCTTCACGCGCAATGTCAGCTGTGGCTGTAATGCAATAAATCCAACACCTTTAATCCCAACGTAGCTCTGAAGTCCCTTCCAAGATCAGAGACGCGTTGCACCAGAGCGGCCATGGTGAACCTGGCAGCCTCAAACAAGGAGGCGCGTGGCCCAATCTCCAAGGTGAGATCTTGCGCCGCCGCATAGCTCCTATTGCATAAAACCCTACCGCAGACCTTGCCATCACCCAAAACAAAAATAAGGTTTTCACAAGTTGCAACAAATGAAATTTAGAAGATAAGATTGGACAAGTTACCAGCTTCTTGGGAGTAGAGGAAGCCAGACTTGAAGCAATTCGATACATGGTCACCGGAAGTTGCAGTTAGTGTGAGACTGAAAGAGAGCAAAGAGATTTTGGGGGTTTAGGGTTCGTTCATAAATGAGGTTTGGGCTCAGCTCCACTTCAGTTTCGTCCAGACGAGGTGTAGTAACAAAGACCTGACAAAGACTAGCAAAAAGGTTTCGTGGTGTAGTTGGTTATCACGTCAGTCTAACACACTGAAGGTCTCCGGTTCGAGCCCGGGCGAAGCCAAATTATTATCTTTTTTGGGCTAGTTAAGTATTAATTTTTTGGGAGAAAACCAAAACTAAAGATATTAATGACCAGCTATCTATCTCTTGGAACAAGAAGTAAGATTAGCTATGCGCATTGCTACAAAACATTTTAGAGTGAGAACGTCTACATTTTCTCTAAAACAGCCTTTCAGTTCCCTCTTCCTCCCATCTCTCTTGCCGAAATCTAGATCATATCTTGATCTAGTTTTTTGACTTGAGAGTAGATGGAGCACTCCTCTGCATCTGACAAATTTCCTTATCCTTATCGTGGTAGATCTCTGCCCTGGTGGTGGCAGGTCCTTTTTCCCTTTTGTTTTTCAATTCCTCTTTTGATTTCAGAATACCCATTACTCCCAAGTTTCTCCAGTCACCCAAATTCCTAATTATTTATGTTCAAGATGCACATCCTCATCCGGCAGACCCATCTTCACTGATTGTTCAAGATCAATACTCATCTCTTAGAGATAAACAATCTTTTAATTATGCTGATGCATTATCGCATTGATATTATCGTGAACAGTTTATGTAGGAAGAAAAAAGCTTAGAGGAAGATTATGGATTCGTAAATTCTCATTTGGACTCTGTAGATGATATACCAGTAGTTTTTGGTACTTATAGGAAGATTATTTATGTATTTTATTAATTTCCTAAATTTTTCTTTTTCTTCTTGCAATTTTCTATAAGATATTTTAGTAAATCAACAAGTTCAAGTCTAGTAAATACTGAGTCTGCTATTTTGACAAAAATAATTGTTTATCCTTGAGTGTAGAGGATGAATTTAAATATTTACAGTATGCTAGATAAAAAAAATTCATTATTTTTGTCTTACCATGCTCTGTCAAAATTTTCTTTTAGAAATAAATTAAGAAATTACGTACTAGAAGAAAAAAAACAACTTTAACCATTTTCTAACATAATATTCTTTTTCTAACGGAATATTCTAACATAAAAACCAAATAGATCAAGAATAATAAGTTTAAGGATCAGACAGATTAAAACACGAGATTGAGAATTAAGTAGATGAACCACCCAAATTTTAGGAACTAAACCATATTTTACCATAGATTTAATTTTTTGTTCACCTCAATGAGTGAGGTTATAATTTACCCTACAGGTTCAACTGGTTCCGCGGTCAAGTATATAACAATAGAATAAGTTACTTGTTCGGTTTTTGACAAAAAAAAAAGTTACTTGTGGGGAACTAGGTTACTTGTGGTGAAGGCTTCTTCTACGAAATCAGATTTTCTTCGTCACACTAAGAAATCGATCTAATCAATTTTCTCCAAATTTGATATGATTGTATGAGAGTGGTATATCCCTTATTGAGCCTATGATAGGAGAAATTTCTCCTATATGATAGACTTTCTTTACCAAAAACGAAATGGGAATATATTTAATTTCCTGTTCACCTTAATAGAGTCATATTCCAACTATTTACAAAGAGAAGACAGACGTACAAGAAACTCTATTCTTCCATTAATGGTGCGATGACTAGATAGCTTGCATAGACAATCCATTCAATTTGAGGTAATGTATTAGGGTCGTGCATGTAAATTTCATAACTTCGAAAGGTTTTTATGTTGATATAACGTACAAATTTTCTTTCCTTTTACGACGTTTTACAGTGACGGGGTGTAATTATGTTCCATCGTCTTACCTTTACCAGATGATATATTCCTTCTAGATGGACTTGGTATTGAAAATGTTAAGGAGAAGAGGATGGTCGACGTTACTACCAAAAGGAACGAAGAAAAACGAGTTAGTTCATCAAAAATTTCGACACCAGAAAAGCTGTCGAAGAAAATGCGCATAGCTAATCTTACTTCTGATTGTTCCAACAGTTATCTGGTCATTAAAGTCATCTCTTTGGCTTTTGTTCAGTTTTCTAGCAATGCGCATAGCTAATCTTCTGATTGTTCTAACAGTTAGGCATCTGGACTCTGGTCGTTAATGTCTTTGAGTTCAGCCAAAAAAGAAAAGAATACAATTAACACTTAACTAGCTCAAAAAAAGAGCTTATTGTCACGTCCCGTTTTCGGAAGTGTCTACTGTGGGCGATGCTGGTGGGATTGCGCTCCCAGATCACGGAGTGTAGGAGCATATGTGCTGTCCCTTCGGAGTTCAGGCAAGTCGACCCGGTTGAGTTTGGGGAGCTTGTCGCTAGTCGAGGACTTGACGCTGAAGAGGGGACTAGGTCATCCCTACACAAACTGGTCGGGGTCTGGAGCCGATCCCCTGATGAGCCCAAGACAGGGCGAAACCAGTATGCTGCCCCGATGGATAAGGCTGGCTCCTAGGTGGGGGAGCGCCACATGGACCAAATGTGGTGGCCGAATGGCTAGGTCCGTGACATTATGCTTGGTTTCCAAGGTTCGAACTGGAGATCTTCGGTGTGTGTTAACCTGACGTGATAACCAACTACACCACGAAACCTTGTTGCTAGACTTTGCCAGGTTTTCAAACTAGACATAATCTAGTCAATGGACGTCAACCGAAACGTATGAACACGGATCAATTACAACTTTTTTTATATAAAAAATAATGGTCGAGTTAGCTATCATTTCGAGCTGTAAAGAGATTAAATTTTGACTATTTTCATGATTTTTTTACACATATGAATGATCGTATCAATGACATTTTTATTATTAGAAGTATTAACCATTTTTACACTAACCATTTTTACTTGACCAAAGCCACGTGGTAAGGCCCATTACAACTTCGATCCTGTCTTGGCACTGTCAAAACTCAATCTCAAAAGGCTGCGTTTCAACGAAAAACAACAAAAAGAGTTCTTGGGTTGTTTTCATGTCTATGTGGGCAGGAAACTTCGTTTCTGTTTATTAATTTATACTGGATACTTCTTTCGCAGCCTTGATTCAGCTATGAACGTCATGATCAGCCAAGAACGAGAAGAAAAGCCAATCTCCGAGCCTCCTTCCGGAGAAGGAGCCGCCGCTAAGGAGTCGAGTCCGACAATGACGACATGGGGTGCCATTGAGAGACTGCCTACGTATTCACGCTCAAGGAGAGGCATTCTACTCGGCCAATGTCAGGAGGAGGAGGAGGACAGTCAATGCAGAGAGATTGATGTAAAGAAGAGTCTTGGATTACCAGAGAGGAAGACTTTGTTGGAGAGGCTACTGAATATTGTTGAGCATGATAATGCCAAGTTCTTGCTCAAGATCAAGGATCGCATGAATAGGTAATCATTGGTTAATTAACCATACGATAATGCTGCATGTTTTGAGGAAATTGGACTGTAACTTATAAAATATATTTTCGAAATGCACGCAGAGTTGGACTTGAATTTCCAACAACGGAAGTGCGGTTCGAGCATTTGAGTGTTAAAGCAGAAGCTTATGTAGGAAGCAGGGCATCATCTACAATGTTCAACTTCTCGATTAATATGTTAGAGGTACCATCTCTTAGCTAGATCAAGTTTAAGTGTATTTTCGCCGGATTCATGCTTTTATGTGATGTGACTTGATAATTCATTCACCTTATATAGTTCTTCTCTTGTTTATATAAGGGGTTCCTGAGTTATTTTCACATTCTTCAAAGTAAAAAAAGACCTTTTCCAATCCTTCATGATGTAAGTGGGATTATCAAACCAAGAAGGTAACTAGACAATTACTTCTTCATACATATATATTCTCTTCAAATGCCAAAACTCATGCATATGAATTGCTGATCTGTCTGATTTCTGCAGATTGTCACTCCTTTTAGGGCCCCCTGGCTCTGGAAAGACGACTTTACTGTTGGCATTGGCTGGAAAACTTGGTAAAGCCAATCTAAAAGTAAGGAAGTCATTTTCTTATATATGCCTTAGTACTCCAAATTCTGATTTCTATTGCTTAGTTCACAATATGTCACTATATAATTTGGTGTAATTCCTTATGAATGACATTAGTTATCGGGGAGAATTACATACAATGGAATTGAGACGGATGAGTTTGTATCAGAGAGGACATCAGCTTATGTCAGTCAACATGATCTCCACATACCAGAATTGACAGCAAGAGAAACACTGGCTTTTGCAGCTAGATGTCAAGGTGTTGGATCACGTTATGGTATGTCTGTTAAAACACCTTAAATTAAGGTGACATATATATACACACAATTTAGGTTTGATAATTTTGATCTTGAGAATCTCAATTAAGTAAATCTTACATCTGCTTTTTGGAAACTTCAGAAATGTTGGTGGAATTATTAAGGAGAGAAAAGGCTGCAAATATAATTCCAGATCTTGATCTTGATCTTTACATGAAGGTATGAGAACAGCTGTATAGGATTGAGCCATGTTTCAAATTTCTGATTAAAGTTACTGAACCTTATAGTTACTGTTTGTACTTGTTCTTGAAGTAGCATTCAAACACCAAAATGACCTCTTAAACTTTTTGCAGGCAGCAGCACTCGAAGGACAGGAAACTAATATAGTTACCGACTTTATTCTCAAGGTAAACTAATATACATAAAGACATTATTCTCAAGCCACATATATGTACCCTTATTTAAGTTAATTACGTGCCTTGTGTAAAAAGCTACCAACTAGAACCACTTTTCAATGAGTAAAATAATTTGACTAACTGCATTGTTCTAACAAACTTATCAAGGTTTTGGGACTCGAAGAATGTGCTGACATTATGGTAGGAGATGAAATGACCAGAGGTATCTCTGGTGGACAAAAGAAGCGACTCACCACAGGTAATGTATATATAAGACTTCTCCACCCTTGCCATTTTTCTGAAAACCTTACTGTGTAGTGACTGCAGCTGAATCTTGTACAAAAAATGGATGATACATGATTGCAGGGGAGATGCTGGTTGGACCAGAAAGAGTACTTCTTATGGATGAGATATCAAACGGGCTGGACAGTTCAACAACATTCCAAATAGTGAAATCATTACAACAATATGTCCATATCCTTAATGGAACTGCATTAATCGCTCTACTGCAGCCAGCACCAGAGACTTATGATCTCTTTGATGATATAGTTCTCCTCTCTGATGGATACATTGTGTATCAAGGTCCCCGTGAGAATGTTCTTGAATTCTTTGAGCATATGGGTTTCAAATGTCCAGAGAGGAAAGGAGTTGCTGATTTCCTACAAGAGGTAGTTTAACTTCCCCATATGTATATATCTCCTCCCTCTATTCCAACCTTTTCACTTTTGTATTCCACAAATATTGGACATATATAAATGCATCTTTTCTGTCTATCTTAATTTAATGACAGGTGACATCGAGAAAAGATCAAGAGCAATACTGGGGTCATATGGATAGGCCTTACAGCTTTGTAACAACTAAAGAATTTTCTGAAGCAATGCAGTTATTTCATACTGGTAGGAAACTTGATTCTGAGCTTTCTATTCCATTTAACAAGCCTGAAGGCTACCCTGCTGCTTTGTCAACGAAAAAATATGGTGTTAGTAAGAAGGAATTGTTCAAAGCTTGTATGGCCAGACAAATTTTGCTTACGAAGAGGAATTCATTCGTCTACATTTTCAAATTGGTCCAGGTGAGAAGTAGTGTGCATTACTAGTTAGCATTGGAGTTTTCACAGGTGGGGATTAAAATGAAAAAAATGATCATAACGTTCAATGTTATAATATCTTAAGAAATCTGGTCAGATGATTACCAAAAATTAAAATTTTGGATTGTTAACCTGCAGTTGGTGGATAATCAGTCTGAAGTACATTTGTTCATCTTTATTTCAGTGAAATATAACAGTAATTGATATACTTGGCTTGCTATGGTTTCAGCTTATTATAGTTGCTGTTACAATAATGACATTATTTTTCCACACTGTGATGGACCGGAACACAGTAGCAGATGGTGAGATTTATATGGGAGCTTTATTCTATACGCTACTTGCAATTATGCTTAATGGGTTTGCAGAGCTTCATATGACAGTCACTAGACTGCCTGTGTTTTACAAACAAAGAGACCATCTGTTCTACCCTGCTTGGGCATACTCTTTACCCACATGGATGATAAGGATCCCTATAACTTTTGTGGACGTTTTCATTTGGATGATCATTACTTACTACAGTGTAGGTTATGATCCAAGCATTGAAAGGTGATTAAAGTGAAATTTTATTTCAAAGTTTAGGTTCAGGTCAGGCTAATCTTATTTGGTCATACAGATCAAGTGAATTGGTTATCAAATAATTATGATTGTTTTGACTTGTTACAGGGTTTTCAAACAATTCATTCTACTGTTGTGTGTTAGCCAGATGGCAAATGGACTGTTTCGATTGATAGGGGCACTAGGAAGAAACATAACTATTTCAAACACATTTGGATTTGGTGCTTTACTTCTCATTCTTGGTTTGGGTGGCTTTATCCTATCAAAAGGTAAATCTGGCAAAGTCTAATAATCTAATATGAGAAATCATAACAATGCTTCTATGTGTTATTGAGGTGGCCAGTCTTACTTAAACTCTGATGGTAAACTAAACTCCTGTCTTTTTTATTTTTTTATTAATAGTTTTCTTTTTTCAGATGATATGAAGAAATGGTGGTTATGGGGATATTGGCTCTCACCATTCACGTATGGACTGAATGCCATCGCTGTCAATGAATTCCTTGGAAAAAGTTGGAAACATGTATGCAAGGATATATTTTCATGATTGTAACAGTAAAGCCAGAGTCTAGAACAAGTATAGTAGGTGAAAGTCTTCACAAAAAAAATGGTAACTCACATTCTTGGAAATTTTATTGCAGGTTCCTGCCAACTCAGCAGAAGCATTAGGAGTTATGGTCTTGAGGAATCAAGGCATAGTCCCAGAAGCACGCTTTTACTGGATTGGAGTAGTAGCTTTGATTGGATTCATTCTTATGTTGAATTTCTTTTTCACCTTGGCACTTCAGTATCTTGATCGTAAGTATCTAGGCATATTAATGTCTATCTACAGATGGACACTACCTATGCCATGTTTTGATAATCCTAAATTTTCTGGATGCAGCAATTGAGACGCCCCAAGCAATACTATCCAATGAGGCATCCTCTACAACAGAGGATAGGAGAGCTGCAAGCAATCCTACTATGCAGCATGGCATGGTTCTTCCATTTCAACCCCTTTCACTTACTTTCGAGGAAATCAGATATGCTGTTGATATGCCAAAGGTACCTTCAACTTTTTCAAGGGGAAATATGCACTGTTTAATGTCCAAGTGAAAGCAGAATATCAAAAATGTTATTGTAGAAGTCAGTGGTTGGAATCTATGTACCATTTTATAAATAATTGAACCAATATGTGCTTGCAGGAAATGAAAGATCAAAGCAAACCTGGGGATAGGCTGGAACTTCTGAAGGGTGTGAGTGGTGCTTTTAGGCCTGGAGTTCTAACAGCTTTGATGGGTGTTAGTGGCGCTGGAAAAACCACTCTCATGGATGTCTTGGCAGGAAGAAAGACAAGCGGATATATCAAGGGGAGCATCACTTTATCTGGACATGCAAAAAAGCAAGAGACATTTGCTCGTATAGCAGGGTACTGTGAGCAAACAGATATACATTCCCCTCATGTCACTGTTTACGAGTCTTTGGTTTACTCTGCATGGCTCCGGTTGCCCCGAGAGGTTGATGCTCCAACTAGAAAGGTATACTTCTGGTCCTAAGCTTAGAGTTTATTTAATAGTGGATTATGTTTAGTCAAGTCTTGTTGACTCTTTCTACGCTTTAATCATGTGCAGATGTTTATTGAGGAAGTCATGGAGCTTGTAGAAATGACCTCAATAAGTGACAGACTTGTTGGATTCCCAGGAGTGAATGGTCTCTCAACTGAGCAGCGCAAAAGGCTAACAATTGCAGTAGAGCTTGTTGCCAACCCCTCGATAATATTTATGGATGAACCAACCTCTGGCCTTGATGCTAGGGCAGCAGCAATTGTAATGAGAACAGTGAGGAATACAGTGGACACAGGAAGAACTGTAGTCTGTACCATCCACCAACCAAGCATTGATATATTCGATGCTTTTGATGAGGTGAGATACTATTCGTGTTTTGGATATACTATTTCTTGTAATTACAAGATTTAAGATGTTGATATGCCATTGCAGATGTTGCTATTGAAACGGGGAGGTGAAGAAATATATGTTGGTCCTTTAGGCCATCATGCTTCTCAGATGATCGAATACTTTGAGGTTAGGCATACAATACATTTAGGCATGTTGTATTAGTATTACCTGCCTGTTTTTACTTGACTACTAACATTAAGGAGATTTTCAGGAGATTAGTGGAGTTCCTAAAATAAAAGATGGTTACAATCCGGCAACTTGGATGTTGGAGGTTACTTCTCCAGCACAGGAAGCATCTCTTGGGGTTGATTTTGCCAAAATATACAAGAATTCAGAAATGTATAGGTAAGAAATCCATTAATTTTCATGTGATAATGTTATACTTGTGTTTCATCTACTCATTTCTATATCTAAATAATCAGGAAGAATAAGGCATTGATAAAAGAACTGAGTAGTCCTACACCAAATTCAAAGGACCTGTACTTCCCTACACGATATTCTCAGTCTTTCTTCACCCAGTGTCTGGCTTGCCTGTGGAAACAGTTTGTATCATATTGGCGACACCCTCAATACACTGCAGTGAGACTTATTTTCACAGCTATGATGGCTGTATTACTTGGGTCATTTTTCTGGGATCTTGGATCCAAAAGGTATACTTGTAACATACCATTTTTTCCTAAAGTTTTGTGATGCAATGTATGAAAAACATAATGTGCAAGAGAAACACTCTTCATTTTATGGTCATTTCAGACAAAGGCAAAGAGATCTCTTAAGTGCTATGGGTTCTATGTATGCTGCTGTGCTCTTTATTGGTATACAAAATTCATTATCAGTACAGCCAGTCGTAGGCGTTGAGAGGTTGGTCTCTTACAGAGAGAGGGCAGTTGGAATGTACTCAGCTTTTCCATTTGCCTTTGGACAGGTATAGTTTGCGTTACTAAGATTAGATCAATCCATCAGTCTGGCTTATATATATATGAAGCCAACACTTTCTAATACGCATATATATATATATATATATATATATGCGTATTAGGAAGTGTTGGCTTCATATATACTCTTAGCACTACTAATCATTTCTCAGTAGAACCTTAATCTTGTATTCGATATCAAATGGTTGTCTAAACAGTCACACTGTATATTATTGTCATCTCTGTAGGCTGTTATTGAGATCCCATACGCTTTGATCCAGAGTATCATATATGGGATTATAGTATACTCCATGATTGGATTTGAGTGGACGGTCAGCAAATTCTTTTATTATCTCATGTTCATGTACCTCACCTTCTTATACTTCACCTTCCATGGCATGATGATTGTGGCTATTACTCCCAACAACACCATCTCTGCAGTAGTTTCCTCGGCCTTCTATCCACTATGGAATGTTATTTCAGGATATCTCATACCCAAAACAGTAAGTGCATATTGTATATAGACAAATGCAAAAACTGGGTGTGCATATATGCGTTTGTTTGGTTAGTTTATCAATATGATGGTATATACTGATCAATTCTTTTGATGCGGTGACAGAGAATTCCTGTATGGTGGAGATGGTTCTATTGGGTTAGCCCGACCTCTTGGAGTTTGTATGGTTTATTTGCTTCACAGTTTGGAGGCGACACGGACACACTTGATGATTCTGGTGAAACTATAGATCATTTCACAAGGAAATATTTTGGATATAGGAAAGACTTTTTAGGTGTTGTTGTTGCTGTGCTTGTTGGGTTTTCAGCATTCTTTATTTTCATCTTTGCCTTTGGAATCAAGAAACTGAACTTTCAAAAGAGATGAATAATGTAATATGTAATACAAATATCAGTACTCTGAGCTGAGCTGAGCTGTTATCTAACTGCGAGTAAATATATATAAGCTTTGTCTGAGGTGATTGATTTGATTCGATCCCTTACAATGAAATACAAAGGAAATCTGATAGGTCTTAGTAGCTAGCTTATATCTAGCCTTTATTTCTTTCATCAACTCTAGCTACTTCCTGAAATGTGTTACAGAAACTCCTATTTCCAGTTCAATCCAGGCAGATACTGTCACCCTCAGCTTCATCGATCATATATATACCCTTGTTAATTCGAAGACTTAGCTTCATTATAATAGAGAACCAGATTTATATGTGAAGGGGTGAGGGATCTCTCTTGAATCAAAGAGTCCAGACTCTTCATATTGTCCCTTCAACAACTTGCAATCTTGAACCATATCACCTGACACCAGGTATATAGCCATAGTGACCCATGCTGCTTGCATCCATGGCTTCATGGCTCTGTGTGTATGCAACAAATCTTGCCGTTTGTTTTTGCTATAATTAGTTGTTATAACGGATGGAAGAAAGAACACAGATTTACGTGGTTCACTAACAATATGTTAGCTACGTCCACGGCAGAAGGAGAACAGTTTTATTGATTGAGGAAGAACCCAGAATACAGAGTGCGGAATACAGAGATACAAAGAGTGCGGCGCTAACAACCCACTACTAAGTATTATCACGCTGATACAATTAGGTTTAGGACGTTTATATACTAAACGTCCGCGACCGAAACTGACCGCGAGCGAAACTGTCCCCGCGAGCGAGACTGACCCCGCGAACGAAACTGACCCCGCGAGCGACAGTCACGCGAACGACTGATGAGCGCGCGAACGGCTGAATAGCTGGTTCAAGGCATATATTAACAAATCTCCACCTTGACTTGAATCCTCTCACAAAACTCCACCTGAAGTACCAGATGCACCATAATAGTGCCAGATGTACAAATAACTCCTCTGCCTCAGATGTTACACAGATGTACCAGATGCACCACAATAGTGCCAGATGTACCAGATGGCTCCTCAGCCTCAGATGTTACACAGATGTACCAGATGCACCACAATAGTGCCAGATGTACCAGATGGCTCCTCAGCCTCAGATGTTACCCCCAAAGGGCAACTAACAGCTTGTAACATTTAGCAAGTCCAAACAATGTTGAAACTTGCTGTGCGGAACCGGCTTGGTGAACATATCAGCGGGGTTATCAGCAGTACCCACTTTCTTCACCTTAATTCTGCTCTCACTTCTCAGAAAATGATACCTGACATCAATGTGCTTAGTCCTCTCATGATGGACCTGATCCTTTGCTAAACATATTGCACTCAAACTGTCACAATATACTATAGCCTGATCATGATGCAAACCAAGACTGCTGACCAGTCCCTTCAACCATATTCCTTCCTTTGCAGCTGCTGTCAAAGCCATATACTCTGCTTCAGTAGTAGACAAAGTCACTGTAGGCTGCAAAGTAGCTTTCCAACTAACAACAGAACCACCAAGGGTAAATACGTAACCGGTCATAGATCTCCTAGTATCAACATCTCCAGCATAATCGCTATCTGAATAGCCTGTTACTAAGCATTTTGTATCACCTCCATAAATGAGACCAACATCAGACGTACCTTTGAGGTACCGGAAAATTCTCTTCACGGCTTGCCAATGCTCCTTTCCTGGATCACCCATAAATCTGCTGACAACACTAACAACATGTGCAAGATCAGGCCTAGTGCAGACCATAGCATACATCAAGCTTCCTACTGCACTTGCATAGGGAACTCGAGACATGTATTCCTTCTCCTCAGCAGATTTAGGTGCAAACGCAGCAGACAGATGAATATTTGCAGCACTTGGAGTATCTATAGATTTTGATGTAGACATACCAAACCTGGATAGAATTTTCTGGATGTAACCTTTCTGTGATAAGAAAAGCTTCTTCTGACTTCTATCCCTGTAAATCTCCATTCCCAAAATCTTCCGAGCTGCTCCCAAATCCTTCATCTCAAACTCTGCACTGAGGAGACCCTTCAACTTCTGTATCTCAGACTTGTTTTCTGCAGCTATCAACATATCATCTACATACAGGACCAGATAAATGAGAGACCCATTTGTGACCTTGTTGTAGTAGACACAACAATCATACGGACTCCTGATGTAGCCTATCTCTATCATATAGCTATCAAACCTCTTGTACCACTGTCTGGGAGACTGCTTTAGTCCATACAAGGACTTCTTCAACTTGCAAACATAGTCTTCTTTTCCAGGAACTTGGAATCCATCTGGCTGAGTCATGTATACCTCTTCTTCCAACTCTCCATGTAGAAAAGCTGTCTTCACATCTAGTTGTTCAAGCTCCAGATTCTGATGTGCTACTATGGCTAGTAACACCCTGATAGAGGTATGTCTGACCACTGGCGAGAAAATCTCATTGTAGTCTACTCCCTCTTTCTGATGGAACCCTCTTGCAACTACTCTAGCTTTATACTTAATGCCCTCAGCAGGTGACATCCCTTCTTTCTTCTTGAAGACCCATTTACAAGTAATGACCTTTCTCCCCTGACCAGGTCGTTTGGTCAATTCCCAAGTCTGATTTCTCTGAAGTGATTCCATCTCATCTCCCATTGCAGCAAGCCATTGGGTTGACTCTGGACATGTAACTGCTTCCTTATAGGTGGATGGCTCATGAGGATCCACCTCTTCAGCAACCTGTAGTGCATAAGCCACCATGTCCTCAAACCCATACCTAGTGGGAGCTTTCCCAAAATTTGCTCTCCTAGGTCGCTCATGAGTCAGAATATGCTGATTAGCTACCGTTGGTTCTGTTTCTGAATGTAAGTGTTGATCTTCCTGTTGTGGTTCAAACTCATCTTCAATGACTTGTTGCTCCACCTGTCTCTCAACACTACAATTTTCTGATACTACAGTAGACTTCACAGTAGGGTTAAACATAGAATTTTCATCAAATACTACGTTTCTACTAAGTATAACCCTCTTTTCAGATGGAGACCAGATTCTGAAACCTTTAACCCCATCCCCATAGCCTACAAACACTCCCTTTTTAGCTCTTGGTTCTAACTTACCCTCACTTACATGATAATAAGCAGTACACCCAAAAACCCTCAGATTGGAGTAATCAGCAGACTTACCAGACCACATCTCATAAGGTGTTTTGAGATGTATACCTGTGTGAGGTCCACGATTTATCAGATAACAAGCAGTACTCACTGCTTCTGCCCAGAACCTTCTTTCTAATCCAGCATTCGAGAGCATGCACCTAGCTCTCTCCAGAAGTGTCTGATTCATACGTTCTGCTACACCATTTTGCTGTGGTGTATCCCGGACTGTATGATGCCTTGCAATGCCTTCAGATTTGCAGAGCTCATCAAATTCAGCAGAACAGAATTCCAGACCATTATCAGTTTGCAGCCTCTTGATCTTCTTCCCTGTTTGATTTTCCACTAATGCCTTCCACTGCTTGAAGTTCTTGAAAGCGTCACTTTTATGCTTCATCACGAACACCCAAGTCATCCTTGAGTAGTCATCAATCATAGACACAAAATATCTGTGACCTCCCAAAGAATCAACACGAGAAGGACCCCAACAATCAGAATGGATATAATCAAGCGTGCCTTTTGTTCTATGAACTGCTTTAGGAAACTTTCTGCGATGTAGCTTCCCAAAGATACAGTGTTCACAGAAATCAAGATCCTTGACCTTGTGGCCACCAAGAAGATCATCCTTTGACAGAATTTGCATCCCTCTTTCACTCATATGACCGAGCCTCATGTGTCATAGCTTGGTCATATCATCCTTGTGAAACTCTGATGATGCAACAGCAGCAGAACCTGAAAGCGTAGCACCTTGCAGAAAATACAAAGTACCCCGCTTGACACCTTTCAGGACCACATTAGAACCCTTGTAGACATTTATGACTCCACGTGAGCCTTTGTAACTGAACCCTTTGCTGTCTAGTAGACCCAAAGAAATCAGATTCTTTGTCATGCGTGGAGCATGCCTAACCTCATTCAATGTACAGAATTTACCATCATGTGTCCGTATTTTGATTGAGCCTATTCCAACCACCTTGCATGAATGACTGTCAGCCATAGAAATATTGCCTCCATCAATCTGCTCATAGGTTGAAAACCACTCTCTACGTGGACATATATGATAAGACGCCCCGGTATCTAAAATCCACACATCCCTATGATGTATGTGTGCATCTGCAACCAAAGCCAAATCCTCTTCAGAATTGGTGTCAACCTCTGCTACAACAGCAGTACCTGATGCTTTCTCATGCTGCTGCTTCTTCTTTGGACATTCGTTTTTCCAATGTCCCTTTTCTTTACAGTAGTTACAGACATCATTGGATTTGGAACCCTTTGAAACTGGTTTCTTGAATTTCTTCTTCCCCGAGCTTCCATGTCCCATCCTTCCACTGGCTACCAACCCAGCAGCCTGACTGTCTGAACTTGTACCGGTGGCCTTATGACGCATCTCTCTAGTATGAAGAGATGATCTGACCTCCTCCAGAGTCACAGTATCTCTCCCACCAATAAAAGAATCCACAAAATTCTCATACGACAGAGGTAGAGAGACCAACAGAATTAGGGCAGCATCTTCATCATCAACCTTAACATCAATATTACGCAACTCTAATAGAATTGTGTTTAACTGATCTAAGTGATCTCTTAGAGTCGTGCCTTCTTCCATTCGCAGACTGAACAGACGTCGCTTTAGAAGCAACTTGTTGGTTAAAGACTTCGTCATGTATAGACTCTCAAGCTTCAACCACAGACCAGCCGCAGTTTCCTCCTCTGCGACCTCGGTGATAATATCATCTGCAAGACACAACAAGATTGTCGAGTGTGCCTTCTCCTCCAGACTGGCCATCTCAGCGATTTCTGGATCCCCCGGTTTCTTCACCAGCGGTGCCCACATCCCTTGTTGTTTTAACAAGGCTCGCATCTTGATCTGCCATAAACTGAAACTGTTTCTCCCCGTGAATTTATCAATCTTCACGTTTAGCCCAGACATCTTTCTTCCCAGATTTCGAACCCCTCCTGGGCTCTGATACCAGTTTGTTATAACGGATGGAAGAAAGAACACAGATTTACGTGGTTCACTAACAATATGTTAGCTACGTCCACGGCAGAAGGAGAACAGTTTTATTGATTGAGGAAGAACCCAGAATACAGAGTGCGGAATACAGAGATACAAAGAGTGCGGCGCTAACAACCCACTACTAAGTATTATCACGCTGATACAATTAGGTTTAGGACGTTTATATCAGCGAGATCCCCGAATAGCTGGTTCAAGGCATATATTAACATTAGTTGCTGCTGGCATTTTCTTCTTGATGCTTGCCGTGGTCGGGTGAAACAAACTTTGGCTTAATATGAAAGAGAGTTTCTTATCACTTTTTCGTCAATGTAATACAACTACCTAATGTGTTCTCAATTTGGCAGCGTGGTTTTTCATCAATTTGGCAGTGCAACATAGGAAGAACTTATATATTAGAGACCAAATTGGCCAAGGGAATTCAGTGAAAAAACAATGATAAAGAGTCGAACTCACGAAAAGACGTAGGCGAAATTTTTTACTGCATCTAATCAATAGGCAACCAATTTTGTTCCTTCAGTCAGTTTGGTAGCAAATCATGTACCTTTTTCGGCATTGTTTCTTACTTATTCTAAATCAGCTAAAGACATATTTTCCCTCAGCTACTTTATCCAGATTTAAGATAAAATTGTCAGAAAATATGAAATTGCTTAACAGAGATAAAGTTCAAGGACCAAAGATGAAAAGAATATTATCCAAATCTATGTGCATTGCATCTGTTAGGGGGTAAGAATATCTTTAAGTATAAAAGCATGGGGACTGGTTATCATCAGGCAGGTACTTCACTTCCACACCTTATTTTTCATCCACAATAAGCCTCAAGGTCTCATTACAGTGTTGTCAGCAATGTGGTCATTTCAGACTGTTTCCCTGCACTTTCCAAATATTTCAGAGTTTTTACCCCAGAGGTTCCTCAACACTGATCCAAGCAACAGCTTTGAATATTGCTTTAGCAGAAAGGATATGCTAATCTATGTGTTGGCTTCATTCTTGCATTCGTTCGATTGGAAATTGCCTAATGACGAAAAGCTTGACCTTTCAGACAAATTTGGGATTGTGACAAAGAAAAAGACTCCACTTATTGCTGTACCAACAGCCAGGTTATCCAATTTGGAGCTCTATGGTTAGAAGCATTTGCCGAAGTGCTAAACCATGCAGAAAGCACTTATATTAGCTCTAACCGTTCCCTTTCTCTTGATTCCAGTGTGCTTCAACATATATGTTGTAAGAATATATACCGTTTCTATGCTTGGATATATATGTTTCTGCTCCAACTGCAGGTCTGCGGTACATATTCTTATGTGGTTAAGCAATTGCAGAATAGCTACAACTACAGGCAACATGATATGAGATCACTTTTCATCTCTCTAGTTTTGTTTGGGTGTTAATGTATGCCTTGAATCAGCCATCTGGAGGTACCAGCTATTCTGGGATCTCGCTGTCCGGTCAGCGATTTGGGGTCCAGGGGCAACGCGCCCTGGATTGGGGGTTCGGGGGCGCGAGCGGAATTATTCCCGCGAGCGAAAGTCGCGCGAATGATATTTCTCCCGCGACCGAAACTGCACCGCGAGCGACAGTCGCGCGAGCGAGAGTCTCGCGAGCAACAGTCACGCGAGCAAGATTGTTCAATCAGTGTCATCGAAGGGCAACGCCCCCAAGGCCCACGAGTCCCTGTTATGCTGGGTTATGGTTTCCTATTGGGTTTAGTATATAGGGTTTAGGGTTTAGTATATAAACGACCTAAACCTAATTGTATTAAGCACTCGGTGGTTGTGTTTCCTCAAGATAATAAAACTGTTCTCATCTGGTCGTGGACGTAGCTAACATATCGTTAGTGAACCACGTAAATCTGTGTTCTTTCTTCCGTCCGTTATAACAAACTTAACCCAGACATTTTTCTTCCCAGAATTCGAACCCCTCCTGGGCTCTGATACCAATTTGTTAATGTATGCCTTGAATCAGCCATCTGGAGGTACCAGCTATTCTGGGATCTCGCTGTCCGGTCAGCGATTTGGGGTCCAGGGGCAACGCGCCCTGGATTGGGGGTTCGGGGGCGCGAGCGGAATTATTCCCGCGAGCGAAAGTCGCGCGAATGATATTTCTCCCGCGACCGAAACTGCCCCGCGAGCGAGAGTCTCGCGAGCAACAGTCACGCGAGCAAGATTGTTCAACCAGTGTCATCGAAGGGCAACGCCCCCAAGGCCCACGAGTCCCTGTTATGCTGGGTTATGGTTTCCTATTGGATCTAGTATATAGGGTTTAGAGTCCCTGTTATGCTGGGTTATGGTTTCCTATTGGGTTTAGTATATAGGGTTTAGAGTCCCTGTTATACTGGGATATGGTTTCCTATTGGGTTTAGTATATAGGGTTTAGGGTTTAGTATATAAACGACTTAAACCTAATTGTATTAAGCACTCGGTGGTTGTGTTTCCTCAAGATAATAAAACTGTTCTCATCTGGTCGTGGACGTAGCTAACATATCGTTAGTGAACCACGTAAATCTGTGTTATTTCTTCCGTCCGTTATAACAAACTGGTATCAGAGCCCAGGAGGGGTTCGAATTCTGGGAAGAAAGATGTCTGGCTTGACCGTGAAGATCGATAAATCACGGGAAGAAACAGTTTCAGTTTATGGCAGATCAAGATGCGAGCCTTGTTAAAACAACAAGGGATGTGGGCGCCGCTGGTGAAGAAGCCGGGGGATCCAGAAATCGCTGAGATGGCCAGTCTGGAGGAGAAGGCACACTCGACAATTTTGTTGTGTCTTGCAGATGACATAATCACCGAGGTCGCAGAGGAGGAAACTGCGGCTGGTCTGTGGTTGAGGCTTGAGAGTCTATACATGACGAAGTCTTTAACCAACAAGTTGCTTCTAAAGCGACGTCTGTTCAGTCTGCGAATGGAAGAAGGCACGACTCTAAGAGATCACTTAGATCAGTTAAACACAATTCTATTAGAATTGCGTAATATTGATGTTAAAGTTGATGATGAAGATGCTGCTCTAATTCTACTGGTATCTCTACCTTTGTCGTATGAGAATTTTTTGGATTCTTTTATTGGTGGGAGAGATACAGTGACTCTGGAGGAGGTTAGATCATCTCTTCATACTAGAGAGATGCGTCATAAGGCCACCGGTACAAGTTCAGACAGTCAGGCTGCTGGGTTGGTAGCCAGCGGAAGGATGGGACAGGGAAGCTTGGGTGAGAAGAAATTCAAGAAACCAGTTTCAAAGAGTTCCAAATCTAATGATGTCTGTAACTACTGTAAAGAAAAGGGACATTGGAAAAACGAATGTCCAAAGAAGAAGAAGGAGCATGAGAAAGCATCAGGTACTGCTGCTGTAGCAGCAGTTGACATCAATTCTGAAGAGGGTGTTACTAGCTATAGTTGCACATCAGAATCTGGAGCTTGAACAACTAGAGGTGAAGAAAGTAGGTACTGCTCATAATCCCGCTGTTATGTTCACCAAGCCGGTTCCGCACAGCAAGTTCCAACATTGTTTGGACTTGCTAAATGTTACAAGCTGTTAGTTGCCCTTTAGGGGCAACATCTGAGGCAGAGGAGCCATCTGGTACATCTGGCACTATTGTGGTGCATCTGGTACATCTGTTAGTACATCTGAGGCAGAGGAGCCATCTGGTACATCTGGCACTGTTGTGGTGCTTCTGGTGCATCTGAGGCAGAGGAGCCATCTGGTACATCTGGCACTGTTGTAGTGCATCTGGTACATCTGAGGCAGAGGAGCCATCTGGTACATCTGGCACTGTTGTGGTGCATCTGGTACATCTGTTAGTACATCTGAGGCAGAGGAGCCATCTGGTACATCTGGCACTGTTGTGGTGCATCTGGTACATCTGTTAGTACATCTGAGGCAGAGGAGCCATCTGGTACATCTGGCACTGTTGTGATGCATCTGGTACATCTGAGGCAGAGGAGCCGTCTGGTACATCTGGCACTGTTGTGGTGCTTCTGGTACATCTGTTAGTACATCTGAGGCAGAGGAGTCATCTGGTACATCTGGCACTATTGCGGTGCATCTGGTACATTTGGCACTATTACGGTGCATCTGGTACATCTGGCACTATTGAGGTGCATCTGGTACATCCGTGTTACATCTGAGGCAGAGGAGTCATCTGGTACATCTGGCACTATTGTGGTGCATCTGGTACATCCGTGTAACATCTGAGGCAGAGGAGTACATCTGGTATATCTGTTATCTGGTAGAGAAGTTATTTGTACATCTGTTAGCTGGTATATCTGTTATCTGTGAGAGGATTCAAGTCAAGGTGGAGATTTGTTAATATATGCCTTGAACCATCCATCTGGGGGTACCAGCTATTCGGGGTGATGCATATGGTACATCTGTTATCTGTGAGAGGATTCAAGTCAAGGTGGAGATTTGTTAATATATGCCTTGAATCAGCCATCTGGAGGAACCAGCCATTCGGGGAGGATTCAAGTCAAGGTGGAAATTTGTTAATGTATGCCTTGAATCAGCCATCTGGAGGTACCAGCTATTCTGGGATCTCGTTGTCCGGTCAGCGATTTGGGGTCCAGGGGCAACGCGCCCTGGATTGGGGGTTCGGGGGCGCGAGCGGAATTATTCCCGCGAGCGAAAGTCGTGCGAATGATATTTCTCCCGCGACCGAAACTGCCCCGCGAGCGACAGTCGCGCGAGCGAGAGTCTCGCGAGCAACAGTCACGCAAGCAAGATTGTTCAACCAGTGTCATCGAAGGGCAACGCCCCCAAGGCCCACGAGTCCCTGTTATGCTGGGTTATGGTTTCCTATTGGATCTAGTATATAGGGTTTAGAGTCCCTGTTATGCTGGGTTATGGTTTCCTATTGGGTTTAGTATATAGGGTTTAGAGTCCCTGTTATACTGGGATATGGTTTCCTATTGGGTTTAGTATATAGGGTTTAGGGTTTAGTATATAAAAGACCTAAACCTAATTGTATTAAGCACTCGGTGGTTGTGTTTCCTCAAGATAATAAAACTGTTCTCATCTGGTCGTGGACGTAGCTAACATATCGTTAGTGAACCACGTAAATCTGTGTTCTTTCTTCCGTCCGTTATAACATTGGGGATGTTAGATTTTCCAGAAGAAAGTATATTGAATAGGTGCAAGTTCAAATGTGAGAGAGATTTAGAAGCCGAAATAAATAGACGAACCTGAGCATTCCCACCCCAATGCAGTAGTAAACTCTGCTGCGGAGACTGCATCTTCTATTGAGAATGATGAATAGATAACCTCAAATGGAAGATAACAAAACTGAGCGGAAATGGCTGCCATCGTCGTCCGAGTCCTAGAAACCGAAGATCTCGCTCGCTTCGCTCGAAACACCTGGATTTCATTGTTTATAGATTTTCGACAAAATTGAAGAGGCTCTACTAGAGTATGAAACCAAAAATTGATTGCAGAGCTTTATGGTTTCTTGATTTCTGGTGTGAAAAGAAAAGAAAAAATATTAGAAAAAAATCCTTTTTCGGTTTCTGAGGTTCAAATTCTTCACTGCAATTCCTTTGTGTCTTCTTCAGTAAATGGTAAATTAATGGAATCCGTTGATGATGTATTTATGTTTCTTATTGTTCTCGGCAGATTGCCAAACATCCTATGCGCGGCCAAGAAAGTCATACGCGCCATCTCTGGGAAGCTAATTTCAAACTGGAAGGTCAGCTTAGACCAGGCAAGAGATAAGCATGCATGTATGAGTTAGTTACGTTTTCAAAATTATTGGCACCAATAATACAATGGAAGTCCAACTCCGTATACAAGTGTTATGCCTCGGCCTGACGCCTTACAAAAACCCTAACCAAGAGATTCGAGTATGAACGCAGTCAAATGACGCCGTAACAGATTGGCAGTCACATGGATCAAATTTCCGGCAGTACGGCAATATTGAAGAAGAAAGTGGCCGTCGACTTCTTCATTTTTTGTCTTTCATTTTCTTCTTCTCATAGGTTGCTTTCTTTTGGGTGAGAGTGTGTAGCTGAAGATATAGATTCCCTTGACTCTGAGTGAGTTGACTGGAATTCAAGTGGGCTAATTAATCATCATATAATGAAGAAAATGTTGCCTTCACCACAAGTAACCCATTGTTATATGTCAACCCTTTGTGTATATAATTGATCGAAGAAACCAATGAAAATATCCAACTTCATTCATTCTCTTTCTTAGTAGCTATAGTTGTGCCATATGTGGTCATCAATGTGGGATGCTAGCAGTGAGAAACATGAAAATCTCAGAGAAGCTCTCACCATCTTCCTCATCATCATGGCACCTGTTAGTTCCTGGTTCCTCCGGACTTGGATTAAGCACTCGAGGAACCCGAAACAAGCTCCATTGCCACCCGGCCCTCATGGCGTTCCACTGCTTGGTTACCTTCCATTTTTAGGTACCAACCTTCACCACCAGTTCACAAATTTGTCAAGGGTTCATGGCCCCATTTACAAGCTACAGCTCGGTACAAAACTAGGCATTGTGGTTAGCTCACCATCGCTTGTGAAAGAAGTGGTTCGTGACCAAGACACAATATTTGCCTACCGAGACCTTACTGTAGCAGCACGAATTCTCTCATATGGAGGATCCGATATAGTCTTTGGAACATACGGTCCAGATTGGAGGAGGATGCGCAAGGTGCTCGTAAGCCAAATGCTAAGCAAAACCAACCTTGACGGTTGCTATGCTCTGAGAAAAGAAGAGGTTGTGAAGTCAATTAGTCATATTTTTAGTGAAAAAATTGGGATCCCAATTGATCTGGGGCAGTTTGCATTTTCGACAACCATCAACATCACCATGCGCATGTTATGGGGTGGTACTCTACAAGGAGAGAACAAATCTGATGTTGGATCCGAGTTTAGAAAGGTGGTGGAAGAAATGATCGAGTTACTTGAGAAACCAAACATCTCGGACTTTTTCCCTGCGCTTTCTAGGTTTGATCTACAGGGAATTAGGAGTCGAGCAAAGAAGCTTCTGTCAGTTACGGAAAACATTTTTGATTCGGCCATAGAAGAGCTGATGAATAAGGCTCAAAATGAACGAGTGCCAGAAAATGATAAGAAGGGCTTTCTGCAGTTCCTCTTGGAGAATAATAATGATCAAGATAGTGCAACATCGCTTACGCTACAACAAATGAAAGCCTTACTCATGGTATGCTATCTACTAATTTCTTCTAATTACGATCCATATTACTTTGTTTTCTTTGTATTGCTTCTAGTTCACCAATTCATTTGCACTCGCATTTACATATTCTTTCATACAGGACATTGTGGTGGGAGGAACCGACACCACGGCAATAACTGTAGAATGGACAATGTCTGAGCTTTTGCATAATCCAGATGAAATGAGAAAAGTCCAAGAAGAACTAACCGAAATTGTGGGGATGAACAACATGGTTGAGGACTTTCATTTACCGAAATTGCGATACTTAGATGCTGTGATTAAGGAAACCTCCCGATTGCACCCAGCGGGGACACTTCTACCGCCTCGCTGTCCAAGCCAATCCACCACTGTTGGTGGCTTTCACATTCCCAAAGGTTCCAGGGTTTTTCTGAACGTTTGGTCCATTCATAGAGACCCTAGCGTTTGGGATAATCCGTTGGAATTTAGACCAGGGAGGTTCCTAAACACTGACCCCAACAACAGCTTTGATTACTTGGGCAATAAGTTTCAGTATCTTCCATTTGGTTCTGGGAGGAGAATATGTGCCGGAATTCCTTTGGCAGAGAGGATGTTAATATATGTGTTGGCTTCATTGTTGCATTCATTCGAGTGGAGGTTGCCTGAGGATACAAAGGTTGACTTCTCGGACAAATTCGGGTTTGTGACTAAGAAGGTGACTCCATTGATTGCTATACCAACACCTAGGTTAACTGAATTGGAGCTCTATGCTTAGTTATATTCTCTTCACTTCACTTCACTGTAAACTTGTAGCACGAGTTGATTATTGTTCAATTATCGAATATTACACTTGGATAATTATTATAAATAAGAATTTATTGGGAATGTATGAAGTGACATTGCGGGTGTGTCTGTCACTTTCTTTTTAGGTCCAATTTTGTGTCTAATTTACCTTGATTAATTAGATATATGGTGTTCAGGGTGAAAATGGATTTTCTTCGAACAACCAGACTTAAGACGCGACAGTACCTATGGGTCAGGTACAATCTTGATCTTAATGCTTGTTCGCCTTCTGTCTTCTCAAACAACTGTCGTACGGGCGCTGGTCCGGCCGGCACTTAGGTTCTACTTAGACCTAGCTGAAGAGCAACTAGGATTTTTCTCCTCTTCTTACGAAATGGACGTTTCCTACTCAGACCGGTGTGGTTGAGCAGAGCTAAAAATCAGGATTGTGGGGTGTTCGCCAAAAGATCATCTGACAAACTGTGGATATTTGCTAAGGTTATTCACCCTAATAATGGTTTGCGGGAATTCGCCAACAAGTTAGTCTTTATGAAGCGGTGGTGGACTGTTTGCTCACTGATGAGGCTTGATGAGTAGAAGCAGATAATGCTCACGAATGAGGCTTTGAGGCCTAGGTTCGTCGCGACTGGTGGACGAGTTGTGACGTCGAGAGGAGGAGCTGCTCCTTGGCTCGGCTGCTACTCGGCTGTAACTCGGCTCGGCTGAAAATCTATTTGTAGTTTGTTATCAAAACTCAGAGAAGCAGTGCTGATAACGTGTTTTAGAAAAAATTATGTTATATTCCATGAGAATGATTGAGCTCTTTTTATAGAAGATTACAGAGAGCTGTTACATGATTTCCTCCTAATTCTGTGGTACAGGTCATCACTGTTAAGATTACGTCTAACCTGATTAAGTCTTATAAAGACTGAGTAAACACCTGACTAAATCTTATAAAGACCGAGTAGACATCTATAATATAGAAACATAATATAATTTATTAATATTTTATAATTAGACTTTCTACAGAGATTCACCATGATACTTAATTATTTACTATTGTTGTCTTTATCTCATAAAGGAGAGGTACGAGGCGTGAAAATGAAACTTTACGGAAGTGAAAAGTAACAGACAATAAAACTTGTGAGTGATCATTGTATTGATTATTTTCTTCTACAAGACGTGAATGTGACTTTACAAAAGCAAAAGACAAAGCTAAATGCCATTCTTGGTTCATGCGTAACTACTAGCATTACAGCTTGAAATAGTTTTTTTTCTGCCCACCAGATCCTGGCAGAGCTGACTATTTTAGAATCCGGTCTTCACCCAATAGGTAAATTATGCAAACAAAGCAAGCTGTAATTGATTTCGTTAGCAATTTATAAATCAACATACAACAATATAAGCAACACTAGCTAGCAATTTAGATCTATAGTTTCGTTAGATCATTCCTTCACCACTCAAACAACGAAAATCATTGTCAAATGTCAAAGCAAGCAAAGATTCATTTAGGTGAGTTGGGTGAGCTCATGTTCTTCTGTGTGAGTTACTAATAACTTAAATTACAAAACAAGACATCTCAATTGTACATGTTTTATAAGAACTATCTTGCTTTCTTCCCAAGCTTCATCCCATTCATGTTCAAGAGAGTACGTACTGTTAATGGGGCACGTTTTGAAACTAGATTATATGACAAAAATTAATTTAGAGTTTAATTTAGATGATAACTTTCATTCGTATTTATCACCAAAATTTAATTTCATTAGGTAAATATAGTATACGTACTACATTAATTTAGAGCTTAATTTAGCTAAATCCGTCAGGTCAAATCAAAACGATCATTCATTGAATCATTGCTAAGAACTACATTACTATAGCAATGATTCACCTACAATATGGTTTAGTTTGATATTGTGGTTTAAAAACTTTATTTTTAAAAAACTCAGTTTTAAATAAAGAACCTCGCTCAGTACCAATGTGTTTAACAATATAGTCGCTCCTTAGTAAGTGAGATGTCATGAATTCGACTTACAGTATTGTAGCACAATTGTGTAATTGATAAAAAAAATCTAACATGTTTTTTAAAATCTTGGTTATTTAGAGTTTTAAATAAGCACGTTCTAAGATTTTGCCAAATAAAAAATTTATTTAAAATGATAATTATAAGTATTTTAATTCATAAAACTCAATACCAACTGGGCATATATGTAGTTTCATACCACTACTAATGAAGAATTAATTACTGGTATTTTTAATCAAGATTTGAGCAATTGATCGTCTTTGATAAAAAAGATTTGAGCAATTGGATCTCATAATGATAATATTAAGGAAAATATTTCAATCATTTATTTCAAATATGAAGGAAGATTGTCACTAAATAATGTGATCGAGAATACTAATAAAGCCTTGTTCGGTTCGTGACAAGGAAAATAGTTTATTCTTTTTCATGAGACAAGCAAGAAGAGAAATGAAATTTCCTAGAAAATATGTCTTTTCATTTTACTGCTGGAAATGAATAACTTTCATCATGTTGTTCACTTGCCGCAAATCATACGAAGTCGAAATGAAACTTCGTGCGTACGTAAACCAGCTATGTAGGTACATAATAACGAAAAAGAATGTTGTGTGAAACTGTACACTAGTAGAAAAAACGACCTTAGACGACGAAAATGTTCTGTCACTTAAGCCTGACTTTCCGTCACTTTTCGTCGTCTAAGGCTTAGGCGACAGAAAGTCCGTCACCTAAGCGTCGTCGTGTAAGATTTTTTTATAGCTACATAAATTTATTATTCTGTCGCTTAAGCCATGTACCTATGCGAAGGAAACATGTCTTAGGTGACGCAATGTTTCCGTCACTTAAGACTTAGATTTTTTCAAAAAAAAATTCTTCGGCGGATTTCTGGCCGAATTTTTTTTTTGAAAAAATGTTTCTTCTTTTTGTTGTTCTTCCTCCATCACCACAACCACTGGACCACCTCCTCTGCCACCACTATGGTACCACCACCGCCTCCGCCTCCACCTCCACCACCTTCTGCATCTTCTTCTCTTCACCGGCTTCCTCTTCTTCTTCTTCTTCTGTTTTTCACTTGAGTGAGATTTTAAAATTTGAATCATTTGCTTAAGCGAAGAAACTAGTTCAGTCACTTAAGTAAGTTTTAAAAATTTTGAACATCAAATGGTTAAAATTTAAAATTTTACTTAAGCGAAGGAACTTTCTGTCGCTTAAGTAAATAATTTTCGTCGCTTAAGTAAATTTTGAATTTTTGATTCAATTTTTGAGCGCCAAATGGTAAAAATTTAAAATTTTACTTAAACGACGGAACTTTCTGTTGTCTAAGTAACTAATTTCCGTCGTTTAAGCAAAAAAAATTTGTCGCTTAAGTGAAAGAGTTTAAGCGACGGAAATTTCCATGACCTTCATATTTCTGTCGTTTAAGAGCTTCTTAAGCGACGAAAATTTTTTGTTTGAAAAATTTTCGTCGCCTAAAGATGTTTTTCTACTAATGGTAATAACCAATCAATCTTGAAAATTTTGATTAAATACTTCGACATATTACAAAACAAATATTTTATTTCACTGTCGGGGCCTGGGAAAGAAGGGCGAGGGGGTACTGAAAACCACTCCTGGGTTTCAGAAAAAAGGAGCCTCGACCAGCAGCAGAACGACTCAGCTTGAGGCGGAAGTTCAGATGTTACGGGAACAACAAGCAGCCCAAGCAGCATATACTGCCGAGAGAGAGGCCGTCCAAGCAGCATATACTACCGCGAGAGAGGCCGCCCAAGCAGCATATACTGCCGCTCTACAGGAGTACACTATAGCAGTCCATGCCGCCCAGCAGACACAGCAGCAGCAGATGTACCAGTACATGCAAGATTTTTTAGCTGCACAGCAGCAGGGACTTCCGCTTCCGCCCATGCCCCCGCCTATTGTCTTACCTCAGCCGCCACAACCTCCCCAACAACCTCATCCTGGAGCAGATATTGATTTAGACGATATCGATTTCATTTAGTTTTTTAAGTTTATGAACAATTATTTATTTAGTTTTTTAGGTTTATGAACAAATATTAATTTACTTTTTAGGTTTATGAACAATTTATGAATTGAAAATTTAATGCAAAATGTTTATGTTACTTTAGATGGTGTGTTGTTGTTGGTTATGAAATTGTTTCTGTAATTTGCAGCTTGCTTGGATGGTAATGTATAAATTTTGTTTGGGTTTCTAGTATAAAAAGTACTATAGCCGACGAAATTTACCATATTTCGTTGGCTATGTTTGTTTTTTTTTTTCCAACAACCTTTAGCCGACGAAAGTGTGCTAATTTTGTCGGCTAAAAGTATCATAGCCGACGAAAGTGTGCTAATTTCGTCGGCTATTCTCTATTTAATTTTTAATTTTCAAAAACTTTAGCCGACGAAATATTAATATTATTTCGTCGGCTAAGGTTTGGATTATAGCTGACGAATTTTTTATATTATTTCGTCGGCTAAGGTTTGGAGTATAGCCGACGACGGACTTTATTTCGTCGGCTATGCTTATAGCCGACGACTTCTTAGCCGAAGAAAATTGTGAACAGGCCGACGAAAAAATTTCGTCGGCTAAAGTGCTTATCCTGGTAGTGACAAGCTCTGAGCTCAGCACGAAAATGTGGCCACATTCTTATAGTTTTCACATTAGTTGGAGGGGTTTTTCCAGTTTTAACTCCAACTCATGTCTTGAAGCAGCTGAAATTACATGCATTGAACTATTACTAGGTGTCATAATATGCCAAGTATGGTTTAGATCTTATATGGTGATATTCTATAAGAGGATCCGAGTATATGCCTATTTTGCTCGATCATTTTAACATTGTACCTGATAATCAACAAATTAAGTTGGAAAATAACAAAACTATATATTGAAACTTAGAATAAAATGAACCTAGGTATAGTAACAATGTCACACACTCACACCTCACCAAAATTTGTTTTTTTAGAGTATCAACGACGATATCTTTAAAGACTTTCTAGGTTTAAAGACTAATCTGGGTCAATGGATATTGTCAGAACGCTTCCTCGTCTGGCCAATAGAATAAATTAAGGTTTAACTCTAACTAGCTAGCCCAAAATTTGTTTTTTAGAGTATTAACTACGGTATCCTCAGAGGCTTTTTAGACCTAAAGACTAATCTGAGTCGATGGATAATGCCAGAACACTTCCTCCCTCTGACCAATAAGAATAAATTGAGGTTTAACTCCAACTGACTAGCATCGACGAGATTCAAATCTAGATATGAGGGTTTCACATGCCGACTCTTATCAACTCGATCACTCGTGTGTTTAAAATATGTCATTTTAATTTTGTTTCTCCTATGTTTTGCCAGATTTATAGATCGAAAGAAAATCATTCTACAGTTAATATGATTATTAAACACATAATAGTCCAAAACGCACCAAACCAATTAACACAATACCCGGCATATCCTCCTCTCTCCTTCTCCCCTAATTCGGCAAATTCCTCAACCCAGATTTCCCTTATATAAAACCCTCCTCTCTCTCCAACCCAACACCCCAATTTTTCAAAACCCTTGCCCGATTTTCAATTCAATACAATCACCCAAACCCTAAACCTGCAAAACAATTAAAAGCTAGGGTTTTTACATAATCAAATGTCACAGCTGCACCTTGATAACATACCCTCCACCCCAGGGAAGTTCAAGCTCGAGAAATCCCAGCCCTACATTCACCGCCTCCGTTTCCACGCGTCGCTCTCCAAGCTCACCCTCTGGTCCTCCTTCTTCCTCGTCTTCATTCTCTTCTACTACGTCCTCTCCTCCCCGTCGCCGTCGCTCCCTTCCCGCCGCGCACTCAACGACTCCTGGGGTGGGCCCGTCTGGGAGAAGCGCGTCACTCGCTCCGCAAGAACCTCCCCTCATGGCCTCACCGTCCTCGTCACCGGCGCCGCCGGCTTCGTCGGCACTCACGTCTCCTTGGCACTCAAGCGCCGCGGCGACGGCGTCCTCGGAATCGATAATTTCAACCCCTACTACGACCCCCGCCTGAAGCGCGATCGCCAGAAGCTTCTGGAACGCAACGGCGTGTTCGTGGTGGAAGGGGACATAAACGACGCGCCGTTGCTGAGGAAGCTCTTGGACGTGGTGCCGTTTACGCACGTGATGCATTTGGCCGCTCAGGCCGGGGTTCGTTACGCAATGCAGAACCCGGGATCGTATGTGCACAGCAACATTGCCGGATTCGTGAGCCTTCTTGAAGTTTGCAAATCGGTGAATCCGCAGCCGGCCATTGTGTGGGCCTCGTCGAGTTCGGTTTACGGGCTCAATTCCAAGGTGCCCTTTTCGGAGAAGGACAGGACTGACCAGCCGGCAAGTCTTTATGCTGCTACAAAGAAAGCTGGAGAGGAGATTGCTCATACTTACAATCACATTTACGGCCTCTCCATTACTGGATTGAGGTTCTTCACTGTTTATGGGCCGTGGGGGAGGCCTGACATGGCTTACTTTTTCTTCACTAAGGATATTTTGAAGGGGAAGCCGATTACCATCTTTGAAGCTCCTGGACATGGCTCTGTGGCTAGGGATTTTACCTACATTGATGACATTGTGAAGGGCTGTGTGGCGTCGTTGGATACAGCAAAGAAGAGTACAGGGAGCGGTGGGAAAAAGAAGGGTCCTGCGCAGTTGAGGGTGATCAATTTGGGGAACACGTCGCCTGTGCCGGTGAGTCATCTTGTGAGCATTTTAGAGAAGCATTTGAAGGTGAAGGCCAAGAGGATGGTGTTGCCAATGCCGAGGAATGGGGATGTGAGATTCACGCATGCCAATATAAGCTTAGCACACAAGGAGCTCAGGTACAAGCCTACTACTGATTTGGAGACAGGGCTGAAGAAGTTTGTCAAGTGGTACCTCACTCATTACTCGGGGTCTAAGGAGAAGATTAGTGCCTGGTGAATCTTCTGTCTCTTGTCTTGCTTTTGAGTCACTGTAATTGTTGTTATCATTCATTTATATATGTCTCCAACCATTTTGCAATCTTGGCACAATTGAGGTGTCACATTAGTGACCAGAAGATGGATATTGCTCGGTGATGGTTTGGTTTGTTGGTTGAGGACTTTCTGTTGCTGCGCGTACTGAGTTGTACCAAGAACAAACACTGGAGGCAAACCGTAGTGTTTTTCCACATGCTGCTTCCTTTTCCTTTAGGATGTTCATTTTTAGTGTTTGCTGTACAGCCCTTGACTCTAGAACAAAGGAATTTTCTGATTGCTGGACTTAATTTTTATTTTCAAATAATTTTAATAAATTGACATTTGTGCATTTGGGAATTTGAAATGTTTATATTAGTTCTTGACATTCACCGTCTTCAGAGAATTGGTTCTGCTTTGATTCTTGCTTGTCATGATGCATATTTCCTCCTTTTATCAAAATGCTATTGACGTTGTTTTGTAGTTTATAGTGATGTTTTATTTACCCTCACATTGGCATGGATTTAGTTTTGGTTCTTTGGCTACGCTGGAGCTCATACAATTATGGTTCTCTGTGCTGGTCCCTTTGTTGCATTCATATCATAATGTAGTTGATCTATATATAGGAAAATGGTCATGAGTTTCTCTTTGCTTTCTGTCTGTTTTAACAGTTGGCTGCAGTTTTGTGGTCTTCCTTCTTGTAGAATGCATTTCATTGGACACCAGGATTTTCCTTTCTCTTGTTAGTTATCTGTATGCTGGTCCTGCCATTTGATTAAACGAAACTCCTAAATACTAATCATAGTTCATAAATACTGATAAGAAGTATACGCAGTTCTAGTTTTTATCAAAGATGATGTTATCTGATCTCTCAAGTGATTTCTTCTTAGCATGTGAAATCATTTGCAAGTAATCTGTTATGTATTATAATTTTGGGGAGGGGATTCAGGAACCTCTTGTGGAGAGGCATGACTGTCAACTAAACCATATGCTTCTGCATATTTCTTTAACTAAGTTTATTGAAGTGGCATACTTGTATAAGTTCTTGGAAGATTAAAGTTTGATTGTCGTATGTTATTGGTAAGCATGTATTGGACATCTATCATTCCCATAGATTGGTCAGCACATTTGTTTACGTCTGTTGCATTGGTGCTGCTCCTTTTTACAGTTTTACTTGGTCAGTCGCACGCTATTTTTGCATGTTTGGAGCTCAACCATTATGTTCTTTTCTTATGCTGTACACCAGAATCTGTTTATCTTTGTTTGTGGCTTCTGGAAAAGGTTTGATTGGGGGACTGTAATGCCAGAATGACTAGGTTTCTTGTATAACCCTGATACTTCAACGTTTGAACAGTTTATCCTCTATGCTGCTGTTTGAAGTTGCAAAAGATGCAGTTAACTTTAGAAGTCGTATTTCCTAAATTCTATTTTTCGTATCTGGGAAATTGTATGCATTTGTGCATCTATCTCGTACATCCCATCACCTGGCACTTGATGAAAGAGATTGTATATATTAACTTCTCTGAGATACTAGAGTTTTACAATGGTTTGTGGTCTAGACAGCAAGATTCAGAAAGGCTGCATGAGTAGTTAAACATTATATGGAAACTTATTCTCATATCCCTATGTAAAATGCATCAATATGCAAATGAGTTTTTTTGGCAAATGTGCTCACTTTCTATGTTCAACCCCTCGAGAAATGCTGCCTGGATAGGCCAGGATGCGCAGCTTGCTGGCCGAGATACGGATTAGTAATGTGTTCACTAACGAGTCTGTTAATTGCATGATCACAGCAAAACCTGTAACAGTTTCTTTAACATACGCGCTGGTATTTGACCATGTATATAAACTTACCCTTCACAACTGTAATACACTCGTACCAATCTGATACAACTCAAG
Organism: Comarum palustre; assembly: GCA_951800085.1. Classification (NCBI taxonomy): domain Eukaryota; kingdom Viridiplantae; phylum Streptophyta; class Magnoliopsida; order Rosales; family Rosaceae; genus Comarum; species Comarum palustre. The sequence continues at coordinate 29,043,712 of OX637576.1, read as the reverse complement.
ACAACTTCGACATCTACATCACCACTATGTCAATGTCAAGTACCTTACAAACAGAAAGTTCAGAAATCTGGGCAAAATCTGATCTATAAATACAGCAGGTCCATTGCACACCTTTTGGCAGTGGTTAACCTTATGTTAACTGATCCTCCCATGGGGAACCCTTATGTCACTCCTTTGCTTTCTGCCACTGCCCCAAAAGTCATGCTTAACACTTACTGATCCTCCCTCTAAGCCAGCCTTAGCCCCTAGTCCGTATAAATTTCATCAATACACTTCTACACCAGGGTGACTATCTCCTTGCAATACTGGTCACCCCTAAAGGAATCCCTGACAATCAAAAACACGTTTCTTTGTTTAGAATCATCTCAAAATCTATTTGTTCAGCAATTCATTGTCTGAAAACAGTACACTAGTTAAAAATAGTTACTTCAACCTTAGGAAGCACAACCTCAATCACAATAACATAATCACCATCCACCAGAAACAGTCATTTACATGATCATTATGAAACCGCATCAGCATCAGAATCAAGCTCCCACCACTTTCTTGAATCATCATTTCGCAAACAATTGTCATTCATCTCACCAACAAAACTCTCAAACTCACCATCCTCACTCTTATCATCATCCACCCTCCTATTCTCATCAGGATTGTACTTCCACTCCAACCTCTTCAATATATCACGGTCCTTCCACTTCCCCACAACAGAAACCGCCTCCTTCTTAGCCTTCCCCAACAAAACCTCCCTCCACAAAAACCCCGAATCAGCACCCCTCTTCAAAACTCCATCACCTAAATCCCCCACAACAACTGTCTTCACACACCTCCTCCTCGCCTCCATCACAACATCGACAAACTCCGAATCATCCGAAACAAGCACCAAACACTCAAACCTCCTCTCATCCATCATCTCCACAATGTCATCACTCATCGCCAGATCCTTATCACCCAAACTCCTCACCCAAAACCCGGCACGCTTCAACTCACTCACCAAACCATTCCCTTGCTTCGGAATCATCACATCCCTAACCGCATTCCTATACTTGTCCATCTTCATTGCATACTTCCCTACCAACTTGACCCTCCTACTCCCACTCGCTGACTCGATTTGACTCAACCTCTTCATGTGCTCACTCTCATGAACACTAAAGTGATTCACAAGCTTCTCTTTAGTATAAAACCTCCTCCCACAAACCCTACAGATGTTGGCTTCATCTCTAATCACAACTCTGTTCCTCTCTTTCCTTATCTTCCCCACAACTTGAGGAACAGAGTTGCACGCGTGGCGGGTGGCGTATGCGACCATGTGCCTGACGAGCCCGAACGACGAAGCCGCCGTCTTGAGCCTGCCGGCGGCCTCGAACGGCGTGACTGATTTCGGGGGTCTGGTTTCTAAATCCCAGAAAATTGCAACGCTGGGTTGGGGGTTGGATTGAAAATAGCAATGTCTGAGGAATAGAGGTTGTGACCATCTGGGTAGAATTGGGATGGAAAAGTTGTGAAATTTGAGATGCACAGGCATTAAGACTAGGTTGCTCTGTTTGATTTGTGATGAATGGGAGGAAGAAATTATATGAAAACAGAGAGATTACAGTGGAGCCTGTCTAGTTTGAGAGAGACACTGCGTCTGCGAGCAATTGGGGTTTTTAGTGGGGTTTTGGGCTTTGGACTAAACAACATAACTATGCTGCTGCCGACATCAATGGAACCAGCTTGGTGTTTTAACCAAATAAATTGGTGTTTTCAGCAGTGTTTGGTTTTACTTTAGTTTTTCTGGATGGGAAGAAACTAATTACAAAGGGAAAATTCTGCTGTACTGTATAGAGAACTCTAAAACAGTGGTTATTATTAAGAAAATCAAAAGCAAAAGCGTGAAGAGTGTACTTAGATGTTAACTAACAACAGTTGAAGCGTTTTTATTTTTTTTAACTTGGTTTACAACCTAGCCTAGCTTGAAGGTTTACCCACACGCCGATATTATTTGATAATAAAAAAAGTTTTCATGAGGAGTGACGAGTTATACATATCATGATTCTTATTGTATGTCTTTTGTTAATCATGATTTATCTAGGAGCCATTTTTATCGCTTGTTATACATTTCATATTCATGTTGTGCTATTTATATTTTCGATGGTTGGAGCATGTTTTTTACAAAAGTTATGTTAGCCCACGCTTTTCCAACATAATTGGTATAATTTTTTTTAAATCAATTTATTATTTTAAATTTTGAGGTTAAAATCAGTTCAGTCACGTTTTTTAAAAATCTATATTTTTAATACACTTAACTTTTAAATGTCTACATATTGGTCCAAATTTTTATATTAGACTTCAAATATGACGTCATATGTTAATGTGGAGTCAGTAATGTGACTCTACATATTAGTGTTAGCTCACAATATGTATGAAAATGACCAAAATAACTTACGAGTCATAAGGAAAAACGGTCATAATAGTTATTTTTTATCGTTTCATACATTTTAAGAGCCAATACTAGTATGTACGGTCTCATTGTCGGCTCCACATCAGCACCAGATATCATATTTGGAGTCCAACATGAAAATTTAGACTAAGTTATATGCATTTAAAAGTTAAAGGTACTAAAGTGATGATTTTTCAAAAAGATTGACCGACCTGATTTTAACCATAAAATTCAAGGCATTAAACTGAATTTTATCTTTTTTTTAATAAGTTGTGTTATTATGTATGATGTTTTCGATCAATAAAATCTAATCATTTATATGATTTTTGATCTATTAGTTACATTAGAAAATAACCGCAATTACTTAAATAATGTGTCCTCTTTTGGTGCTTGAAGAGAATGGAGCATCTTATGCAATGTTATACGACTTATACCCCCATTAGAAAAACCCTATAACATCACACATGACATGGTCCAAACCATTTATCTCTATGATAAACAACCAAGATTAAGCAAATTCAACATCTATATAGCTATATTTTATTCCACAAACAATATAATAAACAACAATCTATTTAGCAAATTCAATCATTGAGGGAGAAGCTAGCACTTAAAAAAAGACATTGGGAATTCATCTACAACATTGCAACTATTGGAGGCACCAAACCAAACAATCAAAATGAATCAATGATTGGCCTCAGCCTACCATAAACTCTGACGAGCAGTTGAAGATCATCGAAGCATTGTACTGTCACCAGTGGGGTCCGACCACGTGTCCTCTCTCTTTCACCCTCTTACAGGTCAAATTCCCAAATTTGATTCAAACAAATTCGAAACAACAACGAGGACGAGCAACCAAACAACCAAACCAAAATTGTATAGAAAATTATAGAGAATCTGATCGATCAAATCGAATAATGGGTCTTTGGTTTTGATATGGGAGAGGTTCTGGGTTTGAGCTCACACAGATACTAGCTATGAAAGGCGTCTACTCGGCGCCCGGAGATTACATCTACTTCAAGTCCCAGGTCCCTCTTCACAAGATCCCAGTATGTTCTACTTCTCCATCACCCTTTTCATTTTTCTCCACATTTTTATGTAAAGTTTGAATCTTTAGCTTCATTTTGATATTGGGTTTTGGAAATTACTGTGTAAGTCTCACTTTCTGCTATCAAGTTTATGTTTTTTGTGTAATTGTCAGGATTATATGATTTGGGTTTGCGTCAAGTCCGTTTTTTATGTGAAGGCTTTTAATTCTGTCTAATTGTGGGGTTTTCAAGTGGAAAAATTATGCTTTCTAGCTGTAGAGGCGTAGAGCTTTCTGCTCATTAAATTCTAGGTGTTGTCAATGGTGACTTGATGTGTTGTGTTCAATTTTGGTGATGACTTGATGTTGTTCTGGTTTGTATTGAAATATTGTGTATCTGCAGATTGGCACCAAGCAGTGGCGATACTATGATTTTGGTCCGAAAGCAGTGACTCCACTTATTTGTCTTCCTGGAACAGCAGGGACGGCAGATTTCTGTTACAAGCAGATCATGGCATTGTCCATGAAGGTATACGTCATCAAGTATAATGTCTTCATTGTATCTGCCTCGTATAAGTCTTCACAAAGCATATCAAACCGATTTTCTTTTCTTCATTAAGAGGCACTTAGATTTTTGTTTTGTTTTCAAGTGCTCATCGGCCAAAATGCATATTTGACCTCCATTGAGCTGTAGTTTTGGCAGTTTGGTTGCTACTTTTCCAGTAATCAATAAGTTTTCATCACTTCATGTACTAGCTGTGCTTTGGGTTAGAATTTCAATCTGTGCATATATTGCACGAAACACTAATATTTTCCCAAGAGTTAGGATAGTAAGTAGAACAAGACAGGCTCATATATATCTAGCTAGTTCCCTTTGTTTCCTTTGTGTAGCTGAGCTCCTTGAACAACTAGAGTAGCTAGTTCGTTTTGATTATGTTGTCTTTCTATACTTTCTGTGTGATCTGCTTTCCCTTATAAGATTATTGATCTATACTTTATGTGTACAAACAAAATCATCTGTATACAATCCCGCTCCCCACTGTTTTGTATATATGCATGGGTGGTAGCTAGTAAACATCCGTATAAACGTATTCTTTTTCTGGGTCCAATTATGCAGGGTTACAGGGTAATTTCCGTTGATATTCCACGTGTATGGAATCACCAAGAATGGATTCAAGCATTTGAAAAGTTCTTGGATGCTATTGATGTTCATCATGTAAGCACCTGTTTACTTTCAGCGCAGTTAAATCATGCCAAATTTTCCATGTCTTGTCAGTCTAGTTTTGTTTGGTATCACTGATGTCATCTATCTGGTTACACTTAGAAAATATCTGTCTTTCTTGATTTAAAAGTAGCTTCGGCATTTTGTTCAATAAGTACTATTGAATTAAATGAAGGATTCCAGAATGATTGGTAGATTATGACTTTGAGTGTCAATTAACAGTTTCTTGGGTTCTAGGCCAAATAACATCTTTTTTAGTAAATGTCTTCCTCGAACAATTAAAAGCTTAAGCAAATGATTTATCCAGATTAATGTATTATTACAATTTAAATCAGATGGGAAGCATGTTTGACAATACCATTGTGTAATCATCTGATCTGCTTTGGTAGATCACTTGGATCAGTAGGGAAATTGTAAGATTGACCATTGAAATGCACTGTATATCAGATGAGCTGCAATCTGATCAGAGCTGATTGTGGGGAAAGGCATGAGATGTTGCGTGCGATAATCTCATTTGTTTGCCTGAAGAACTCTACTTTATAACAGTGCATATATTCTTGATATATAACTCGAACAAAGTGTGAAATGTGATGTGGCATTATTACTATGAACTCAGCCTAGATTGACTGATCAATCCTGTTCTAACTTTGAACAGATACATCTCTATGGTACATCACTTGGGGGATTTTTGGCTCAACTTTTTGCTCAGTATCGTCCAAGACGGGTTCGATCGTTGATACTATCAAATTCTTTCTTGGATACACGCGCGTTCTCTGCAGCAATGCCATGGGCTCCCATGTATGTTTCTTATTTGAAATTTTTACACTAATCAGATGCACTGTATATTGGATGCTTATCAGATGTGAATTGATTGAAGGGAGTGATTTGAGTGAAACTATCAATATACACACATGCTCTAATGAATAGTTTTACTGAGTTTTGAATAAATAATACTTGGAAGGCTACATATAAATTTGCCTGATTATAGTATTGATATAAATTTGCCTGATTATAGTATTGTTTTATGCAGCGTTAGTTGGACCCCCTCTTTTTTGCTAAAACGATATGTCTTATCAGGAATTCGTGATGGCCCCCATGAGCCATTTATTGCGGATTCAGTAGACTTTGTTGTTTCTCAGGTAGAGAGGCTTTGCCATCTTGCTCATTATCGCAGTTGACATGATTTTTGAAATATCAAAGATGTTTTCATGTGATGTATTGGTTGAATTTATGACTAAACTAATCCTAAATCAGGTTGAAACACTCTCAAGGGAAGACCTGGCCTCCAGGTTGACTTTAACAGCTGATGCTGCATCAGTTGGACCTCTTTTGCTGACAGACTCATTCATCACTATAATGGATGTATGTTATCTGGACCTATTTAGCTACATATGAATGCATCTACAGATTTTTTTTTCTGAAAGGAATTGTTTCTAGTGAAAGTGATTGTTTAGGTACTTTTCCCTTGAATTCAACTGATTTAAACTTTTGTTCTCTTTTTGCTACAATTCTACATTTTTGTATAAATTCGTATCCTTTCCCCTCCTTTTTTATTATTATTTTTATTGTATTTCAGTATTTCTTTTGTATTCTGGGCGTAGCTTCACAAGTTCACCATAAAACCTCCTATTTCTTTTCACTTGTGATAGAAACTTTTTCATACCAAGTTGTTAGTAAGTTTGTCACAGTAAATACATATCTCAACATGCAGCTAAAGTGCTCAGTTAAAGTGGATAGCATCGAAACAAATCATTGAATAAATGTTGCTGCCATCTGTGCATCTAGTTAGATTTGGAATTATTGGATTTCATCCTTGTTAAATGAATATAAAGAAACCAGCTGTGCATATCACTCCACCAGCAGTTAAATCTGAAATTTTATGGCTGCAATTTCAGCTTTGCACGCATGTTTATATGCTGGATCCCTCTATTAAAAGGTTATCTTTTAGCTAGTTTGCTTGACAAGTTTTTAATTTTAAGGGCTGATAGCTGAAACTTTTTGTTCCTTCCTATAAATGAAGACAAATGACTACAGTGCGATTCCTCAACAACTCAAGGATCAACTGAGTGAAAGGTACCCTGGCGCTAGGCGTGCACAATTAAAGACCGGGGGAGATTTTCCATTTCTTTCACGTCCAGATGAAGTCAACTTACATCTTCAGGTAAAGAATTTCAATGTTGCTTATACTAGTCTTGCTTTCATTAGATACCTTCAACTCTGTATCAATATTACCTTTATTGATACTAGTACCTTTGGCATGGACAGTTACACCTACGACGAGTTGGTGTGGAAGCTCGACCTGACTTGGTTCCGGGCCACTCAAAGGGAGGTAGCGGTGGCGCGAGCTCTAGTGAAGAGAATGAGAAAAAAGATCAGGACAAAAAAGATCCAGATGATCCATCCAAGGATGATCGGGAAAATTCAGAAAGTTCTAATGAAGAAAGTCAGATCCCGCCACCTCCAGAAAGTTCAGAATCTCATAGCATGGACGGCCCGCTTGTCAACAGTGCAAAGTTTTCCCCCTTGAGTAGTGAAGACATGATGGTTTCCTTGCTGTCTGAATTCGTTAAGAAACAACAAACTGTACCCCATGAATCAGCTATTATGCTATTGTGGGAAACATTTGCCATCCATTTTCTTTCCTTATGTGTGAGTTCCTTGTACATTAGTTTGAACTGTAATCAGAAGCTTAGACAAGTCTTGTAAATTGGAACGTCTCGACATTGTCTGTGTATTTGTTCAAAGTTAAATTTTGATCTCACTGATGTCGCTTTTCCTCTTTTCCCTAAGTATTTCTTTGAATGCTTTCTCTTCATTTTCTCTCTTACATTTGATGGCAAAGTTACAAATAAATACCAATGGAAAACAATGATCATAGCACAAGATTCATACATGCAAGCGACTCAAGTGCAGCCAAAGTTGTTTCCGTGGTTTAATCTTCCGTTCTTTGTTTATTTGTTTCATAAAAGCAGTCTTGTTTATTTTCTCCACTTTTAAAAACTGTGTTCTGGGTCCAATGCTACTCATTCCCCCCGGCGTTTTGATGATTCTCAGCCGGCGCTCATCTCCTGGCATTCGAGCCGGCATGGTCTAAAAGCCTCCTCATATTCGTGCATCGATGTTCAATCAGTTTTTTTGACTTACTAAGTTTCAAGATATGGTTGAGACCCTGTTATCTGAGTGATGTATAGAGTTGAAGCACGAGCATATAAGTTCCATATACCTCGTTTCTGGTTAGGTTCGTTCAGGCTTAGGGCAGCATTTTGAAATGTACAGAAACATTCTAACATGTTTAGCAACAGCCACCAAAATGAGGCAATTCTTCATTTCTTTGACAGATTAAAATTTCAAATGTGCAACAGGGGTTTGATGTATGTATTATGAAAAGAGCATTTGGCCAACAGCCGATTTCCAAGTTCGATTCCTCCCTCCTCTAATCTCAATCATGGCCCTTTCTTCAGTTCAAACACACCATACCTAAATTGACATTCAATGCTACAAGTATACAACATTTTACACCCTAACACAAACTTGACATGTTAAGCTTCAAATTCAAGATCATACAGCCTCTGCCTAACACCTAACCTACCCAACTTGATTCTCCAGGTCCTGCAGTCACCTACACAATGATTTCCATTGTCCATAACTGGCAACAAGCACTAGATTTAAGGCTGAAAGGCCTGAATTGGTTCACAAATTAGAGCAGGAATCAGAAAGGAATTGAAGGCTGAATAACGGGAATTGCAGGATGATTCTCTTCCCTTGTTTGGTGAGTACAAACTTGGGAAAAAGGAACAACTGCCACCAAAGCAGACGCCCAAAAAAAAGGAAATTGAAGCCCCCAATACTCTCAGGTCCGCATTCGCTCACATATTGGGTAATACAAGTTTGCGAAACAGAACAGGACATGCATTGGTCTATCAACTACAACTACTAGATGAACAATCCAATATCCAACCAACTGTGATCTACAGAGAGGATGGACTTTATACCACGAGGAACAAAAACTCCAGAATAACCAAAGAAGGAACATGCCTAACTAATCACACTAGTCCAAAATCAAAATCCTCAAAACCAAATACACCCTAAAACGACAACATTATCTTATTCTCTCATCAATCCCAAACCCTATAAACACTCCACATGCATTAAATCAATCCAGCATCGACAACCTCTACCATTAATGACCAATGCAAACTACATGCATTACCACTAAATCCATCATCTTGATGCTTCAAACGATCAATCCCAAAACACCAAAAACACAAAACAATCGAGAATTATACTCCATAAAATCCAGATTAGATTCCATAAAGCCATTCAATACACAATTCAATTCATCACAATCAAACAAATTAACAATAAAAAAACAAAGCAAGCCCTAGAAATTTCCACAAAACAAATCGCACACTTAGAGATTCGTCAACACACACAAACAGAGGCAAACACAGATGATTTCTCACTTGGCGACCATTCTGGCTATGAAATCGTCGTATTTGATCTTGCCATCTTTGCCCACATCGACCTCGCGGATCCACTCGTCGAACTCCGAAGGCTCCAATTTCTCGCCGATGCTGGTGAGGATGTGCCGGAGCTCCGAAACCGACACAAACCCGGTGGCGTCCTTATCGAGGACCTTGAAGGCGTCTTGGAGCTGTCGATCGAAGGGCTCCGGCTTCATGTGCTTGCTCATCAGCTCCAGGAACCGCTTGAAGTCGAACGGCGCCGTCAGCTTCTCCTCCGCCACGATGGATTTGAGTTGGGCCTGGGTCGGGTTGCCACCCAAGGACCGCATTAGGATCCCCAATTCCGACGGTGCGATCTTGCCGTCGTTGTCGGTGTCGAAGAGAGTGAAGGCCTCCTTCATCGACGAGACCTGATCGTCGCTCAGATCCTTGCCCATTTTCTGATTCGGGTTCTCTCTCGGGTATTCGGGTCGTTTCTCTCTTTTGATGATGATGAAGAAAATGAGATATGGCCTTTTTTGGATTTTGAACGATATTATTGAGGAAGAGAGCGCTTCCGACGGCGTCGTTTTGAAGGAGGGGATCGATGGATCAATTACCAATTACCAATTACCAATTACCAATCGAATAATCATGTCCATTTCCGTTCTCCAACGACGTTTTTGTGGGGAAAGAAAAACCACCCCTAATAAGCTCGAGTGATCGTTATTTCTTTCATTCCGTTTAGACATGTAAATAAATCAGATATGAACCAGATTCATCTAGATTTAGATCCGGATCAGTAATAGAAATTTTAGATTCAGATCCGATTCGTTACCCGTCAGATCTTTAATAGCTCAATCCAAATCCAGATCCGGCGGGTTAATGGATACCCGATCCGTTTATAATAATAAATATATCAAATGAATGTTTAGATTATCTAGATAATTATCATATTATTTAATATTTATTAATAATATTATATTTATATAAATATTATTTAATTATTTTTAAACGTATCCGGGTCCTTAACGGATCAATGGATCAAATTTTTGATCTAACCCCGTTTACAAATCACGGATCCGGAGCGGGTCTGGATAAGATCTAGTCCATTAACAGGTCTAATCCTGTTTGATTAAAATAGAAAGTTAAACGCACAATAACTGAGTAAAGGATAGATAATCACACCTGCAATTATTTTGTTGAGCTATTTTCGTAGATTGACTAACACAAACATTATTAGTAATCGAATAACCATGTCATTTTCTGTTCTCTAACGACGTTTTTGTGGGGAAAGAAAAACCACCACTAATAACCCTCGAGTGATCGCTATTTCTTTCATTCCATCTGATCAAAATAAAACCTTAAACGCACAATAATTGAGTAAAGGATAGATAATTACATCTGAAATTATTTTGTTGAGCTATTTTCGTAGAGTGACTAACACAACCATTATTAGTAATGCAACACATTTTCTTGTGTAAGAGCATCTCCAGCAGTGTTAATAAACTGAAAATTTATCAATTTTTAGATGAATCTTTTATTTCAGCAGAATACTTAAGAAGTTGATAAAGTTAGAAATTGATAAATCTATCAATTTTGAGAGAGAGAATTAGTTAAACTTAACTAATATAAAAGTTTAACAATGCTGCTGGAGCAAAAATCATAAATATTGTTATTGGTCATCTAAAAATTGTAAATTTAGCAATGTATTTATCAATATTACTAGAAATGTTCTAATACTTTGAATAGTTACGATCATCATTTATCCCAGCCGATCAAAATAGAACGTTAAATGCACAATAAAGGATAGACAAGCACACCTGAAATCATTTTTGAGCTATTTTTCGTAGTGACTAACACAAACATTATCAATAACACATTTTCTTATGTAAATACTTTGAATAGTTACGATCATCATTTCTTTCATCTCAGCCGATTAAAATAGAATATTAATTAAATACACATTAATGGATAGACAATCACACCTGAAATCATTTTTTGAGCTAGTTTCGTAGTGATTAACACAAACATTACCAATAAGGCAACACATTTTCTGTCTATTTCTTGTAATACATTGAATAGTTAATTGTATAAACTATTAGACAATGTGTTGAATCAATTAACACCTTGACCATGCTCGGAACCGGCCTCAATTAGCCCAATACTATCTGAGGTTTAAGCCCAACTTTAAACCAACTCTTCCCATGTTTGTCTCAACTATCAATTCAGCACCAAAAGAAAGAACATGAGAAGATGAACTGCTTGCAGACTTTGAAATATGGATGGATGGACACACAAGATTTGACTTGTTTAAGAATTAGATCCCTGTCATTCTCATAAACTTGTTTTTCTGATGTGTACCCACTGCCCCTATAGTATTCCACTGCCCTATAATCCTATCGCAAATTGCGGTGAAGTTTGTAGTATAAGGCATCATCATCATCATCATCATCATATAAACTTCGAATCAAAATTCAACACTTTTCTTCCCAACAATGGTCACTGGTTATCTGCCTCCTATAATTTATAATTTATGAGAGACTATTCGGTACATCGAATAAAGACAAAAAGAAGAAAAACAAAAATGAACAATGTATACATATAACGGTGAAAACACAATCAAACAGTGTGAGATAGACAAGTTACGTGCACCGGTGGTGTACCGAATAATTTTTGATAATTTATAGAAGACAATACTAAGTGGGTGTTCAAAAGTTAAAGCACGATATTGAAAAGGAGGGTAACAAGAAAGATGAAAACTTTGGCACATTTTCGATCTCTGTAAAGATGTAATAAGTACTTTAGCAACCCTGGATACTCAAGTACTGCCACTTTGGATCATGATCTTTCTTTTCTTACCATACATAAATCATTTGTTCCTTCATTCTCTGTTCATCATTGAAGAACTGAAGATAATGATCCCACTTGAAATTTGGAATGCTTCATTCACCAAAATCGACCCTGGTAAAAGTTTGATACTTTCATTTTTTCCATTATCGAACAGTTTTCGAGATGGTCAGCAGAGGTTTTGTGTAAGGGAGGGAGGTCTTGTGTTGAATGACAACGATGGTGGTAATGAGGGCACACCAAAGTGCACCGTAGTGTCTAGCCCACTTTGAGTTGGGATGACATCTTCTCTTTGTTTTTCTTCCATCATCAGCTGTTTTTTCACTTCTTGGCTGGATACTAAAGTCATGAGTCAGCTAGGTTCAATTTTGACTAGGAAAAAATGAAAATTCAATTCTGCATAAATGAGCATTTAAGAAGATTATATATACATTGAAGTCATTTTTCAATCATTCTAGGCGGTCACTGCAAAACGCAGAAGGTATTGATTGAATGTTAGGGGCCGGCCGGGGACAGCACTATTTTCCAAGAACAAAGCTCTGACGGGTCAACTGGATTAAGATAGATGGACAATTGAAGCAAACTATTCTGCAGCCGTGATTACTGCACTGTTAATTGGAAGCAGACTCCTATTTGAATAAGGAAAGCAACCTGGATTAAAGAGCTGATAGACGAGTCTAAACCTTGCATATACTTGACCTTATTTAGCTACTCGACATCCCTACCAAATAATACGATTAATGCATGACAATATAACCAAACAATGTTAGATTTGATCGGTTTCTGGTATTCACATGCTCAATCATATGGTCTATTTGGATTTTGGACCACCCTTGCAATGAGGACAGCCTCGTGCAACCTTGCCCTTATCTCTTCCATTTCCCTAAGAAGCTTGCTGGGGATTCTGAACAGCTTTATCTCCTTACATCATACATTGCTGGACATGGCATATCCACAAGATTAGACGTATTACCTATTCAACATTCCAACCTACGCAATAAAGTTTCAGCTGCCCACCTTCTCTTCCTGTTCATATTCACTGCCCCAAAAAAACAAACATTCAAACTACTGAATCCCAAATTGCCAATGACGAGGTACTGTGAAATTTAAATGTAATGACACAACTTACATGATCCATACGTGGTTGAAGATTAAGATATAATTGTCGGTTCTTTGTAGCAACAGAGAACAAAAAGAACATAATTCATGTAGTTTTATTAATTTCTGTTGGTTGATGGTCATTTTTAAATCAAGATTTTGATGTGCTATATGTCTATCCATGATTAAACAGTAGACGTATAGAGGAATCCAATGCTTAGGAAAGTGTTTTATTTGTCCCCAAACCAAAAAACAAGTTACATACAACTAAGATGAATTCGTTCATGGCTAGAATACCTACCCAGTTGCACTTGTATGATGCTGCATGAGAAAGAAGTTTTTGGCTACATATTGCCAGCATTATTTCATTTCCCATTTCATTTTATTCTCCACTTAATTTCTTCTACTTCAGTTTTCCCCAATCTGGGTTTTGAATTCTTCATTCGCAACGTGTAGGAGACACTGAGATGATCAGTCTATTCCAACAAGGCTGTAAGGCCATGTGAAGAATCATGTTACAGGATAAGAGTTAGGTCTCGTACTATTGACTTATGAGGCCGGCAACTAGATTAGCACAGTACTTCTCAAACTGGAAGAGAATATATGTAACACATCTTAGTTTAATTCCAAGTCGCCAACAGATGGAGGAAAAACAAACCCCAAAGTCCTAAGGACGAAGGAACAATGATTATTCTATGTTTGAAATCTGGGTTAACTTAAACTTGTTCTTTACATATAACCCGGGAAAGCGGAAGTACGTTGTTACACTATTGTGCCAAAATACTAAATTAGAACGACGATGGGGAATAAGTGAGCGAGTCTAAAGTCCAAACACAATAAACAAAGCAAGTTCCTTATATTTTACTCATTACAAGCCATGATCACCACTTTTGAAGTTCCTGGTTAATTATCATAGATGATTTGAAAAAGTTCATTTAGTAAGAGTATATACCGAGCAAAAAATGCACTGTTTGGTTGTGTAAAAAAGCTTTCCGACTCCGAGCAAGATTAAAGTCTAAAATGTGCCTTAATAAGATGTGAACTGCGTAATTCTAGATCCATTAGAGAAAAGATAGCTAGCTAACTACAATGCTTTGCTTAAAAAACCCATTATCACCGAAGAAAATAAAAGTTGATTTCAATCCAATGATGAAAAGACAGAGAAATAAGAAAAAGAAATTACTGCACATTCCTTTTGACACTAATGGAGGTTTCACGGCATCAAAATCATCAAAAATTATACAGTGTATCGTGACCCGTTTAATTCACATCGTTTGATCATTTTTTCACCATATGTATATATATATATATATATATACTACTTATTTTTACTTTCTGTTTTATTTTATCTTTTAGCCATCAAATACTCTCCCCAAAATCACACCCACCATGTACAACTGTGATTCCAAATCCAATCCCCAAATGTGAACCTGTCAGCAACTCATAAAGTTTGCAGTTATTCCACTCTCTGTTTGAAAATTAGTCTCCTTGTTTTAAATCTCTCATCGTTCTTATAACAATAAGTTGCTGACAGATATATACATACTCCTGACAAAACAGAAACCCGAAGCTTTCGCCTTCCACCGACGTACTTATAATGGGTTTCTCACTCTGAAACACTACTTAGCAAGAATCTCAACACAAAGTCCGAGTCTTTGAGCCGAAACCGCAAATGGGTTCGATTCGTGTTCTCATTCCTCTGTTTCTTGTGCTTGGGGTTCTCATTCCCCCACGTGTTTTTGGGAATGCCGAGCTCGGAGCACTGCTGCAGCTGAAGGCCTCGCTTGACCCGGAAGGCAAGTACTTGAGTTCATGGACTCAAGATGGTGATCCATGTAGTGGAACGTTTGAAGGTGTGGCGTGTAATGAACACAGCAAAGTGGCTAATATTTCTTTGCAGGGAAAGGGTCTTTCTGGTCAGGTTTCGCCGGCGGTGGCAGAGCTCCGGTGCTTGTCGGGTTTGTATTTGCACTATAATAACTTGTCAGGGGAGATTCCCAAGGAGATTGGTGCACTGACCGAACTTTCTGATCTCTATCTCAATGTGAATAGTCTCTCTGGGGGTATACCCCATGAGATTGGGAACATGACTAATCTTCAAGGTTGGTGGTTTCTCTGTTTCAACAGATTGTTTTCAGTTTTTAGTGGTGAAAAGCTTTGCTCTTTCCTGTAGAAATTAGAGTTTTGTTCTCTGAATTATAGCATAGTTGGGTTGTTTTTCATGTGTATTTTCATCAAGTTACGAAGAAGAAAGTTTGGCATGTAATTCTAAGGCTCTAAGCTCAATGTCCTTATTTGTATTTACGACTTTGTTTTAAGTTCAATATATTTTCTTGGATTTACAATATTCAAATGGTAATTGAGATCTACGTTCTTAAACCTATATATATGATAAATTTGTCCCTTGATCTTTGCAGTTTTACAGCTATGTTGTAATCAGCTGAATGGGAGCATACCTACACAGATGGGATCGTTGACGAGGTTAAGTGTTCTTGCTTTGCAGTATAACACAATAACTGGTCAGATTCCTGCAAGCTTGGGGAATTTAGGGATGCTCAAAAGGCTTGATCTGGGCTTCAATAAGTTCTTTGGTACAATTCCTGCAAAGCTAGCTAATATACCATCTTTGAAAGTCTTGGATATCCGAAATAATTCCCTTACTGGAGTTGTCTCTCCTGGTAAGACTGCATTTCATCCTCACTTGACTTTTGCTTTTTTCTTGAAATGAGTCATTTTTCTGAATGAAAGTTTGATTGTTTCCAATGGAAGCTTTCAAGAGATTAAATGAAGGATTCGAGTCTGCAAACAACCCAGGCCTGTGTGGAGTTGGATTTTCAACACTGAGAGCTTGCACATCTTTTGACATGGATAGAGTAAATGTCGATGGATTACCACTTGGACCAAACTTAAATGGTACGGCTAGCACTTCTCCTCCAAAAGCCAACCCTGAATCAGTAGACATCAACAGTACTCATTGCAGCCAAAACTGCACAAAGTCGACCAAGTTTCCGCAAGCTGCTGTTATTGCCGGAGTTATTTCACTCATTGTCACATTGTCTGTGTGTGTATTTCTGGCTCTTGTGCGGAACAGACGTAAAAAACAAAAGATTGGGAATACATCTGATCCTTCTGATGGCCAGCTTAGCACTGATCAGGCCAAAGAGTTCTACAGAAGAAGTCCCTCTCCACTTGTGAGTCTTGAGTACTCTAATGCATGGGATCCATTGGCTGATGGGCAAAATGGCCTTGGTTTCTCTTTCTCCCAGGAGTATCTAAAAGGCTATTGGTTTAACATGGAAGATGTAGAGTCTGCAACACAGTATTTCTCCGAGGTGAATCTGTTAGGGAAGAGCAAATTCTCCTCTGTCTACAAAGGAGTTCTGAGAGATGGCTCTGTTGTAGCTGTTAAGAGCATTAATGTAACCAGCTGCAAGTCTGAGGAAGCTGAATTTGTGAAGGGACTGCACTTATTATTTTCTCTGTGTCATGCAAACCTTGTCAAGCTGAAAGGTTTCTGCTGCTCTAGGGGAAGAGGTGAATGCTTCCTTATCTACGATTATGTTCCTAACGGATGCCTCTCTCAATATCTTGATGTGATAGATGGAAAGAACCAAGTCCTTGACTGGTCCAAGAGAGTTTCCATCCTGAACGGCATTGCAAAGGGTAAGTCATGTATATATATCATTGTAATTTGGTGTTCATGACTTATCTGCATAGATATTATGCTCTTATTATTTTCATGATCAGTATTCATTGTTCTCTCTGCCGGTTTTAGTCATTCAGTGTGTTTATAGTGGTATTGGTGTTTTTGCAACCAGGTATTGGATACTTGCACAGCAGTGAAGAAAACAAACCTGCCATGATTCACCAAAACATCTCTGTTGAAAAGGTTCTCATTAATCAGCAATTTAAGCCATTGATTTCAGACTCTGGCCTTCCTAAGCTGCTTGCTGATGACATTGTCTTCTCCACTCTGAAGACAAGTGCTGCAATGGGATACCTAGCTCCTGAATATATCACCACTGGTCGTTTCACTGAAAAAAGTGATGTATATGCATTTGGAGTCATTGTTCTCCAAGTTATATCAGGAAACCTACAACTCAACACTTCGATGAAACTGGCTGCGGAATCATGCAGATATGAGGAATTTGTCGACACCAATCTGAAAGGGAAATTCTCAGAACCTGAGGCAGCTGCACTGGGAAAACTGGGACTGATATGCACACACGAGCTTCCCGACCAAAGACCAACAATGCAGACAGTGATCCAGGAGCTGAGCAATCTTACCGCGAGTTAGTGATATCCCACTTGTATCTTTCCACACAGCTGTAAAAACCTGCTGCAGATATTGACCACGGAACAAGCCCTCAATAGTGTCACCCTCAGGTGGAGAATAGAGCTCAGTAAGCAAGTTTAACAATATAGGCTGCTGATCGAAACTGGAGGTGGTGGAAAGCACGTCATGGGAAACCAAACTTCCTTGAAAAAATCACTGTAACATGTTCAAAGCATGGAAAAGAAGTCGGTGGCTATTTATTCTTCTGCAGAATGCCTATAACATTTTAGGATGGTACTGATTACCTATTGATTGGTATGTATAACTGCGTGCTTAAATAATTGCTAATAGAATCGCGTACCTGCTAGCTCCTAGCTAGGGGAAATCTTTGCAAGAAATGCGTGATGGTATTGTGCTTCTGTTAGTTGGATCCACAGGAAGTACATATACAAAAGAAGAGAATCAGGACATTCAAAACTAGCATTGCATATCAAACTAATAAGCATTGCACGTTAACAACCCCGTGTGGTTAACAAACGATTAGATATCAACTGATTAGTGGCATATAGACCTCAAAACTGCAACAAAAAGTTGTAAACACGAGTAAGCTTAATATACATCAGCATCATCTTTCTGGAAACATGACAACATGTTCCTTATTTTTTTTCTTTCAACAAAATCAATAAAGGTATTAGAACCACAACAACAATTTGCAGGATAGAAAATAGTTCACACAAAGTAACTACATAAGTTTAAGCGGCTGCACTTTGATGCTGGTGTTCTTGCAACCATTCAGGTGGCCACCAATTGGGTCTAACAGCCTCGACCTTTACATCGTCCTGGCCTCGTATGGTCAATGTACTTGATTCTTTAAAAGTTTCATCCAAACGCAGGACACCAAGTCCACGACATCCAAGTTGAGTTGTGACAGTACCAACTTTCTTGCCAGAATCCCTATTAATCACTTCAGAGCCAGGAGCAACCTTCTGCTCTGCATCTGAAGAACATAAATTGTAATGGTTAGGATATTTGGACCAAATAAAATTTGACGATAAAAGTTTGAAACTTTTAGAGGAAATCTGAATACCTTTTCCATTTTCATAAAGAAATTTTAATGGAAGCAGGCGTTTGCGAATGATCCCTCGGTGATGTGTTCGAGCTACAAGCTCTTGGCCCACATAACACCCTTTATCAAAGCTGATTGCATTTAGAGCCACCAGGTTATATTCAAGAGGAATTGCCTCGCCTAAACATGAAAGTAACAATTCTCAGACCGGATACCAAAGCAGAACTGGTAAAAGTCAAACAAATCGATGTCCAGCTAAGATGACTTAGATTGAGAATTCCAAACACAACAGAATCGTATGTCATGAGAACACAAAACACACAAGCTAAAATCTTGGTACTTCAACATTGAACAGTAACATGTTTTCAATTGCACATTACATTAGAGATCTCGCAGTTATTGAAAAGCAAGTACATCCTCAAGCAGGAAATGAAAATTCACCTTTTGGGATCTCGGTTGATCCTTCTGCGACACCATTTACTATTCTCCATAAAAGGTAATTTTGTTCATCTGTTTCTTTGTCAGCTTCAACCAAAGGTGCTGTAATGAAGGGAAAAAGCAGGTTAACCCACAAGCAAGCTTGTGATGCTATTATCTGTAACAACATCCACTAAGCAAAGGATCAAGGTTTAGAAAGCTGACGTGTTGTGTTAGCTGGGAAGATCCCCCTGAAACCTAGGCAATCCAATCTAGGATCCTTAAACCACTGCCATCCAAAAGGCTCCCCACGTGAAGCTGACATGCCTGAACGATCAACACCAGCACCCCAGCCAACACTGGCTGCCTCGGGTTCTTCTACAGAGGAGGCATTCTCAGAGAGCTTTGCCCCAAAACGTTGCCAGCAATGTAACTCTTCTGCTACATTCTCAATTTCAACCTTAGCCCTCAACCGGTATCTGCATGATAAATACATAATAAGGAACATAAGTGGGTGAGAAAGTTTATAAAACAGTATTAACAAGGGAAAGGCAGACAATTACTTCACAACACAAGCAATCCTTCTAATGTCCAAAGATAGGGAAACATGTGAGGCTTAAAAATCAGAAGCATCAAATATATAAGTGATTTGGAATTTTGGATCATATTTCTGAAACAAATAAGCTACAATACTAAGCATGAGGCGTGACATAATCAACATTTCAGTATAAACAGTAGCTATTATTTAGTCTAAAGTTATAATGGATGTGGTGAAATTCAAGAATACAAAGAAAAAAATACACTGATGAAGACCCTCTTTAATATACAGAACATAAGTTATTTCAGATACACAAATGACCTCTCAATAGCCACAAAACACTTATCATTATTAAGGTATATGCAACCATAGTCTAATCAAAACTAAATGAAAACCCATGTATAATAGAAAACTTGAACAAAAATAACCAAGTTAAGTGAAACACAGCGAACACATACTTCTTTAAGGTGCTCACAAGTTCATCCAATGCCGAAGCATCTACATCAGCAAAGACCTCCAACGGCTCATCAGTGTCTGCCCCAGGTCCCGACCCCGCCCTATTAAGCTTTTCATCAGGCCTAGGCAGACCATACAACACAAAATCATACAAGAACCTTCCCTGAGGCGTCAATAGCGCGGCATACATGGGTGGAATGGCGTCTGATGACAAATTGGGTGTGACTAATGTTGAACTCTTCTCACTCAACCCTTCACCAAATCTCCTCACATCATTTGTCAACAGCCCTTGAAGGAACTTAACTGTGTCTGGACCTCGGAACCGGACCACTGCCCGTGACTTGAGAACTGAAGCCAACGGCCCAGCATTCTCCAGCTGCGTCTTATCGTGTAACGCTCTATAATTATACGAAATGAATTTGGGAAACCTTAACGGAAGTTTCAGACGATACATCCTTAGAGTCAAGATCAGATGGGATGTGCTTCTATGCCAACAAAATGAAAAAAAGACAAATCATTGAAGCAAACATACCCATTGAAATTAAACTAATGTTTGTATTACTAAGTTGAAACCAAACTAGTAGTCTAAGCTAAAACCCGACATAAAACCCCAGAACTGAACCAAACTGAAACATGGAACTAACCACCAAACAAAATGAACCCAGAACAGTTCGAAGCAATCAGCGAATGAATGAGATACGAGAACTTACAAGGCATGAGATTGAACGAAGCTTCAATAGCGAAGAAGAAGAAGAGGTGATCACACGTGGGCTATGGCTTTGCCGCGTGTAGTTATGAGGCGGTGGAGGGTGGATGTTCTATGGGAGTTCTACTTGTGGGTGAATGAACCAGGTGTGTGGTTTGCTAGAGGGAAATCAAGTCCTTGGATTTCAATTGGGCTTTTTCATTTAATCGTTCTGGACATATCTGCTTCAGACCCAGATAGACATTGTGGACTTCGAACTTGAATCGGGCCGTTTGTGAATGAGGAACCAGATTTTTTTTGTTTAAATTCCCTCAACTCACCTCACCCTTTTAGGTAGTGTTTTAATGAGATTTGATGTCGCATCCCGTGACTATTTTCGGCCCCGGAATACGGTAGTAACCGTCGTGATCCCAGAGTAATGGATAACTGATACGTTATCTGACGTATTGACTACCCACTAGACCGAAACCACAAGGCTAATTTAAATAAAATGACATAAATGTGACGAGCAGATGAATAAATAAATAAAGATATATACAAGTGTAGGAGGTAGCGTACAAGACTTAGACTACAAGATACATGAAGAAAGTCCAAGTCATTGAATATACAACATGGGCCAACGAGCAAAGTACAAGTGGATGAAAGCTCACTAGGTCAGAGTGTGCCAAATGCATCTAAATCAACAGTCACAGAGATTGAAAAGCTGAAGTAGCACGAAGGATGAATAGCTCTGACAGGGTGATCCCGAAACTCAGATGCTGAACAGCACGCACTGCCAAGTCCCTAGTCACCGATCCATCTCTTCTAAAGCAAGTCTACCGAGTACCTGCAAAGTAGGGGTGAGCACTCGTCCTCGTTAACCAAAAAGGGACCGAACCCAACCAAGATATGGTTTGAAAACAAAGGTGTAGTTCTCATATATAGATACTACATATAGCTTTCACCGGTGATTAAACAATTCGTAAAACATGCAACAACCAAAAATTGTATTTGGTTTTGCAGACAGATTTAAATAAATTCTTTTTCCATGTGCCAATGCTAACATCAAAATGACTGAGCGCTCAAAGTAAAACATCAGCCTATAAGGCTTCACGGATCTGGGCGGCCGAATTCTGGGTTTGTCTTCACAGCAAACCGGGACCAACTACCTATGCGTCTGAAAACGCGTAGTAGCGAGAGTGTCCATTTACAGCTAATGCCCAACAGATCACTCAACAACACGCCACACTTACGACTCGCATAACTTTGTGTGAGACGAAGGTAAACGGGAAAATAAAATAAACAGGGCATTGTCCCTCCGGAGGTTCACGGTCATCGACACCGTGGGAAAACATAGTCTAAATACTAGATCTCGTCACTCTCAAGCCAAGCACTGGAAATCAGGACAACGGTGCTACTTTTCGATCTGAATCATCACATGTGTGTCTAGTCTCGGTTTTCTAAACATTTAATGAAACGATAAAGTAAGAAAACATATATCGCGAGACATCGACAATGCACAAACAAACATCATATAACTTTCATATAGTAGAACACTACACAAATTTAAAATGTCACTAACCCAGAAGTTACGACTCACCCTAGCGGGCGGCTCACCCTACCTGTTATGACGAAGTCGAAATCCTCGTGCTCCAAGCCTCAGTCCTCAAGCTTTGAGTGCAAACGAAATCCAGAATCTGTCAAAAGACTAGTCAATGACTAAACAAGTCGAAAGTAGAAACGTAACGGTCATTCTATGGTCAACTACCCACTTTCCTAGTTTACAAGGAAAGATCAAAGGTTGACTTTAAGGTTGATCAAGTCATTCCTGGATTGACCAAGACTCGGTAAACTCGACAAACTTTCCGTTTATTTTTCCCGACACGGTAGAAATCAATGGTCTTCTAAGGTAGAAATCAAAAGTCAACCATGAATAGTAAAATCAAAGGTCAATAGGTGAATAGTAAAAGTCAACTACTCACATTGTGAATGGTAAGACAACCGTTAAATAGTAAAAGTCAACTACTCAAACTGTAAATAATAAAAGTCAACCAGTCAAACTATAAATAGTAAAAATCAATCCGTAAATAGTAACTCGGGTAAAACTGTAAAACTATAAAAGTAAAACAGTAAAAATGACAGGTTGTAATATTGAAAACTGATAGGGGTATTTTGGTCAATTCATCTCACAATAAAACTGTAAAAAAGTAAATCTATTGCGGTAAAAACCTGGGTTTTTACCCCTTTGTTTCCCGATCGACCGGTTCGTCAAAAAACCAGGTTTTTCCGGCCAAACCAACTCCCAACACCTGCAAAACTAGCTTCTACAACATCCAAGCAACACAACAAGCTAAGAATCGAGATAAAATGTGGAGAATTTACCCTCGAAGTCGAACTCCACTGTTTTTTCGATGGTTCTCCTTCGGCGGAGCTCCGCTCGCCTCCTCCTTCCTCTTCCCTGCTTCTGGTGCTGCCTGGAAGCTCCTTGGCTCGCCTCCGGTCTGGTTTCACGTCGAACTCGACGAGGCAGCGCTAGGTTTTCTTCTCCTCCTCAGCTGGTGGCGATGAGGCAGCACGCGCGGCGGTCTCTCTCGAGGAGAGAGAGAGAGAGAGAGCGAGTCTGTTCGAAGAGGAAAGGAGACGAGAGAAAAAGGAAAGAAAAGGAAAAGGAAAAAGAAGAAAAAGGAAAAGAGGAGAAAAGCGAAAGAAGATAAGGAAGAGAGAGAAAGTTTTTTATAAAACCTTTTAACGACGGCCACGATTCGTCGAACGAATCAATTGGCCACGATCTCCTCCAACTTTTAAAATAACGATAAACTCGAAAACGTTTTCTGTAAAACACACACTTGAAAATAATTTGTCAAATCATGTCCGTAAAACAAGACAAATACGTAGAGTACCGGAAAAACATTCAGTAAATACTCATACGCAAGTGGTGACGTTCGCTCTAATATTAAAATATTAAAGTGCATTCTCGACGTACCGAAAAGAAGTCGAAAATAAACCCTAAATGTGTCAGAAAATAAATAAAATTAGTCGAGGTCTCACATTTAAACCATGACTTTAAGGTGTGAGTGAGCTTAGCTAACCATTAAGTAATGACTCACCGACATG
This sequence comes from Comarum palustre, assembly GCA_951800085.1. Classification (NCBI taxonomy): domain Eukaryota; kingdom Viridiplantae; phylum Streptophyta; class Magnoliopsida; order Rosales; family Rosaceae; genus Comarum; species Comarum palustre. The sequence continues at coordinate 29,020,099 of OX637576.1, read as the reverse complement.
AGGAGCCAGATAGAAGTTTCTCTTAATTGTTAGTTTATAGTTTGCTTATCTTTAATTTCAATGTAATGGCAATGACTTGTATTCCATATTTGAAGATATACGTAACCATATGGATTGCATACGATTATACACATGCATCCATTCATTCATATAGCAAAATTTGTATCAAGTTTTAGAAGTGTGTGAGGGTCCTTTTTGAATTGAGCATGATTAGGTTAAGATTAACCTAATAATATGATTAGTGAGGATCTTGTGTGTGATTCAAACAATAAATAAGGTTTGTAGCATGAAGCATGGTGTGGGAGTTAGAGATACACCGCGGTGATGAGAGATTGGACTAGTTTTTAGAGTTGAATTTTATGGGAAATGGCTGGGTTTTGAACAAGAATTGGCTAAGAAGGCTTGAAGTTTGGAAGTGCATAAATTGGGAGAATGTCTATTGAAGCATGTTGTTTGCATGAGAGCTTGGATTGAGTGTCTCTGGAGGATTTCTGGCTTGCTGGATGATGATCTCTACAGCTCCAAGCCCCTTCTTTTATAAGACTTGATCGGTGGTCTTTTGCGAGGGCCAATCATGTTTAATCTACTGGACAATAGAATTTCCCTTCTCAGCAACATGATTTCCAGCTGAAAAACAACATGATTTCCAGCTAAAAAACTAGAGAGGTGGAGCCGGTTCTAAAGGATGACAATGACAACTTGTTGTAGAGACGGCTGCAGAGACGGAGAAACCAGAGTGGATCGGCCTAGGAAACTTGCACACTACAGTTTCTTCATTCGAGGGTGAAGGCTCGGCCTTCGAACTCGGTCCCCAGCCTTTTCCTTCTTTAGACCAGAGATGAAGGTAATTTCTTGTCGAGCAAAACTACGGTGGCAGAGGAAAGGTGAGAAAACTGGCCTGTGGATAGATTTATAAGTAAGATGAACAAAATAAAGAGGTTAGTCAGCCTCAAAAGTTCTAGGCTGAGGAAGCTTAGGTTTATAATATAAAAATGAGTTTTGGATTTTGGGCTTGGAAGCTCTCATTTAAGCTCATGTTATAGTCCAATTCTTTTTCATCAACTTAGTCATCGATTTAGGTCGTCGAGTTTGGGTACCGGGCCCAAGACCGAAACCATTTAACGACGTTAGATTGGTGAACGAGTGACGTTAGCTTGTATATGGCTTAGGCCCACATCGATACATTGATATGCTTGTTTGGAGTATTAAATCGAGGGTCACCCTCGTCATTGCGTGAGTCATTGCGAAATTAATTAATTATGTGATTTTTCAGGTATCAACCAAGTAAGACAAGAAACACAAGAATTAAAAGAAAAAAGAAATGTGGGTCGTTTAACATTAATTAGAGGTTTTCTTTGTAATTAGAAGTTTAATAAGCTATTGTGCTGACTCAGAAGAGCATATCCTTAATAGATAATTACCTATCGTGGTGGTTCACCAGATTGCAATGCAAGTAATGTCTAGCAGCACTAATCCATTCCACATTTGCATCTATACTTAATTAATCATCACTATATTGGATGGAGACAACTTTATAATATCGATCTATATGGGAAGAAGTCAACAAAAAATCCCACCCACCGGTGCAGCACATCTTTATATCCAAAAGGTGTCATGACTGCGTTCGTCGGAGGTAACTTAGATATTCTTGTATCCATATATCCTTTTAGCTTGATAATGACCTAGTGATCGATCCCAGTTCGTGATACTTTCGGTCATAAAAGAAAAAAGGTTAAACTGCTAATCGTTTTACTATGTAATACAGTTGCATAGCGGGGAGTGAAACTATGGTGTTAAGCGAAAATGAATCTAAAAAGATATGTGTCGTCTACATACATAAAGTATAATTGATAATCTTAAATAATTTATGAAAGAAGTACAAAGAGTAAATCCTAATTGCAGATATTTTCCTGTAACAGCTTTCTTCCCTTCGGGGTAGTTAGCCTCTCTTCAAAACCCTAAAAACCTACGCAAGGACCAAAACTGGAAACAGATTTGGATAGCAAGCGAGGATGCGAACACATCAAACTAGAGAACAGGTCGAGCAAGTGACGTGGTGGCCACACCTTCCAATAGCGTTAAGTGCTAAAGATTGACGTCAAGGGAAGGTGGAGGATGAAGACACCGACCTCGATCAAACTCTTCGTCCTCCTCTTCCCTAGTTTCTGACCATTTCCACTGAGTTTCACACAGCACAAAAGCTATTACATAATCTCTTACGCAACTTGGTGTTGTTTCGTTTTCTTATTATTCTGGAGAGTCAAATGAATAAAGAAAGTTTTGGAGGCTCAACAGTGGCGCTTAAGATGGCATATGATAATTGACAAGCATGGCTTTCTAGATGCCGTACAAGCATGGACTTTTTTTCTTGTTTCGAATATGTATGTAGGCAAAAACTGGAATACATGCATCGTACGGTACCGTAGACGGCAGTGTTAACAAAGGTGGTAGTTTTGTAATTTCAGACTATCATTGTAACTGCCTAATTTTACTACAACACTGAAGGATATAACATACATTTTGCCACTATACACAGACGGATTTGGAGTTTACTGTCGATTTGGAATCCAAAATGCAGAGATTCATATAGGCGAGAGGAGCTGATCTCTATTGAAGGTCATAAAGGCTTAAACCTAGACTATCTAAGTGCAAAAAGTCTCATGTATAGGTAACTGCTGCAAATATGAAATAGCGTCTGACCCATAATTATGTAAAACCAGATTTCTCAGCAACGTTTTTGAAGTTTCTTACCAGATCTGCAGATTTGTATTTGTATAATTCCAATTCTTCATGTTATTTATACTCATGGGAAAAAATCTCCATGTTATCATTCAAAGATTTGAATTTGAATTCGAATTCACTCTGAATTCTATTGGTTTGAAATATGAACGGATTGGCTTAGTTTGAAATATGATTGTTAACAAAGTAGGGAATACGAAATCGAAAGAGTTTGTGCCCTCTATTGATTAGACCATTACACGTTCCTCGATCCGCCATTGTTAATTAGTCGAATCATTTCGTATGGAACTATGGATTCGAAAATATAGTTTAGATCTGGTATTTGAAACCCAAGGATTGAAGTCGAATCAAGTGGTCGTGCACAAGTCTGAAAGAGAAGAAGGGCAAGTTTGAAATTGATGGCTTCAAAATCTCATATGATTCATTCTCTTCCTCTTTATCTCCGTTGATCATTGAGCTGGTCACCCACCAACGTTCTCTTCCTCTTTACTCAGATACCGTTAAATCCAACTGATTTCCTGTTAAATAAAAAATTCCAAAACTATCCCTGAGATATCTTCATAACCAATGACAAGTTGCCACGCGTGTTGAGTCCATGTAGCTATTTCCATGTATGTAAACCAGGTTTGTGATAAGAGGGCTGCAAGCAAAGCACCTGGGTTCAGTGTGACAGCTAGCTGGCCATCATTTTCAGAGGGAAAATCTGGGATTATAAAGATACAGCTTTGCCTAATTAAGCTGCCACGCGTCTTGAGTCCATGTAGCTATTTCCATGTATGTAAACCAGGTTCGTGATAAGAGGGCTGCAAGCAAAGCACCTGGGTTCAGTGTGACAGATAGCTGGCCATCATTTTCAGAGGGAAAATCTGGGATTATAAAGATACAGCTTTGCCTAATTAAGGCAAATGGAGATTTCAAAGAGGTTTCCACAGATTTACTAAGAGGTTTCCACAGATTTGTTTAGTTTGTTAAACGGTCGTTGTTTAGTTGTTTTGAAGTTATTTGTCTAACGCGTTACCAAATTAACTTCCACATTTCTCGTCTCTAATTCAATACATCCTCTAACATACGCGGTCCTAAACATATGTCGTGATTTTGTCAAGATATCTAAACACACATCTTGCAATTGAACCGTAACACGCACACAGAATATTAAGTAAAACAAGTCACTTTATTGAAGGCTCGACACAAATTATAATTTCGAAAATTTGAAAAACCATCGCGTTACTTAGATTTGGTTTCAACAAAAACGTTTCATCAGCCACTCATGAACATGTGAAATGGGATTGTGACAAGAGAAAAGGTTGCTATACATTTCTTCCAACCCGTGAATCATCAATCCAAAAACGGCTTAGAATAGAGAAAAGCCACTAAAAAACTAGGGTGGTGCACAACAACACCAGCAGATGAACGAACACATAGTAATCCAAAATCCACACGTCGGTCTGCGGCGCGGCAGTGGCCAACAAAGTCAATGGTCAACGGGTATCCTCTATTTCTTCCAAAGATAAAAAGGCCAACTTGAACTTGAACTGCTCCTTCATTCCCATAACCACATTTCCATAGCCTGCCAACAAAGAAAAGTACATATTCCCCAACTAAAACCCCCTGTTTCAGCAGAAACCCATTTCACAAAAACAAACAGGACCCTCTTATAAGCGAAAGCCAGAAGAAGAAGAAGAAGAAGAAGAAGAAGAAGAGAGTTGAGAACAAATGAAGCTACTTTGGTCTCCTGACACGGCCACTAAAGCCTATATCGACACCGTTCGATCTGTAAGCAATTGCAGTCTCTGTTTTGGTTTTTCTTTTTGAAAAATTTGATCTGGGTTCTGGGTTTTCCGATTGATTTGATCTGGGGTTTGATTGCAGTGCCAAGTTTTTAATGAATCCGGGGTGGCAGAGCTGGTTTCAGCCATGGCAGCAGGCTGGAACGCCAAGCTGATAGTCGAGACATGGTCACAAGGAGGAGCCATTGCAACAAGCATTGGTCTTGAAATCGCCAGCCGGCACACGTGCGGACGGCACGTGTGTGTAGTTCCGGACGAGAATGCCAGGGCAGAGTTCATCACAGCCCTGAAAGAAGCGGCTGACATGAACCCAGAAGTGCTTGTTGGTGAGCCAGAAGAGATCATGTCTGAGCTTGTTGGAATAGATTTCATGGTTGTAGATAGCAAGCGCAAAGACTATGCTAGGGTACTGAGGCAGGCTAGGTTGAATCAGAGTGGTGCGGTTTTGGTTTGCAAGAACGCGAATTCGAAAAGCAATTCTGGTTTCAGATGGAGGAGTGTTATTGATTGTGGATCAAGAAGGGTGGTTAGGGCTGTGTTCTTGCCTGTAGGGAAAGGGATAGATATGGCTCATGTATCCAGCAGTGGAGGGAATTCAGGGTCGGGGTCAAGTAAAGTAGAGAAGACGAGATGGATCAAACACTATGATCAACAATCTGGAGAGGAACATGTTATCCGAAAGTAAAGTATTTTCTTTGGGAACTAGATTTTTTTTATTGTTTTGATGATACAGTGTACATAATTTGTCTTTGTATCGGAACTATGTTTTGTAATCCGTAGTGCTATTGATGATAGTTTTCGAAGCTAGTTGTTGGGCAGTTCTTTAAGAATTGTCCAACATTAAGGTATTTTCTGTTGAGTTAATAAATGGAATCTGCATTGGCTAAACCTGTCCACTTTGTGATGTCTGCTTTCCATGCCGAGGCTGAAGCTCTACGAGCCGGCGTGTTGATAACGATTCACCAAGGTTGGGATAGTATTGAGGTAGAGTCGGATCGTAGCATGTTGGTTTACACCCTTGAGAGGGATGGAGAAGATCTTTCCTATGTGGGTTGCATGAATGAAGATTGTAAGAGGCACGCGAGTGTTTTCTTATCTTTTCAACTGTGACACATATATCATGAAGCAAATGATATGCACACCTTGCTAGTTTGGATGAGTTTTGGTTAGAGGAGACTCATGTGATTCTCTAGGATGTTCTTTACGAGAATCAATATTGTGCTTCAAAGGGTTTAGGCACTATGTCCCCTGTATCGCTCTTATAAATAATACATTTCGGTGCAGCAATGAGGAACCCGGTTAAGATCAGCGTCTCTTTCCTTTATTTAAAAATAAAAAATAAAAATACTTTTCAATCAAATAAAAAAATTTGTCTTTGTATCAATAGTTCTTTCCCAAGGACTTGTCTGATGCATAGAATTCCCTTGTGGAAATGGAAATGAATCAGAAATTTCTTATCATTCTCCAAAATCATTAACCACAGGACTATTTTCACAATCAATTCAGAAACAGAATAGTGCGACATTATACTGGATACAGAAACAAAACCAAATACCAAGCATTAGTCTGTCAAAAAACTGAGGTCACTATTGAGAAGAATCTCAGGTCCCATCCTTAGATGATGAACATACACCAGGATTCTACAATTTGGTATTTAAAAGCTCTTGAAAGCAAATTGAAGCCCTATGACATTGATTCTCAATCAATGTAAAAAAAGAGGTAGATCAGAGCAAGTACAACCAATAACTATCATCCAGTTCGCTGCTTAAGAACCTTTTAGCAATAGTCATCTTACATCCAAAGAAACTATTCTGTTGAACTGGTGTTTTCAACATTACTCATGGACAATGTATTCCTAACTCTTGCTTTGTTTCTCCATCACTTGAATTGTTTCTCCGTATAATCTTGGAATTAAAATGGGTTTTGGCCTCTACATGAATCAAAATTTCATGCATGCAAAGCATATATTTAGTGACCAAAGCAAGATTGTAATAACTTCTTGAATTATGAAATACTAATTTACGACAGAGGAGAGTGCACTCACATATACAAACTCCCGATACTAAGAGGACCACACATCATGGAACACTCAGTCCCAACTGTCACGAGTTCTTCTAAATGCCTTCTTGTCTGAAAGTACCTTCTTGCTTTTGAGGCGTTTCTGTTCTCCAATAGCAGCCCTGCAAAATCTCACTATAAAATCAGATCCCACGTCAGGGACACAATAAAAATATACAGTACTATGTACAGTGGAAGGCATGGGAAAAAACTAGAGGTAAAGATTTTGCAAAGACAGTTAAGCTCTCACATTTTAGCGATCTTCTTCTTTTGCTCTTCTGAGGGAGGAGGTGGAACATACGAAGCAGCATCAATAATTGCCTGTTTCACTTATTTATTAGACTTGGTTGGGGAATGAGGAAAGCTAAGAAGCTTCTTTACCCTCATGTTGAGCCAATTATCTAATGCACACGCATCAAAGCACTAGCCATAATTTACCATTTCCCATGAACATCAATGTCAGGCATTGATGTTTAATACCTGAAGTTTCTCCAGAGCATCTTCAATGTTACCCCTAAGGAATAACGAATGTATCAAAACATATGCATGGAGAAAACTTGAGAGGAATTATAAGATAACGGGAACCCAAAGAAACTTACTTCTGTGTACGAGTCCTGGTTGAAGAAATCACAAGCTCCCCATCCTTGTTGATTCGATTCTTCTCCTGTGTTGGCCAAGCCAAAGAAATTGAGTTAGGAAAAACGGTTTGGCCAATCATTCACTTCAGAAAGGTGACATTCACAGTCAAGATATGGGACACATAACAATTAAGTCTGCATAACAGCTACTGAGTAAACTATTCTATGCCCTTCACTCTACCCCTCACTCCCTGGGATTCTCTCAAAGTTAGCCTATGTGTTTGACGGCGTGAAACACCTTTGGCTGCAGATGGTGTAAACATGGCACACATCACAAAAGCTAGACAACACCAATCACCATTGAAATGGATAAGAACAAACTCGTCAAGTTAAGATCACTACATCAGTTCTTATTAAATACTTCTAACTTAGTGATATTCTACTGCAGGGACTGCCTCCAGGTCCCCTCCATGGTTCTGAGCATACAGCAGCCACCACTTTTATCCATTAGATCACATATCGATGATCAGTTGGTAATGATTACCACTACGCCCCTCATTCCTACAAACATAATGATCTCAGTTTTCCATATCACGAATCATTAAACAAAATATAGCAACAAACCATTTGCAAAATCCTCTCCTTGATCCTGTCACTCAGCCAATACGCATTCTTAACATTGAACCGCATGTCCACTTTGGTGTTCACTGTAAACCAACAGCAAAAATGACATAACAGCTCAACCATAACCAAATCCGACACGCATAAAACGCAGAAACCGAATTCAAGATGGAAGTATATACATACATTTGTTCACATTCTGTCCTCCAGGTCCACCACTCCTTGCAAAACTCACAGTTACATGATCTTCACACAAAAGAAGAAAATAAATTCCAGAATTCCACACTAATCTGCGTCATTTTCTTCCAAATTAAACCAATCAAAAACGCAATTACTCAGTAACCGACTCAATTTAGTTGAATCACTTTCAATATCTACTAGTTCATCAACAATATCAAGAGAGCTTCTACATCAAGAACTAAAACTCCGAAGCGAAAATGAGCTGAAACCAAACCTAATGTGATTTTAGGGGCGGGGAGGCCATCGTTGGAAGAAGCACGCTCCTCGGCTTCTCGCAAGAGCTGGTTGACCTGAGAGAGCCGAGCGGAGACCTTGTTCCCGCCGTCGCCGGAGCTGGAGGCGGCGCACCGGATGCTGATTCCGGCGGTGGAGCGGCGCAGAGTGGTGTTGATTGACGGTAGAAAGGATATGTATGGCTGAGTGAAATGCCGGAGCATCATGTTTGTCGTTGCTCGCACAACCACCGCCATTGTTGCTTCTAACTGAATTTGGGGTCTGAGTTTTATTGTGAATAGTGCGGGTTATAACACATGAATTATTTAAAAGAAAATTAAAATTAAATCAAATTTATAATTTATGATACAATTTGATCTTGCAAATATTATACGATCGTATAACCCTTCTAGTTTTCCGTTGTAAGATAAGTTTTTTTGTCCGACATAACCCTTCTAGTGCTTGAATTATATATATATATATATATATATATATATATATATATATAGTCTGGATCAGGAACGGAGGTTCGTTCCTAAGCTTAGGAACGGATTTCATCATTTGACCCACTTTCTGATCGAATTTCCTCAAACTTCTTTCTAGACATATCTATATCATCTTGTGTAGATCATCTCTACAAAATTTCAGCCAATTTGGTGATCATAAAGGCCTTCAAACTTGCGTTACAAAACTGACGGACAGAATTCTGTCCAGTTTGTCCATATTTTTTGTAACATAAGTTTGAAGGTCTTCCTGATCACCAAATTGGCTGAAATTTTGCAGAGATGATCTACACAAGATGATATAGATATGTCTAGAAGGAAGTTTGAGGAAATTCGATAATGATGAAATCCGTTCCTAAGCTTAGGAATAGACCTCCGCTCCTGATCCGCACTATATATATATATATTAATCAAAATAGACAGAGAGTTCTAGTTAACGACGATGGTGGAGTGTCGAACATTAGGGTTCCTGGAAATGCTTGACTAAAGGAATAATATACTCTCAAAACAAAAAAATGAGTTTACAGGACTTTGTTTGTTTTCAATCCTTTTGAATTGGGGATGCATACTCCAAAATAGGATGAATTCGCGCCTGTACACTGAGAAGTGATAAATAACATACTTGTATCCAACAAGCACCTCTACTACATATACTTTTCAGTTATTCGATTATAAGTTTCTTCAAGCTTTTCCCTCTTATCCACATATTCATGGCATTCAGCAAGTACGTCCTGATTCTCTTCAATCTAATCGCAGCTTCAATTTTCTTCGCAGCTTCAATTATCATCAACGGCGGGCCCGGCTATTGGTATCGACCTTGGAACAACTTACTCATGTGTTGGTGTCTGGCAACACGGTGGCGTTGAGATCATAGCCAATGAGCAAGGCAAGAGAACGACGCCGTCTTATGTTGCTTTTACCAACACAGGGAGTTTGATGGGTGATGCTGCCAAGAACCAAGCCTCATTGAACGCCGTTAACACTGTCATTGGTAAGTAAGTTTCTTCATGTTCAAAATTTGCGTAAACTAATATGATCAACGTACGTAAGTTCATTGATTTGAAAGGCATTCGTATACTTATTAACGTAGGTCCATTATGCTAATATCGATCATGCGTGAAAGCATTAACTTTTGATGCTTGCATGTTCATTAGCCTGCATATCAGTTAGATCTGGTATATGTCCAACTCTTTGTAATTCTCATTGTTAATGATATTTATGGTTATATATGTTAGATGCAAAACGCTTGATGGGTAAGAGATTCAGTGAAGCTTCTGTAAAGAGTGATATGAAGTTTTGGCCTTTCAAGGTTTGTGGTGTCCATAACAAGCCACTGATTTGTTGAGATATATATCTCACATCGGGAATATAGAAGCTTGTCTATAGGTTTGTAAGGGTTTGGGTCACTCTCTTCATTGCCAATTGGTTTTGGAGTTGAACCTCATATTACTTTATCATGGTATCAGACCGGGTTACCCACGTCCACGTGTGAACCTCAAAGGTCACACGAACTCCACGACCACCCAAGTTGTTGTCTACGTGTTAGGCCATACGTAATGTGAGGGTTAGTGTTTAAGTAGAGAGTGTGACATAGATTCACGTGCAGACCTTATCAAGTTGCACGTGAGGGAGCGTATAGGAGGAGAGATCTCACATCAGAAACAAGATAAATAAAATATAACTTATATGTGGTTAGATCATTCCTAATTGTACCGAGGCACGTGAGGGGGCGTGTTGGAGAGGAGAGATCTCACATCAGAAACAAGATAAATAAAATATAACTTATATGTGGGTAGATCATTCCTAATTGTACTGAGGTCTTTTGTGATTAAAACCCAACACCTTAAAGGTGGTTAAGTTGGGACACTATCGGTACACTAGGTAGATTATTCCTAATTGTACTGAGACCTTTTGTGATTAAAACCCAACACCTTAAAGGTGGTTAAGTTGGGACAGTATCGGTACACAGATGATCCACGGGCCACGCTTGTTGTTTTACTTGGTATCAGAGCGGGTCTCTCTCTAATGTGTCTCATTGGTTGTGGGTTCGATTGGTGTAACATATGTACACGTGCAACTTAACAAGGTTTGCACGTGAGGGGCGTGTTAGAGAGGAGAGATCCCACATCAGAAACAGAATAAATAAAATATAACTTATATTTGGGCAGATCATTCATAATTGTACCGAGATATTTTGGGATTAAAACCCAGCACCTTAAAGGTGATTAAGTTGGGACAGTATCGGTACACAGATGATCCACATGCCACGCTTGTCGCTGTTTGACTTGATTGTGGTCCATTACAAGAATGAAGAGAAACTTTTTGCTGCTCAGGAGATATCATCCATGATTCTTATTAAGATATCATCCATGATTCATTCATCCATGTTGTTGTGATAGTCCCGTCATACTTCAATGATTTTCAACGTCAGGCTACAAAAGATGCAGGTGAGATTGCGGGTTTGAATGTTATACGTATTATTAACGAGCCTACTGCTGCCGCCATTGCTTATGGTCTTGACAGAAAGAGCACCACTGTCGGTGGAAAGAACGTTCTTATTTTTTATCTTGGTGGTGGTACTTTTGATGTTTCCCTTCTCAAAACCGAAGAGGGGATTTTTGTGGTGAAGGCCACTGCTGGAGATACCCCTCTCGGGGGTGAAGATTTTGATAATGCACAGGTGGACCACTTTGTACAAGAGTTCAAGAGAAAGCACGAGATGGACATTAGTAAAAATCCCAAGGCATTGAGGAAATTGAGAACATCTTGCGAGAGAGCGAAGAGAATTCTTTCTTCAAGTGCTCAAACCACCATTGAGATCGATTCTTTATATGATGGAATTGATTTTTGCTCAAAAATAACCAAAGCTAAATTCGAAGAGCTCAACATGGATCTCTTTAAGAAATGCATGTTACCTGTGGACAAGTGTTTGAAGGATGCTGCAATGGACAAAAGCAAAGTCCATGATGTTGTTCTTATAGGAGGATCTACTAGAATTCCTAAGGTACAACAGCTGTTGCAAGAGTTTTTCAACGGAAAAAAGCTTTGTAAGAGCATCAATCCTGATGAAGCTGTCCCATATGGTGCCTTTGTACAAGCTGCAATCATGGGAGGTGGTGAAGGCATTCTAGACAGATGCGTTGGCATGGAGAAGGTTCAAGCTCTTGTTGGTATGGAGAAAATTCAAGATGTACTCTTGTTGGATATCACTCCTCTTTCCCTAGTAGAGAATTTTGATGGAAAGATGTAGTTGTAGTCCCAAGAAACACTACAATCCCCACCAGGAAAGAGAGCATCTTTACAACAGTCCAAACTGGGCAACAATGTGTAGAGTTTTCAGTGTATGAGGGGGAGTCATCAATAGCCAAAAATAACAGATTGTTGGGCAAATTTGTTCTCAAGGGCATCCAAAATGCTCCAAAGGGAGTGCCTCAGCTCAACGTTTGCTTTAACATTGATGCCAACGGAATTATGGTGGTCTCTGCCGAGGACAAAGCAACGAAGAAGAAAAGCAAGATCACAATCGCCAATAACCACAGGGGCACGCTGTCTAAGGTGGACATTGCAAGGATGATCAAGGAGGCAGAAGAGAACAGATTTGAGGACGATGAGAATAAGAAGAAACTGGAGACCAAGGCCGCGTTGATGGACTATACACAAAACATGGAGGAAAAAATTCCTAGTGTCAGGAAGCTCGACCCTGTGGACAAGAAGAGATGTGAGACTGAGATTGTAAAGACCTGCAGGTGGCTTGAGGAGAACGAGAACCGACTCGCTGAATGTGAAGAATATGAGGACATGAAGAGAAAGCTTGAAAACGTTTGCAGTGCCATACTAGGCAAGATGCATCAGCGTAGGTGCGGATGATGATCAATGCTCCTTCAGCTGGTAGAAGTGGCTAGGAAAACTTAAAGTTTTGGTGCGTAGGATTCGATTTTGGATTTACTATGTGGCGTTACTATCCAATTCTTTTTTTAATATGAATCTTTACTGGCATCTTTCAATTCAAATATGATTATTCTTATTTTTAAAGTTGATCATGCCGTAACTATGAAAGATTACATACCTATTCTAATTTTGTTTTCAAGATCATACCAAAGATTTTCACTTTGGGTTGCTCCTATTGCTTCTACAATGTTTTTGTTCCTGAAAGAAACATTGTTGATTGTATTATAACAACTTTAGGGTGCATTAATTTGTTGGACTCCAAGTGTCATGGTGGAAATGTAGCCATCCAAATGGATATTACAAAGGTCTTTGATACACTCTCATAGGACTTCATTCTTCATGTTTTGGAAGCAATTGGTTTTCATCTGAAATTTATTTTATGGATATGAGTTATTCTACATTCAGCAAAGCTCTCATTATAAGTTAACGGAAGAGTAGAGATGTACTTTTCTTGCGGTGGGGGTGTGCGTCAAGGGGACCATTTGTCTTCTCTACTATTATGCTTGGCAGAGAAAGTTCTAAATCGAGGTCCTTCTGAGCTTTTAAATGGTCGCAGATTGAAGCTCATATCTTTCCCGCAGGGGATTGTGACACCTTCACATGTTTTATTTGCATATGATATGATTGTTTTTTTGTGTGAGGATCAAAACGTAACTTAATTTTGGTTGTCCCTATTTGATTTCTGCTCTTTAGTTGGCTTTGGCCTCTATTTGGTTGTACTCTTTTCTGTTTTTATTTATTAAATTGGGATTGGGGAGTTGTTTTAACATTGATGCCAACGGAATTATGGTGATCATTGCTGACAAAGCAACGAAGAGGTCATTACATTACAAAAGATGACAGTTTCAACTTTCATTTAGAAATAACAAAAGGGCCAAGATGATGCACCTTAACCGCAAATTTGACATTATCCGTCAGTTACAGAACCCGTTGGACATAGGAGGTACTAGACATGCATCCCCGACTACATAGAGACTACACAGTAAGTGCCTCAATAACAACTGACAACCGTCTACCCGAGACTTCGAATCTCAAATTGTCAAATATGTTACCAGACACCCTATATTTCTAAGATGACCAAAAAGGTCGATACAATGAGCTCCACAGACCTAGCTTTAATCTTTGGCTCTTCCATTGGAAGAATTAATCCTGCCTCTACCATCTGCTCTCGTATTACGAGAAGATACTGCTTCACTCTGAGTATCTGCTATCATGTTTCCATTGTTCTTTAGAAGTTTGTTGTTAGGAAGATCCCAACCTCCCCAACTGGCCTGGCCATGTCTGCTGCCACCAGCTCCTAGAACAAAGAAAGAAAAACAATCACAAAGTGCAACGATAACAATCAACAAAAACAGTATCAATGCACTGCAGCATAAAAAAAGTCCTGCGTTTGGGATATTGCTAATATTTAGACCAAATTCGCTATTTCCCTAGTATATATTTGCAACTAGTACCATACCCACAACAATTATCAACATCTGAACACTAATAGTCACACACATTCAAAAGCAGTCTCGCATCTAACATCCTGCACCAACCATGTTGGGGACATCCACAACGTGCATACAACAAAATTCTGCTTTCTCCCTGAACATATTTCAGATTCCTCTAAGAACAGTGAAGCAATGACCAAACTTCTAAGAACATGGCTAATGATGTACACAGACAATGACAATACTGTGAGGCTTTGAAGACTTCACAAGGAGCAAACACCAGTGGACTCAGATCAACTTAGCAGTATAAATGGCAATAGCTAACCAAAATAATGCATTATCAAAAAGTTCAACATCACAACCATGTATACAGAAGAATTAGACAATCACTAAACTGCCATAAATATATTTGGTTATTACTGCAATTCAAGTATGATAAACTCACCTAGAGTTTCATAACTAGCAAACTGATCATTCAATCCAGGCATATGCTTTTTAGCAACTCCCTTCCATGCTTGTTCAAAACCAGAAATCTCATCTAAAACACAACAGTCCAAGTTATTCTCCGTTTCCTATGTACTAGACAGCTGACATAAACCTTGTGCCGCACACAGTTGAGTATAAAACACATACCTTCATTAAGGTTATGCAAGGTCTGCATTGTATCAACTTTACCATCTGTTTTGAGCTTCCTAGTAATTGAATGACCCTGAAAAGAGAATTTTCAATGCAAGTATACAAACAACATCAATTCGATAATCTTACATTTAACTCAAGCAGTATAAAAATGAAAAAATAGATGGTATCAATTAACCTTATTGTGGAGCCCCTTAGATACTCTATGTGTGGCTTTCCCAGAAGAAGTATCAGCTTCCTTACTTTCTTCAAAAGAAACCTGTTCATCCAATAAAGGCTAGTTACAAATAGAACTAGCAAGATAAAATCCATGCACCACGTATCTTCCACAATTACTAACCCCATCACTCCCCATCCTTCTGGTCTTGGAAGAAGTATGATATGCACCATTAGCACCACCATAGCTGACACTGGAGCTCTGAAATGTGTAGCTATGAGCTTGAGGCCGTGTTTGCATAGCACCAAAGTGATCAAAGTTGTCCCTAGACACCACATGCTTACTCTTCGTCTCTACAATGCAAAAGAAAAGCAAGAAGATTTATTACTCCTGATTTGACTTTTAATTGGAACAAAAGAAAGCAAATAGACACCACGACAGTAATAGCAACCAATCAGCTAGAAAACTCTACCTTCATCTACATCATCTGGGAGCTCAATATAAGGATCGTTGCTTGGCCCACCACGTTTTCTTGGATTTTCCTTTTTCACATTACCAGCCTCTTCTTCTTCATGATCAGAGTCCAGCTCCTCAATGATTAGACCCCGTGGCACCGGAGCCCGAGCCTGGTTCTCAATAAACCCAATTGGCCCCATACCTCGATTCATCCCAGGACCCATTCCAGGAAACATACCGCCACCCATACCAGGAAACATACTGCCACCCATACCAGGAAACATGCCGCCACCCATACCCGGAAATCCCGAGTCAAAAATTCCTCCAAACGGGCGAGTAAAGAAGGGATCATCGAACGGATCCCTCCCTCCAAAGAAGCTAGGCATCAGACTCCCCTGCCCTCCAAACCCACCGAAATCAGGAAAAGGAACATTGAAATCAAAGGGACCCCTACTACCACCACGCCCACCACCTCTTCCCCCTTGCATTTTCTAACCCTGAAAACCAAAACTCAACCCACTAATCATGAATCTCAAGCAGTAAATTTCTTCATAATTAAATCCGTAACTAAGAATCACAAATTGAAGACTAAATTACCATCGAACCACTTCACAACCTATCAATAATTATAGCCAAACCAAGAACAATCAATAATGAAAAGCAACGATATTTGAAGCAAAAGGATCACAATTATTACAGAGCATTTCAGATTATTTCGTCGATTATGAAACATAATCAATCTACCGAACAAAGATGAAAAGTATTGAAAAACGAGCTTAGGAAATTTGAGAAACACAGGGATCATTCATACGTTTAGCGCGGATTTCTCGGAAAGCGGAAGCAGAGAAAACCCTAATCGCCCGATAAAACGAAAGGGTCCGTCGTTAATGGGGTCTTGGCTGTAGAAGAAGAAGAAGAAATAAATTCTCTTTGATCGAAGGTTCTAGTGTTACCTACAGGTGGAGGGTTATTACTGCGCCGGGTTTGGACACGTGTACCACGATCAAGTGATTAACAAGTTATGTGGATACATCCTAAAATTTCTCTAAAATTAGAAAACAAAAACTAAAATTTCTATAACAAAAAAATTATATTAGGTCACTTTATAATTTTTATTAAACACTAGAAAATGACTTGAATGACAGAGCATGACAACTGAGTATGACTTGGACGAACCATTGAGTAGAGAAATGAGACTTCACACACGTAGCCTTCTTTATTTATCCTGTCACAGTATACATTACCTGCAAACAACTTGTTTTAAGGGTGAGCATCGTCCTCGCTTGCTCACATAGAGATGATACATATGGCTTCCATGAGCTCAAAAAGCAACCCAGAAAACCCTAACACGTCGTTGCCGGAGCTCCTAGCTTCACCGAGATCCAACTGCCTAAAAACCCAGAATTTTCTAAACGTTACTAATCAGAAAAACTAAACACACTGGCTTGTAGAACATGTCGAGGATAGCAAGATTATTACCTCATGTAAAAGATTCGGCCACTAGAGACTGGAGGAATCTCGTTGTGAAACTTCGAGGCCATATCGGGACTTTCTCCAAACAACACTGCATAAGACTTCTGCCACAACGGGATGAACGGGCTCGATAGGAGGAGTCGAACGGGACCAGTCACGCGCGCAGCCGTGGCCTGACGAGATCACGACGGCGAAGGTGGAAGGAGAAACGGTGTCGTCTACGACGAGACTGAGGCCAAGGGAAGGTCTGACCATCTTTGACTCGGGCTCCCCTTTTATACAGGGATGGTTACAAAGTATGACCATCATTATGTATTTATAATGAAGAATTAATCATCTTAAAGTGATTAAGTCACCTAATTATGTTAGTTTGTTGATTTATGTTAATAAAAAGTGTTTAAATATTGCATAAAAATAGTACAAAGTGATTGTTTAATTTATAGATATAAAATTCTAACTTAAAACATTTTGTCCCGATTGGTCCTAAACTTTTCGGTATCAGGACGGTTTGGTACCAAACCTTAAAATCACACATCTCGTCCCGTACGGATACCAAAAAAAAAAATCAAAATCGGTATCGGGATAAGTCAAATCTCGTACCATCACATATCGATCCCACCCCTAATTTGATGTACTAATGTTTTATTTTAGAAATTTAAGTAACCTTGAGTATCAATGACTGTAAAATTGATATACTATTATTATTTTTTATTTATTTTAACTGTATTATTAATGAAGTCATAAGTTCGAGTCACCACCATAATGATACGAGTGAAATCCTTTGATACTTTTTTCTTAAAAAGTTGAAAAAAAAACTGTACTATTGATAAATGTACATCACCGTAGCATAAACATCTTTCTATTTTTATTTTAACTTTGATCACGGACAACCAAAAAACAAAAAAAGGCGAGGCACAAATATGGCTCTCCACCCAAATTGGCTTCGTTTTGAGCAGAACAATGTAGCAGTTGATAATCACCTTATCTCTCAACATAAGGTCTGGATACTAAACTCATGCATCAAATGGTTCGGGAGAATTTCTTAGTATCATACAAAGCTTCGTTCGCAAACTGGAATCCAGGTCAGGCAAACAAAACTACATATCTTTACGATGAAGCGCATACATAAGATGACTATACAAACGTATCAACTAACGCATCTATGCGTACTCACAAATCCCACCTTCTACATTCTAACGAGTATAAATTCATTGCTGGTGTCCGGAATGCAGACATCAGCTATAAAAGACATTTCATTCCTTTGAAAACTAAAAGGATGGATACCTGAGCTGATACTTCTGGCTGCAGGTTAACGGAGAACTGGTAAGGACAGAACATTGCAACAAAGAAACGCATCCGAGCTGTCCTTATACGAAGGAAAAGGCTGCAAGTGTGTCGTTCCTCTGAAAATATTACTTATAATTGCTGGAGTGCATGCAACTCAGGCCTTGTTGGATAATCCATCCCCTGAAGAGCTGGCATCCGTCTTAAATCCTCCTCTGAATATGCAGGAATGAACCAATACCACTTATCTGTCCCAAACACCTGAGAAATAAATAGTAAATTCACTACACCAAGTGAGTACGGTTTTGTAAATTAGATACTTGTATAAACACACTGATCACACAACTAAGTTTTGGGTATTATTACTTGAAAACTTGTGACCACTAGAAAGGTATAACTTTCAACTATGGTCTACGAGTATTTAAACCAGTTAGGGAGTTTGAATTTGTAAAGACATAGCAACGTCCTTTCATTGGGAGATTGGAGTAACACCTAGCATAGAGTGCTGATATAGCTAGTGGGATTTAGTGCTTGAACTAAACACACATCTCGAGTTGTCTTGATGGATGGGTACAACCCACAGAAGGCGAATTAAGAAGTTCAACAAAAGAGCAAAAAAGCAGAATGCCATAATATTGATTATCTAATAGACTAAAAAAACCCACTGCACCAAGAAAAAAGATAGGAAAAACCAAACCTGTTCAAAGTTTGTCTTTCGACCAAGGTCATAATGCCATTTGGGAGTACTTTTCTTCTCATATGCCTGAGGCAACCAAGAAGCATATGTAATTGACAAAAAAAACTTATGTAAGAAATACTGTGGTAAGCCCTTGTCAATTTAAACATACAAAATTGTAATAAAATCCATTACCTCAATTGTGGTGGTATTGGCTGCCACCAATGATAGGTGCATGATCATAAAGCCCAAAATGCTCAAGAAAAATGCTAAGTTCAAAACTAAAACAAGATCGAAAGGAATAAATTATGAATAAGAGAAAGACAGCTTGCAAGAAACAAATTAGAAGAGGTATGTAAATACTAACCGAATGTGATAAAACTGGCTGCAACAGTTCCCAGTGTACCAGATATCTCTTCATCGGTAAAAAATGCCATAAAATATCTCAACAGTGATAATGTGACAAGAGTTGTCTCGAGAAAGGTATAAAACTGCAATACAAAGTCATGCACTTAGTTTGGTAGACACTTATTATCATGCCACTGAAGTACTCGAGACAAGTATGCACTCAAGAAATTTCAATGCCAAATAAGTGCAGCTAACATACCAGGAAAAGAAGGAAGTACTTGTAATTCAGTGCTCCAACACAGTTGACCACCCACACACAATGATGGTCCATTTTCAAAACACATCTCCCACCTAAAACCAATGCACAGATAAATGAGGAATCTTCCAGACCACAATCAAAATTTTCAAAACAGAGAAACTAATTCAAAAATACTTACAAACAGAACAATGATGAGAACGAGGCGGTTTAAAGTGGTTGCACTTCCGGCAGTAACGTACGTTTTGATTTGCTGGGTCAAAAGCCATAACAGATTGGTTGGATACTAGACCTGCACCACTGTATTCTGATTCCACCAACGGGGCTCCTTGGCCTGCCTCCTCATCGATTTCAGGCTTCCAATTCGGTGGAACACGCCCAGGATCCGTTACAAGAACACAGAAGTAGCTCCACAGCAGCATCACCAACTACAAGACCAAATCAAATTTTCTAAAATTAATAAATCTTCGCTTCAACAACGTTACATTCATCATCCTCAACACGAAATCATATTCTAACCCTCAGCTCTGGTTCTGTTTTCCCAACTATATGAGGCAGTAATATTTCAACAAAACTAATTTGTATAAGTCGGTCTTATACAATGTATAGCTCTTGCATGAATCAGATCAATGTACAACCCTATCATTAGTCCCATGTATCACAGTACGAGTACAAGAAAGAATACTTGCATTGCAGCTGTTGTATGCTACAAGTTCCACCAGTACAACCGTCGATCGATAACATCTAGTTTAATAGAAAAGCAGCAAAGAAAAAGCTTCTACATATTCACTTTCCTAGCTTGCAGAGACTTCAAACTCAAGTCACCAGCTTTACTACACCATGCGCTTTCCTTAATTAAAAAACACAAATACCCAATTTCAAAGGTTTAAGCTTTAAGCATTGTTCTAATCCTACTTTCATAAATAAAGGCAAACCCCTTCGTAACTATTGACAGCTAAAAATTCAAGCTTTTCACAAATTAAAATAAAAAAACGATTGTGGGGAATTACCAGAAAATGGAACAGAATCAAGAGCGGGAGAGCAATAAGAGCATCGAGGCCACCTCGGAGAAGCGCGGGTAAGTAATTGGCCAAAACGACGGCGTAGTAGGTGAGACCGACTATACCGACGACGACGAGGACCATGATGTAGCCCAGGGCTCGCAGCGCCGTGCATAGCTTGAACGCGTTCCACGACATCGCTGCTGCTATTGATCCTTCGTTTCACGCCTCAAATGATGAATCAAAAATCAAACTTATAATTCCATCAATTCGGAGGAATTGGCATATCGGATTGGTCCGAATGCGTTGACGAAATTGCGATTGCGATTTGACCAACAATCAAAACGAATGCCGAGAGAGACTCCGCAGACACTTGTTGTCGTTGATTCATTGTTAATATTTTTTTAGACCGATCTGGCCCAACCTCCAAGCCCGCAGAAAGCTCCACATAGCCCGATCAGGCCCAATATATGAGCTTGAATCCAGTCCGGTTTTTTTTTTATGGACACCAGCGCGTAATGGGAAGAGATGGAAGTGGTCAGCGGCAAGGTAGAGGTGGGCCACGGTTGTTAAACATTAATTAATTTCACATGCACGGGACTGGTTGTTACCGGTGGTTAGACAGAAGCAGCCATCGGAGTTAGATCTAACTCCTGAGCCACAATAAATGGTGGTGGATCTCATCCGTATTTATGGCCTCAACCCCCATCATGCACCACCCTCTTTATTACTTGACTCTGACTCGTCACGTCCTCTCCTTCCTATTAGCTGATCTTGATTCTTGACCCTGCGGGAGGAGCTTATAATAATCCGGGAATGTAATTCGAATTTTTACGCATTATTTAGTGTAAGTTGAATATTCTGTATGTCTACTCTTTATGTTTTTTGCACTTGCTAATTGATCGATGTGTCGAGTAAGATGACAAAATTTGTACGATCGTTCGTTTGTTAAACTCTTTAGAATAATTAGTTCAACACCTAATTCTAATGAGCTAGAATTGGGAAGACACTTCAATAGGTAGAAGAAAGTGTACCTTCATTGCCTCCATCTAATTCAAATAGAAACAATCGACGAAACTTTCACTAGAGATCAGTAGACTGCCAGCTAATTGTTTATTTGTACCAAAATGAGAATCAGTTATAATAGCATCCTGGCATTCATCCGTCCAAATAGTTAATGCATTAGTTTTGCAGGCCTTTAGATTTACAGATTATACCATTTGAATGCTACAAAGCTAGTAATTGAATTAGTCTCTGTCCCTAAATTTGATGCAGAAATGAACCCATCTTAATAGCACTGAAGCATTCAAGCCAACAAGCCCTGCATATTAAAATTACTAATGTGTTTGTTCCTGGCTACGATGTATCAAGAAATCGATAATTTCTTCATGTCATTCGAATCATCTAAATTTAAAACCGAAAGAAAATGATTCTCTAAGTTCTTTCTAAGTCAAGTGCAAGTTAAAAAAATTATTCTCCAAACTTGCTCTTGGTTCAGAGTAATTCAGTTTCATGTTCAAATTCACTTCAAATGTGATGATGGAATCTAGATAATTGACTTTGCATTGTTTAAACGAGAACTACAAACAAAATTACCAACAGAGAAGACAAAACTACAGAGAAGACAAAATTTAAACTGATTGGACTGTTTCAAGTACTTAATCTATTTCTTAATCTTCATTATCAACAAAACAGTGACACCCTTTCTGGGATACTTGACAGTAGCTGTAGCTCACCAGGGCACACCTAATTTACCTTATCCTGCGCTTCATGCAACTAGCTTCTTTAACCTTCGTCTTGCTCACAGCCCGCGCGTGTCACCCAGCTGCCTCCAATGGTGATCTCATACCCATATATGATTACTACACGACGAAAAGTCCAACCTTAGATAATGAAAGATGGAAGAATACAAACCCAGCTCTCCCAACTCAAATTCAGGATAAACAAAACCCACAGACACACCCAGACCCAGTCACCGTGTATAGAGATATTATCGCCACCACTCTCACAGAAAAGACTGAAACCAAAAACACCCAAAACAAAAAGAATGGCTCCCTCGTCTTCTTCCCCTTCCTCCAAATCCCCACCTCCCCCATCAACAATAACAACTCATTTCACCCCTGTAAGTTCACATCTTTGTTTTCGGGTCTTGAATTTTGAATCTTTATGACTGCTTGTTTGATAAATATCGGTTATTTATTTGCTTGCAGATTCAAGAAGAAGATGGGAATGAGAGTACTAGCACCGCCACACCAAACAAAGCGACTCCAAAACACACCTCTACACCTCTTCACTACAAGCGTCACGGCAAGAAACGCTCCGAGATATCCGCCGGTTCTTCCTCGGCTACTCGGGAAGAGGAGGAAGTCGACGACTTGTCGATCAACTGCAACAAGTGTCGTCCAAACGGTCGGGAGAAGATCTCGGTGGTGCCCTTGGACCACAACAACGGCTTCAACCGCAAGAACGGCTCGTCGTCGGTCTACATGGCCTCCCCAAACGGCATTCTCAAGTCGATTCTCTCGTCGTTCACCAGGAACAAACAGAGTCCGAAATTACCGATGGACCCTTACGCGGCGGCGAGGGAGGAGAAGTGGAAGCTGGCCGTGGCGGAGCTCTCGCAGAAGCTGATTCAGACCACGAGGAAAAGAGACGAGGCGGTTCTAGAAGCTTCGCGGCTGAAATACTCGATGGCGGAGCTGGAGAAGAAGCTCAACAAGCTGGAGGTCTACTGCCATGGATTGAAGTCGGGACTTGAAGAATGCACCACGGAAAATTCGCCGTATTCTCAGAAGACATCTCAAAACAAACGACAGAGCTTCAGCGGGTTCAACGACAACAACAAAGCCGTCGTTGAGCATTTCCTGGTCGCCGTCTCCGAAGCCCGGACCTCCGTCCGGCTTCTCAGCCGGTCGCTGACTTTGCAGCTCCGGCACATGGCCGGAACCAAAGTATACGACAAGATCACGGCTCTTCTTCAACCCTACGACATCAAGCTTTCGTTGTCTAAGAACCCAAGAAGCTTGCTTTTCTACTTGGAAGCTCTTCTCAACAAGACATTCTTCGACGAGTTCGAGTCTCCCGGGTTCTGCAAAAACTCGGCCAACCTTATCTTGAACCCGGTGGAGAAATGCGAGGCGAACTACACGTCGTTTAATGTGCTCCGGGGGCTGACGTGGGACGAGGTTCTGATCAAGGGGACCAGGCATTTCAGCGAGGAGTTCAGCCGGTTCTGCGACAGGAAAATGAGCGAGATTGTGGCGATGTTGGGCTGGAACCGGGCCTGGCCCGAACCGCTTTTGCAGGCCTTCTTTGGGGCCTCCAAGAGTGTGTGGCTCGTTTATCTTTTGGCCACGTCGGTCCACCCGAGCTTGCCGGTTTTCCGGGTTGAAATCGGTGTCGGGTTTGACCCGGTTTATATGGAGGATATGGGCGGAGACAAGGCGAGGAAGTTGGTGCCTTCGGTGGTTCGGATCATGGTGGCGCCGGGGTTTTATGTTTATGGGAGTGTGGTCAAGTGCAAGGTGCTATGCAGGTACAATAGCAATAGTAAGAGTTTGACCCAATCGTCACCTTGAAATTTGCTACCTTTTTTTACTATACTCAATATGTTGCTATTTTGATCTAGTTATGTGGTAATATGATCAATGTTATTATGTATGTGTCATTTTAGTGTAACGGTAATTCAAAGATCAAAAGAAGTAGCATTTTCTGTTTTCTCAATTATCGA
Source organism: Comarum palustre (assembly GCA_951800085.1). Classification (NCBI taxonomy): domain Eukaryota; kingdom Viridiplantae; phylum Streptophyta; class Magnoliopsida; order Rosales; family Rosaceae; genus Comarum; species Comarum palustre. The sequence goes on along the minus strand of OX637576.1, from coordinate 28,995,962 downwards.
TTTCTCGGAAATAACATAAATTTGTTCATATCACCAAAATTTCAAGTACCTAGGAGCATCTATCATATCCAAAATGCGACATTGTTGACTTGTTCTTTGTGATCATTTTGGAGATGTTGGATCGATTCAAATAATTTCCAGTGTTGATTTTGTTTTATTCGTTGTTTGTGTGTACCCTCGTCTTAATCATTTTTTTCTTATTTGAACACTGGGGGAGAAGTATTGGGGGTGAAGCTAATTATATAAGAACCAGAAACTGCCTTGATCATGTGTAGGAGTTACACAACTGAGCTCAAAATAGGGAAACCAATAGATGATGAACAGACCTAAGTGGACTCGAACTGGATGCCTCTCTTGTGAATGGTTTTTGGAGCTTCTAGATTTGAATGGTTTTATAAAAGGGAGAGAGGTTCTATTGAAGACTTCCTTGTTGAGGATAGTTGAGGATTTCTTCATTTTACCTTTTTCAATCGAATATTCACATATTGACCGTTTAATTTATAGATATATATATATGAGTAGATCATCTTTATAAATTTTCATACAAATTGAAAAATCGTTAAGACATTTATAAATGTGATTCACTGATTATAAACTTCAACGGCTCATGGTTAATATATTTGGACAATCAATTGATTTGATATATTTTGATTCCTTATAAATTTGGTTGAAAATTGGTAGAAGTGATCTACACATTTAAATTAAATGGTTGAAATGAAAAAATATAATTAAAAAGTGTATATAATAAACTATTAATAAAAAAGTTCGGTGGGATCAATTTTGTTGTGAAGTATATATCAAAAACTTTTTTTTCAATATCATAAGCACAGTGCCCTATGTTCTAGAGTTGAAAGTAACCACTCTTGTGAAATGGTGGTACTATGGCCAATGACAAAGATATACGTAATCTGATCATGTAATGTATACAACTCACTCTTTTGGGATCAACCTCAAGCAAGCCCCTGCAACGTCAATTTGGATTTCATGGAGTGTCTTTTATAGCACAGTCAAACTATTCACGGTGTGCAATGTCTTTGTTTTTTGAGCACTGAGAGAGATGTTTGCTATTCAGTTCTTGTTCTTTTCCCATTTGGAAATCCAGAAAATTTGTATCGGGGCTTGGAGTTTTCGTTGCAGAAAGGTTGAGTTTGGGTTGGTTTTAGTCTTTCTGCCACACGTGAATCCGGATCAAAGCCTCTAACCCTTTCTTTGACGTTATGTTTCGGCATACATAGGTCATTAGCACATGTAATACTTGAGGTTTTGCAACTATATATGTTCTTTCATTGTTGGAACGCGACATTCCCAGTCTGTTTTAGGACCCGTTTTCGTTGAGTTGATGGAAATATAGACAAGGTGGATCTGGGATGGTAAATTTTCAGAGTCGAGGATGTGAAAGATATGTTTTTAACTTCGCATCCTCCACTCGCTCCATTATTAAGTTGGGAACAATTAAAACTTGGAACCAGTATTAGGTGGCGGTAGAACGAGTGGTGAGGAGGAGCTGCCTAAAATGGGGAATGCGTGGTGAGAGGTTTGGTGCCAGAAATGCCATGTTGAGGCTGTGTGCAACAGAGGCTGCACTGTTGTGTCTCTTGTTGCGTACGAATGAATGATCTGCATCATTGGCTGCACTGTTGTAGTGGAGTTTGGGGTGGACCTAAATAATCTCCTACCGTTGCTATTTTGTGCAGGAGGAGGCATGCAGCTGCTTAATTTCAGCGAGGCATGTGCAAACTATACAGTGGGAGGAACAGCCCAGGATTGCTACGTACACTTCAAACCGATGATTGTGTGGGTCGTGATTAGTGTTAGTTGTTTGATTAATTGCAGAGGTGAACGATAGTGCATTAAAACCAAACAGGTTAAACTAACGGTGGTTAGTGACCAAAAATAATATCAAACACCTGTAAAATGTCATTAACCCAGAAAAGAGGAAGGCGATGTGAGAGAGATATACCCCCGCCTGAGTTCATCATTTCTCCCTAGCACTCCCCTTTTCTCTCCGACTCCCGTTCCCTCTCTAATTGATTCCTTTCAATTTTCCCCCAATTCCAATCTCCACTCAAGTCAATTCTGTTAGACTAAATACAATTACGACTCATATTTAATTTAGGGTGAGAAATACATACCGTTGATGTCCATGGTTGTTGCCATTGCTACAAGTACTTGAACGAAGATGTAACGAGGATGAAGGTCTTCTGCTAGTCACCAGCTATGCTTCTTAATGGGCAGAACTGAATGCTTGTAGATTATGATGGTGATAGCAGGGACCCTAACCTCTTATTTATACTAGTTCTAGTCTCAAGAAGACCTCCCATAAAGGTTTTCCCTGAGAACCTAGACTTTGTACACAAGAATCCTAATGCATCATAGTTTAGGATATTCATGTTATCCAAACAATGGATTCCTAATCCAATAATAAATACACTTTCTCATTGGATATCTAGGATGGTTCTTTTCCTAATCCATGTCATAATCGAATAGATACTTAATGATTCCTTGTTACTCTAGTATAACTAGTAATTAGTCCAATCTATTCTTACAATCTCCCACTTGGACTATTACTGGTTATAGAAGAAAATCATTACTGTACAATATCATGTTCTCATACAACCAACTTAAGTGTGCACCAGAATAAGGAAAAGTCTCAAAATCCATTAAGCACGGTCAAGATGCAGTTACTCATACAGAGCAAGGAAAGGAATACATTTTAATCAAAATGCAGCACTTCCAAACCACAATATAAGTACCTACATCCCACATATGCCACTGAAGACAAATGATGCAGTATATGAACAATGTGTATTACAAGAAGATCATATACCTGGATGGTCCAACTGAATGTTTCTAAAGAAACTCAAGCATAACTAAACACTGATGGCCTTAATGCTTGCACTTAAAACCAAATAACATGTTAACTGTAAATACAAGACCATCTGATATCAAGGCAATTCACAGGAATTTCTTAAATTTGCAATAACTGTAACATCAATGAAATACCTCGACTTTATTGAAAAAACAGAAGTCAAAAAATACATAGAATGTGATATGCATCACAAAAACCAAAAATACAAGAACTCAGTAGACACAAAACTAAAGTTTGCATTTTTGCTCATAGCTAAAAAACTCCCACTGAACTTAAGTACCCAACTTATCTGAAATTCCCATGTTCTCTGCATGTTTTTTGAAAACTATCCCTGATAAGGCTTTGGTAAAGGGGTCTGCTAGCTGGGAATTTGTGTCAACACTCAAAACTTCTATCTCCCCACTTTTAACTCTTTGCCTTACACTATAATACTTAAGATCAATATGTTTTGAGTTCCCTGATCTCTTGCTGTTCTTGCTGAAGAACACTGCTGCTTCATTATCACAATAAATCTCAAGTGCCTCAGAAACAATGTGACTTAAAACCTCGGTCTGCATCAAAAAATTTCTGATCCAAAGTGCTTCACACACACCTTCATAAATTGCAATAAATTCGGCTTGCATTGTAGATGTTGTTATCAGACCTTGCTTCATGGTTTTCCATGCAATGGCACCTCCTGCAAGCATGAACACGTATCCACAAGTTGATTTCTTTGAATCTGGATAGTTTCCAGCAAAATCTGAATCAGTATATCCAACAAGTTTTAATTCTTTCACTTGTCTATATACCAGCATATGACCCTTAGTTCTTTGCAAATACCTCAGCACTTTCTTTCCAGCCACCCAATGCTCATGACTCGCATTAGACTGAAATCTTGATAAAATTCCCACTGCAAAGGATAGATCAGGTCTTGTGCAGGTTTGAGCATACATGAGACTTCCCACAAGCTCTGCATAAGGTTTAGCTTCCATATTGGTATCCTGTGCTCTAGAAGTTTTTCTTTTGGTGAGCCTGTCACCTTTGGACATGGGAACTTCACCTTCAGCACAAGACTCCATACCAAATCTCTTTAGTACCTTGGTAATGTAATTTTTCTGAGATAATCCCAGTATCCCTTGTGCCCTATCTCTCTTAATTTCAATCCCTAGTACATATGATGCTTCACCTAAATCTTTCATGTCAAAATTATTTGACAGAAAGATTTTGGTCTCTTTCAACAGTTTCATATTACTGCTAGCCAATAGAATGTCATCAACATAAAGTACTAGAAAAATGAATTGACTATCAACTGTTTTGAGATAGACACATTCATCAACAAGATTTTCTGAAAAACCAAAAGATGAGATCACAAAATCAAACTTCCTATACCACTGCCGGGAAGCTTGCTTCAGACCATAAAGAGATTTTCTTAATCTACAAACCAAATCTTCTTTTCCTGCTTCAATAAATCCTTCTGGTTGCTTCATATAAATTACTTCATCCAATTCTCCATTTAAAAAGGCTGTCTTCACGTCCATCTGGTGTAGCTCCATGTTGAACTGAGCTACTAGGGCCATGATGATCCTAAATGAGTCTTTTGTAGAAACTGGGGAAAAAGTCTCATTGTAGTCAATGCCCTCCTTCTGAGTGAATCCTTTTGCAACTAATCTAGCTTTGTATCTCTCAATATTTCCCTGTGCATCTATCTTCTTCTTAAACACCCACTTGCAGCCTATAGGTTTTCGTTCAGGGTCAGGTTTAACCAATTCCCATACTTTATTTTTGTCCATGGACTGTGTTTCCGGGTGGCTCGTGGCCCCTTTAGCGGGTTGCACGGCTCCAGAAATAGCGGACTTCCCTGTACTCCGAGTTTTCCTGTGTAAAGAACAAACACGTCAAAGAGGCGTCCCCGGGTTTACCGAGGGAAGCCACTCCGATGCTTAAGTTAGACACTGTCAATTAAGCATAAAACTCGGGAATAGTCAAGAAGTTTTTTTCGTCCCTTTATGGGGAGGCATGTGCCGGTATTTATAGTGGCATTGAAGGCAGCATTCCTGTCCCTTTCCAATGTGGGAGTAGTTTCCCTTGCTTTACTTAGTTTTATGGCGAATTGGGCCCAGACAAAGGGCCCAGAGTGGCTTCACATTTAATTGTAACCCGGTAAAGGTGAAATATTAGGTTCCACCTATAAACAAGTCCCCCAAGTCCTCAGTCAAGGGGTACGCTTGGGTGGGGACTTAAAATCGTTTCTTTACCGGGTTACAAAGTTAGCAACCAAACCCGGGGTACCCAGTCCCCCAAGTCCGTACGCAAGCGTAACCCGTAGACACTCTGTACGTTGAGAATTCAAAACGACGTCTCCGGGTTGTAGTGGGGGGAAATTGAAGAGTCTTCAGTTTGAAGTGGGGGAAAACGAAAAGTTTTCAGTTTTGAAGTGGGGAAACTGAAAAGTTTTCAGTTTTGGGACGCGGCATGCACGACACGTGTCGATTTTCTCGAAAAACCGAAACGTCCCTTCAGTGTACGTCTCTAACTGTATAAATAGGGGTTGAAGGTGACAGTTTTGTCTCACCTCCAAACCCGATAACTTTTTCGTGCTTTTGCTGTCACTTTCTTTTGTCGCTGTTCCTTTTGATTCTCAATCTCAAATCGATCCCCAAAAAATTGGTGCTCTCGTTGAGAGTCGAACTCAAGTGCCTCACGCTTACCAAATGGACGCCAGCCAGACTTGCTAAGGTAATAACCCCAGTAGGGAATCCTCCGGGTTATATAAACCCGCGAATTTTTGACAGTGCATACATCAAGCCCGCTATCCTCCCACCCGCTTGACAATAGGTGATCTCCATTTGACATGAAATATTGCAAGCCTTTCACGGCCTTATTTCATGGTCAAAACTTGTCAAGCTCCGATAAATCTCCGATAAATCTCCGATAATCTCCATTTGACATGAAATATTGCAAGCCTTTCACGGCCTTATTTCATGGTCAAAACTTGTCAAGCTCCGATAAATCTCCGATAATCTCCATTTGACATGAAATATTGCAAGCCTTTCACGGCCTTATTTCATGGTCAAAACTCGGCAAGCTCCGATAAATCTCTGATAATCTCTGGTAATCTCCATAACTTGAAATATTGCAAGCCTTTCACGGCCTTATTTCAGTCTTTGAAAGTCTTAACGGACCCATACAGCCCTAGCGGCACTATTTTTACTTGCATGCCAAACCGGCATTATATGTGTAAATTTTATCACATTTGCATATTTTGCATCAGATTACCGTGTTATTTGGCAGGAAGCCCTCGGAAGTCCTAACGGACCCGTAAAGCCTTACCGGCCCTATCTTCACTTTATAATGTTAACATGCCAACCCGGCACTATATGTGAATTTCGTCAACACTTGCAGGTTATGCATCGGGTTGGAATTTCTAACGGATCCATAAAGCCCTAGACCTTTAAAGCCTTAGCAACACTATCTTTATTCACACAGAAAACCGGCGTTATATGTACATTTTTGTACTTATCAGGTTACCGTGTTTTGGCACAGGAAGGATTGCGAGAAGGAAAAATTTTATTACTTCAAAAATATCGATTACAAAAAAAGTAGCAAACCGCTACAGGTAGACTAATCTCATAGAAATGAAAAATATCCTAAGGCTCCGTTGACGACCCCCTACCCCGGCCAGTGCTAGAACCGCCACGACCTCCCCGGGGCTGTATAATGAACTGACCCCTACGCAGAGGTGGCCGATTCCTAGGACCACCCACAATCCCACCACGGGAAGCACCTCTCCCGGCTGCTGAAGAACGAACTGGGGGACTCCGAGCCGGGTTCGCAGGAGCCCTAGGGTTCGCAGCCACGGCAGGAGTCGACCGGGAGGTGCCTGCAGCCTCGTCGGGTCTAACATGACCTTGATGACCGTCATAACCCGCCTTGTCCAGCCAGCCTTGGCGAATACCAGCGCTAACTATTTCGGCACGAGCCTCGGCCCTGGCCGACCGCAGCTTCAGGTCAAACTCTGCGCTCGCCAGAAACTCGGAGACCGCTAAGTCCTTGGCCCGGGAAACTGCCTGGAGCAAGTCTCCTTTTTGTTGCTCCAGGGAGGTGACCTGTTGCTGCAGCCCCTGGTTTTGCTCGGTCAGCTGGGCTATCGCGGCGTCTTGAGCACACCGGTCCTCCCGGTGACCTTCGATAACATTCTCCAGTTCAGAGTTCTTGGCCACCAGGTCTGCTATGTGTTCTTCCGCCTCGGCCAACTTCGCACTCGACGCGATCGCTGATGCGCTTGCGAATTCCCGGACCCGAGCCAGGTTTTCTTCGCTTGCCGTCACCTGGTCCCGGGCGGCCCGGAGATCATCCCTGAGGACTCTCTCTCGCTCGGGGATGCCTTCGGTTATGAGCCGGTCAGTCGCCAAGTACGACAACCTGACAGCCTACACAAATAAAACAACGGGTTAGTACAAGGAAACAAAAACAAAAAGATAACGAGTTACAGCAGAAGACTAACTTACCCGCATCAGCTTCTCCTGCGCCCTCCGGGCTACAGTCAACGGGTCCTCGTGCTCCAGGACATAGGAGTCAGCGGCGCAATTCTTCAAGTCCGCTACCATCCTTTCGATGGCCACGTCCGCCATTTCCCCGCTCGCCAACTCCTCCATTATCTCGTCAGTATCCCGGTGCTGCTTTCTCTCCCTCCTCTCTTTCCTCTCCTTCCTCCTCTTTTTCCTCTCGGACCTTGCCGAGCTGGATGCCTCCCGGGTGCGTTTGTGGGAGGGGACGGGTTCCACTTCATGCACTTCGTCGCTCCCGTTACTCCCCTCAGGGTTCTCACTCGCCACCCCTTCGAAACCGACAACTTCTTCACACCCGTCGTCATCCTCTTCGGTAAACTCCTCCTCACCCGGGAGCACAGACGAGGGAACCGCGCTCATCACCGGTTCTTCAATCTCTTCATCGGCGAAGGTAAATTGAGTCACCGGTTCTTCAATCACCGGGTCTTCCGCCACCTCCGCGGGGCTCCCCACAATCTCTTCATCTAACTCCTGGTACATCTCCGTGCCAAGTACCTCAGCAAGGTACCCGGGGATCTCGTTGAAGTGCAAGGTGTCCACGAGGAATTTCTCAGTATCCCCTTGCTCTGCTTCTGGGCGCAGGAAAGCCGCTTTCGTGGTCAGGTTAATGTCGTATAATTGACCATCCGTTGCTTGTGTCCGGATCCCGGCCCAAACAGCCTTATCTTCAAACCCGTCGTATATTCCCGGGTTCTTCCGCTTCGTAAACTCCATTGGAAGAAGAGCTGCAGAAACACATATAACCCGTTACACAAGAAGCATTTAACAATAAAAGTTGAAGGAACACGAGACAAACCTGGGAGCTCCATCAACCGGCACCTGCTGTACACATACAGCCTACAAAGCCGGTATGAACTCCGGTCATCTTGACCCCGGAAGGCCCATAGCATCCTCCGGATCCTCTTCTCCATCACCGGCTCCAGAGGAATATCGGGAACGTCTGCAACACAAACAACATAATTATAACCCGGGATAGAGAAAAGAAAGAAGAATCCGGAGAGAGAAGGACTCACTCATCAGTGGCTGGAAGTCACCCGGTACTTGAAACGCGTATCCCGGGTCTTGAAAGTTTCTTATCAAGAAACTTTTCTCCCTCCAGGTCCGGCTCACGGAGGTTGGCAGGTCCTCGACGATCTTCTTGAAAACCGCTTTGGACTTCAGTTGGATGGTCCCGCTGAAACCCGCCTTCCGGGAGTACTCGGCCCGGTACATGGCGTGTAACTCGTGATAGGTTGGCATCTGCTGCTTCAGCACCTTGTACATAACGCACAACCCGAGTAGCTGCCTCCACATGTTCGGTCCAACTTGCCCGATTGCGAAGTTGCTCGCAGCCAAGAGGTACTGCACCTCTACCTTCAGCGGGAGTGACAGGCCGCAGCGTAGCTGATACTCGTGGCACAGCGTCCACCCATCCCCGGGAGCGAAGAACTGGTCCTCGGGTTCTAGAGGCCGTATTTCTACAGACTCGGGGATTCTCCAGTTGCTCCTTAGCTCCACGATCTCCTCCGCTGTCAGTGAGTACCCGGGAGGGTCAAGAGCGGTCCCATCAGTGAAGGTTACGGAGGCAAACTCGGGGACGTGAGTGTCCATTGTTTCGTTGGCCATCTGCAAAACAAGAAAACACGGGGGCGTCAACAAAACCCAGATAACCCGGCGTCACGAAGCTAAATTCCCAGACGCAGAAACCCAGAAAACGTTCCTGGGAACCCAGAAACAGTACACATCGTCCCAAAACAATCAAAAAAGAGGGAAGAAGAAACAGTACCTTACTTTTGAGGGTTTGAAGGGGTTTTTGGGGATCGATTTGAGATTGAGAATCAAAAGGAACAGCGACAAAAGAAAGTGACAGCAAAAGCACGAAAAAGTTATCGGGTTTGGAGGTGAGACAAAACTGTCACCTTCAACCCCTATTTATACAGTTAGAGACGTACACTGAAGGGACGTTTCGGTTTTTCGAGAAAATCGACACGTGTCGTGCATGCCGCGTCCCAAAACTGAAAACTTTTCAGTTTCCCCACTTCAAAACTGAAAACTTTTCGTTTTCCCCCACTTCAAACTGAAGACTCTTCAATTTCCCCCCACTACAACCCGGAGACGTCGTTTTGAATTCTCAACGTACAGGGTGTCTACAGGTTACGCTTGCGTACGGACTTGGGGGACTGGGTACCCCGGGTTTGGTTGCTAACTTTGTAACCCGGTAAAGAAACGATTTTAAGTCCCCACCCAAGCGTACCCCTTGACTGAGGACTTGGGGGACTTGTTTATAGGTGGAACCTAATATTTCACCTTTACCGGGTTACAATTAAATGTGAAGCCACTCTGGGCCCTTTGTCTGGGCCCAATTCGCCATAAAACTAAGTAAAGCAAGGGAAACTACTCCCACATTGGAAAGGGACAGGAATGCTGCCTTCAATGCCACTATAAATACCGGCACATGCCTCCCCATAAAGGGACGATAAAAACTTCTTGACTATTCCCGAGTTTTATGCTTAATTGACAGTGTCTAACTTAAGCATCGGAGTGGCTTCCCTCGGTAAACCCGGGGACGCCTCTTTGACGTGTTTGTTCTTTACACAGGAAAACTCGGAGTACAGGGAAGTCCGCTATTTCTGGAGCCGTGCAACCCGCTAAAGGGGCCACGAGCCACCCGGAAACAGACTGAATTTCATCTTCCATGGCCTTTTTCCATTCATCAGCCTCATTACCTTCAACAGCTTTATTGAAGGTTTCTGGATCATTGTCGTTTGAAAGATTTTTCTGAACTTCTTTTTCTTGCAGATAAACAATGTAGTCTGAATCTTCCCCTCCCCCATATTTTGGTTTCCTTGCTCTCTGTGACCTTCTAAGTGGAGGGTTTGGGACAATTGGTTCTGCAGGCTGATTTAGGGGCTGATCTCTTTCAGTTTGTTCATTCTCTAAAGGTAAGTTATTTTGTTCAACTTGATCATCCTCAAGGTCTATGGCTTGATCAATTAATTGATCTTCTGTATCATATGTTTCTTGAGGATTAATTTCTGTGTAGCTATCCTGAACCATAGGGAGTGTTTTCTGAACATTTTCATTAATCACAATTTCCTCGAATTCTGAAGATAAATCTTCAAAAACTGTATTGTGTATGCTTTCATCCAAGAATTTGACTTGATGAGTTTCAAAAATTCTTGGTGAATGATGAGCTGCATAAAGCTTGTAGCCTTTGGATTTTTCAGGATACCCTATGAAGTAACAGCTTACAGTTTTAGGATCAAGTTTGTTAATGTTTGGATTGTAGATCCTAGCTTCTGCAGGGCAACCCCAAACATGGCAGTGGTGTAGGCTTGGTTTTCGGCCACACCAAAGTTCAAAAGATGTTTGTTGTCCTATTGCCTTGCTAGGTGATCTATTGCAAATATAATTTGCTGTTCTTAATGCCTCACCCCACAAAAACCTAGGTAAACCTGTTGTGCACATCATACTTCTAATCATATTCAAAAGGGTCTTATTCTTTCTCTCAGCCACACCGTTTTGTTGAGGGTTATGAGGTGTGCTATATTGAGCTTTAATGCCTTGTTCTTGAAGAAATAAGGCAAAAGGACCTCTGTGTTGACCAGCCTCTGTGTACTTCCCATAGAATTCACCACCTCTGTCAGATCTAACATTCTTTATTTTCTTTTCTAGTTGTTTTTCTACCTCAGCTTTATAAATCTGAAAAGCTTTAAGGGCTTGAGATTTCTCAGAAAGTAGATAAACATAACAATATCTAGAAAAGTCATCAATGAAGGTGATGAAGTACACGTTTTCACAAATTGTTTGTGTTCTAAAGGGGCCACAGATATCAGTATGGATCAGTTCTAAAAGTGTTTGGCTTCTGTATGCAGTTTTATTTCTTAAGTTTGTTATTTTCCCCTTAAAACATTCAACACAGTCTTCCAGATCAGAAAAGTCAAGGTCATTTAAGATATTGTTCTTTACTAAAATTTTCAGCCTCTCTTTAGATATGTGGCCCAATTTTCTGTGCCAAAGATATGCAGACTTTTCATTGTTTTTAGTTCTTTTAACACCAATTAAAGTGTTACTCAATGTGTTACTGTTTTCAACAAGAGATATTTCTTGTTGAACTGGAGAACAATTTAACTGAAGATAATCATTGTTTATAACACCAGAACCAATCTGAAGAGAATTCTTAAAAATTGTAATTCCTTTATTATCAATGACAAGTCTACAACCATACTTGACTAAAAGAGATACTGAAATTAAATTCCTTCTCATGGAAGGTACATAGAGAACATTATCCAAGACTAACAACTTTCCTAAACCAAGATCTAATGTTAAGGTTCCAATAGCCTTTACTGCAACTCTACTGCCATTGCCTACACACAGGTTCACTTCATTACTTGTTGGGGTTTTCTTCCTTTTGAATCCCTGCAAGGAATTAGTTATATGTAAGGGGCTTCCAGAATCAATCCACCAAGTTTTTGGTTCAACATTAACTAAATTAACTTCTAAAGAAAAAACTGAAGTTGAGAGCTTACCCTTTTTTATTAGCCAGTTCTTAAAACCAGTGCACTCCTTTTTGGTATGACCTACTTTCTTGCAAAAATAGCATTTATATCTAAAAGGCTTATTTCCCTTGGCTGCTGAGGTAGTGGCCGAATTGTTGGGTTTGATGATGGCCTTGTTTGGTTTCAACTTGTTGTGGAACTTCTTCTTGGGTTTCTCAACAAGATTGACTGATGTGGTTGGTTCTCTCTCTCTTTTAATTCTTTCTTCCTCAACTGAACAGATGGCTATGAGCTCCTTAAGTGACCACTTCTCCTTTTGTGCATTGTAGCTAGTCCTCAGCTGACTGTATGAATTAGGAAGGGAATGCAGTGCAGTGTGCACTACATAATCATCTGTATTTCCCATATCTAACTCTCTTAGCTGTGCATTAATGTTAATGAGCATCATGATATGCTCCCTAACATTACCATTACCATCATACTTAGTTTCCTGAAATTGTTTAGATAGCCTTGCAGCTTCAGCTTTATCACTTTCTCTGTACATGTCCTGTATTGCACAGATGAAATCAACAGCCAACTCAGGTTCCTTAATGCTACCTCTCACTGTGTCTGAAAGAGTGTTCCTAATCACAGTTTTAGCCATCTTATTTGCTTTCCACCACTCTTTAAAAATTTTCTTATCCTCTTTAGTGCTTTTATCAGTCAGCTCTGCAGGCTGTTCTTCAGTTAGGCAGAGATCCATATTTTGGTTCATGGCTAGGTAGAACTCTACTTGAACTTTCCATTTCTTGAAGTTATGTCCAGTCAAAAGCTGGATGGTGTTGAGGGTCACAGATGGGATACCTAAGGAGCAAAAAACAAAAATTTGTTTAATTTTTCTTGTCTTTATAAGGTTTTAGTGTTTTGAATGTCTTATTCTTTTCTGTGTCTTATGGGATCAGAAATAAAAAACACAGGCCCAAAAACATTCATACAACAAGCAATATCACTCAATATGCATAACATGTGAATCATGAAAGCCCTTAACCAAAAAATAATATTATGCCACACTTTTGAGCTGAAAACATAATATTCTGCAGTTCTGTATCAATATGCCATAGCTTTTGAATTCAAGTTATTCAAAGAAAACAAATAACATCTTTAGACAGAAATTTGATTTCTAAGTATCCAAATTTGAAGTCAACAGACATGCATATTGCTATCTTTATTGTTTTGAAATCACACAGACACTCCTTTGGGAGATTTGCTTGAAGCATGGTTTTAAAACACAAGATACAAGTTTGAATTTGTACTGGATGTTCTCAGCAAGAGTTAAAGAAAAAATTGCTTTATGCAATATTTTCAATTACACCTACAGAAAACACAAATCCAATTGAGCTTGATAAAACTTTATTTCATATAAGAAACTAAGCTCTTTTGTATCTGCAACAATTAATAATGCCTAAAATTTTGGGAGAGTTTCTTTATGCATTCATATTCAGTGTCACAAATACATCGACCAACACAGAATCAATCATGAACAGACATAGAAAAGTAAGTTTCCTCCGGCCATCCCAAGACTACCCTAACCTAATTGCACACCGGGAATGCATCTAGGGTTCTCGCAGACAATTAGAACATCATTGGAATCGAAAAACAAAAAATTTTTCAGAAAAACTCTAACCTTTGCTTTCTTTATGCTACTGCAATTTCTTAAACGCGGAAGCATGATTCTTAAGTGCAGCAACCTTCTTAATCCCATGAAGAACAGAACGCGCTTCTCAAATCCCAAACCCAAGCTCAGCCCCTTCTACGATATCAAAAACCTATCTGCAGGTTTTTCTAAAGTTGGGCCGGGTCTTGGGCTTGGACATGCGCTGATCCATGGGTTTTTTTTTTTTTTATTTTAAGCAAAAATTGACTGAAAAGAGTTTTCGTAAAAAAAAAAAACTTGATGAGCCGTAGCTCTGATACCAATTGTTAGACTAAATACAATTACGACTCATGTTTAATTTAGGGTGAGAAATACATACCGTTGATGTCCATGGTTGTTGCCATTGCTACAAGTACTTGAACGAAGATGTAACGAGGATGAAGGTCTTCTGCTAGTCACCAGCTATGCTTCTTAATGGGCAGAACTGAATGCTTGTAGATTATGATGGTGATAGCAGGGACCCTAACCTCTTATTTATACTAGTTCTAGTCTCAAGAAGACCTCCCATAAAGGTTTTCCCTGAGAACCTAGACTTTGTACACAAGAATCCTAATGCATCATAGTTTAGGATATTCATGTTATCCAAACAATGGATTCCTAATCCAATAATAAATACACTTTCTCATTGGATATCTAGGATGGTTCTTTTCCTAATCCATGTCATAATCGAATAGATACTTAATGATTCCTTGTTACTCTAGTATAACTAGTAATTAGTCCAATCTATTCTTACAAATTCTTCTTGTGATTATGATTTCGGGAAATTTGAAATTTCTTAGCTCCAGAGGTTTTGGGCGTAGGTAGATTCTGGGCTCTTGATTCGGAAGATTGGTTTAGAAGGTTTCGAATTCGTTACTGGGTTATAGTGCTGCGAAATTTAGCTCTGCAGTTATTTCCTCATCAATGAACACTAATTTCAGATTTCTTCTTCCTTCAACCTTCTGGTACGTTGTGTTGACTTTTTTCTACTGTTTTACCATGTTAATATTTTTTTGGGTTTCAATTATACTTAACGGTGTCGGCTTTGGAGTTAGGGTCATGCAAAAGTTGGATTAAATCAATGGCTGAGATTACATTATCACAGATCGTTCACTAAACCTCGATGTATACAAGAATTTTTGGATTAATTGAACTTGTATTGCTATGTGATCAATGTTTTGTCTATTATCAAATGATATTGTTACGATACTTCTTTTATTTATTTTTTTGAAGAAATGTAAACCTTTATATAATAATAGCCGATCATTGTAATCATGAGAGATATCAGTGATGGACAATATGTCCTCACACGCCTCCCTGTCCACATCTCTGCTATTAAATGACTATAAATCGAAAAGAGTTCAAATGCAACTTACTCCTACCTTCATCTAGAAGCCTCGATACCTCATTAAGGCCAATCTCAAGAAGAAAACAACCACACCCAACACTGTATACCAAAATCGTTGGCATATATGCAGGGTAACCTCCTTGTTATATTGACAACAAGAAATCAATGATGTTAAAACCGACAGTCCCTGGACATGACACAAATCATGACTCTACAAAAACTGCTAACGACACCAACCAACAGACACCTAATGCCCTCGCCTAAAAAGGAGGGACGTAAAACAACACCAAAACCATCCTAAAAAACAAAAATAAACAAGCATGGACCTAGGCCCAAAGATCTCAGACCCAACAAAAGCACACCACCGCCATGCCACCACACCAGCCCAGATCCAAAAGGGATGGATGACTAGACCTCACGCCACAAGCCTTCGCCACATCCCTCTCCACCACCATAGCCACCACAGCTCCAACAATGTTAAGAAATTACCCCTACTGATTTGAAATGTTGCACTAAGGAACCAAAGAGAAAGGAAATGCACGAGATTTTCATTGATGCCTGCAACTGCTACAAACGCAACTACAAATAGCTATGCTAAACGCCAAGCTACCGACTTTGGCCACATGTCGACTCGACACTGGTCCAATTCAAAACACAATTAACCCTAATTAATGGCTACTTAACTAAAACCGTATTTAACAGAAAATAGGCTTTCCTAGAGCAACTAGGTAAGCCCACAATAGCGAATTCTCTTAACAATTCCACCTCCTACAGATCAAGCTTGTCCTTAAGCTTACGAAATCAAGCTGGGCAGAAATCTGGAAATCGAGCAAGGTTGTCATCAGCTTCTTCCCAGGTGACCTCCTCAGCTGGTGCTCCAACCCATTGAACCAGCCACTTGGTGACAACAACATTGCCTTTTTTGAAGATGGTTCTACTGAGGACCTTCTCAGGGTAGCATCTCGGATTATGAGGATCAACGTTAGGACTTTAGGAGGGAGATCAGCAGCTACTACGACTTGATCTCCAACTTTCTTCTTCAGAAGTGATACATGGAACACCGGATGGATCTTAGCAGAAAGTGGCAGCTTCAGCTTATAAGCAACTGAACCAATTTTCTCCTTCACCATGTAAGGACCATAGAACCTAGGAGTGAGCTTATGATTGTACCTCTTATGGAAAGAGTGCTGTTTGTAAGGCTGCAACTTCAGATAAACCCAATCTCTAACCTGAAATGAACGTTCAACGTGCCTCTTGTCATAATTCAGTTTCATTCTGACCTGAGCTACCTGCAAATTCCTCTTTAAAACCAACAATAGTTCATGTCTACTTTTGTAAGGCAGGAACATATGCCAAGATTTCGGTTGTAGCTGGTCAGATGGACCCTCCCGAATAGAGCAGGTCAAGGGACATTCTCCGATAGAGCTGGTCAATGGACCCTCTCGTGGATTCGAGCTGGTCAGTTGTTTTCTCGTGGTCATGGTGATATTATACCCCACTTTCTTAATTATGGATTTGAGCCAAGAGAATTGATATATGTATTTAATTTGATTGTTTTCTAATGGTTGCGTGTATAAGGAATTATTGGAAAATCAAAGGGAGAGCATTAAAGAAATTTGTCTTTACATATTTGATTTGTGTCCACTCACGCTAATGTTTTTCCCTGTGCCATTCGTTTTCAAATGTCCAGTGTTATAGGGTTCCTGAGAGGAGGTCGCGCGTACCAAAGTCGGAGCATAGTCAATTAATCGGTTGTTGCTTGCATATTGATTTAGGTAGAACTTCCATGTACTCCAACTTAGATAGTTGAATAGGTTAGTGAAGCGTAGATGTGACTTGGGGAGAAGGATGGTTCCAGGAGTTGGGGGTTGATTTAAATTATTCATGGAAGTGTTGAGTTAGTTTGTAGGAAGGGTTGTCCATTTCAAGGGGGTTTCGGTAAGAAGTTCCCTTGAGGTGGTCCCTGTAGGATTTACTTCGGGTTAAAGGAGTTTAACCCGGGGTGGGTCCTAACATCTTATGCAGCTGAGTCCCTTATGCCTTGAAGAAAGCCTCCCAGAAATGGCTCAGGAATACTGGATCCCTATCAGTGATGATGGTTTGCAGACCATGTAATCGAAAAATGTTCTGAATTAACATTTGAGTAATGGTGGAAGCAGTGTATGGGTGTGACAGACGTATGAAATGGGAAAATTTGGTGAACCTGTCAATGACTACCATGATCACAGATTTACCACTTGAGATGGGTAATTCTTCCACAAAATCCATGGAGATATCTCTCCAGGCTCCCTCCGGAATTGCATTAAGTTGTAACAAATTCAGTGGATTCACAGTCTCATAATGATTCTGCTAACAGATGTGGCAGTCAGCTACAAATTTTTTGACATCCCTATGTACCCCAAGCCAAGTAAAAGACATGGTTACTCATTTCTCAGTCATGTGCACATTAGCATGCCCTCCACTGAATCCCTCATAGAATTCTGCAATGATCTTAGTCCTCCATTCCCCCTTGGGACAAATATCTTGCCTTTGTATAGCAGTTGTGAACCCACCAAAGTATACTACGGGCTTGAATTGATGCCTTGATGTATTTGAATAATCAAGTGTGCTCCTTCCCTGTCTAACAAACATGCTGCCTTGATTTCCTCAATATAATTGAACACGGGGAGGAAATTTCTGTGATGGCATTCAATTCACCAATGATGGTGATCCTATCAGCTCTTCTAAGGTTAACCTTTCCTTTCTGAATAGAGCATCAGGCGCCATATTATGTTTTTCTGCCTTGAATTTGATGGAATAGTCATAACCAGCCAACTTCAACAACCACTTCTGCTGTGTTAGAGTGGTGATTGTTTACTCTAGGAAGTATTGTATGGTCATATGGTCAGTGTACATAGTGAAGTGTTTTCCCAACAAGGTCTCCAATGCTACACAGCATAGACCACAACCATCATCTTTTATCATACACTGGCATGGCAACATGCCTGGGTGCTAAGGCTTTACTGAGGTAAGCAATTAGATGTTGTTCTTGTGTGAGCATAGCCCTAATGCCAATGCCTGAAGCATCACGTTCCACATAAAACTCTTTACAAAAATCTGACAGTGCCAATACAGGGGTCTGCATTAGTGCTTGCTTCAAAGCTTCAAACGTTGTTACTGCCTCAGGAGTCCATATGAAAGCTCCAAGTTTCATCATATCAATACGTGGCTTGGCTATGCTGCCAAAGTGTTTCACAAACTTTCTGTAATAGCCTGCAAGACCCAAGAAACCCCTTAGTTCCTTAAGGGTGTTTGGTCTCTCCTAATTTTGAATGGCCTCAATTTTCTTAAGGTCAACTGTCTAATATAATATGGCCGAGATATTCCACCTTATCCACCCCAAAACTACATGTGCTCATTTTCACCTTCAAAACATGTTGTAATCTGCTAAACACTTGTTCCAAGAGAGTTAGATGTGCATCCAAGTTTGGACCGTAAATTAATATGTCATCAAATAATACTAGGACTCCATTCCTCAACAAATCCCTCAAGGCATCATTCATGTTGGCCTGAAAAGTAGCTGGTGCATTGGTCAAATCAAATGCCATAACCAAGAACTCATAGTGTACATTATGTGTACGAAATGTTGTCTTACTCACATCCTCTGGTCTCATTCTAATTTGGTGATAACCAGACATCAAATCTAGTTTAGAGAAGACTGTAGAACTCATCACTTCATCTAACAGTTAATCTACCACACGTATAGGGTATTTGTTCTTTATTGTGACTGCATTCAAAGCCCTGTAATCCACACATAACCTCCATGTACCATCTTTCTTTTTTACTAGCAACACAGGTGAAGAGAAAGGGCTAGTACTTGGCCTAATCACTTCATTGTCAAGATGTTCTTGCATAATTTTTTCTATTTCATTCTTTTGAAAATGAGGGTATCTATAGGGTCTGACTGAGACTCGTAGAGTGTTTGGTAATAACTCAATTTTGTGGTCATGATCCCTGACTGGTGGAATAGTGGTAGGTTTCTGAAAAATTACTGCATACTTGTCAATTAGTGCTTGTATTTTTGGATGAATGATTTAACCTACAATTGAATGTAACTGAGGCTCCATAATAGCTGCTACTTGCAACATCATGACTTCCTTTTCCTTCCTTATCAATCTGGTCATTGCCAGCCAATGACTGCAGATGAAGGTTGTATCTTACCATGTAAAAGTACTCCCTTTCAGCAACACTGAACTTCATCTTCATGGTATCAAAGTTTCATAAGATATCACCAAGTATTCTAAGCCAACTGGCCCCTATAACCACTTCGTTACTAGAAATAGGTAACACAAAGAAGTCAGCTACAAACTCGAACTGCTGCAGTTTAATAGAGATGTTCACTTCCCCAGTGGTATGTACCACTGCACCACTAGCTAACGTCACATTCAAGGGGGTTAGCTTATGAATCAGTGTTTTGGTATTTTTCAACGGTTGAGGGTGAATGAAATTATGTGTGGCTCCCGAATCAATGAGCACATGAGCCATTTTGTTCAAGCATCTACCCTTCAACTGCATTGTTGAATAGTCTTTACTCTCATCTGTTATTGCATGTAACCTGATTAAGGGATCCTCCAAGTTTGGTGGAACCTCCACCAATTGCTTATTAGTATCCCCATTTATAGGTTCACTTCTAGGCTCTCCTGTATCACCAACCTCACCCTCATCGTGTACGATCTCCAGAACCATCAACTGTCATTTCCTCTTACAATTATGCCCTCTAATGAAAGTAGCATCACATAAATAGCATTGGTTCCTTGCTCTCCTAGCTGCAAATTCAGCATCTGACAGCATTGTCCTATTAACACTTGTGGCATTATCACCCCTGCCTAACCAATAATTTTCCAACTGATTCCCATTCCATTGTGTTGCTAATTTAGAGCCTGAACAAGATGACACGCTAAACTTCGAAGAAGAGTTAGATGCAACATTAATAACTCTCATGTGGAAAGAACTTATGTGAGAATTTTTTATATTATCACTAATTGCTTCATAGACTTGCCAATTCACATGCTTCATAGAGAGTTTTTGGCTTCTGAACACGCACATATCCCCTAATTTCTTCCTTTAGTCCCCCAATGAAGAAAGAAATAAGTAACTTAGTAGAAAAACCAGGAGCTCTTATTGACAACTTAATGAATTCCTCCATGTAGTGATCCACCCTACCACTTTGGTTGAGCCTTCCCAATGCTGTTTGATACTCAATTCGATTATAAACATTGTACTCTCTCATCAGAAGGTCAGTTAATCCTTGTCAGGTGAGAGAGAATTCTTCCTAAAAAGTGAACCATCTATCAGAGGCCTTCCCAGTCAGATGCATAATAGCCCAAGTGAGTTTTTCTCTTCTGACATCTGATAGAAATCAAAGTACTGCTCAACCTTGTTAATCCATTCCACTGGATCACCCCCATCAAATAACCCTAACTTCAATCTCATCTGCTTCATTTTTGGTAAGGCTGGATCCACCCCTCCTTGCTAGATAATAAGATGAACTTGCAAATTTGGGTTAGCCATCTTCATATGTGGGGACATCTATGCATTGTATGGATTAGGAGGCTCATGAGGGTAGTTTGGGGTTGGGGTTGGGAAGGTATGATGATTGTGAGTTGGTGGATGGTACACTGTGGTGGTAATGGTAGCATAAGTGGGTTTGGAGTAGCCATAATGATATCCCCCTGGGCTGGGGGTGGGGTGGTAAAGTCCTGGATAAGTAAGTGGAGGCGCTGTAGAAGTTGGATAAGGTCCTGGATAGTTAAATCCACCACTAGCTGAAACTGGAACTCGCGTTAGTTGGTTATCATTGTAACCATAAATGGGTGCTAGATGTGTATGGGGGTTGTGGTGACCATAAACTGAGGGAGACATAGCAGCGTGATGGAATCCTGCAAGTATACAGGGTGGATGTAGTTTAGAAAACGGAAGAAGAAAGGGTTGTCGATCCCACGAGGATATTAGTTCAATCTAAATTATGAAATACCTAATCTAACTACTGTGAAACATACAAGAACAAGAAGCAAAATGCAACAAACACGGAAATAATGACTCAAGACTAAATGAACTTGTGATTTATGAGGATTGAGAAAGGGTTTTATAAAACTGAAAAGTAACTTGTAAATAGAAAGTAAGAGGAAAACAATTGAATTCGAAGAGAGTATGAATTCGATGATGATGATGATGAACCTAGGGTGTCGGAATCTACCACAAACAATCCTATCTACGGTTTGACACAACTAATGGATTATTATGTTCCTCCAGATAACAGTTCTCGTATCTAAGTTCAGTTACGACACTTAGACCTTAGTTCTCCTTAATCGTATGAATCTCTCCAGGTACGGCAGAGCTCGTATATCCTAATATGCAGTCTATCCAGTTACGGCATAAATTTAACACTTAGGACTCATGATGCTTTAGAAAACAGAGAACCATGCAAACTACCATTCCAGTTACGGCAACGGTATAATTCACAATTCCTAATCTCAAGAAGCTAAATAGAATTCTATTGCAGTTACGCCTCAAATCCTACTTCTGATAGCTAGATGCAAAGCCTAATGGTCGCGAATCAATAGAACTTTATCACAAGCAACAAATCAAGCAGAGATTAAGAATTTATCTAAAAAGAAACTAACAATCCATCAATTGAATATCAAAACATGTAGACAATCATGTTAGGGCTTCATCCTAGCCCTAGAAAAGAGTTTAGCTACTCATGCTTAAAGAAAACATTAAGAATCTAATTGAATGGAGATGGAGCATGGAATCGGTGGAGGACAGCAGCCTCTGGTATGAAAGTATGGTCTTGAATGATCCGATCCCCCCTTGTATGCTTGACAGAATCTCTATTTATATGGTGCCCTTTTCCTTCTTCCTTCAGACTTGGGTTTTCTCTTTAATTGCATAGCCAAAAGGAGACTTCTAAATGTCCAAGGAAACATGTATTGGACTCTCAAAAGGTCCATAATGCTGAATTAACTCGCCTGGAATTTTGCCAAGTCATTCTAGTCTTGTAAACTCGAGCTCTTCAAATGCAGTGTAGATTCGTCATTCCTGAACAGTCTGTACTAAAACGGCTATATCTCCCTCTAGGAATATCGAAATCACGAACCGTAAAATTCTATAGAAACTAGACATCCAGGCCTTTTCGTGCATATAAGGCTCACTCTCTGATTCTTCCTGGAACAGCACAGTTAAATCCCCGAAGTTGGCTGTTCTGTCACGACTGCTTCAGCTGTCAGGATTGCAAACTCCTTTCAATCCTTCGTTATCCCGTTTTTGCTTCTTTTCCTCATCTTTGCTCTTCAAACCTACAAACACACTATTTTAAGTAAATAGGCCAAAAAGAAGGAGAACTTTATACAAATATCAAGATTAAAAGGCATAGAAATATAGGAAAATACAAGCACATCAAATACCCCCAAACTTGGACTTTGCTAGTCCTCGAGCAAAACGAAAAACAGAAAACAATGACCGAACCAATCCTAATTCTTCCAACAATCACCTCAGAGAATCAAACTCAACTATACAGCTTTCAAATAACAACAATCATTAAAACAAGTCCACAAGAGCTTTCAATAAAAAGCTAATAAATCCTGATAACAACCATGCTTAAGTTGATAGCCACAACTCAATATAAATTTTCACAACCCAAATAGGCATATGACAGTTAGCTTCAACTTCAAATCTCACCAAGGATTTCACTCTCAATGAAGCACACTGATTTTCTAGGTTACACACTCATGTTTATGTGAGAGGAAGAATAAATCAAGCAAAATAGCTCACATAAAACTTTAGAAAGAAAAGGCTTTTTCTGGAAAGAAGAATTAAGAATGATCTCATGTAAGAATACCTATCACTGAACTAGAATATTGTCCCATAGGCTCACTTCTTTGACTCATCTCCGCAAATTGCCTCACACTCATCCCAGAATGATTAAGATCTTTGTTTATGGTTGTAATGGGGCTAAGGGTATTGGCTAAAAGAAACGAAGGATAGAGGAGTTCAAAGGTTCTAAGAAATCAATAGAACAACTATAAGCGAAACCCAATCTCGGCAAATCCTCAAATGTGCGGCACAACAACCTCCTTAGTAACATCTATTGAATGCCAAATTGCATTATGTTAGGCTTTTTTTCATTTTAACCATCCTTATGTTCTTTCTCTCTTTTTTCCTTCCTTTGTAACTTTCCCGAAGCATATTCCATTCAATTCCTCTAGTTTCATTGCACAACTCGTTCTTTTCTTCCACTTCTTGAAGCAACTTTGTATTATAGCTTTTACATGCCAAGCTTGGAGACGTCTCTCAGCTAGAGCTCTTTTACTGTAAGATTTTTCTTTTTAGACTAGCTCTCTTTGTACTAAAACATCTCATATCCAAGCTTCATACTCCAACTTCATGCTTCGGCAACAACAAAACACTAACCATCTTTCTTCTCAACTCCAATGTCATACCATAAAACCAAAGTGTGTCCAGTTTTTTTTTCTTTCTTTTATTTTTTATCTGGACTACCCTGTATGTTCAGAAATACTTGAACAATGACATCCCCTTTCACTGCATTTTAGCGCCTTGACCTGCAAACTCTATCTCGCCCGCCAGTATATACCACCACCCCCAAACTTGTTTTCTTCCACATATTCTCTTACTTCAATGTTGTAGTGCTCTATTAATTTCTCAGAACAAAGGTAGGATATGTGTTTAAAGGTAAAGGGTTGGGAATATGTGTTTTATGAAAGAAAAGGCTTATTAAGGCTCAAAGGGCTAACTAAAGGATAATATAATTAGGGACATAAGCTGTATGGCTATGGTGCTGATCCTAATTGCCTTAATCCTTCCCAGAATTCATGCGAGACAATGATAAGTTTCGAGAGCCAATGATGCAAGTTCTAGGACAATAATGAGATCATGTACCCTGTCTAGCAAGAAAAATCAGAACTAATGTATAACACTCTCAAGAATAGGCAGTAGGCTCAAAAACTCACATAAGGTTATACAAGTCTTTACTAACCATCATATGTTTCTCTAGACCACAAATTTCCATATTAACCATGGCTATTGTTCCAAGCATGACCATCATAAGAAAATATTAACAAAAGATTGATGTCTAGACCTAAATTAATGCTCATCATTATCATCAGCTGTATGAAAATCCAATTCATGTCTCATCCTAGGTGTTGGAAGAAACTAAAACAACAAAATAAAATTTTTTTTGAGCTGATTTTCTGTATTTTACTACCACATGTGAATCTAAATATAGAAAAACAAAAATCAAAAATCCCTTCCCCCAAACTTAGTCAAGACATTGTCCTCAATGTTAAACAATTTAGCATAGCAATGCATCAAACAAGTAAGGGATAAACACAAAAAAGAATGAAAATTTGAAAAGCAAAGATTGAGTTTAGAACTCTCTGGATGTAGCCGAAGAAGAAAGAAGGCCAAAGCATGCTCCAAGTAGAATTTTCCATGGCTGCTGCAACTTAATCACCGAATCGGACACTGAAGACAGTGTTATTCGGCCAAAATCTGCCCGGGCTCATTGCAAAGCAATGAGTCTTGTAGCTCTCGTCGAGACACATAAAATCGACATATTACAAGTCAGAATCGGACACTTCTGCCACAGATTAGCAGATGCAGTATATTACTCTTTAACTGAACTGCTGCTTCACCATTCCATCCTCGAAAACCATGGGCTGCCTCCCAGGAGCGCTAAGTTTAAAGTCTTCAGCCAGACTTAGCAACGATCAAACATAAGAAGCATCATTAAGATATAACACTTCCGTCGCCTCACCACCAAAAGACTCCAAATATGGCTTAACCCTGTGACCATTCACCTTGAATGTTGCACCACTTTTCAAGTCTTGAAGCTCCATGGCTCCATGGGGAAAAACATGCAAAAGTAGATAAGGTCCAGTCCACCTTGATTTGAGCTTACCAGGAAATAGACGAAGCCTGGAGTTGAACAACAACACCTTTGTATTTGGCACCAAGTGCTTCGGCACCAAAGCTTTATCATGAGCTATCTTTGTCTTTTCTTTGTAGATTCTTGCATTCTCATAGGATGCATTCCTTAGCTCATCCAACTCATTTAATTGAAGCTTCCTCAAAATTCCAGCTTCATTAATGTCGAAATTCAGCTGCTTTAAAGCCCAATATGCTTTATGCTCCAGCTCCACCGGAAGATGACAAGCTTTGCCAAAGACAAGTCGATAAGGAGACATGTTCAAAGGAGTTTTGAAAGCTGTCCTAGATCCTTAAGAGTCTTCGCAAGTTCGTGATCGATAGGAAGAAGCTGTGTGTTCTGTGATCGCCTCCCGTGCATAAATCTCCAAGAATTTTATTTGTGTACCTAGGCACACGAAAACAAGTTAAATACTGATTCTAAGACACAAATATTACAAAAGGAAAGCCTAAATCGAATAGGAAAAGGAAAAGAACGTCTAAACACAAAAGGAAAAGGAATCCTGTTTTCTGTAGGAAATCTGCCAGATTTGCGCACGGTCCACTTCCGTGATGATATCTCTCTGCTCCGAACTCGGAATTGCAATCCGCTTTTTGGGTTGGAAAATAGACTTATGTATCTTTCCAGTGATATAAGACACCCCTGCAAAGATGTGAAATTATCAGTTCATAATGAGCGTTGCAAAACAGTTACAGATCACACAATGAACAGAAAAAACTGGACTGATTTTTTGAACAAGTTATTGACACCAAAACGACACAAAAAATTTCCACACCAAATCAAATCAAATCAACTATAATTAGAATAGGAATTTAAAGATTAAAGTTAAACTAAATATCCCCGGCAACGGCGCCAAAAACTTGATGGAATCCTGCAAGTATACAGGGTGGATGTAGTTTAGAAAACGGAAGAAGAAAGGGTTGTCGATCCCACGAGGATATTAGTTCAATCTAAATTATGAAATACCTAATCTAACTACTGTGAAACATACAAGAACAAGAAGCAAAATGCAACAAACACGGAAATAATGACTCAAGACTAAATGAACTTGTGATTTATGAGGATTGAGAAAGGGTTTTATAAAACTGAAAAGTAACTTGTAAATAGAAAGTAAGAGGAAAACAATTGAATTCGAAGAGAGTATGAATTCGATGATGATGATGATGAACCTAGGGTGTCGGAATCTACCACAAACAATCCTATCTACGGTTTGACACAACTAATGGATTATTATGTTCCTCCAGATAACAGTTCTCGTATCTAAGTTCAGTTACGACACTTAGACCTTAGTTCTCCTTAATCGTATGAATCTCTCCAGGTACGGCAGAGCTCGTATATCCTAATATGCAGTCTATCCAGTTACGACATAAATTTAACACTTAGGACTCATGATGCTTTAGAAAACAGAGAACCATGCAAACTACCATTCCAGTTACGGCAACGGTATAATTCACAATTCCTAATCTCAAGAAGCTAAATAGAATTCTATTGCAGTTACGCCTCAAATCCTACTTCTGATAGCTAGATGCAAAGCCTAATGGTCGCGAATCAATAGAACTTTATCACAAGCAACAAATCAAGCAGAGATTAAGAATTTATCTAAAAAGAAACTAACAATCCATCAATTGAATATCAAAACATGTAGACAATCATGTTAGGGCTTCATCCTAGCCCTAGAAAAGAGTTTAGCTACTCATGCTTAAAGAAAACATTAAGAATCTAATTGAATGGAGATGGAGCATGGAATCGGTGGAGGACAGCAGCCTCTGGTATGAAAGTATGGTCTTGAATGATCCGATCCCCCCTTGTATGCTTGACAGAATCTCTATTTATATGGTGCCCTTTTCCTTCTTCCTTCAGACTTGGGTTTTCTCTTTAATTGCATAGCCAAAAGGAGACTTCTAAATGTCCAAGGAAACATGTATTGGACTCTCAAAAGGTCCATAATGCTGAATTAACTCGCCTGGAATTTTGCCAAGTCATTCTAGTCTTGTAAACTCGAGCTCTTCAAATGCAGTGTAGATTCGTCATTCCTGAACAGTCTGTACTAAAACGGCTATATCTCCCTCTAGGAATATCGAAATCACGAACCGTAAAATTCTATAGAAACTAGACATCCAGGCCTTTTCGTGCATATAAGGCTCACTCTCTGATTCTTCCTGGAACAGCACAGTTAAATCCCCGAAGTTGGCTGTTCTGTCACGACTGCTTCAGCTGTCAGGATTGCAAACTCCTTTCAATCCTTCGTTATCCCGTTTTTGCTTCTTTTCCTCATCTTTGCTCTTCAAACCTACAAACACACTATTTTAAGTAAATAGGCCAAAAAGAAGGAGAACTTTATACAAATATCAAGATTAAAAGGCATAGAAATATAGGAAAATACAAGCACATCACAGCGTTGTGTGCAAGAAGTTGGGTAGCCTTAGGCGAAAATGGAGGAGCATTACAATCCAAATGCAGTGAGCCATCAGTGCTATTATCCTTCCCCATAACACTTTTAACTCTCAAGCACATACCTGAATTCTCATCTTCGATGTGATGCAACCCTGTGAAGGACTCTTTAGATCTGGCCAAAACCGACGAGGAGGAACCTTCCTGAATGGTGATTGAGATGGAGGGACGTACTGGAGAATCGACTGACCCAAATCATACATCCTGACATGTTTAGAGAGCATAATCGCCCTTAACAAGCCACTGACGGAAAGCCAAGACATATCTAGCCCAATTTAGAGCCAATTTGTGGCATCCCCGCCGTCTAAAACACATTCGTCGCCTTAACGAGATCGCTTGAGGCCCTCCTTCACCGATTTCCCCCTTCGAGTCCAGTACCCATTCACCGACCAACGAGTCTTGTCCAATCACGACCAACAAACGCCAGCACAGCTTAAAGCCGTCACCAGCGTCGCGGCGCAGTCGGACGAGGAAGAGCAAACCACTTTTATGAAAACCCTAGTTGCGACTTCTTCGAAGCTTGCTTGTAAATTGTTTTAACTAACCCTGACCTAGCTAGCTAGGTTTATCTAAACTACGATACTTATTTTAAATAAAATCACGTGTTACTAATTATAATTTTTAAATAAAAATATCAACAAATTATCTTAAAATAAAACGTTCAAAGTTAATAGATCGATTTTGATGTGCGTAACTTTGTGCATGACATATAACATCGAACTACTTATTTTTCTCTCTCTAAGCAGCCACTCATCCAAATTGATTCCATATTATGGACAAGATATCAAGTCTAAATTTTTTAAAAGAAATAGGACTAATGACCATTTGCATAAAAAAATAAAAGTCAAACCTCATTCTAATGAAAATAAGACTTTGTAACCCAATTGAATGAAAGATACAATTACTGTGTCTAAATGCACAAATCTTCATTAAAACCATATTAAAATAATATTTTAAGGCATTTTTACCCTTGATTCTTGTATATACTTAGAGAGAGAAAATAATGGGAGAGAGGACTTTGCCGAACTCCGGTCACTGGTCGCCGGACCGATCACCAAACTTTTATCATCAGTTGCCAGAACCCGAATTCCGGTCACCGGTAATTCAGTTACTGACCCCAATAACTCAGTTCTTAGCCTTCAATAACTACCGTTAACTCGGTTACTGATACCCAATAACTCAGAATTTCTACGATTGTCGGATTCTGATCACTGGTAATTCGGTTACTGACCCCTAGTAACTCAGTTCCTAACCTCCAATAACCACTTGTAACTCGATTACTAATACCTAGTAACTCGGAATTTCTCGGAACGTCGGATTTCGGTCTCCGTATTTTCTTTGGTCACTTAGTTATTGACTCCCAATAAGCAATTACTGATCCCTAGTTTTTAGTTATCAACCCTCAATAATGATTTACTGGCCCTTAGTAACCGCGTTACTAGCCAGTAGTAATCAATATACTGACCTCAATAACCTATAGTTATTAGTTACCAACCATAATAATTTGATACTGATCCCTAGTAATGGCAAATATGATTATAACTATAAGTAGATACATCTTCATATAAATGGATATGAACTAGTGGAATCTGATGACTATGAACAGATTCAGAATCAAATAAATCATGAACACTCTTACTGTAAAGTTTCCTTAATCAATATAGTGTATGACTAAATTGAATCAGACACCATACTTTCCCCAGCAGAGTGACAATGACATAATATACTTGAGCAAGTCAACACTACTTTACAGACATGCACAAATCAATAACAAAGGGAAGAGGTGAGAAATTTATCGAACCCATAAATATCCATAGCCGCATAGCTCATCACTGCACCACCATCAACTACTTCCAGATTCTTTTATGCCTCAAAAATCAAATCTCTAGGATCACAAACCGCAACCCTAGCCCCGGCCTTCACAACCTCTAAATCCCTAACCACCTCTTCCCAGTGAAACCTTCACAATACAGAACCTCGAAGCTTCAGCTCAAACCTCTTCTAATATGACGATTGTTGTGCTGGAAAATCACTGGATCGCCTCTAAAACGGTTTCTGACCGGAGGCCGAAGGGGACCTAGATAGGAAGACAACGGTGGGGAGGAGAGATCAGAGGTCGTTGAAGTCAGAGAGGAGAGATTAGAGGTCGTCGATGTAGAGAGAGAAGAGATATGAGGTCTTCGACGTCGGAGAGTATAGATTGGAAATAGATTGCCAAATGTGGAGGAGGTGTCGGGTTTTTCAGAGGCCGAGTCGCCGTTATCATCGGCTATCGAGGTCAAAGCTGCCGACGACGACTTGCACGACGATGATAGGCGTCGATGATGGTGAGAGAGAGAGAAGGTTTAGATCAGGAGGAGAGAAAGAAGATGGGGATGAGAATGAGAGGCCGAGAGGAGTAAAGGAAAAGATAAGATAGAGTAAAACAGTTATCTTACTAAAATTAATTGAAATAGGCTTAAGAAATCTCTTTTCATTTAAATGGGTAATGAACTTCTATAATTAATATGAAATGATTATTTATTCAAAGAAATATAAAAATGACATTCTTGTGTGCACGACTGTCTATGTGCACGACACACTACTAGTTATTTATAACAACTCATATGTTTGACCACTCATACATCAATATTATATTCTCTAATTTCAACTATTTACGCAAATTATATAGGGCGTTTATTGAAAATACTTCATAATAAATAAGGTCATTTTCCCCTTCGAACCCGAAACGCGAAGCTTCATTTAGCCGGTTCAACATTGTCCCACTCAAAGTCAACACGTCAGCACCCGAAATAAAATTCGCCCCTTTTCGTAATTAACTTCCGCATTAAGACAAAAAAAAAATTAAAAACTAAGAAATCGCATTTCCCTCATTTCTTTCTTTTCTCTTCTCTCCGTCTGTACGCGGTCTCTCTCTCTCTCTCTCTCCGGTTTGCGTTGCCGTCGTTTCGATCGGAGAGAAAGCAAAGAGCTTGTGGATCCGACATGTCGTTCTCCGACTCCGATTCGTCGTCCTACGGCGCCGACTACAAGAATTTCAAACAAATCAGCCGCGATCGTAAGTTCTCTTCATCTCTATCTTACTTGCTTTCATTTCGATTCACTTCAGTTTATCTGGTTTTGAATTTGATGATTCGATTGAAGCTGCGGGTAAACCAATTCGTGTGCGCAGTTAGGTTCAGACTGTTATTGTTAGTGAAAAATTGCGGTGAGTAGTAAACCGGAAGTTAATTTTGAGAAGCTGGAAGTTGAATTAATAATGGAGTTAGTAACATGTTAACTGTAATTTTTAATCGGCAGAATCAGCTGCAGCTAGTTAGCGAATTGAGATGGTTAAGCAAGGAGAGACAGATAATATGTGTAGAATGTGGCAGGAAAAGTTTTTCGCAAATCATACAATGTGCTCCAGAATTGTGCTGTAGGAATACATTGCTGAACTCTGAATATTTAGGTTGTAGGTTGATGGGAGTATGTCTTGTGATTCCGTTTTAATGACTAAGAAATCTCTCATTATGGATTATAGTTGATTGTGTCCGTTGTCATTCTTTGTATATGTTTGTGTTAAAAGATTGTTGTTTAAATCAGTAGCGGCTCCAGTGTTGTTACCATTTTTTCGATTGGTGGACTGTTGATTGACAGTGTTTTGTTTTTTTTCCTGATTAATGTTCAGGGCTATTGCATGAAATGCTTCGGTCTTGTAAATCGGGGGACTCAAAATCAACTTGGAAGGTACATACTGCTTGGTTTCTGTACTTTTTGTGGATGTTTTGGTGAATGCATGCTCCTCTTCATTATCTACAGACCAGACGTTCTGTGTGTGTCTGACTCATACCATGCAAATATCCATTGATTTTGCTTAACATAATTAAAAAGAGCTCTTTATGCTTCATGGATATGTTACAAGGATGGGATACCTCTTGTTGGTTTTGTGTTTATAATTGATCAATAACTGAAATTATTGGCAAGTGTGTTTTCAAGTATGTAACCTGGAATAAATTGGCAAGCGAATGATTCAATCAAACCTTGGTAATTTTTCCTAAATTGGTTCGAAAATTTCAAAAGGTGCTATATTTGGGGTAAATAGATGTTATCTCTTTCATTTTGTAAATCCATAGGAAAAGTTATAGTACATTCACTTTTTATTCTGGCAAGGATCTCTCTCTCATAAGCCCTTGTTTTTGTTCCGTATCATGGCACTTGTTTGTTTACTTAGCATTTTCATGTCGTCCTATATGTCTGCAGGTGCTGATTATGGACAAACTTACTGTCAAGATAATGTCTTATGCATGCAAAATGGCTGATATTACAGATGAAGGAGTTTCATGTAAGAATCTGAAGGGTTTCCTGGAAGTTATTCTTCTTGTTTTTTTTCTCAATTGTTTTACCTTTCTATCAGCCTTTTTCTCTATGTATTCTATTGTCAGTGGTGTGAACAGAAAACTATTCAATGACATCATTATCTTCCTCTTTATTTGTCTAACACTATTTATCTAGTTGTAAAATAAAGGGGGCATGGTATTTCTTTGATTACTTCACACACACACACACACTTGGTTATGAACATCACATGTTCAGTTGTTGGTTTACCAATATTCCGGACCTCGGTCCAATAACTGCTTTACTGAATATACCCACTCACATGTGGGGTTTCACTAATCTCTACATCATTTCAGCCCAGAATGTGACAAACTTGTTCTAGTAGAAGACTGCTATACCAAAGAAACTATAAATATCAAAGTACTTGTCCTGATTGTTAGCCATATTACAAGTATTCTTAATGGGAATAGCTTTAATCAGCAGTGGCTTTAAAAATGTTATACTTATGTAATTGACTGGTGTTTATATTGGCTTGCAGTGGTTGAAGATATATATAGGCGAAGGCAGCCGTTGCCCTCCATGGATGCCATATACTTTATGCAGCCGTCCAAAGAGAAGTAGTGTTCACATTTTTGGATTATTTTACACTAGACATGTTATTAACTAATAAGATTGATACATCTTTTCCATGTTTGCAAAGATAATGTTGTGACTGACTTCTCATGATTGATGGGTTTTTGTGTGGCTAGTTCTATCTGTTTTCTGTCATTATGTTTTGTCTTTTCTTTTTTTTGATACAATTATGTTTTGTCATTTCCCACAGCTTAAAGTTATAAATGATCAGAGACTTGTGAATACTGAAAAATAGAATTAAAATTATTGGATTTGATGTCTTCTTTCACATTAACAATTTAGGGACTAAAAACTGTTTTGTTGAACTTTTTAAGTTAATCTTAGTTCTTACATCATTTGTCTGGTAACACTTTCTTTGATATGTCCTTTTCGCTCAACCGAAATCATTCTTGTCTTCTGTTCCTTATGATATATCAAAGCACATTTTTGGATTATTTCTGAAGTTGGATGTGAAATAGCAAAACTTCCCAGTTACAAATGTATGACTGTTTCAAAGCTTATTGGAGTCATTTTATGTTTCCTGTTGGGTTTTTAGTCAGGCTGATGGATCAAAACCTTCTGACTCTCACTATATTGTTAATTGCAGCGTTATCATGTTCTTGTCAGACATGTCTGGAAGATCACCGTTATACAGAAAGTATGTGGGGAAGTACCTTGTTTTAGTGTGTTGTTTTTGTTTGTGTTTATCTTTTAATGGAACTCTGAATCTTTCATTTTCTTTCCATGTGTGCAGGGCATTTGTTTTCTTCAGTTCACCTATTCCAAAAGAATTGGTCAGTCACATCAAGAAGGATGGAACTGTCTTAACTCGCATATCTGCTTTGAGAGAGGTTGCAGTTCTTTCTTGAAATTATTATTCTTGAATTGATTAGATTACAGGACTTTATGTAGTAACCCCCAGTTGCATCTTGCTGTTTAGAAGTTGTAACATATTCTAATTTGGATTAATGTGCAGATGAATTTGGAATATTTTGCTATAGACAGCCAGGTATGCGGCACTACTAAAAACTATTCTATTTCTCCAAAAAATGTTCCTGCAGTGACTATATCCAAAAAAACAGGAAGAGGTTTATTGTTTTCTAATTTGACTTTTGTTGTAAAGGCTTTTGTTACCAACAATGAGAAGGCTCTAGAGGAACTTTATGGGGATGAAGAGAATTCACGCAAAGGCGTTACATGTTTGAATGTGATGGCAACTCGAGTTGCCACAATTTTTGCTTCTTTACGGGTACATGTTTTTTTGCTTAATTTTTGCTGAAGGTTTTGTGAATATTTATCTGAAGAAGCTAATTGTTTATTTAATTTCTTAGGAATTTCCTCATGTGCGATACCGAGCCGCCAAATCACTCGATGCCACAACGATGACCACTTTTCGTGATTTAATTCCTACAAAGCTTGCTGCGGGAATCTGGGATTGTCTCATGAAATATAAAAAAACTATTCCGAACTTTCCTGAGACAGAAACATGCGAGTTGCTTATCCTTGACAGATCTGTAGATCAGGTTTTTAGGTGCATGTGTTGGTTATAAGCACATATCATATTCAGCGCATCTGTGTTATAGTTATAATGGATATTCTTACTTGAATTTTCAGATTGCACCAATCATACATGAATGGACATACGATGCAATGTGTCATGACTTGCTAAATATGGATGGAAATAAATACGTGCAAGAAGTAAGTTAAAATGGCTGTTAATTACAGATGCTTTCCAAGTTTGTTTGTTTGTTTTTTTCATCTCTGGATTAATTTGACTATGTGACTTCACATACAGGTTCCGGGGAAAAATGGTGGTCCACCGGAGAAAAAAGAGGTTCTCTTAGAAGATCATGATCCTGTCTGGCTTGAGCTTCGCCATGCACATATAGCAGATGTATGCCCTGCACATGCACTTATCTTTTTCTGGTTCTCCTATAAATGAAATCAGTTCCCTTTTTCATTTAATCTTAATTGATCGTGACAGGCTAGTGAACGGTTGCATGATAAAATGACCAACTTTGTATCGAAGAATAAGGCTGCACAAATGCATGGTTCCAGGTTAGTGTGCATTTGTCATAAATTAATTATCAGCCTGTGACTCATCATTTACAGATGAATTGTAAATTGCTATTTGTATCTTTCAGTATGCGATACACACACGTATATGTATATGTATATACATATTAATTAATCAAATGCGTATTGGTCTTATATAGAGATACCCACGAACTATCTACAAGGGACTTGCAAAAGATGGTTCAAGCATTGCCACAATACAGTGAACAAATTGACAAGCTCTCCCTTCATGTAGAGGTAAGCTCTTTGAAGTAGTGTCTCAAGTATCTGATTCATTCGTAATATAACCAATTAGATTAAGAGTTTGGCTAAAGATTTAAGTTGCTGTGAAGTCTTTATTCTGACTACATATGACAGTATAATATATGATGTTCAGTTGTCTCATAAAGTTCCGATCATGTTGTTCAGCCCATTATGAAGGGATGAGTTACATTCGTTCTCGCATTTTATGCAACCAATTATTTTTTTTGACAACGAATTGGAAGTGATGGGATACCAAATGCCTAAATGAAATTTCAAGCTGTGTTTTGAGCATGAATATCATGGATTGAGCCTCTCTTTTTTTTATTGCTCCAGATTGCGGGGAAAGTTAACAAAATTATCCGGGAGCTTGGGCTTCGAGAACTTGGGCAGTTGGAGCAGGATCTTGTTTTTGGAGATGCGGGGATGAAAGATGTAATCAAATTTTTGACAACGAAAGAGGTAAGAAACTGAAGAAGTATGCATGAAACCACCACTCCTTTTCATCAAATTTTGTAAAACACATATACCATTTTCTGCAGGATACAACTGGTGAAAACAAGTTGCGCTTGTTGATGATTCTTGCAGCCATTTATCCTGAGAAATTTGATGGGGAGAAGGGTTCCAATTTGATGAAGGTTGGTACCAGCTAAGGTTAATTTGTATATGTATTCTTAGTCAACTATTCAGTTGTGATAATGTTCTTTATTTTCAGTTAGCCAAATTACCGCCTGATGATATGAAGGCTGTGAGTAATATGAGACTCCTTGGTGATTCATTGGATAGCAAAAAAACCTCAGGAACTTTTTCTTTGAAGTTTGATCTCCATAAGGTGAACACACCTATTAGATGCTTTTGAATTATTTCAACCAGTTGAACAATTATCTAACATGTGTAGCTATTCATTTTCAGAAGAAACGTGCAGCTAGGAAAGAACGTCCAAGTGAACAAGAAACATGGCAGCTTTCACGTTTTTATCCCATTATAGAGGTTTGTTTCTTCTGTACAGGTCTATTATTATGCAATTTTTGCTGATTATCCTTAGGTGCCGCATGATATGTACACCTATAGTCTGATGTTCCTGTTTTGGATGATTAATTTACAAAATCTTTAAGTCATAGTGAATAGTCCTAGCGAAACATTATAACCGTTCTTGGGGGCTTTCTACAGTAGCGGAGAGCAATTACTGCATATACTTTTATGTTGGTTGTGCTGTGTAATTTCTGTGTTATTAGAATGGAGAAGGGCTTTGAATCTTGGAACTGGTTCTTAAAAGCAATAATGTCTGGATTCTAGATGTCATTCTATTGTCTTCTATAATTTTTATTACAATGAAGAATGCACATGTAAAGTTTCTTTGACTGTAAATGTAGCGTAGTCTGCAAACTTATCAGTCTACCTGATAAAATGAACCTATTATGCGACTTAAATCATGAATTACCTTTTCATGGATTTTTTTTCTTTTCAGGAACTTATAGAAAACCTTAGCAAAGGTGAACTGTCAAAGGAAGACTATCCCTGTTTGAATGACCCAAGTCCAAGCTTTCATGGGGCATCACATAGTGCACCAGTACAACAGCAACCAGCTGCTCATTCAATGAGATCGAGAAGGACACCAACATGGGCCCGGCCTCGGAATTCCGATGATGGGTATTCAAGGTATGTGCTCAAGTTGGATAACATTGTATTTAGGATTTAGGTAGTATTTACTCTACTGTTGTCTTGTTTGTTGTGGTTGTGAAAAAAAATGTGATTCCCCCCATGATGTTGCCTCTTTAAAATCTACCACACATAATGTCTCCTTTGAATAAATAAACCATTTTTTATTCTGCAGAACTGTGAATTTACACATTTCCTTCTGCCTACAGTGATTCAGTATTGAGGCATGCATCTAGTGATTTCAAGAAGATGGGCCAACGCATATTTGTTGTAATAGTAGGTGGAGCTACTAGATCAGAGGTATGTAACCGTTGCACTTGTCCCTGGAATAAAGTTAATAATTGTATTTTGCTACCCTATTGAGCTTACAAATTGTTTTTCAATTTCAGCTTAGGGTTTGCCACAAACTCACAGCTAAGTTGAAGAGGGAAGTTGTTTTAGGCTCCTCTTGTCTTGATGATCCTGCACCCTTTATTACGGTAATGAGCTTAGAGTTTCAATCTTTAGTAAGTGTTCCATTATTCTGAGACGAGTATTTATTCTGAAAATGGTTGTGGTATCTTGAAATTGCAGAGACTAAAAATGCTTACAGAGAATGAACTTTCATTGGATGATCTCATGATCTGAATGTTGAGCTGGGGATGAGATTATTATGGGTTATCTCTTTCATTTGTACTCATAGAAACATGCCTCTTGTCATTGTATCTATTATTCTTTTATAACACTTGAGTTTTGACATTTGATGTAAAATTGTGCCTTGTGATATTAATAGATGGAGCTTCAGGTTTCCTTTTGTTTTGTATATTACATTTGCTGAAATGTATGATCTTTAATTAAGTGATTTTAAGCCATTATTAATTAGAAACTCCACGCACGGAGACGCCTGCCTAACAACTGCATTGTCACAATGACAGTAGTTTGTGATTATACAAAATTTGCTTATTTCCTTGTTAATATTAAATTTGCTTATTTCCTTGTGAATATGCTGAAACAGATAGTTATTTGATTGTGTATAGAAACATGGAAACTGCTGAAACAGATGGAATATGGAAGTCTTGTGTTTGTGACTTTTTTATTTTTTATTTTCCAACCATCGATTGTGTTTGTGAGTTAATAAGTTGTGTTGTGACAAATATTTGATCCTGTGGATTAACCGTGAATAAAATTGCATGTATTGACCAGTTGGTCTCTTGATTTCTGGACAATTAGTCAAATGCTTCATCACGATGTCAAATAGGAGGGGTTATCAACGATTGTGAAGAAGCTCCCTTTGAGGAAAAATATATAAAAAAAATACAAAAAGAATTGAAAAAAGGGATGACTTCGTTATCAGAACCCAGAAGCTTCCTTCAAGACTCGAAAACTTGAGTCTCGTTCAATAATGGCAGGCACCGGTCAACATTTCCCGTTGGTGTTTTAAGTATATATATGTTGGAATTAACACAACCCCAGTGGCACACGAAATTAGCCCCGATGATACATATGAAAGTAAAATGAAAATTACCACAGATGTCCAAATGTATTTATACCCGACAAAAGATGAGGAGCATAGTTTCACAATTAGGAAGCACACGTATAAGACCACAAGATAATCAAGCTCGCGTTGCTAGTTCATAGACTTAACAGTATGGAATAATTGATTTCAGTTTCATATATATGTTGATTGAAACTCCAAAATCTTTGAACTGGAATCAATTATATCAAAAGCAAAAAAATCACTACAGTACAGGAAAGCATTTCTGCATACAACTTAAGTAACATCAAAACCTCAGAAACAAAAAGCCTGGAAGCCACAAGATTGTAACATCTATGGCTTCCGACTCAAGACTTCAAATAATGCGTCTGAAAGACCTCCACACCTTTATCTTCAGAGAAATTCAGTGCAATAATCAATGATTATTTCATCAGTGACCGCGGTTATAAGGCAACATGCCATAAGCAACAATTCTGCACATTACCAAAATTAACTTGAAGAGACCCAAACCCCCAAGTACTAAATGCAAATTTCCTTGGCCTTTTCACTGAGTAGGAGACTTTCCGCACTTCTCTTCTTGGTTGCGCGAAGCCTGTTCACATAGGAAATGTAGCCGTCCACATCAAATTTCCTTTTGCAGCCTGCATAGTTCATGTAACGTATTTTCCCAAAAATTGGTCGTTCCTTCCAACCCTGAAATTCCAGACAAATTACCTAATCAGAGAATTTCAGTGACATCATTGTCATTCCCTATTGTATCGCTTCCAGTTGTCTAAGAAGAAAACCAATCACTCACATCACTGGTGTTATTATGAGTGGAAAGTTGGGACGAAAAACAGAGATTAAAATAGAAAAAGATGGATATAAACCTGGTCATGAACACCGCATATTGACCACATGCAACCAACATATCCATTTGGATCTCTTCCATCTATTTCATACTGCAAGAAGTGTCATCAGCCAAAGAGATCTAGATTAAAACTTGGCAACAACCTCGATACGAGTATAATAGAATTGTACTTGCATACCTTGTTATTTAAGTATATGGAAATTTCAAGGGCGTCTTCAGGTCCTCTTGTCCACTCAAGGATCTTTTTTGCCCAATACATCCTGCAGATGATGTTTATGTTAACAAGTATCAGAAACCATTAACAAAAACTCTGATCAGAACAGTAAACCATTTAACAATACAGGGAAAAATTCCCCACCGCATAAAACCATGCATCTTCCCATAATAAACCATCTCAAATTGGGAGGCATTCCAGAGCTGCAAAGCATGAGAACACGAAAGAGAAGATCATAAGAAAATGATACAGCAGACAACCTGATATACAACCAAGGTGACAAGCAAATACATAAGCTTTATGATGCAGTAGAAGATCAGGTAACTTACAGGATCAGCGGTTTGTGCCTTCTCCAATTGCTCCTTCCTGCAATATTGAAATTTTCTTTTACACTTCATAAACGTGTTCACAATCAAAAATCAACATATAACAACGAAGGACAACTGATATACAGACGTGTAAATATGTTCTCGCTTATCCGAAGCATGGTCCATTAAGGTTTTACGTGCCCAATCCCATGCCCCTTGCAATGAATCATAATGAGGCTGGTAGAAGCAGTAGTTGTCGGCAAGTTCTCTACGCACAATCAACTCCTCTAAAAATGCATCCACTGCCTTATAATAGCATGTAAAAGTAGGAGAATAAGCAATATGTTATATGGAAAGTAGAATTATTCAAAAACAACATCAAACTGCAGAATATTCTGGGCATAGCAAAGTCAGAACCATAATGCGAAAGAAAACAAAAAATATTCAAGTTGAATTTAAAATCACAAACCAGAGGACTGAGATTTCGGACGCTACGTGCCTCCAAGGCACACCTCTGTGCAGATATTTGCCCAAAATGCAAATATGGAGAAAGACCAGACAAGCCTCTTGGTTTCAAGGGGTTATTCCGGTCTGATGAATAACCCTTCAACCTTTTTGTCAAGAAACCATTGTTGCTACCCATCAATACTTCCATAGCTGCCTTTTCTCCCGGTTCACACCATTCAACTTCAGGAACTTCTGCTCCTTTCCTAGTGTCACACACAAGAACAACATCAAACAACAGAATCCCCAACAATCCCAAATCATGTCAACAATACACAAACAACACCAAACCTTAAAACTTCATCAATAAGACCATCCCAATCAATCGCCTGACCAGCGCCCACCCATTTCACAATCGGTGGCCGCAACTTAGGAAATTCAACAAGATACTCAGGCAGCCTTTTATTTATCTTACTCCTTAAAGTCCTAGCACTATACTCCAGCTTCTCCGATGCAACCCAAATAGGCACCACATTGTGTGCATCAACTTCATGCACGGTCACAAAATCACTAACCCTCTTGCATATCTCCTCCTTACATTTCCTCACCTCCCTTAAAGGTGAAAAATCCGTTACCAAAAGCGATGCCCCACATTCCCTCAAAAAATCCGGTATCGTGTCCTCCGCTTCTCCCTGCAAGTAAACCAACCTATAAACCCCTAAACACAACAACAAACAATCCCCAATTTTTCCTATAACAAAATCAAAATCGAAATTGAACCCATTGGGTATTTAAAGATTTGATTTTTCGACATACCCGGACAAGAAAGAAGGGAACTTGACACGTTTCTTCGAGATCAGAATGCAATTGCTTCAATCCCCTCAGCATAAACCCTAAATGCCGGGCTTTGGCGCCAAGAAATTGATCGAACAAATTGAAGGCGACGGCCACCGGAACATGAGCCTTGTTGGCCTCTTCAACGGCGTGGATCAAAGCCCAGTTGTCTTTTACCCTCTGGTCTCTAAACATCCAATAAACCACAGGACCCGGGACGATCGATTTGGTTCCTTGCTTTAGGACCCGAAACCGACCCGGCTGAACGGAGGCGGTGTTTGCGGCCATGGAGGGGTATAAACGGGAGCGGAATTGCGGCGTCGGCGGCGTACGGAGGATGTGGGCCAGGGCGGGGTTAGGTTAAGAGAGAAATCGGGGAAGGGGAAGAGAAAAAAGGGAGGGAAACCCAAACGGTTAAAGATGTGGTTTTGAATGGAGCTACGTGGCGTGATGAGAGCGAAGCGTCTGGTTGCTGTGCTACGTCATGGCGGTCAGGATGTTATGGGCTTATACGGGCTGGCGGGTCTCATCTTTAAAAATAAAAAACCCAAGAAGAATATGGGCTAGAGGGAGCCGTGCCACGTCATTGCGGTCAAGGTGATTTGGGCCTATACAGGTTGGCGGGTCCAACCTTTAAAAAACGGGAACGAGCTATTAACTATTTGTTCGACCCCTCTCTTTCTTCTCTTACGTCTGCAGTTGATTTGATTTATGTTCTACGTACGTTTATGAATTTTGTAGTCATCAGAAGAGGAGAAGAGAGAGGTGCATGGGTAAGGGTTTGCAGAATTATCTGATTCTCCAATGTCTTTATCTGAATTTGATGAAGCTGTTTAAGAAAATTTAGAAGAAACCCAGGACGAAATAATCTCTTATTGAATCAACTATAGCATCAATCAAGTGTTTGACAGTAGAACTAAGAAATTACAGATTTAGCCTCTTACTAGTTGTAGAATCGAATCATTAGATTATTTGTGTTGGAATCCCATAGATGAGGCCTCCAATACTCTGTTTGTTTATCATCCCATAGATGACCGCTGCCGGCCAACGACGTCGAGTATAATCAAACCGCAATGATATGTCGGACTTGGGTTCTATTGTACTGTACATACCCCAGTCGGATTCTTAGTAGGCGTCTCATTTGTTAAATTATAGTTATGGTTCTCTGTCGTGATATTTGAAGTCATGCATAGGCAGTGCCGGCCTTGTGTGTTCGGAGGTCCTAGTTGAATTTTTTTTCGAGACCTCATATTTAATAACCAAACAAAATAAATCGAGACCTCATAATTAATATCCAAACAAATAAAGAAAAAATAAAATCAAAACTAACAATTTTGGAACTCGAACCCTGCTCTTGTAGTTGTTATGACAAGTTCATACCATTAAAACAAGTTATACATATTGATATTTAACATCATATTACATATATTAGGAGCCATACAAATTTGAGGCCCTAGACCGGAGCCTGCCTTGTCTTGGCTCAGGGTCGGCCCTAGGAGCTATAGAAGGGAAACGTCTCCCTTATGTTCTTGATAATGAAATGAGAGCTACACTTAATCCATTTATTCATGTGTTCCTAAGCTTCTTATGTCTTGTTAAGAAACAAAAGACTTATCACCAATATCTATTTCTATGAAATGTCAGACATCCCAAACTCGGAAAAAGTGATGGTCTTCGAGTCGATATTCTATATTAGTGTTTACATCATCCGTAATAACTAAAAAATTTATGATTAGTCACCAATATATTAATATTTTAAAGTAAAGCTTGCATATTCTAATTACATATCGTCAAATACAACAATACTATGTAATCCAAATAACTGAAAGGAAATGTGTAAAAACTTCTTGCTCTTTCCAAACTTATTCACAAGTACGTACTACTTACAAGCTGTCCTATATCAACAGCTTAACCACCCTAGCATATTTAGAGGTAACACACATTATTTTTTGTCGATACTCGATACGCATAAGAGATAGACAAAAGATCGCAACGCTAGCTCATATGGTATTGGTCTAAGAGTTCCAACATAGCCTTTTGGCACTAACAGTCTAATTGAGGAATCATAGTACTGATTTAGTCTCTTACTGATTGTAATCATTTGATCAACTGCGTTCGATTAAGTAGGATTTGAATCAGGTAATGACATTTACAGAATTATACCATCTGTTTGGAAACCAAAATGACAATTTGAAATTATAGTTAAGATCCCAGGAATAACAAATCATTTCATTCCAATTCAAACCAAACCCCAAATCAGCTGGACTGTGTGTCACTAGAAACAGAGTTAACCAGTGAGCTAGCTAGGGTACTGTTTCTGCAAAATCCCATAGGGTCTTGAGAATCACGATTCGTTGGTGGACCAAAGCTTCCTTCCTCCAACAAGGGTCACGACAGGGATTGTCCAGTCTTATTCTCGGATGATTGTCAGAAGTAGAATGGCATACGGGCCATATTTATGGCCCAAGCTTGATTCTTATCTTAGCTGAATCGATGTGGGACAAATACTTCCTGGTGTTTTACTGATGGCTCACTACAGATGCCGCCCTGACAGGCCTGGGCTGTCAAACTCGGCACACTTGGGCCCGAAGCCTTGTGCTGACGACGGGCTGCTGGCTGGAGTGCGGGCCGGGAGGTGGTACTATTAATACCGACAGCAGATACGTATATATAACATCATCTTGAATCGATATATACAGAGATAATGCATGCGAAATGACCGTAAAAGATCCGATTAAGTGTGTGTATGTCTTTATATTTAAGCAGCAGAATCTCGAGGAGCTGACCTCTAGCTTAACCAGTGGTAAAAATTGGTGGTCCAAGACTCCAAGTCCAACTTTTGTTGCATATAAAGAAAGATATAGCGAACATATAGACCAGCTCAATATTCGCAGGGGAATTATTAGGTGTCTTTTTTTTCTGTATACAGTGATCATTAGCGAGTGTTGTTCAGATTTTTTTTCTTCCCAATTTGTTTCTACTACTTCTGCTTAAGAATCTGCTAATATGGGACTCAAAATCTCAACATGCTCATGAGGTCTTAACGTGTGTTTTAGTCAAGGAAGATTCATTTATTTTACTCATCAAACAATGCATAATCTGGTTTATAGGGAGCCATTCTAATGAGGACCTCTAAGTTGAGGACTAGTTAAGGACTTTTCAATTAATTACTTGTTAGACCAACTTTTTGATCAAAATTTGACATCTTAACCGTTGAAGTTGTAGATTTATATAAGTAGATCAATCATACAAAATTTTAGTCAAATTGGTGATCGTTAAGTACTAGTTTTAGATCAAATCAATGGACGAACCAAATCTGTTAAACATGAACCGTTCAAGTTCATAATTGGTAAATCACACTTATGAATGTCTTAACAATTTTCAATTTAGTTGAAAATTTGCAGAAATGATCTACTCATAAATATTTATAAAATGAACGGTTAAGATGTGGATATAAGATCGAAAAGAGGGATAAACCGAAAAGTCCTCAACTTAGAGGTCCTCACTAGAAGGA
Organism: Comarum palustre; assembly: GCA_951800085.1. Classification (NCBI taxonomy): domain Eukaryota; kingdom Viridiplantae; phylum Streptophyta; class Magnoliopsida; order Rosales; family Rosaceae; genus Comarum; species Comarum palustre. The sequence goes on along the minus strand of OX637576.1, from coordinate 28,952,070 downwards.
CTCCCCTGGTTTACAATCTATTTTGGCTGCAGCTGACCAAATTTTTAATTTTAAAGCTTATTTAGAACACTGTTTTCTATAATGAACTTCATTTTAGAACATTAGTCTATTGAATTTTTTAGAAAACACGTTGTTGTTGGTGAGTAGGTGACTATAAATTTCTTGATTTCTCAGGCTATATAAACATCACTCCATCTATAGTCTATCAATACGGTGTGATTAATTAGCGAAGCCAGAATATTTAGGCAAAACTTTATCCAGAAGAAATTGACTATACAGTCCCCAAGGATCACACAGCATTACAATTCTCCAACAGAGCTGTGTGTGTATATATATATATATATATATATATATATATATATGTATGTATCTGCATTTGGTGTCACTAAGAACTATATATATACAAACTCCATCACCAAGTTCATTGGGTTAATAATTAAGTTATTTACTTAGTTTCACAGAAATAAACTTCCAGTAATCTTCATTGTCAAATATACAAAATATTCTAAAGCTCCAACTAAATCACCATTAACTGAAGAAAAAGATAGATGCATGATGAACAAACAGAAAGATTCTAGTATAATTAAAGAGAGACTAGTTAGTACTGTCTTGCTTCCTATATTAATGATTATACTTCCTTTCCCTCTACTCAAGAAAAATGAGTGGAATGAGGAGGTACCCTAAATAACATAATAATACATGCATACACTGCTGAAGAAAAGCTAAACCTAATAAGAACTAGAGAAAGAAAAAAATAATAAAGAGAGATTAGTTGGTGAGCAGTCAGTGTACTTGGTAAGCTTTATACAGACAACAATTTCTGTATTCTCCACTAAATAAATGAGTAATTAGACCCAGTGGTGGTAATAGAATACCCCAATGATAATTCTTTCTACTTTCCCCTTACTCACTTCACTCAACAAAAAGTGCAGAAAGACAAAAGACCCACAGGTCTTGAATAGTTGAGTACTTGATTGGGTGAGGTGGGTGTGAGTGAATGAGTGAGGTGGGTGTGAGTGAATGTAATCCAACAGAAAGAGACTGCTGAGAAAGAGGAGAAGAGCTCAAATTTGAATCTGCTGCTATGAAGGGTTTTGTATAATGAAAGCAAATGAATGATCATACAGAGGCTAGTTGGCTAGCTACCTTGAATAGTCTGCAGCATATGAATGACCTTATTGCATGCACCCTAAATATGCTGGAACAACCTGTTCATGGCTTTCCATAATTGGTAAACTACTTTACTAGTTGGAATTATAAGAGTTGGTGACAAGCTACTTTGTCAATTACACACATCTAACATTTCACTAGTTCCATATGATCATTAGTTCATTACCCCATTCTGACCATAATTTAAGTTAAACATAAAAGTTCATAGTTTTGGTTTGGTCATTATAGCTCAAGTCATTTCTCCAGAAACTGGTAATTGAGTATACCAGATTTTAACTTTTGTTTCCAAAGTTTTCTCCTTTTTCTTTAGGGTACTACAAGGATTAGCAATGAAGGACAAACTAAATAAGAGGGTTCCAAATGAGTGAATAATTAGAAACCTTGTGGTTGTGAACAAGTGGTTTACGGAACTACATATACAAGAGACATGTGAGGAATACATCAATTCCAATACCACTACATGTCAAAATTGTAGTTTTGGACTCCAATGAAGGACTAAACAAGCAGCAGAAAAATGAGGCTGAACTTGATAGAGGCATCGTTCTCAAGCATCTTGTGTGCTGCATCACGCCGACAGTCTTCCAAAGGAACTGGGTTCTTTTCGAAACCCTTCTTTCCCTCAATCATGGGGAGCAAGCATCAACCAAATAACTCTGCATGTAACTTTTAGCAAAAGCCTTTGGAATGTTTAAAACACAAGTCATCCAGTCGAACCACAGTTGCTGATTTGATGGCAAAAAATAAAACACTGATAATTTTATACCATTCCCATATCAATCTCCATGACCAAAAAAACCCAAAGCTTGGAAAACTGACTTCCACTTCTCTCATGGTGGGGGTTTAGCTGAAACAAAAGTGCTTCTCCAGCTCTAAAGCCTTGCATTTGTGAAACTCTGGCTTGCCATTAGAAGAACGAGAAACCCTTGAATTTGCAAAAGACGGGTCGTTTCCTATAAATTTTAGGTCACATATCTGTCTTTGGATCCCTTCGGCGAGCTCTTCCTCTGTCATGGTCCAATGGATTATGCTAACCACCAACTATTTTGAGGTGGCCTCTCCAGTCCAACCGTATCATTGTCGAACTCTTCTGCTGAAAAAGAGAGAAATAGATTGTAAGTTTGTATAATTATATGGAATTAATTATGCAGTTAAACATCCAAGTGATTTCACATCTAAACAAAAGTTGTCAACATACAGAACTTTTCTCTTTTGGAATATCTGATATTCCAAGACACACCGCAACAATAATTAAACATATATCCTTCAGGAAGCTTGAAATAAATAAATAAAATGCACTAAAATTAAACACCAGAAGAGGAAGTACTGTATTCTATGTACTCTGGTGCAAGGAATTCTGAGTGAGAAACAGAGGTATTAGATAAGCAACAAGGTCATTCACTCATTTTTGCCTCAGTACGAGGATGTTGATTGAATGAGACCTGTAGATGAGCAAATAAGGACCACATGAAATATATCATCTCAAAGTTTTTGGGTTGAACCCTTCTCATGATTCATCCACAGATAAAAGAAAAAGGATCCAACTGTACACTTGAATCTAACATTTCAGCCGGACCTTGGCATCGATTTGAAGATAAACTGTGCAACTTTTATCAGACAGACCTTTTGTAGAGCTACTACTTCAACAATTATGGCAACATGGAGATGTTGTTATGACACGAGAATTACAGAACAAAGCACCTGGTGCAAACAATGGCTCCTCCAGTTCAAAAGCAAGTGTTGTAGTCAGTCAAACCCTGTTCAGAAAGAAAAAATGGAAAGAAATCACAGAATTGCTTTATGCAATTTACAAGCCAAATCAAGATAGTTACATACTCCCAACTATGGAGCGGATGATTAACAATAAGTTCATGAAATTATAATTAATTGGTTAATTAGCTAGTCTACATTAAAGCAAAAGGAGGTAAAAGAGAAAAGGTGAAATTAGAGATTTGATAATGAAACAAAGGAGAAATAATAAAACCTTCCCCTTTACTAATATTATTTGATGTCAAAGTATTTGGGTACAAAATTTTACAAAACATTCTTCTTGTACTTTCCACAGTATCTCTATCTTCACAGTTCACTCACAAGAACATCTTTTCTGCAAACCCAAAAACTTCAAAATCATTGCTGGGGTGAAAATGGGCAGTGACTAAAATCAATTGAAGATGTGCAGCGCTAGAAATACAGATTCAATTCCGACTCCCCCAACATTACTGCCCTAAAATTTTCTAGAGTAACTAAACAGATACAACAACAAAAATAAGAAAGAATTCAATAAATCCTACATGCTTAAATTTCTACTTGAGAAAAAAAATTCATTGTTGCACTGAGGATGTATCAACAAGAATCTCATGTAACACATCATCCTCACCGTTTTCTAGGGCAAGGAGTTCTGCATCTTTATCTTCATGACAGGAAAAATCCCTCCTTTCAAGCTTGGAATGAGCTGCAATGAAGATTAGCTTCTGTGCCTTGTCCATGTTCACCCTTGGAGACACCCACCTCATTAAAGAGCCACTGGATTTGAACCCACATGAAGTTGCATGAAGGAAAATGAGCCTAACTGCAACCTTCCCTAGTGACTTAAATTCAGTGAGGTATGTTTCCCACACAAGTCTACTGCTTTGTGGGTTAGCAATTCTCATCTTGCCTGAAACGGGATCCCTCTCCTTCATTTGTACAGCACGTGCATATACGGGATCAAGCCCTTCTGTTCTCCATTTCATGAGTTCCATTAGTGCAATGTGAGCCTCCTCCCTTGATACAAGCCGGGTTATGAGCTTGTCCACATCCTTTTCCTGCTCCGGTGTCAACAATTTGAATGGTGGAAGATACTTACCACTATTGTCCCTAATCAAATAAACTGGATCAAGTATATACGCAGCAGCCCAAGCTGGATGATAATTCTTCTTGAATCGCCTATCGATTACTTTATCCACTGGACCATCATCAATGTGGTTACTTGAACACCAAATCTTCACTTCTGCTCTTAATTCATCCCAAAGTGGGAGGCATTTCCCAACCAGTGGCCTCTGTTTCTCAATCTCTTGGGCCGTGTCCTTGATAAGTTTAACCAAAGAATGCACCGCTTGCAATTCATTCCAAAACCTCCCGTCCCCAATCATCTGAGCAACTTCTCTTGCCGTCGGATCCTCCATGGATACCAAAGTAAAAGATTCATCTAACACAACCAACTCAAGTGCTGGCCGCGAGCTAAGAATATCCTCAACCATTACATACACTGGACCAAAGTTGAGCATTTCATAACCTTGCAACGATGGTACTCGTAATAAACCAGTATAACCATACTTGTGGGACTGATACTTCAGAAAGCTACTCCTAACCTGAGACTTGTTATTCACAAAACTCGCAAGCTTGTAACAGTTAACAGTAACATCCTTGAACAATCGAAGCTCCCTACTGAAATCCTTGATCAAACTAGTAAAACCCTGAAACTGACAACAAAGATTAACCATCCAGTGATTCTGACTCTCTAGATTCTTCAATGCCTTGACCTTAAACCTGTCTGCTACTATTCCTACACATTGCTGCACAGCATTCCCACAAATGCTCGTAATCGTCTCCCAAAAAACCTCCTCTGCATACTTGGACGGCACAGAGCCGCCAACAAACACCGCCCTACGGTACAAACTAGTCCCATTGGGCAGATTCACAGTCAAATTGACAATATTATCCACACCTAAACCGCCAGCATTCTTAGTTTTCCAGCCATCCGAGGCTATCTGGAAGAACATAGCATCTCTAATCCTGGCTTCCGACTCGGCCCTTGCTTCCTCAAACTTAGCATCCAACCTGGACCCGGTGAACTCCCTCCCGGAAACCGCCGGCAAGCCCACCTGCTTGAGAAAAGCTCGGAACTTGGGGTGCTCGAGGCTCGAAAACGAGACTGAACCACAGGCCTCATAGACCCAATCGGCAAGAAAATCAAGAGCAGAGTCGACTTGGGACTTGCACAGCGTCGGCCCCGGTGAGGTTTTGGGACTCTTGAGCTTCTTCACACTGTCCTCCAGCATCGCCAGAGCTCCCAAGTCGTCTTTCCCGCCGGACAACATCAAAAGCGGCTGCTGAGCCAGCACCGTCAGCTCTCCGCCGCAGACACCATGCGGAGGAACACTGTACGACGACGCCGGAGCTCTCCCGGAGGACGAACTCCGCTTACGGGGGTTGTGTTTAGTCAGCGGCGGCGGAGCTGAAGTCGATATCGGCGACGGAGAGGAGACTGGTTTGGATAAGTTGCTGAAATTAGGGCAAGTCCCGCGCTTCAGGTGCTCCGACGCTGTGCGCGACGGATTTGAGGCCGAGAAAATCGCGTCGCACAGATTGCACCGGAGCTTCACTGCCTTGGGTAGCCCGGTGTCGGTGTTGTTAACCAGAACGGGCTCTAGGTGGGCCCAGTACCAAGCTCCCTTGCCGTTTATGGCCTTGGTCCTCACCATCACCAACCCGTCGTAGCGTTTCTTCACCACCTTCGCCGACGCGTCTCCCGTCACCGGTTCCATTCCCACGGCCACCGTCTGCGTAGCGGTTCAAATTATGAAGCTTTTTGAGAGATTCAGTTGCACACTAGTACAGTCAATACGACGGCGTATTGGAGGCATTCTCGGCTGTAGAAGAAGGCCGGGTCTCCATTACCCGACCCGGTGATCTGAGCTGTTTCCTCTCTACTGAAGCTGAGGACTCGGTTTTTTTGAGTTCAAAGTGTGAGAGTCTCTGAGGGACACAGAAGCGTGAGAGAGAAGGGGTTATGTAGGTACGTAGGTTTTTCCAGTGGTGGGGAGCGACTAGTGTCCACACACCTCCAAGCGCCACCGCACTGCGCGTGGGGAGACACGGACGGGAACAGTTCCTCCCCTGACGTCAGCTCATCACCCGCTCCTCATTGGAGCGTGAGGCGCACGTGCCCTGGGTTTTACTTGGGTTTGGGCCATGGAAGGGTTTTTGTGCTTTTTCTTTTGCTTTTTTTCTTGTGGGGAAGGGTCTTCTTTGTCTGCTTCTTTCTTTTTTGCACTGATTTCATGCATGTTTATTATTATTTTATTTAAATATTTAATTAATTTCTTTCCAAAATGGGGGATGATTTGTTTTTGTTTGCTTGGACTTCAAATGTGACTTGTTGTTCATGTGGGTTTTGATGGAGGGACATAAAAGGGCAACCTAGGAATTGAATGAATTCTTTTTGGGGTGTGTGGGGGGACCAAGTGTTGACCAAGCAAGGAAGGAAAAATTGCCAAATGCACCTCTGTTCTTTTCCCAGCAATCCAACCCTGAATTACGAATCCAATGAGATTTTATTTTCTTTTATTTTATAGGGTGTGATAGGCCATATAGTCATACTTCTACACACTGTTTCCCATTCAAAATAAATGTTTTTAATTCTCTCTAGCACCTTTAGTTTAAATTTGTTGAATAGTTAGGTAGTTGTCATTCATGACCTCAGGAGTAGGAGACAATTTCTATCTATATTTATTACCGCATTATGATTTATATTAATAAAAATAAATAAATAAATAAATAAGAGAAAGTATGAACATAAATGTTAATATCAAATATTTTTCTTTATAGAAAGTATGAACATAAATGTTAATATCAAATATTTTTCTTTATTGCATTATTTTATTATTCTCTCTAAAGATTTATCTGTTTTTTACCACATGCTAGCAAAAGTTTATGTGTGGAACTTCATATCCAAGTTTGAAACCTATTTGACTCTAATCAAAGTTTAAAACTCAATATATTTTTAGTGGTTGGGAGAGAAATATTTTGACATGACACAGATTAGTTTTTAGACTTAAAAAGCCTTTAAAATACTTTTGTTTCTTAATTTAGTAAGGGTAGAATATTGACCAACTGACAAACCCTTCAACCTCTGGTTTTTGAATTGCTAAGGGCATTGTCCTAATAACCCATTTACAGAAAATGAGTTTACACTTAATTGGAGGGGGATTATTTAAGAGATTCTTAGCTACTAAAGTGGGTATAGTGAGCTGATTAAGTAATAATCAAGAAGTGAAGTTGTCACAAAAATTGACCTGGGAGTCAATTCCAATAGTCAATAACCACATACCCATCAGTCATCCACAATCTGATGCACACAATTACCGAACCCACAAGTACTGCGGTTGTCTCTAACACGTGTCAAGCAATGGCTGGAGAAGACTCTTGATAATTCTTCATCCGTAAAGGTTAGAAGCTAGCATACACAGTCACTACCAGAACAACTACTTTAATCGAAGAAAAAATTTCGTCGGTTAAGTAAACAATTTCGTCGGCTAAGAAGTCGTCGGGAAAAATGCTTCTGTCAAGACTTTAATAGACAAAATTACTGTTTATCGTCGGCTAAAGTCATTTTTTTAGCCAACGAATAAATTTTTCGTCGATTAAAGTCTGAACTTTAGGTGAAATTTTTTTTGTCCTTAGCCGATGAAATTTTATTAAATTTCGTCGGCTATAGTTATTTATTTGATATATTTATTTTATTTAACTTTAGCTGACGAATTTAATAAAATTCGTCAGCTATAGTTATTTATTTCTTTTTTCTTGTATTTTTGATTAATTTTTTTCTTCTTTTTTGTTTTTCCGCTGGTGGTGGAGGAGGAGAAGAAAGAGGAGAAGAAGAAGAGAAGGAGGAGGCCGAGAAGGAGGCCGAGAAAGAGAGGAGGAGGAGGAGAAGGCTAGGAGAGGGTCGGAGAAGGAGGATGAGGAGTTGCCGCTGGAGGAGGAAGAGAGATGAAGAGAAGAATGAAAGATATAGAAAAAAAAATTCAAAATTTTCGGCGGATTTTGAATAGTTTGAATTTTAACAGACGAAATACCTTAATTTCGTCAGCTAAAGTTCAAAATTTTAGTCATAGATTTTGAAAAATTGAGGGTACTTTAGCCGACAAAATACCCTAATTTCGTCGGCTAAAGTTCAAAATTTTCAAAATCCCCGCCGAAAATTTTGAATTAACTTTAGCCAACGAATTTTAATAAATTTCATCGGTTATAGTTATTTATTTAACTTTAGACGACGAATTACTCTAATTTCGTCGGCTATAGTTATTTATTTATTTTATTTATTTAACTTTAGCCAACGAATTATCCTAATTTTTTCGGCTAAAACCCTAAACCCTATATGTAGAAGCATCAAACGAAAAAAGTCGTGAAATAAGATATGACCGGAATGGTGAAATACGTCTGTAGTTGAAAAATCACGTAATTCCGGTAAAGTCTCGGTGTCGATAGTTGCGGTCAATGTAATTTTCCATTCTTTCTCTCTAGAGGTAGTCCTATCTCTGGTGGTTATTTTTCATAAAATTTTATACCACCGGTTGCGTCTCATTGATTTGAAACTATTTTTTGTTGACTGTCCGGACAAAATACGTAATTTAGATGGTCAAATGACCGTTTTCGTGCTTTAAGGGGTTTGACTTACGAAATTGACCGTAAGGATCGACTCCTTAACTTTGTCGGATCAAGTTAAATTTTTTCATATAGACATATTTCAACATAATGATCATATGAGACGGTCGGATTTTTGTTTCTCAAGTTTGATCATCGGAATCACATGTCTACTAATGTTGTATAACTTGTTTACTAAGTTTTAAGTAAATGTTTTGTTTCAAAAACAAGCTCTAAGTAGAAACTTCAAACACAAAAAATTTGTGAAATAAGATATGACAGGAATGGTGAAATACTTCTACGGTTGGAAAATCACGTAATTTCGGTAAAGTCTCGGTGCAGATAGTTACGGTCAATACAATTTAGGGTTTGACTTACGGGATTGACCATCCGGATCAAGCCCTTAAATTTATCGGATCAAGTTGAATTTTTTTTCATAGACATATTTCGACATAACGATCATATCAGATGATTTTTTTTTGGTTGTGAAGTTTTGTCTTCAGAATAACATGCTTATTATTTACCATTATTTATCCCTATGTGGAGCCATATTATCGAGGGGTAAATGTCTCAAACTTTTTAGATGGACAGTTGCGTCTCATCATGGTGAGAATTTGTTATGTTGAAGGTTCAACCAAAATACCTCATATAGATGCAGATAGAGACGTTTTCGTGTGTTAAGTATTTAGAAAAACTACATTTTGAAGCCTTAAACGAACTCGGATGGCCAAAAAAACCCATATTTCATGGCATAGCGATGAGTTTCATTCGTACGCCCGTTCCGTTTCTAGATTAGTATCACAATAGTCATTCAGACATCGAAATATCCGTAATGCAATTTTGTAACTAAGATGTACTTTAGCCAACGAAATACCCTAATTTCGTAGGCTAAAATTTTTAAATTTCGTTGGCTAAAGTTCACAGACTATAGCCGACGAAAACATTAGTTTAGCCGACGAAAATTTATCTTATCTGACGAAAGATCTGTTCACTTTAGCCGACGAAAAGAAAGTTCGTCAGCCTGTTTTTGATCATTTCACTGGAAGTTTTTTTGGTAGTGAGTACATGTATGTTTTGTTAATATATGCCTTGAATCAGCCATCTGGAGGAACCAGCCATTCGGGGAGGATTCAAGTCAAGGTGGAGATTTGTTAATGTATGCCTTGAATCAGCCATCTGGAGGTACCAGCTATTCTGGGATCTCGCTGTCCGGTCAGCGATTTGGGGTCCAGGGGCAACGCGCCCTGGATTGGGGGTTCGGGGGCGCGAGCGGAATTATTCCCGCGAGCGAAAGTCGCGCGAAGGATATTTCTCTCGCGACCGAAACTGCCCCGCGAACGAGAGTCTCGCGAACAACAGTCACGCGAGCAAGATTGTTCAACCAGTGTCATCGAAGGGCAACGCCCCCAAGGCCCACGAGTCCCTGTTATGCTGGGTTATGGTTTCCTATTGGATCTAGTATATAGGGTTTAGAGTCCCTGTTATGCTGGGTTAGGGTTTCCTATTGGGTTTAGTATATAGGGTTTAGAGTCCCTGTTATACTGGGCTATGGTTTCCTATTGGGTTTAGTATATAGGGTTTAGGGTTTAGTATATAAACGACCTAAACCTAATTGTATTAAGCACTCTGTATACTCCGCACTCTGTATTCAGTGCTCTCGGAGCACTCGGTGGTTGTGTTTCCTCAAGATAATAAAACTGTTCTCGTCTGGTCGTGGACGTAGCTAACACGTCGTTAGTGAACCACGTAAATCTGTGTTCTTTCTTCCGTCCGTTACAACAAACTGGTATCAGAGCCCAGGAGGGGTTCGAATTCTGGGAAGAAAGATGTCTGGTTTGACCGTGAAGATCGATAAATTCACGGGGAGAAACAGTTTCAGTTTATGGCAGATCAAGATGCGAGCCTTGTTAAAACAACAAGGGATGTGGGCGCCGCTTGTGCAGAAGCAGGGGGATCCAGAAATCGCTGAGATGGCCAGTCTGGAGGAGAAGGCACACTCAACAATTTTGTTGTGTCTTGCAGATGACATAATCACCGAGGTCGCAGAGGAGGAAACTGCGGCTGGTCTGTGGTTGAAGCTTGAGAGTCTATACATGACGAAGTCTTTAACAAACAAGTTGCTTCTAAAGCGACGTCTGTTCAGTCTGCGAATGGAAGAAGGCTCACCAAGTCGGTTCCGCACAGCAAGTTCCAACATTGTTTGGACTTGCTAAATGTTACAAGCTGTTAGTTGTCCTTTGGGGGCAACATCTGTTAGGTGAGGCATCTGGTACATCTGGCACTATTATAGTGCATCTGGTACATCTGGAACTGTTGTGGTGCTTATGGTACATCTGTTAGTACATCTGAGGCAGAGGAGCCATCTGGTACATCTGGCACTACTATGGTGCATCTGGTACATCTGGCACTATTGTTGTGCATCTGGTACATCCGTGTAACATCTGAGGCAGTGGAGTCATCTGTTACATCTGGCACTCTTGTGGTGCATCTGGTACATCCGTGTTACTTCTGAGGCAGTGGAGTCATCTGTTACATCTGGCACTATTGTTGTGCATCTGGTACATCCGTGTAACATCTGAGGCAGAGGAGTCATCTGGTACATCTGGCACTATTGTAGTGCATCTGGTACATCCGTGTAACATCTGGCACTATTGGAGTGCATCTGGTACATCCGTGTTACATCTGAGGCAGAGGACTCATCTGGTACATCTGGCATTATTGTAATGCATCTGGTACATCCGTGTAACATCTGAGGCAGTGGAGTCATCTGTTACATCTGGCACTATTGAGGTGCATCTGGTACATCCGTGTTACATCTGAGGCTGAGGAGCCATCTGGTACATCTGGCACTATTGTGGTGCATCTGGTACATCCGTGTAACATCTGAGGCAGAGGAGTACATCTGGTATATCTGTTATCTGGTAGAGAAGTTATTTGTACATCTGTTAGCTGGTACATCTGTTATCTGTGAGAGGATTCAAGTCAAGGTGGAGATTTGTTAATATATGCCTTGAACCATCCATCTGGGGTACCAGCTATTCGGGGTGATGCATCTGGTACATCTGTTATCGGGGAGGAACCAGCCATTCGGGGAGGATTCAAGTCAAGGTGGAGATTTGTTAATATATGCCTTGAATCAGCCATCTGGAGGAACCAGCCATTCGGGGAGGATTCAAGTCAAGGTGGAGATTTGTTAATGTATGCCTTGAATCAGCCATCTGGAGGTACCAGCTATTCTGGGATCTCGCTGTCCGGTCAGCGATTTGGGGTCCAGGGGCAACGCGCCCTGGATTGGGGGTTCGGGGGCGCGAGCGGAATTATTCCCGCGAGCGAAAGTCGCGCGAAGGATATTTCTCTCGCGACCGAAACTGCCCCGCGAACGAGAGTCTCGCGAACAACAGTCACGCGAGCAAGATTGTTCAACCAGTGTCATCGAAGGGCAACGCCCCCAAGGCCCACGAGTCCCTGTTATGCTGGGTTATGGTTTCCTATTGGATCTAGTATATAGGGTTTAGAGTCCCTGTTATGCTGGGTTAGGGTTTCCTATTGGGTTTAGTATATAGGGTTTAGAGTCCCTGTTATACTGGGCTATGGTTTCCTATTGGGTTTAGTATATAGGGTTTAGGGTTTAGTATATAAACGACCTAAACCTAATTGTATTAAGCACTCTGTATACTCCGCACTCTGTATTCAGTGCTCTCGGAGCACTCGGTGGTTGTGTTTCCTCAAGATAATAAAACTGTTCTCGTCTGGTCGTGGACGTAGCTAACACGTCGTTAGTGAACCACGTAAATCTGTGTTCTTTCTTCCGTCCGTTACAACATGTTTCATATGGTCGATTGGGAGATCGATAAGAACGGATTTGACAGGCCCCGTTCCAGATACAAAAACAACACAACAAAATAGGATCAAGTTTTACAAATGAGATCAACATGTCACCGGCCAAACCGGATCCAACCACAGAAAATGAAAAACAGTGAGAGAGTTGGTGGAAATATACTCAGACTGAAAACACTCAGTTTCTTGCAGTTCCTCACTACCAGATCAAGTATATGTACCCTAAATCTAAACCATAACTCTCTCTCTCTCTCTCTCACAATCCAATTCCTCTTTTTTACTCTCTCTCTCACAATCCAGTTCCTCTTTTTTCTGGTCGTTCACTACCCAGTTCATCAATGGTATATTTAGTGAGATGTATAGAAAAACACTGAGATTTGCCACACACGCGAGACGCGCCATGCGTGCGTGCCTCATCTCTAAAGTTATTATTTGTAATTTCACATCTTCAGTCTCGTTGATAAAGTCAAAAGATAATAGCCGTACATGGTGTACTGTATACGCAACAGATGTTCCCATGATACATTTGCCCTTCTCCAAATTAGTAGTTGTCTTTGTTCACAGTCAAATTCCAAGAATAGCCTAGAGGTATTGATTCAATCCCAATGGAAGGGCTTGGTTTTGGATTTTGGAGTAATTTAATTAGTGCCTCAAGTATCAGTGGTCTCTAGCAAATGTTACTAATTAAGCAATACAAGTTAGCAAAATCACTCATGAGCTAGTCATTTTCAAAACTCCATTACTTATGACTGGCACTTTTCCTTGCCCATTTTCATTTTCATTTTCATTCATTCATTCATAGCTCACATGTAACCAAGTCAAATATCAAATTCAGAGTTTTCTTCACATCCTTTGCCTCTTCTCTCCCAACTCCTAGAAGCTTGTCTCTGAATATAGTTTCCTTTTTTTGTTTCTTTGGTGAGCTCTAGACATAGTTTCTAGCAACCGGCAAGTACTATTGACCTAATACAAAACCCAATTTTTGGAACGGTGGCTCTGTGTAGAGCTTTGATATGTTTTACTTCATCATTAACCCAAATAAGGTATAGTTGTAAAACAAGGTGCATTCCCTATATTATTAGAATATAAATGTTAATAATCTGTTTTCAATTTGGATTAATATCTTTGGTGGAATAGTCATTGAACATTTCCCAGATCCATGGGTTACTGCTATTAACCACCTGGAGCTAGTTTGAACTAAAATTTTCCAATAGGTTTTGAGGATAGGGCAAAGGTACTTGGGATTCCATATGATTAGCTGAGGGATCCAGAGCCATGTGTATGGCAAGGATGAAGAAGCTGACATTCCACCCTCCTAATGATTCTGCATGAAAGAAAGCCATACAAAGTGTAGGAAATGATGAGAAAGCTCATCTGCAACTTCCCCTCATTCCATTATGAAAGAAAAGTGGGGAAAAGCAAGCAACTGCAGCAAGGGAGGCCAGTCTATATCTAAATATGAATAATGAAAGCTGAAACTTGTTTACAACACAGCTGTCTGGGTTAAGCACATCATTGCTAAGGACCTCCTGCCCATTCCATACAGTGTTGTAATAATCTCTACTTCTCTTGTCCTTTCAGATGATCATCACTTGGAGATCACTAGAGAATGATCGAGAATCAAAGAACTAAATGGGCTCACTTCATAGGCCTTCATTTCCTACAAGGCCTATCAAAGGGAAGAAACTCTTCATTAGTGTAAAGCAATTTCAAGTTCAAAAAGAAAACAACAAAAAACACGCCCACCGTGGGGCTCGAACCCACGACCACAAGGTTAAGAGCCTTGCGCTCTACCAACTGAGCTAGACGGGCTGTTGTTGACAATTTTTCTCAAAACAAATAATTGAAGTAGGAAAAATGATTTTAGGATATTTTGGTCTTCGTATCGGGAACTTGCCATTCACACGATTTCAGTCTCCATTTCAGATAACAGCTCAAATCTTTTGTTACAATGACTTGGCATTCAGTGTGATTGTTCATGGCCACTGATTTGAAGTTTTGGATTGCACATAGTACCTTTGCAACCAGTGACGGACACAGTCATGTAAGTGGAGGCAGAAAGCTTAAGACTAAGCAACATGTAGAAACACTTCACTATTTATTTTCTCTTCCTCTCTAATCTTTATTTATCGCATTTAACTAGTTAATCTATGTACTATTCTGAAATATATCAAAGTTTTTTTCAATAATTATATGAAATCCTAATCAGACACTATAAAATTGAAGGTTTTTCAGATCATGCATCTAACATAAACACGTCTAAACATGCTCATCATTTCTTTTATAGAGAATAAAATGAGTCTAAATTTATAATTCATTAATCTTTTATTAAAACAGTAAAAAAACTCAAATAAGAAAAATAACACGAGAATTGATCACTCAATTATGCAAAAGTCGGAGAAGGCCTAATTTTATGCTCACTGATCCCATAATTATATAACAATTACAATTTGATAATATATATATATAGCAAGTGAATCAACCAGAAATCAGTGGGATTGTCTCCGCCTGTCAAAAGCTGGGTGGGGCACTGGGGCAGTGATCCCGCTGCCCGCCTGTGGTCTCGCGATTGCATGCAACCCAGTTTGGATTCAAGCATACCAACTTTGATCTGGCTCTGATCTGAATCCATAGATTTCCATGATCAGCAATATAGCACATGGAATCGAGATTTCATCCAGAATAGTTTAGAGAATCAAGAGCCTAATCATGTGCAAAGTTCACATGACTAATCTAATTGTCTACAGAATGTTTTGCCAACTTCAATAAACTATTTTATCCACCCTTCAATCAACACAAGCAGCTGAGGCCAAGTCCCAACTGCATATGCTGGGAAAAATGGTAAAATCCTCATGAGATGCAAAACCAGACAGTTATATCAATCAGGTGGAGAATTTCAGGAACTTGATGATGCCAAACTCAAGCTAAACAACACAACATTTAAACTCCAAAATCACAAACCACAAACGAGTTCATACGATTACAGTTTTGAACATTATGTTAAAAACACAAGCTGAACTCTGAACCATACAGTCTGGATTTTTCTTACTTCACCCCCTCCAGGCTATCCAAACAAACTTTGAAAACCCCATAGCTAATCTGCACCTGAGTCACTAACGCTTGTATTTACTACCCTAGCACATTGATGTCAACTTGGAATCAGAGGTTTCCGAGAGTTGTCACCACTGAAAACTATACTGAACGGCATTTCTGAAACACAGAGCTAAGCGCAGTCTCAAAGCTAATCAGTTTTAAGGTCTACAGTTGACGTGTTGTACGACCCTCCATTTTGCACGCCATTAGTCTCCTCTTTCAACTGAAATACAATCACACAGAATCATTAGATTGAGGGAATATATAATGCAAAATGCAAGAAAGAGAGTGGAATATATGAAATGACAGATCATGCATGGTTGCCAAGAAAGAGCAATGCAAGCATGAAAGTTAGAAGTATTCCTATAAGAAACCAGTTTCAACATTCTACTTATACATCCCCTCAGCAAACTATACCCACTAATAGAATTTAGACATTATAAGAGAGAAATCAGTTAATCAATTGGTCAGATACATGTTAAGATATCAATTTTGAGACATGATTCCCGGTATGTCAGACAACTAAGAGGCCATTATATGTTTTTGATAATGCAAGGGGAAAATAACGACACTGGATCATTACCTTTTTAAGGATCTTCTTCTGGTATCGATATCCCTGTCAAAATTGATCAAGAATTAATGAGTTCATGAATGCTAACTGATGAAATCATTACATAAGAGTACTGGTACAAAGATAAGGCATTTTACCTTGTCAGTGCCATAAATGTAATCGCAGTAGGTGAAAACTGAAGCAAAATTGCTCTGGCTAAGTCCTCCAACATAGTGATGGTAATCATGATACTCAGCACCACCATAAAATGGGATATATTTTGTGGGAGTCCAGGGGAAGTCATACCTGCACAATAAGATGAAATTTTGGTGGTCACAAAACATAGTAGTCACAACTCACAACCTCAGTGCAGAAAATGAGAAGCCCGCATCATTGCCATGTTGGTGCACATGGATGTGGAATAACTCATTGCAGGAAAATTTACATACGAGTGTACTAACACACATGCCATTCAAGCAGCCAACTGACTTGTTCTCAATGTTACCAAACTCACTGTTTGTCAACAAACACCCCACATATAAAGCCACATTAAAGCAACTTTCAATCCTAAAACTGAAGTATGCAGGTAGAATTATGGCCCTTCACCAAAAGGTCTACTTCCAAACAAAATTGTATTTTAGTTCTGTAAAGAACTCCCACGGTCCAGAATTACACAAAACACTATAGGCAACGATACATGCTGTGATGATCAGATTTTCAATATAGGCCTTTCTTAGTTCCTCCTTGTATTGATCTGTGTATTGGTCTACCTCTGAAGTGCTACTACTGCGGTATGCAAGGACTAATTATATATCTAAATTTTTATGCTGACAATCTGACAATAACTTTCGGATACATCAATCACAAGGACCTCAATGCAGAAACGGCTGACTCAAAACCCAAATACATGTTCTTTCATAAGAGTTCAGTGATCAGCATTTACAAATGACAATGGGATCTGGAAGATCATGTGGTTCAACTCATCCACTCTCCCTCTTTGGATTCCAGTCCACTATTGGCAGAAAAACAAGAGCAAGAGGGAAGTATAAATCATTAGCATTTCTGAAGAAAAGTTAGGTGCCTTCAGTCAGCATACGAAAAAAGTAATAATGAAGAAACTAAATCCTGAAGAAAAGATAGGAGAGAAAGGCATTGTAGTGATACTTGGCCCCGTCATTAAAAGTTAAGCCACTATTTAAGATCCTTCAAATCTTGCTTAGAATTCCATTAGAAAAGAGATGATTAAGCCGAATCTAGACTAGTGAAACACCACAAGCACAAAAAAAGGAAGAAAAACGCAGCATGCGTACCCGCTGTGCGTCTCAATGGCCTCAACCTGCCTCAATGCTATCCATGACCAGAATGTGACCATGTGTCCAGGCGCAATGGCTGGCCCGAGAAAAGATGGGATGCCGAGAATCAAAATCTCGGCCCAGTGTGCATATGGCGCCGCATATCCAATGGGAGCAGTGTACTCATGATGAACTTTATGGATCTTGTCATACCCCCATTTGTTATGCAGAAACCTGTGGATCCAGTAGTTGGTGTAATCCTCCACCAAGAAGTACACCAACAATTGGGAAACCATCTCCCACCCTGAAGGCAACGGCAATCCTGTTCGGATCCCTATCAGCTGTTCGCCACCACAAATCGAATTAATTTTAACTGATAATTCAATTCAACAATATTCCGCAAACAAGTCAAACCTGGATGGAAGGGTAGGAGACGAGCTGGAGGGGGCCGACGACGGAGAAGAACATCCACATGACGTCCTTGTAGCACTTGATCATTTCGGAGAAGGTGAAGCGGACCTTGGGCTGGATCTTGTGGCGATCGAAGCCGGCCCATCGGAGGACCTCGACCAACACGAGGGGGAGAGGGACGAGGGAGAAGATGAGGAAAAGAAAGAGAATGTTGTGGCAGTAGAGGAAGTAATCGGACTTGGAGGCCGAGTAGTTGAACCAAAGGGTCTCGGCCAAAGTGAGGTTGCGGCCGAGGGCGGAGGCCGCCTCTGAGAGGGTCCGGTACGGCAGCATTTGATGATGGGGAAGTGAGCGGTGGAGAGAGAGGGGTAGGGGACTACTGGGGGGTTAAAATATGCGGGAATGTTTAAAACGGCGATGGGGAATCGCGCACAGATGAAGACAGAGCTGCCTCTGTTACTTCCCCATAAAACTAACCTCGGCTGCTTCTCTCTGGCTCTCACTCTCGTTTTATAGGGGAAAAAAGACACGTGTCAAGCGGAGGAGGAATACATATTAGATACGTATATTGTACTATGATTTTTACGATACCTGTCGTAATTAACTCGCGTCCGTAAGACGGATTTCGTTGTGAAACTTAATGAAACGAGTTATTTTGATTATCTAGTCCGGGATTGCTCTAAGTTTTGTACCAGATGTAATCTTAATTTGTCCTTCTAATGAAGTTATTGTATCTTTAATGATTTAATATTGTGTAAACCTTTAAACTTGGATACTTATTCAATTACGTACCAAAGCACAAAATAGATGAAAAGAGTGTTATGTTAGCAATTGAGAGTGTGAAAATGGCCTTCATACTTCGAAGTTACTTATATTTTCAGTGATTTAAATTCGAATATATTGATAGTAATCATGGATTATTCAAAGAAATGCATAAATTGAAGGAAAATAAGTAAAGAAAAGGAAAAATCTGTAATAGACTACGTCTTGACTTTCATCGATGAAATGTGAACAGTATAATCTGTCTAATATATAAGACAGGGATTAGTTGCAAAAGTCTAATCTATCCTTACATGACATGGTTAACATATATATCATTGATCAATGCAACTTAATTAGGCGCGGCAGTCAGGCGCCAGATGAAAAACCATCAGCTAACATGAAAGGGAAACAAAACAAATAGTGGTAGCAGGATCTGCAGGACATGCATGATCATAAAAGGCAGAGAAGGCAGAGAGCAGCAGAAAATTATATTAATGGTGTTGGAAAGGTAGACCAGGAGGACTGAGCCAGAGCCAGAGCTTCAAGCACCTTCTCAGTTAAAGTCAATAATATATATAGCAGTAGCAGTGAATCAGAGACAACCAAGTTATTAAAGGAGATCAAATTAAGCAAGTAGGTGCTCTTCTTGCCCATGCCGCCGGCGATCGGTCGAGTTAACGTTGGTGTGACATCAAGTTTGGAACGTAATATGGTTGCTTCGATCCCTAGCCTGCAACTGTACATTGTATGGGGAGAGAGAGATTCCCATGCTTGCTGCATGATGCCTTAATTATTTTTGGAAATGCATGCCATATATGAGCCAATAATGCAGATATATATACATGTTTCTTTATAGGTACGTAGCAACTGTGGAACTGTGTGCATCTGATTCAAGAAAATGTCGATACTGTGCATTATTGCAATGATTATTTCCTGCTGCCCAAATCTCCATATCGGAGAGGAACAAGTAGCTAGCAACGAAGCTAGATCTTAACCTGGTGTATGACACTTTTGCTTTTGTTTCTCAACACTAAGACCAGGATCGAGTTAGCCAGAATAATGTACAGGTTAAGGGATCGAAATCTCCTAAGAAAGCTTGATGGATGAAATAATTTAACCCACACAAGTTTACTAAAGAGATTATTTTCAATTTACTCCTCAGAATAATGATCAGATAGAGTTTGCAGATCAAGAAAGTAGATCCACACCGCCATATCCAACTTTTTTCGTCAGCATTTTGACCACGCTTGAGCTACTCGTTAATGATTGCTTTGAATTCAACATAAACTCAAGTTTGCTGATCGTTATTGATATTGTTTTGAGATTAACAGTAAAAGAAAATTAAGAAAACGGCTGATGATGAAAAAGTTAAACAGCGGTCGAAAACGCTGATGCTCATCTGAATGAAAAAGCATCAATTCATGGTCGATCTTACTTTCACCCATCAACTTTCTCTTTAGTTCAAAGGGCCATTATTATTTCCTGATGGTGAATTAAAAAAAGACAGTGTGATTCATATTTCTTAGAATTTAGGTATCTCTAATTAAGTATTTTAAACAAAAATATGATTCGTTGACAAAAAACTTAGTTAAATATTCGAAACAAATCGTTGCAGTCTCTGATATTTCTTACTTTCGGAATTCTTACAGAATACACAACATTCTTGCCCATTATATAGAGATCAAGATAACCTAGAAAAGATCTAATTTAAAATATCTACTAAAGTTCTAATATTGTACCTTAATTACAAAAGATCTAAATCATGGGTTGAACAGTAAAACAAGTGGAAGTAAATATCTGCAGTGAGTTATTGCTTATTCTGCAGATTCGTAGAATTCTCAGAAAAGCATTAACTTCAACACTCACTCTTAATGTTTTGCTTATCCATTCCAAGTATGCCTCTGAGGTATTCGAACCTCTCTTCTGACAGAGCTTTGGTGAAAATATATACAACTTGGTCATCTGTATTACAGTACACTAGATCAGTCTCACTCTCTTCAACTGCATCCTTGATGTAGTGAAATTTCAAGGCAATATGCTTTTGCCCTACTGTGATACACAAGATTTTTGCTCATGGCAATTGCAGACTTGTTATCACTGAGAATGGTTGGTGCAGATCGTTGCTTCTCGCTAAAGTCTTCAATAACTCTTCTGAGCTAAATTGTTTGAGAAGTGGCAATTGATGCAGAATCATACTCTGCTTCAGTTGTAGACAGTGCTACTGATTTTTGCTTTTTTGAAGCCCAAGAGAACACACTAGTTTCAACTGTGAAAGTATATCCAAATTTGCTTTTCAAATCATCAGCATTTCCTCCCCAATCACTATCACATAAGCCAAAACAGTTTTGGTTTCACATTCCTCTCATATATAATTCCAAAGTCCATTGTACCTTGAATGTATCTCAAGATTCTCCTTACAACTTCATAGTGAATCTTGATAGGATTGTGCATAAATCTGGATATCATACTTGCAACATACATTATATCAGACCTTGTTGTTGTCAAGTATAGCAGACTTCCCACTAAACTTATGTAAGCTCGATCTCATCAACACTACAACTTCCATCTTCTTTTAAAAAAATTTCATTGACAACTAAAGGTGTTGCAACCTTATTGCAACTAAACATCTTGAACTTCTCTAGAATTGTCTTTGCATATTTTTTTTTGTGTGATGAAGATTTCATTTACTCCAATAATTTCTATTCCCAGAAAATAATGCAGGATTCCTAAATCACTCATTTCATATTTTTTCATCATATCAGACTTAAATTTGAAATCATTTTTTCACAGTTTACAGTAAATACCAAATCATCTACATATAATTAGACAATAAGTATACTTGATTTATCTTCAGTTTTGGTGTAGAGAGCAGGTTCATTTTCACTCCTTTGAAATCCTCTATCTATGAAATAGGAATCGATCTCACCATACCAAGCTTTTGGAGCTTGTTTCAAACCATAAAGAGTCTTCTGCAGTTTATAAATTTTCTGCTCTTTACCTTTGATGATGAAACCTTGTGATTGCTCCACAAATATTCTTCTTCCAGTACTTCATTCAGAACACATTGATTTGATATCTAATTGGTGTAAGAACCAGCCTTTTGTGCTGCAATAGAAATAAGACCTCTTATTGTCTAATGTCTTGCAACTGATGCAAAAGTCTCATTAAAATCAACTCCAGGTATCTGTGAATACTTCTTTGCCACCAATCTTGCTTTGTTTCTTTGCACATAACCATCTACATCGAGTTTTGTTTTGTAGATCCACTTCAAACCAATGATATCCTTGTTGTTTGGTTTATCAACAAGCTCTCATGTGTTGTTTTTCACAATCACATCTATTTTCTCCTTCATTGTCGTTCACCACTCATCTTCCTTCACAACTTCTTCAAATCTTTTAGGCTCAAATAAGCAGGCATTGCAGCTTTCGAATTCATACACTTCATTCAAACTTCTCATCTTTATTGGTGTTGAGTTTGATGTAGATTGAGCATTTAAAGATGTTGGTGATGGTTGCTCAGAACTTTGAGATGGGGTTTGTTGTGGTGGATTGAGTTCCAATTCTTCTGGAGCATTTTCATCTTAAACAGTGTTATCTGACACTCATTGTTGCTGGACTGAGCCTTGCTTCTAATCCCAAGTTGAATTCTCACTGAAGAGAATATCTTTACATATAATCACTTTTTTCCAGAGTAAAGAGCCTATAGCCCTTTGTGTGCAAGCTGTATCACATGAACACACACATTTCACTTGATTCATCAAGTTTCTTCCTCAATACTTTTGAGATGTGTGCTTAACATTTTGAACCAAACACTCTCAAGTGATTTACACTTGGCTTCCTTCCACTCTATTCTTCAAATGGTGTCATTTGCGGCACAGCTGTAGTTGGATGTCTGTTCATTAAATATATTACAGTATTTACTGCTTCTCCCTACTATTTCAAAGATACTTTCTTGGAATGAATCATAGACTTTGGGTACATCCCAGTTGATATTGATCAACAAAGCTCTGATACCATGTTAGAATTTGAGTGTCTCTACTTAAGTATTTGAACAAAATTATGATTCGCTGATGTGGTGAACGATACAGAAGAAACTCATTTGAATATTCAAAGCAAATTGTTACAGTCAATAATATTTCGTATTTCTGAAATTCTTACAAAATACACAACATTCTTGCTCATTATATATGAATCAAAATAACCTAGAAAAGATCTAATTTAAAAGATCTACTAAAGATCTAATATTGTACTTTAATTGTAAAAGATGTAAATCATGGTTTTAGTGGAAATAAATAGTAAAACAATTAAATGGAAATAAATATCTACAGTGAATCAATCAGTGTTTCTTCTGCAGTTTCTTAGTATTATCGACAAAGCATTAACTTCAACAATATTGATGAAGCATGAGCTAGGTGATGTCAATTTGTCATTTCAGAGGACTTGGTGCTTACATTTAACAATGAGATAAGGTTTCTTCGGATCCCATGCCGCCAATCATTCTTTTGCTTCGTTCAGGTCTTCTGTATCCGGCCCGCTGCCGCAACAAGCATCCCGTACATATTGGTGATAAGGTGTTATGATAGACACTCATACCTAGTCACTTAGCCGATAGTGCGCGCAGTCTCCATCTGCATATCCAGTAAAATCAATTTCGAATATCCCCAAAGACAGGAATAAAATGATATCAGTATCACTTGAATGATCATTTTCTGGGCCAAAGGTTCTCATTTCGGTGATGATTATCAGTCCCCAGTGCATGGCACCAGTGTTGGATCAGTACCACTGTCCTTTGAGAGTGGTGATGAAGATGTGATACATGTGTTCAAATGATTCGGTGCGTGGACTCGTAGCATGGGAAAGTAGTCAGTCGACCTCTTTTTCTTTTTTTCTGCTGGAAAAAGTCGACCTCTTTTTCTTAAGCTCTGTCCAGCTGATCAGCATGCATATACTGATCAGATGAAAATAGAGGCGTTTGCAAACACTAGCTTAATCCTATTCAGGAATCATGTTTTTCCCAAAAGGGGTTTTAGCCTGATATGCTAGCTAATCAAGTGAGTCCCTTATCAGTCCACAATCTAGTAATTAAGTAAATTTGATGGAAGAACCATCTGATCTTCAAAGGGTACATTATACATCATCATCATCAACTTGGAATCATTGCGATGATTTTTGGCCCAACTGAGAGAGGTAGAAACCCTTAATTTGTGCATGTTCTTGAATTACTAGTACGGGATGACGGGATCATTTCATAACCACTGAACACTTGAACAGAGAAAAACGTGTTCCGTAAATCACCATTATACCAATATTGTCTCAACTTAACCACCTTTAAGGTGTTGAGTTTTAACTACAAAACGTCTGGTTCTAATTGGATACGATCCATCAACTTATAAGTTATATAATATTTGTTTCTTTTCTGATGTGAGATATTGTCTCTCTAATACTTTCCCTTACGTGCAACCTAACTTTTTAGGTATGCACGTGTAATTCATTTGGTCCAATTCCCATATCAGAAATCGGTATGTGATTTGGTAATTATGATTTGATGATGGTGATTAATTTGTTTATTGTGTGATTCGAGATTTAGGTTTGGTTATTTGTTTGTGGTGTGCTTC
Organism: Comarum palustre; assembly: GCA_951800085.1. Taxonomy (NCBI): domain Eukaryota; kingdom Viridiplantae; phylum Streptophyta; class Magnoliopsida; order Rosales; family Rosaceae; genus Comarum; species Comarum palustre. The sequence goes on along the minus strand of OX637576.1, from coordinate 28,927,937 downwards.
GGGATTCAGACCTAAATTGGGGTTTATTATGTCGGGAGAAGTAATTGAAGAGAGACCCGCTCTGATACCAACTTGGAACAAGCGTGACCCGTAGATCACCATTGTACCGATATTGTCTCAACTTAACTACCATTAAGGTGTTGAGTTTTAACTACAAAATGTCTCGGTCTAATTAGATACGATACATCAACTTATAAGTTATATTTTATTTGTATATGTTCTGATGCGAGATATTTCCTCTCTAACATGAGTTTTTAGGCCAAGAAGAGACTACTGGAAAAATCGATCAGTTGAGCTAAGGAGAGGAACATGCTCGAGTTATGGTTTACGGAAGTTCGCTTCCTGCCGCTTCAACTTGCATAGGCAGCACAGCGATGTCGAGTTCGGACTGAATGCTTCTCTGAATTGGAGACAAAGAAAGGCACACATCTATGATTTCGGATGTAATTTCAGGGTAGAAGAGGTAGCTAGCTAGTGACCTAGTGTTAGTATTGGAATGCCTACAGGCATTATCAGGTGAAGGCTTTCCAGATGAGGAGTAATTTTGGTGTTCAGATGAATTGGTGAGCTGGGCCTATTTTGGGCCGGCTTTAGCAAACTCGAGAGGTACGTATTGAATTTTGACTCAGTCCGGCCCTTGTGCGGCTGTTTTTTTCAATTACAGGCCCTTTGGTGCTTCGTTCCCAATGTGAAAATGTGCTTCGGGTTTTGTGTTTCTTGGTGATGTAAACATGGATCGTGTCTTTGAATATTGGACATCTCAAAAAAAAAAAATGAAGCAGTCAACGTCTTCTTTATACACAGCTTGTATATACGGCATCACGGCTTGTAAATACACAAAGCTTGTATATACGGCCTTACAACGTGTAAATACACGAGACAATATTTGTTGTTAATATATTAGTACTACCATGTATTTATATTACTGCATCACTCGTTATTTATCATATGGTAATTACTAATGACTTTCTCTTCTTGGTCTGAATGGTTGAATCTGGTATTCTAGTTACAATTTTGGTAAAAAATATTGGGCGTGCACCAAAACGAAGTGTAATGTTAATATTTTCCGGCATTGGATTGAAACTGCGATCCTCGGAAGATTTTCCGGCATTGTTCATAGTGTTTCTTTCAAAGTATCAACCTTCCATAAAGTTATGTTTTTCAACTAACAAAGGGAAAGAAGAGGCACACATACCCGTCCGTATGCGGCGAATACCAAAACTGACCACTTATAAAGTAGTGACGGTAACTTCGAAAATCCAAAACAAAGAGGAAGGAAAATAAAACCAAACAAACCAGAGAGGAAGTAGCAGTTATAAAGCAAGGGAAAGTGACTTCTGTCAGCACGCATCTCTCTCCTCTTACGCAAACACAAACCACCAACCACCTCCCCCAACTTCCCTTGTCTTTCCCATAACTCAAAACTCAATCAATCTCCAAAACTCAACTAGACATCTCTAAAAGTTGTGGCTTTACATGTCAGAGAGGGGTCTCCGGCGAAGATCTCAGGTGACGGGAGGTAGTAGTGGCAGTGGCCGGAGGACTCGCCTCTCAAACCCTTCACCATCGCCGCACCGGAAGACCCCACAAGCTAAGCGATCGCCCAAGCCACGCTCCAAGCCTATAAAGATTCTGAAGCGATGCTCGTCCGAGCCTCTGCTCCGGAGTCCCGTCATCGATTTCGGCGACGAGGTGGTGCCGCATGTTGGCCGGGAGTTGAGGCCGGAGCCGGATGGAGTTCTCTTCCGGCCACTGACATTTCTTGACGTGTTTGCATCGTCTCCGACGTTGATGATGCCCCTCTCTCCCAATAATCATGAGGTGCGATTTTTCGATCTTTTGGTCTTGGTTGACTGTTTGGTGGATCAAACTTATTAGCTGCAGTTTGTTTTTGTATCTTTTTGGATCAAGTGAGTTTTGTAGTTTATTTCATCTCCTGTTCGTGTATTACCATTCTGTTTTGTCTGCTTTTGTTTTGGCTTCTTGTAGTCATATTATTAAGAATCTAACTATGAAACATACGAAAATACTTATGAATAAAAGTTTTGAGTTCTAGGGTAAGCGAAGTATCCAAAATGTGTGAAATGTTCACAATGACAAGCGTGCAAAGAAATATATCCTTAGTAGTTAGTACTTGAGGTTTATAATCTGCAGTTAGTGCACATCCAATGCAGCATTCATTGTTTTGATGATTTTCATTTAATGTGGAGTATTGTGAGATTGATATTCAATTAATGCATAACCAATTCAGTACTTATTCAATAGTTTAGGCATGGCTAGATTCATAGTTCTGATAGAGATATATATGGGTTAAGGAGCTGAGATGATTTGGTAAGTGTTTGAAATGCAGGCATACAAGAAAGATGCAAAGGTGGTATTGAATGTTTCGGTTGAAGGAAGTCCAGGACCGGTGAGGGCCATGGTGAAGTTGGGATCTACGGTGGAAGAGACGATCAAGCTTGTTGTAGACAAATATAGCAAAGAAGGGAGGACTCCCAAGCTTCATAAGGACGAGGCATCGTCCTTTGAGTTACACCACTCCTACTTCAGCCTTCAAAGTAAGTCAAAATTACATAGTTTTTCAAGTTCTATTAGTACCAGGTTCTTGGAGATGTTCTGCCAGATTGTAGACTGTAGATTCTCTTCATATTTTAAGAAGTATATAATATTTTAGAGAATTTCAAATGGTGAACGATTTATTAGGGATGGTGTGGATAAAACACTGCTGAGATGAAGTTGCACCAAGATATATGAGATAAACCAACGTGGACTTACTGTAAAGAATGGCAAACTTATCCTGTTCTAAGAAGTTACAAGCTCTGAAACTAGGATTAGTTCTTTATTGAGAACTCTTTTGATTGAACAGGTTTGGATAAATCAGACCTGATTGGGGATGTTGGTAGCAGAAGCTTCTATCTTCGAAAAAGCAGCAGCAAGAATGGAGGATCAACTGCTTCTTTGGAAGTTCCTGTGAGAGCAAACTCTCCGCCACCTGCTCTGCGTCCTGGATTGTTACTTCCAAATTTTATTGCTCGTAAACTCAGTAAACTTGTTAGAAGAACGCATAGACTTTGGAAGGTCATAGTCTGTATGCGATGAGGAAATTATGTAGAAAGGACCATTGCTGCAGACTTTTGGAGTAACACAACATATTATTCCTGTTACTCTTCAACGAGCCTCTCTAAATGTGGATGTCCGATGGACCTCGTCTGACATGTATTATCAACTTCCTCTCCTGCCTCCTGAATTGTATGCAAATGCTGTAAATTTATCCTTATTGGGAGATCATTTATATTATAGGATTTATAGCATTGTTCATATATATATATTTCCGACTGAAATACAAGCAAAAATGCCAATTGTGTGGCTTGATCCAAGAGGGTATTAAGCCTACAAGACCCAAATATTTATTACTGGAATGGTTCTTATAATGTGATCTTTTAAATTATCCTATGGCTTCAGAAGCTGCTGGGGATCAGAGTATGGTAACTGAACTGAGGATGGTTTTTTTGGCTATCACTGTCTGGAACTAGCTGTCATAAACCCTTCCAAAGGGGTAGACAGAAAGTTTGGGAACTTGTTTATGTTGTAAACTCTTGAGTTATATCTGTTATACTCAATATTACCCTAGCTGCTAGCATATGGATTTACTGTTATCCAATTCCCCAGCCAATTGCCATGTTGAATAGATCTCAAACTTCATATCTGATATGATCACTTCATAGCATCAGCATTGTTAATCCTTTGGTAGGTGGACTCAAGCAGATGATCACTGTAACTTATAACGTAAGTATTGTGCATCGACAGAGCTCATCCTTTTAACAGTACTGAGAGGAAGGATTCAGACGTATAAATTTTCTTGCTGAACATATCTGATGTAAAGAATGTGTACTTTGGTTCTCCTTGACGAATTTCCATTAGCTTAATGACCGATGGACTGTTTTGCTTGTATCTTTCTTCTGTAATAATCCTCAAAGTCAGGGGCTTTCAAACAACCCTTGGCTTCGGCGAAGCTTCCTCTTTCTCTTCTTCAATAGTGTACGCAAATGAACCTTGGACGTATGTAACGTCTCTAACTCTCTGAAACGCTCGACACACTCACACAAAACCTAATACAAACATCTCAACAACCACTGCATATATTGCATGCATCATTCTCACTAGCCACCTAAATGACCCATCCCCGGTCACAGTTTTAAGGGCGAAGCATGTGTCCTCTGGCCATTCCCGAGAGAACACTACAGACCTTCCCGCCGGAGAGGCACACCAACCTCGTACGCCGGCCGGGAGGTCTCATCTCCATCCCAAAGGGATGGAAGGCTCCGGAGACACGCCCGGGGAACTCACAGTACCGTTTGACGAAGCTGCTTCTGAATGTGACGATAGAGAGAAGCCTCGGGCCTGTACACGTGGTGACGTCGCCGGAGAATACAGTCAGTGATTTGATCAAGTCCGTGGTAGATATTTACGTCAAGGAGAAGAGGAGGCCTTTGGTGACGGAGACTGAACCGCACCGTTTCAAGCTTTACTACTCACAGTTCAGTCTCGAGAGTAAGAAGTCATTAGTCATGACATGAAAAATTAAGATTATAACTCAAATTTTCTTTAAATGTTTGCCCTTTTGTAGTGACAATTTTAAGTGAACGATTTGTGTTCCTATACAGGTATAAAGGCAGATGAGAAGTTGATCAAGTTGGGATCTAGAAATTTTTTCTTGTGCTTAAAGTCATCAGATTCAGCTGCCGTTTTATCCAGCTCTGTCAGCGATTGCTCAAAGGAAGCAGAGAAGGATATCAATTCTCCATTTCCGTTGATCAAATTAATGGATTTCTTGTTGTAATTCTCTTTTTGAGTTTAGATCATGTATTTCATGTATGAGTTAGTAGTGTCACCAGTATCATACTGGCAGTATGTTTGTTTCTACAAATATATGTAAGATCTATATATGTTGTGCATGTAATATTGCTGATCGAGTATGACTAACCCCAGAGATACTCAATCATAGGGAGTGCTTGATGAGCCTCTTTAACATCATCCTCGTTTATTACAGAACTAACAAGCTTATACGAACCATGCTCAGTACTAGCTAAACATCTGCGGCTAGGTTCCAACAAGCTCGATCACGATCTGAGAGTGGCTGTGCTTGCTTGGTCTGCATGTATTCGAAACATCGCCAAGTTCGAGCTTAAATGGAATCAGGATACACGTACAGGTTGCATCTAAGAACATTGATAACTTATATCGAGCTGTTGCCATTTATAATCCACTGATGACTGATCACTATAACCAAACTCAAATCATCTCATGGGGTCAAATATCGACCGACGAGTTTACATCCTTGGGATGCACTAGGGTGTTACTGTTGCTTCAGCATTGGGCAAGGCTTGGATGCATTTGAGATGGGCCTTTTGAGTGTGATTGGACAAAAGGGAAGAGATAAAGAGCAGCTCCATTGTTAATATAATAACCAAAGAAAAAAAATAGGAGGTAAAGAAAAAGATTAATAAACTCTAAACACCTCTCTCGGGGCACCGCGTTGGGTTTGACTGCCGTCTTGTAGTCTCCTCCGACCATCCCAAATCAACAAGACACCTTTTCTCCGATACTCTTCCGCAGCAGCGCGTGCATTTTCCTCCACGCGCCTCTCTCATCCGGTGGTGGAGCTGCCATTTAGTTGGAAAGTAAAGAAGAGGAAGAGCATCATATATGGGGGATCTTTATGTTTGGCTCATCTCCTTCTTCCTCCTTATTGCCCTTCTTGCTCTTGTTGTTTTCCAGGTGGGTCTATCCCCTTTAACTACTTTTGCCAATTTTAGTTTATGTTTGGTTCCTGAAACTAAATCAGAAACCTTAAATTACTTCACTTTAACTAGTTTCAGTTTACAAGGTTCTCTGTAGTTTCAGTTTAAAGTTTGTGTTTTTGGGCTGTCGTATTGTGTTCGGTGGTCATATAAACTAGCTCTTACAGAATTGGCGTAGTGCTTAATCTCAATGAGCTTGCTTTTGTCTACATAATCATATTTCGCCTTTGAGTATATTGGATGTGAGTGTTTGTGTTCTTCCGTTAGTTTTCTTGAATATATATTGAAATGGGTTTCCAATAATTTGGTTGAAACCGAAATCAAGCACCATCAAGAGAAAATGGACATATTTTATTTAATTTCGTATCATCCTTGTGTGTAACATGAGACCTTGTGCGGTATGATTTCCTCTTCAGTTCTGTCAGACTTGGATTGGAAAACTGCTTTTGCTGTCTAACTTGTAATCTTGCCTGTTGAGGTGCTTAACACCAATTCTTCTTCTATTCGGTGATGGTAGTGGTGATGATATACCATGAGAAATTGATTTAATGTTGAAATCGCTGTTGTGAAGATTATGTTAGGACATATATAAGGCAGTATAACAGTCTCTGAAACTACACAGGCTATGATTGATTGTTTATATAAATTTTGTCTAGTAATTTTTTAAGGCATATCAAAACTGTATCTTAACACTTGCAAAATTGTTGCAGCTGATGTGCTTAGCAGATCTAGAGTTTGATTATATAAACCCTTATGACTCTTCAGCACGGATTAACAGAGTGGTTTTGCCCGAGTACATCATAGAAGGAGTATTAGGAGCCATCTATCTTATAACTGGGCATTGGATCATGGCACTTTTTACATGTCCTTACCTCTATTATAACGTGACACTGTAAGTCCTGATGCCTTATACATGAACTGATGCTTTTCTGTTCTGATTGCTGTAAACTTGTAAGAAAAAGAGAAGGAAAAGTTGAAGAATTGAGTAAGAAAGAGTCCCAAACCATGCTACTTTCAGCATCAAGAAGATGCAAAAATAAGAGTAAACTTGAAATCATAGAAGGGGGAAATGAACTATTAAAAAGAAGTAAACAATACTTCAAATCAAAAGTTAAGTTGGGAGAGAGTGGTCTGTAAGTTTTTGAAATTCTTTAAATTTTTATCTTTCTGCTACAGCATTGGTGTTGGAATTGTCTTATTTTGGGGCTGTTAGCACACAACAGACCAAAATTTAAACTACACATGCAAGGACTATAGCAACAGATAGTTCATGTACCATGTGGTTTCATTTTCGGGGCTGGGGCCTGGGTCAGATGATGTACAATACTGTGTTCAGCTTAGAACACTGCTTCAAGTATGCTAACACTATCATTTGTTGATGCAAATGAAAATGGTTTATGTCACGCAAGCAGGTCGAGATGAACTAACCCAATTGACATGGATAATAACCTGATATCTCCATGATTTTTAGACTAGATGATGGTATAGTAGTTTATCATGTTTTGGTGCTGCTGTTCAGTCTCATGACCTTAGTTTTATCTCGAGTTTATGATCTTACTAACTTTCTCCTTTTTCTGAGCAGGTATACGAGTAACAGGCACCTCGTAGATGTTACTGAGATATTCAACATGCTCCACAAAGAGAAGAAGCAACGGCTCTTCAAACTCTTCTTTCTTGTTTTCCTTCTTTTTCTCTCTATATTCTGGTACTGTGCCTACGATAGTTACATATCTTCCTTGAAATAATCTGTTTAGGTATGCAAATAGAGGTTACTCATATTCTTTGGCCCAACTTTGCAGGATGATTCTAACTGCATTGGAAGACCACGAGTAAAACGGAGAACTGCTGCATCAACTGACACGCAACTCTTCAGTTTGTTGCCACTAAGTTGCTCTTTACAGCTTATACTCCACTACCACTGATGTAATTTGTCCTACTTTCATTGATGTTGTATGATTATCCGATGGGACAGCTCCGCGACATTCTTTTCAACTCCGCATGTCGAAGCTGTAGTATAAGGATTCGTGATCGTGTATTCTTAGTATTCTTAGGTTGAAGTCCAATAAATCTATTAATTCAGACATTGTTCTGTTCATTTTTCATTTGTGTATGTCTGATGAACAACTCCTTACTGCATGCATTCCAGGCTGATGCCCCGATTTGTTGAGATCACACTCCCACTTTCACACGCATAGGTTGAAAATCAAAATAATTTGACCATGATTTCCTTTGATCCCATAAGTAAATTTTATACTTAAATATATAAAATGTAAAGAAATCATGACCAAGTTAAGAATGAAGCTGAAAAAAGAAATTACTCAAAGGTAAAATATAAATTACTGCTGATATTTGCAAAAGGGTGTCCAATAGAAATCTAGGGACGTTCTTCATTATTTACCGCTTTTTTTTATCTTGCAAGTATTGAGAAATTTGTAGAAGTCGTTCATATAATGTCTGTGGATTTTCATAAATTTGTAGAAAGTATGTAGTAAAAGTCAATGATTTTAAGAAATCAGTAGAATATTTAAAGAGTCTGTGGACTTTTAAAAAAATATGTCAATTCCATACAAATCCATATACAATAAACCCCCTAAATCTTTATACATTAAGCAAAGCCGGGGTGTTTATTGTTCATGTGAACAGTAACATTCCGCTTTTCTCTCATTTCTTTGCATTTTTACTTTCTTACCTGTCTATAAATAAATTGACAGTTTTGTCCTCAATTTTTATATTATTTCAGCTTTGCCACTCATTATATTTTTAATGCCGATTAAAGGATTTGTTAAAAAAAAGTTCAATTGAATTGCATAAAAAATAATTACATTTTTTGGCAGTAATATTAATAAAAATATTCATAATAGTAATAACAATAATAAAAAAAATTGAATCCGTTCTAAACCTAAATAATTGTGTTGGGGGTATTTAAACTGATTAATAATTGTATCATTGTTCAGAGTTTATATTTCTTTCACTTTTTCAAAATATTGGTTTTGGCAATCCATATGAGTATGACATGTAGGTTTAGGGTTTAGGAGATCAATTTATTTCTCTAAGTTTTTAGTTCAGCTTATGACATATATATATATATATTGATGAGTGTTCCTTACTTATAATTCTAGATATATTGGTTGTTAATATAAATTCGGTATTAACTTCATCTCAATCAATTATAAAATTTTTATTAGAGTTTCAGAGAATTGTTGTTGCAATATTGACCAGACTATAAAAAAACCACAATAATTAATCGAACATGTAAAAACGCATTTCGGTATCAGCGCAGGCGCGTGCACGGAGGCTAGATGAATCAAAATGAAATCGAGTCCGCTCTATACCTAACTAATTGTGTTGAAACACATTTAAAGTTTAAAAATAGTGAGGGTAATTTACAAAAAAAAAATCATGATTGTTAATTTAAATACAATGTTTAAACAATTGTGTTAGTTTTACTAGGGTTTTAATTAAATTATCATAAATTTTATAATAATTAATCGAACTCTCACGTTAGTATATATAAATACCAGAGAGCTTGCTTTCATTCCTAGAAGCTCCGGAAGCTCCTGCGCGTCTGCGACAGAGAGAAAGGTCAATCAGGTCATCTTCAAAATCCCATCTTGTTTGCATCTCCTTTGGTAATTTAAGCAATTAAAAGAGCTGGTTTGGTTTTTGATTGAGTTTGATTCTTATGCAAAATGAATGTGTTGCTCTGGGTTGGGATTGGTTTCGTAGTTTCATTACAGACTGGTATTGTTTATCTATAGGCGCTAAACATATTGGGTTTGTCTTGTAATTCTTGAAAGTTTGATTCGTTAGTGTTCAATTCAGGTTCTTTAGAGTGGTGTTTGAACTCTTTGTTTATGGGTTAATTCGACTTTAGTTATTCATAGGATGAATGTCGATAACTGGTCGGATGTGAATATGGGTGGAGAACTGAGTGCATTACTCATGAGCGTTCTAATCTTAATTCGGAGATTAGGGGACCCAATTTTTGTTGCTTTGATCAGTTCTTTGTTCTTGTGGTTTCTTATGTTGTTCCTCATCCCTTGGTTTTTGTTTTGCAGCAGAAAAATTTTAAGGTTGCTGATCCATAATGGTCAATGCCACTAAAGGACTGTTTATCTCTTGGTAAGATGCTTGTACCGATGTTGGGGTGTTTATCTCTTGATGCATAATGGTAAATGCCGCCAAACGTTTGATTGCACTCAAACAAAATGAGAAAGATAGAAAATAGAGCTATTTTTAGGTCTTCAAGAAACTCTCAGGGCCCTTAATCTTTTCTGTCTGGTATGATGGTTCCAAGGCAGATATGGGATCTTTCAAGTATCCATGTTTAGGACTAGGAGCCCTTTCCGTATGTAACATAAGGTCTTAGGAAGCCCTATAAATGAGCCTTTAGAGTCTTTGCCTCCTTGGTTATCTTGGTGAGATCATAAGATGGATGCATTAGCCCACCAAAACCAGTTGTGTGTTACGTGTTTCTGTTAGTTTGCAGAACCAAAATTTGTGGACATTAGGTTTTGGTTGCTCCTTCCATATGAAGTGTGTGATATGAAAGTACGGATATTCAATGTTTTGTATTGCCTAAGATCTATTTGTTTTATCATTAGTGTTTTGGAATTGAAACTTGAAAGTGAGGGTTTAGTTTTGAAGTTTCTGGAAGCATTCCAACTGTGTTAAGTTGCCATCTTATCCTTTCTATGATACAAAAGCAATCAAGAATAGGTTGTTCATTTAGTAGAAATTTACATTTCTAGCCGCACATTTAAGTTCATATAAACATACAAATTAAGCAGTCTGTTCATTCTAAAGGAGTAGTTTGAGACTTGGAGTTTCGTAGTTTGCTTAGTCTCTTAAAGCTTCTTTATTTATGTGCAGTGACATACCTATGGCACAATTCATCATCAATTACAACAATTCTCTGCCCCATTCACAGAAGTTTATAATACACATCCTGGATGGTACTCATCTCTTTGTGCAACCACATGCAGCTGAGATGATAAGAAGTGCCATTTCAGAATTTAGAGACCAGAATTCTTACGAGAAGCCTGCTTAAATATCTTCTCTGTACCAGATGTTTACATTGTATTTCGATCATCCTTGTATCTTGAAAGTAGTGAATTCAAGCTCTACAATGAGTAAGCATTTACCTCCCATGTGAACACAATAGAATTGTTGGGTCATTATGCTTATATTGGATTGAATGCTTATGAAAGAAACATTGCTATTATTCTGGTCTTCAAAGATAGCACATCTGATAACCCGCGATTGATGCCAATGTACTGTTTGTTCACATTTCTGGTCATTCTTTAGCAATTTTCCAAGTTCCCAGAATTGAGACCAGCTTCATGGACACCTTCCCATTCCCTGAGGTGTTTGTGGATATCTCCATGAACACCTGGCAGCAATGTTGTACGTGCAGTTGATGTCTCTCCAGAATTGAGACCAGCTTCTCCAACTTCTCAAGGGCAACATGGAGCTTGCACAAAATCGCATGAAGCAGCATGCGCACAAGAATCGAACTGAGTGTTCCTTCAAGGAAAGAGACTAGGTGCTCCTCAAACTCCCCTACCGCCAGCAATCTGTCAGATTATCAGGCCATATAGTCACATGTGTGAGATTCTCCCTTGTACGCCCCAGCGCGGTTTCAGTTTCTGCAACTCGGTTCAAATCAGCCCAGAACCTGCCAAGCTCATACTTGTGTGGTACCCAAACTCCTACTTGGATGGTAACCAGTTGTCTTCTTGCTAATTTGAATTCCCTTAAGTTGTAACTTCAATCTTTTTTTTTGGTCGTTACTTTGGGGAATCAATCAAGAAAATGCATTTCAATTAATTGTTTTCCCCTTCATGCCTAAGAACGTAATACTTTAGATCTATGATTGGAGAAGGCCTACGTATCAAACTTGGGTCTATAAAACTTGACTCGAGTAATTACTTCAAAAGGAGTTATAACTTTACAGGAAATTCTTGTATACACACGACACAACCATTTATAATAATTTATATATTTGACTATTTATTTATTAATATTATATCTTTTAATTTTAACCGTTCACATATTTCATGTATATATACGGCCGTGCATTGAAGATACTCTCCGTTAGAAGACCCTCGATATTGTGTATTGAAGATACTCTCCGTTAAAAGAACCTCCATATTTACTAAACTAATTAATCTGATTTTGACTCATGTATCCAAAGAATCACAGTAATGAATGTGTTTAGGAAAACAACTTGCTTCGGTAAAAACCCAACTTGTTCCTTAGTTAGCGGGTCGGGCCGGGCATACTCATAAGTCATGACCCGACTATGTTGGCTTTTCTTTCTAAAACAGTTGACTGGTTGCAGAAAACAAGCTGCAACTTCTCTATTCTCTTCAGCTGTGGCTCGCGAAAATGGCAGTCTCTTTTGCCACGACGACGTACACCCCAATCCTTCAGCCACAAGCGAGACTCTCTCCCAGGTTCGCTTTCTATCATTTGGGTTTCCTCTGTTTTTCAATCCAAAAGTAAAAGGAACGTTCTTGATTGTAATCTGTAATTGGTGTTCCACAGTTGCTCGATAAAGCAGTTGTATGGGTTAAAGCCTGAATCTTTAGGTACGTTGGGTCCTTGTTTGCAAACCATTAGCTAATTTTGGCCTTATGTTGTAGGATGTAATCGATTTTGTATTTTGTTTTTTATCTGATAAGGTACTTTCGGAGCTAAAAATCCGAACTTGACGGTTGAATTCTACAGAAAAGTTAGCAAGAGCCTTCTTCCCAGGTAAGGAATTATGGTAGTGTCATTAATTTGGTTAATCCTTGTGCAGTTTGGTGGTTGAGTGACAACATTTGGGTGATGTCCACTTAGTTGTTAATAGCATTAAGGAGGATTTAGATGGTGTACTTTTTGGAATCGTGCTTCTTAAACAAGAAGAAGGCTTGTACTAGAAACATTTATTTATTCTGTGCAGTGTTTAACAACATTTTGGTTAAAGAAAAAGACTTGAGAGGATAATGATCATGCATTCTTTCTCCTTTGATAATTGCTTATTTGACTGTGGTTCGTGCATGTACATGTAGTGTTGAGGCTACACATATGGGATTTCTTAGATTAATGTTTTTGAATGAGTAGATGCATATTGAAGGTTTTTTTTGTTTACTCTTTAACAACCTCCAATAGAGATATTAAGCTGAAAGTCATGTTTTAGGAGCAAAGCTTGCTTACGGTGCTAGATTAGTATGCCCACTTTTATGTTAGGTTGAAATATGTCTTTAGAAGTTTCATGATTCATCGTCAATGGAGAAGCTTATAGTGATACATTTAGAATTGCAACACTTTATTTTAGCAGTTTTTGAGAAAATGAAACTGCTTGATTTGCTTTTGTTCTCTCAAAATATAGAACAATTATGTGTGCATTGTACCAGTCGTTTCTGAGGATTGTTTGAATTGCTAAATCAGACTGTTAATGCATGGATGATGAAGATTTTATGTTTGCACTTTTCAGGACAGGAAACCACAGATCATCGCGTGCACAAGTTCGAATGATGCCAATAGGGACACCAAAGGTTCCCTATCGGACTCCTGGTGAGGGAGGTTGGCAATGGGTTGACCTGTGGAATGCTCTGGTAAGTCACTGCAGGTTAATTTCATATCAAATGAACATGCATTTATTGAGCTAGGAAACGGAGCCTTGCAGCTAACTGACCCTAAACCTTACCTGAACCAAAATGTTCTTCAACCTGGCAGTAGTATCCTTTTTCTCTCTTAACCCATAGTATTTGAAACTGTGGTGGAGTTCTCCTTGAACATGTTTTGCTAGTGGTTTTAATATGAGATTAACTGACATCCTATGTCAAGAGTGGTGTTGCATCTCTGTTGAATCTTTACAATATATAAAGTGCTGCAGGATCCTTGAGCTTAGTAGTGGACTGACAATGAGAGTAATGGAAGCTCATTTTAACTTCTTGTGTCAAGAACCGTGTTGATTTTAACTTCTTTATCCAGTTATTTCCGGAAGCTCATTTTATTGTGCGTCTCTAAGATGTCTCTTATGTAATGGAAATGTAGTACCGGGAACGTGTTATCTTCATTGGGCAAAATATAGATGAAGAGTTTAGCAATCAAATCCTGGCAACAATGCTCTACCTCGACACTATTGATTCGTCCAAAAGGCTGTATATGTATATCAATGGTCCTGGTGGAGATGTAAGCTTTCAATTTTTCATGATGAACTTCCCTTATTTATTTCTTGGTCTTGTGGTTCCATGTGTCATATACCTAAAATTTGCACCATTTACAGCTTACACCGAGCATGGCTATTTATGATACTATGCAAAGCTTAAAGAGTCCTGTTGGCACTCACTGTGTGGGCTATGCCTATAATTTGGCAGCCTTTCTTCTTGCAGCTGGAGAAAAGGTAAGTTTCTTTCCCTTTCTCAATTCAGGTTGAACAAAAGCATGATGAACTGATGGGATATATCAGATTTATAGTTTGCTATGCTTCTTTTTTTTCTTTTGCCTCAGAAGTGCGGAAGTTAATACGATTATGGTTCTATGGAAATTGACCATCTAAAAGTCATTGGAAACATGATGATAGTCCACCATAGGAGTCTGAAGCATTAAGGTTTTATGGGAATTGACTGACTTGATGGATTATCATCATGTTTCTAGTAACTTATAAAAAAAATTAAAAACACTACTTTGAATTTAGATGGTTGAACTCTGAAATTCCACCTTTTTGTCATTTTCTGCTTAGGGTAATCGATTTGCAATGCCACTATCAAGAATTGCACTGCAGTCTCCTGCTGGGGCTGCACGTGGTCAGGTATTACCTTGTACTTCAGGAAGCTGTGATTCCTAGCTTTCGTCTTTGCAGATTTTTAGTCCTTTCGTAATTTTTTTCAAAAATTTGTGGCAGGCTGATGACATACGCAATGAAGCAAATGAGCTTCTCAGAATCAGAGACTACCTTTTTAATGAGTTGGCAGAGAAAACCGGCCAGCCAATTGAAAAGGTTTGCTAGTTTGACATGTAAAACTTAGAATTGTGTCTGGTCAAGTGGTTTGATGACCTCATTAAGGATGGTTACTTGCTTGCTTCAGTAAGTGCTGCAACTATTGCAACATTGAAGCATTATATTATTTTCTTATTTTGGAGTTCAGTTGCCAACTTTGTTTTTGGTGGAATTAATCATTCACCTACTTTAAAAATTACATGAGCAAAGTAGGTTGAAAATGGTTTATGCCTATTTGAATGTCCTTGGTACTTTATAAAACCATTGCAATTTTGTTTATCCAAAATATTTGTCATGATAGGATGAATGCTCATTCTGAAATGTGTATATGCAGATTAACAAAGACCTAAGTCGGATGAAGCGCTTTAATGCACAAGAGGCTCTTGAGTATGGGCTCATTGATCGTGTAGTTAGGCCACCTCGTATTAAGGCTGACTCACCTAGCAGAGAAGCGGGAACAGGTCTTGGTTAGTACATATCTTGGCTTTTCAGTGGCCAAATTGGCTAACAACAGCTATAGTATTCAAAATGTTTCTGCAGTTCCGTTTTTGTGTTGTAGTATCTTCTACTAGTCAGAATTGCTGCATAGAAATTTTTCACTCTTTAGAAAGCTTTCAGATGGAACTATTTTCTGAAAACAAGGTGCTGCATCATTTTATACACCCTCCCAGAGAACATAATCTAAATGGATATTTGATTCATCCACATGGACAGTCCCGTGGATTTCAAGTGATTCAGCTTCTGTGGTAGAGAAAGAAAATTGAATAGTGATAGTGATTACAGGCTTCAGAACTAATTCTTTCTGCTTATGTTCTGTGCCATATTAGTGTTTTGATTCGTTTGTGACGTCAGCATCCACTTTTCTAGTTAACTATCTAATGAAGGCTGTGGACCTGTCACCGTATAATAATTGAGTTCAGCAAACAAGATCACATTATATTAATACTCAATAGAAATCTTTACAAAAGTAGTCAACTATGAAGAAAGAATCTAGAAGGCAACATCATACAGAAAGGTAGATGATATATTTCATGTTAAAGGAGACAATAAGAGAACTTTTTTTTGGTATTGTAGAGCTATAATACGAAGGTTTGTTTCTAGAGAGTATATGAGCTAACTTGCTCTACATATCCCTTTGTACAGAAAATTTGAGGGTACTGTTTTTACAACTGTAAAGATTATAAGGGATTGATGTAACCAAAAAATTGCAGGGGATTGCATAGACTATCCCTTAACCTCTCTTCCCTCCATCCTTTGTAAACCCTATCAATGAAGTCTTCTACTCTTGTCTCCAAGTTATCATCAGATTCATCCGTGTCTCCCCAACCAATTTCATCATTACTACCATTATCATCATCATCATCTTCATTGTAACCGTCAGAATCATATTCTGCATCTTCTTCACTTTGATCAACTTCATCCTCACCATCCTCATTGCCATTAGCATTGTCATGGATATTACAGTACTTGTTGCTGCCATCATTCTCAAAATCGTCTGTTCCATCTGCTGAACTGGATATGAATGGTAAGATGCTTTCAACTTCTTCGGTAGGTGGTCGATGATCTCCAACTATTATAGCTAAGATTATGATGTTACAGAGCGAGAACACAAACAGAGGATTCGATGAGAACTGAAGATTTCTTTGTTTGGAAATCGACTGAAACAAAGAGCTCAGGACAAGAACCATAGCTATAAACAGCAACAGAAAGACAGGCCTAGGTACCCAAACAAGCCTCATGCGCTGGTTCACAAAAGAATATGCGCGATTTGATAGTTTAATTCTGAAGTCTTCTCTTCGAACATACAAATATATAGAGCTGATTGCTTCATTGTATTGATATAGGAGATTTTCCGGGAAAGTTTGAGAAGAGTATATTATTTGTATTTGATATGGAGTATATTATTTGTACTCCATCACATTAATATGTAACTAGTTTAGGGGCTAACCCAAGTCAAAAGTGAAGAAAACTTCCAAGCATATAACATCATTTCTGGGTTTAAGGGTTCCTTGCTTAGAAGCTCAGAAGGGAGCTAAAACACAAGCAAGTCCACGTATGAATTGGGTGTTAATTTGGGCAAAGATAAAACTAATGAAGCCAATGCAAACTTGAAATGTAAATTATTAGGGAAGTCAGATGAATCATAATTTAATATAATTTAGTATCTCAATGATTGTAAAGATTTTTGTTCATCTTCACAAGAAATTGGTCAGGATTTGTGAATCTGAATCAACTTTTTAAGCCCTGTGAGGTATTGAACAAGCCAATTTGTAGACAGTATATTGTAGACTAGTGACTTGGGGATGTTGGTACGTAGTTTCTACCTTTAGTTTTAACACTAAGTTTCTTAGAAATTTCAACATGAGAGGTGTTTTTCGTTTGTTTTCATCAGGGTTGTGCATGAGCCATGAAATTTCACGTAGTTGACAAAAACAGCCGCAGAAATGGGATGTTTTTGAAGTTGACATGTTGAAATCTCTGGGCGGCAAAATTCTCTAATAAAATATATGGCCACGATTTTTTTTCTCTCTTATTGATAGGTGGGGCAGCTTGCTACATTAGTTTGTAACACATCCACAGTTAGTATTCAGACCGAAGTTCATGAGAGTATCTTAGCAAAGTGAGACTAGTCTCTGGCAAAACATTTCTATACAAATAAGATCACTTGAGCCAACAAAAGTTCATCGGTTAACTCGATCAATGTGAAGAAAGGTCTTGTGAACTCACTTGACCTGTAGCTCAGAAATTTTCAGAGCCGGCGATTCCCAGTGGCACCACCCTATTATTGAAGTTCATACACACAATTTAAGGTGCCAAAGAAAGGGGGATTAGTCAAAGCTGACCGTTGTGTGTATTCTAAATTTTCTATTTCGAGTTGTTTAACAATATGATTAGTAGCTTCTCAAGATGTTGATTGGTAGCTGACTTGAGCTGAGCAGGGTTTGTCATGCTTGCTGGGATTGGAAAGAGACTGGGAAATCTTCAAAAACAAAACCATCAAAATAAATGTTTTGTTCTCGGCCATCAGAATCACCGACTTAATGCAACAGAATCAAACAAATGAGACAAAAGCGTGAGATTGTCACAAACAACTTCTACATCAAATTGCATCAATCCAAAGACAGATTCAGGTGGGGTGCTAATATTACAACATACTACTCTACTTGACACAACAACAGCAGCAGTGCAACAAGAACCTATCTAAGCGGCTAAATTAAATGATACATCAAAGGGGGCAAACCCCAGATGAAGCTAGACGACTAGTCAACGTGTTTACGGACAACAAACAAGGTGGAGTGAAATCCAACAGTCCGGGACTGGGAGATGAACTGCAGTTGTGGTCAGTGAGAAACCTCATGTTGCAACAAATAAGGATGGACTCTTCACATCACACCTCCAGGCACTGATACATTAATGTCAGTCTTACTCTTATGATCAGATGGATATGAGGACCAGTTATCACCCCGGAAGGAAGTCGAAGATGAGAGGTTTGCTTTTGGCTCGGCACTTGAAACAGGAATAGCCATAGTTGGTGTTGCATTAGAAATGTATTCATGTTTCTGTTTCTTGGGTTTCTGCTCATGCTGGTTTCCTGCCAGAAAACTGCCAACTACAACCTGATATAAATCAAGAAAGAAAACTTAGAACCATCGTAATATTGTTTTCCAATTTTCGAAAGGTAAGTGATAACCATTCTGCTTTTTTGTTATTTTTTCTTTGTCCACAAAGTTTGGACCCCAGACAGGCAGACACTAATCCATACCTGTACAGGACTTGCAGCAACTAATAGTCCAGCAACTCCACCACCTACAACACGCCCATCTGGACTTGCTAAAGAAACACTCATCCCACCAGATCTGCTTCTTGTCCCTGCCGTTTCATTTGGCATAAAGGAACCAGATAAAGACAGTATCTCAAAGCGACCCTGCAAGAAAAAGGCAAAGATGGAATGTTGACTAATGGTTAATGGAGAAAGTTCAATAAACTGCAAGAGATCCAATATTAAAAATTGAAAGTTAAAGCACAACTATTCATCTTCATTGATTCTAATCACCCCATTAGAGTCCACCATAATTCTAATCTCACCTTCCTAGTTATTGGCAGTATTCAGCAGTATATTATACACAAGTAATAGTAAAAATGGCCACAGATTGGGGTTTGACTACAAAATCACATGCTGTAATCCTTGTAAGTCCAAAGTATGACATCATAACACTAACAGTTAAGGGAAAAGAGCTCTCGTTTATTTTTATTTTTTTGGGGGGGAACTATTTTTGAATGTCTTCTGAAGGGTTATATCCAAATCAATGTAGAAATGCCCCACTATCTTACTGAAGGAAACAACCAACAAAATAAGGATAAGATGTTTCACCTCATATGTTAATGTACCACCAGAAGAATCAGGTTGACGAAGAGTAACACTTGATATCACACCATTTGCGGAGAGCACACAAATAGCTCGAGGACCTTGTTGAGAGAATGATATAATCTTCATCATGACATCCTAAGACAACCAGAGTTGTTACAGAACAAGTCAAGTTTAAGGGCTTCAAGTACTCAAAGAAGTTAGAAACATAGAGACTACTAAAGAAGTTACTGAAGATCCGACATGTGTACTAGTTGTCAAAGACATCTGCTAACTCTAGTCTCATATTAGCCATCTCCAGCTATTTAAACCATGTATTGTACTCGTTTAGACCAACAATTGTCATTAACTAAGTTCTTCAAGTTAATTACCTCGCCAGAATTAACATTGATGATATGAGGAGTAAAATTAGCACCAACAGAGCATGCAACCCATTCCCCTACACAAATGAAATTCTCACAATATCAGATATTGGAAAAGAGATCTCCACTTTGCGATAGATTCTGTGATATTTGCACTTCAACAAGTTATTTGTTATACAAATCAAAGTCAGGAAAAGTAATATAGACGATAGAACAGTAATTCAAAGATCATTAACAATCTTTTATAGGTTCCATTAAAAAAGCTTTAATCCCTTTGTTTTACCAAAAAGAACTGTTGACTCACACTTCTGCCAACTGCACATCTCACTCGATAAAAGTAACAATAATAGAACAGTAATTCAAAGATCATTAACAATCTTTTATAGGTTCCATTAAAAAAGCTTTAATCCCTTTGTTTTACCAAAAAGAACTGTTGACTCACACTTCTGCCAACTGCACATCTCACTCGATAAAAGTAACAATAACACCCTCAAGCATCAACCATAAATGACAGATTAGGAAGTAACACCATAATTTTAAGAAATTAGGTTAATAAAGATATTTTATGCATCAACATATTAAGTAGGGCCTGAGATAGTATAGTTTACTTAGAACCCTTGTTCCCAGAAGATTTCATGCCTGGTATTCATGCAGCACAAAGGTGGTTCTCATAGAAGTAAAGTGGCAGTCGTTTATGCTAAAATCAATAATGGTACCATTCCTTAATCTATCTTGTTTCAAAATAACTAATCATGCAGGAGGACTGGTCTTTATTCTAGTCTATAGTTGCTAGTTTTGTTTTTTCTCCTTTCTGTTTGGGCCTTTTAGGTCCCTTGTGTAACCAAAAAAAATTAACTAATCATGCAAAAATAATAACAAATGAAAAGAAAGTCTGATTATCTGTATATTAGCAGATACCCGGTGCACAGAGCAAAAATGAACGAACGACCCGAGTAATGGATTATCAGAATTCAGAAAGGACGAATGAAAACAAGCTGAGCTATATTTAATGCATTGGTGAAACGAATCCAGTGCGTGACTGGAAAGAACTGAGATGTAATTAAGATGAACGATCCATCTGGAAAGAAAACTAGCAACTGCATACAAACTTACAGAAGCATATTGATTTGACTAATGATGATTAACAGCCAAAAAATTACTCAGAATTCCACATGGCACATTTCTGCTGATCTAAGATTAAAGATTCCAACCTACATCTTGCAGAAAAAAATGCATAGAACTAAATCAAATTGACGCGAATGAAAATTAACAACACACTACAAGACTCAAAAAGCACAACAACCATCTCAATCTCATCCTGAGACACCAAGAATACAACACAGACTCAAATCTGGGTATCTTCAAGGAGGACAAAACTGTATCAAAGAGTGTGAGAAGCGGGGATATCTTTCTTTAGGTTCATGTCAGCAAGTTTAAGACAGGTTTCAAGTCCAAGTAGTCTGTTCAACATCCCTTGCAGAGTTTAGCAGGTACTCAACTTGGCACCTGGCATAAATTTCCTTGGTCTAAAAAAGGAGAGAAATGCCATGGACAGCCATAACAAGAAGATTCCATCATTTCCATACCAACCCACAAAACTCATCTTTTCAGAACCACCTCTCAATAACAGCATCCAATCACAGGTCCCACATCTACCCAACCAAGAATCCCATAAACCCCAAAGCTCCATCAAGCACACCCTCTTAAATTCACAATCCCTCCCAACAAAAACACTCGATCTTCCCCCAATCCCCACATAAAAATCACAACTTGAGCTCACAAGCAACTATAAAATGACTCAAAACTCAAAATGGTATATGCATCAAACAAATAAAAAACCATTCTTTCATTACCTAAATTCTCCACCTCATACTTGGTCTTGCTCGCCGGCTTCACCTTCCCCCGCGGCTGCTTCTCCGCCGAGAAATCAATCACCGGCGGCGGCGCCGCCGACGATATCGGCTTCGGTGACAGCGCCATAGTAACACTCCCATCCGGCCCATGCTTCCTCGGCCTCCCTCTCTTCTTCTTCACCGGCATCGACCCCGGCGGTGACGCCGTCGTGTTCGGCGGCGCAACCGGCGGCGCAGGTGCTGATCCGGTGTTATTTGCCGGATTTTCGAGCCTCGGCGCCACGTGGTAGTCTGACGGAGCATCTGATCCCACCACTGTAACCCCACTACTATTCACAGCTTCCCTTCCCTCCATTGATAGAGTTACCTTAAACCCCAAAGCTTGTTTCTTTAACAGAAAACCATTATTACTTTACTGATCTAAACCCAGCCAGCTCAAATATGCACTAAGAATTATGAACTCACAAAATGATAGTAGGAACCCAAAACCCAGAAAGAAAAAAAAATCTAAACTTGAAGAAAAAAGACTCGAAATTGAGGAATTTGAAAGCTTCTTAGAGATTTTGAACTCAAAAACTACAGGATAAGCAAAAGATTAAAAATTTGGCAGCAAAACAATATGAATGTTTAATTTACTGAAAGCTAGCTGCGCAGTGTTAGGCTGGAGAAAACTGAGCTTCAAGGCAAAGAGAATGAAATTTTATTTTCTGGGAAGGAAAAAAATTGGATTTTTATTTGTTTTCGGAATGGGAAGAAGAAATAGAATCGAGTTTTGAGGCATGTGAATTCGGAATTCAATAGGAAAATAGTGAGATAATAATAACAAAACTTGTTTTTGTTTTTTTTTTCAGCTTATTTGGTGCCTGACATTCTTAAGACTGTCGGAATTGAGATTAAAAAATAGAAATGAGAAAAGAAAAGAAGTACATAAATGGCAGAATTTTGAATATGTGTAATGATTTATTTAACAATTATGTTAAAATACGAATTTTCTGGTTTTGGTTGGAATAGGTGGGAAATAATTATAGTTTATTAAAAATATTGGTAGTGGGTAGGGGATTTTCTTATTCTGCATTTTTGATGTAAGGTTTTTGCTTCAAATACGGGCAAAAGTGAAATGGAGTAATTATTGTTTTTATTATTTATATGGTTTTATAGGTGAATGGAAAAGTAAAATTAGGTTGCCAAGGTATGAAGGAAGAAATTGTCTGGAAAGGGGAAAAAGAGGGGTGGGGGTGGGGGTGGGGGTGGGTATGCATCAACTTTTTCAAGTTATGGTAAAAATGAAAAAGATAATTCAAACAAACAAAAAGAAGCAAAAAACCATACCAACCTATAAAATAAACAAATCATAGAAAGATAAGTTTCATTTGCAACAGGCGATCTCCACAAACTTATAATTCCACATTTAGAGGTACAACTCTCTTGTCACCTTTAATTAGGAGAATGCGCAACTACATGTTTGTTTTTCCTAAAATGAGAATTGTTTGACTTTGGTATGTTAGAAGGATAAGCATAATCGTGTTCGATATGAGTTAGATTTTAAAATATAGAAATAAAACTAAATGCTTGAAAGAATATGTAGTGTTTAGGGTTTAGAATATGCGTAAAACTAAATTCCACTTCATAATTCATGCACATCATGTTCTTCATTCTATAAATTTGAATAAATTGGACCGTACCCATTCTAATATCAAAAACTAAATTGTAATCTTTTAAATAAGAGAGCAGCAAAAACCATCCTATTTTTTTCCTGTTAATGGGGCGATGACTTAAAATACAATCATATCAAAAGCATTTGTGCTAATTAGGGGTGGGCATATATCTAGTTTTCAACCGAAAACCTAAAAAAACCATTTGAAAAACCGGGTCGGATAACTGAACCGATTAAAACGGGTTAAAAAATAGCATAAACCGGTCCTAACCGGTTTGAATTGTATTAGTTCCGGTTTAGCCTAAAACATGTCCGAATTAACCGAATATTTTATATATTTTTTAATACGTGTCACTTTGTTATTAGTCGATATATTTCTTATTACGTGTCACATTAGGAAGACAAATTTTTTTTATCAATTATATGTATTTATATACACACTCATATAAACTCACATTCTTGAACAAATATACTATTAAAATATATATATATATATATATACTTTGACATATAATCTAAGCATGATTAAATTCGTGATGAAAAATAATTGAGAGAAAAACCTAGAACTTTATACGTTTTAATTTTTATAGAGAAGAAGGACAAAATAATATGTTTTTTTTAAATGTCTCACCTTATTGTTTTAAATTCAGGTCAAATCCGAAACCGATCCAACCTGATCCGGTTTCCGGTTGATCCGAATAACGGTTAATCCAATTTTAAAATTTGGTTTCGAATAGAAATTTTATAAATCCGAATAATTCAGATTGGATACGATTTGAACCCCAGTGCTAATGGGGATCAAATGACAATACAAAGTTGTGTTTTGTTTAAGTGGTAAAGAACAGTGCTTGAAGTTTATAGCGTGCTTAAATAAATTTGGCATGTTTTAGTGGCTGCACATGTTGAAGCCTTATCTCATATATTTTTAGTGTCTTATCGGTTAAGAGATAATAATTACTTTTAGTCATAGTGGAATCATATGTACTTAGAACCATGCTAACTACCCTTTGGCGTTCGACGCCCGGCAAATAGCTTGATTTTTTTTTAAGATTTGTCATATTTTGGACAAGATTTCGACACTGGCCACTTTGAAGTTTCCTTTGTTACAGACTGAGGTTTCAGATTCCCTTAACTTGAAATTTCAGAACTCTTAATTTAATATCAGCATTCATCATGTGATTTAGTGATTCAAATTGTTCATTCTACATTGCATATATATGTGTGAGTACTAGGAACAAACAAAGGTATCATAGTTGAAAACATATCAGCTATTCGATTATCATTTCGTAATGTTTGTTTTAAGGCGAACATGCAAAATACTATATGTTTTACGTTTATTGATTACGCGTAATAGTGTCAATTATGAGTATGCATTTTATTTTTCCTTTGTAGGAAATGAATGTATTGAAGTTTGAAGGAGAGCACTAGGTGATCTTTTGTTTCATAATGTACCTTGGTGGTCTACTATGACATCGTTTTGTTTTCTTTAGGAGGGAAGTGAAGAGGAAACCAAGTCTTTCATGGTAGAAAAATCTTGAGTGTTTGTCCTTTATTTTGAGAAAATCTAAGATTCGTTTTCCTCTTTCAAAAACTTGTATAAACAAAGTGAATAAAAATGGTCTCAACGAAAATTGATCAAAGATGGTAGAAATTTTTTTGGAAGTGATCACACATGGGAATCACATATAATCAAATCAACACGAATAAAGGACCACAAGCATGCATTGACCAAAGAAAATGCCATCGATTATCAGTAAAATATTCAAATGCATCCTTTTCAAAGTAAGAACAGATAATTCACCAAAAACACCAGAAAATTGTTAAAGAAATTAAGGGTAGATAAGAACAACCTAATTATTAAATTGTTGTGAGCAATTGAAAAATATGTGGTGATGAACTCGATGCACATTAGCTTTCGTAGTTTGTGTGTATATTTTTATTTCATTTTCCCAGTATAATTGGCCTGCAAGTTTTGATTGGCATCATTTTTCATCCCCCTTTTCATTGTTTAATCGTAATGGAAATGGCCGAATGGGACTTGTTAAATAATTGTTTTTTGGTTAGTTGAATGAACCCAATGGAAAGCAAGTTTATTTCAGCAGGCAATGAAGCACGGAAAGCAAACTTACTAATAATTAATCAGAATAACATATCGTATATATAGTATAGTTGAATTAAGAAACACTCCGTCCTATAAGATTTTAACACTTCAAGATGAGATTATGAAATGCCCCATGTCATTATCAAATATAAATACAAGAGTTCGACTATGAAATGTCAAGGAGCTAGAATATATAGGAGTGCTGAAATAGAGTGATATTTATTTTCGAAATATATGGATGAATACGTATTTGAATACATACATGTAGATACACAAATCACGCATCGGTGGTTATACGTCTATGCTTCGTAATTGTAGGCATGATACAAGCAGCTTGATTACAGTACATAAAACGTAGATTACACTAGTAGTGCATGAGAATTTAGGCAGATGGAGACTGCGCGCAGAGTAGACAGCTGATATCAGTCAAACCGATTGTTGACTACTACTACTGCATTCCATGTTCAGATCGATCCAATCTTATTTTAGTATCAACGTCGTCGAAGACTAGCCAAAACTAGTTGTTATCGGTCAAGCTATGTCTGTTCTCATCATCTGCATGTGTGTCTGATCATCTTGCCTTGCCTATCAACAATAATCAATGTTTTATGTCGAGAACTTAATACATTGCAATAACTTAGCGATCATTTTTGATAACCTCTATCTTAGTTGTACATAGATATTAGTGATTTTCCTATAATCATGCTTATTTAGTTTAGAAAAGTTTAGGTAAGAGTTTGGTTACGCTACATCACCATCGACAGGACAAACCTGCAACCTTAACCCTGAAGGACTTACAGTGGACACGTACATGTCACACTAGCCTCCAGATATGGATTTTCACAGGAAAATTTATAGATCGCGAACCAACGAGACCTGTTGGTAGCAGGGATCGAACTCGGATGGGGTCTCCACCACAAGCCCGCCCTTACTAATTTAGCCAAACCTCGTTGGCACCTATAATCATGCTTATAGTAGATCAATAGTAATTTATTCTTATTGTAACCGCAGCAATCATACTGCTATATAGCTTGTACACATGAACTGGAAAACTCAAGGAGAATCAATTTTTACAGGTACCAGTCTAAACACCGATCCTTCTTGCCGGTGCTTACCAATCCTTCTACTTTCTAGTGTTTTCTTTCTTGCACACATTTCGTTCTTCAGTTTGTCCTTGTCTTCTCTTTCATCTCTCTTTGCTACTGCTATAATCACTTTCTTTCATACCGTCGTTTTCTATATCATCTCCCAAAAAAACAACGCCTCTTCTTGTCAAATGGCTGTCATATTTCGTCATGCCGGCTTCGGTGCCTATCACTCATCTTCCCAATATTGGCAGAACGTTGCATCTCCATACATGTTCCAATGACACAATGCTCTAAGCTCCTCTTCCTCTCCTTCATAGATGGCGCCTCCTCAACATTCACGCAACTTGTCTCACAATAGTGGATTTGCACTCTTAGCCGACGGAAGAATTTCGTCTTCTAAGAGTATTTTTCCGTCTTTTAAGCTTTTAGCATACGGAAATTTCGTCAACTAAGATCCGTCGGCTAAGACGCGTCGATGAAGACCCTAGCCGACGGAAAATTTTATTCCTTCGACTAAGAGACAACCTAGTCGATAGAATTTCTGTCTACTAAGATCTTAGCCGATGGAATGATTCCGTCGGTTAAGTTCCTAGGAGACGGATATATTTTAAAATAAAAACAAATTAATAATCATCTTAGGAAACAGAATTTTCGTCGGCTAAGATCTTAGCAGAAGGATTTTTAAAAAATAAAATAAAAACTTCTAGGCGATGGAATGATTCCGTCGGTTAAGTTCCTAGGAGACAGATATATTTTAAAATAAAAACAAATTAATAATCATCTTAGGAGACGGAATTTCCGTCGGCTAAGATCTTAACCGAAGGATTTTTTTTAAAAAAAATTTAAAAATAAAATAAAAACTCCTAGCCGACAGAATATTCCGTCGGTAAACCTAAAAAAATTAAAAAAACAGAGATCGATCACCAAAAATCCACCGCCGGCGATCGATCTCCGGCAAGAATTCCGGCCATTCTGATTCCACACACCACCGTAACCAAAAACCACCACATACCATCACCACCCACCACCACCACACACAAGAGAAGAGACGGAGAGGAGAGGAGATGAGAGATTTTGGAGAAGTAAAGAGGGAAGAAGAGAATATTTAAAGAAAAAAATTTGATTTTTTATTTTAAAAAAATTGATTTAATTCCGTCAGCTAAGGGGTTAAAAATTATTATTATTTTATTTAATTCTGAAGGAATTATTTTCTCCCATACACATATTTCAATATAATGATGATATCTAATGGTCTGATTTTTTTTATGAATTTTGACAATCGGAATCACAACATGCCAACTAATATTATATAACTTATTTACCAAGTGTTAAGTAAATGTTCCGTTTCAAAAACAAACTATACGTCGAAGCTTCAAACGAAAGAAAGTCGAGAAATAAGATATGACCGAATAGTGAAATACGTCTACGTGTGAAAAATCACGTAATTCCGGTAAAGTCTCGGTGCCGATAGTTGTAGTCAATACAATTTTTCATTCTTTCTCCCTAGAGGTAGCACTATCTCCGGTGGTTATTTTTTATAAAATTTTTATACCATTGGTTGCGTGTCATCAATTTGAAACTATTTTCAATTGAAAGTCCGGACAAAATACGTAATTTAGAAGGTTAAATGATTTTTTCGTGTATAAAGGGATTTGGCTTACAGGATTGACAGTAATGATCGAGCCCTTAACGTTGTTGGATCAAGTTGAATTTTTTCCTATACACATATTTCTACATAATAATCATATCAGATGGTCGGATTTTTGTTTCTCATGTTTGATCATCGGAATCACAGCATGTCTACTAATGTTGTATTGCTTGTCTACTAAGTTTTAAGTAAATGTTCCGTTTCAAAAACAAACTATATGTAGAAGCTTCAAACGAAAAAAAGTCATGAAATAAGATATGACCGGAATGGTGAAATACGTCTACAATTGAAAATCACGTAATTCTGGTAAATTCTCGATGCCGATAGTTGCGGTCAATGCAATTTGGGGTTTTACTTACAAGATTGATCGTCCGGATCAAGCCCTTAAATTTATCGGATCAAGTTAAATTTTTTACCATAGACATATATAAACATATTGATGATATCTGACGGTCGGATTTTTGTTTGTGAATTTTTATGATCGAAATCACAACATGCATATTACTTACCATTATTTATCCCTATGGGGAGCCCTATCATTGATGGGCAAATATCTCAAAATTTTTAGATGAGCAGTTGCGTCTTATCATGGTGAGAGTTTGTTGTGTTGAAGGTTTGACCAAACTACCTCATATAGATGCAGATTTAGGTATTTTCATGTGTTAAGTGTTTAGAAAAACTAAATGTTGAAGCCTTAAACGAACTCGAATGGCCAAAAAGCTCATATGTCATGCCGTTAGTAATGAGTTTGACTTGTACCCCCGTTCTGCTTCTAGATTGGTATCACAATAGTCAATCGGACACCGAAATATCCGTAGTACAATTTTGTAAGTAAATATTATTTTTAATCTTAGCCGACGAAATATAAACTTTTCCGTCTGCTATGAAAGATCTTAGTCGAAGAAATATAGTTTTGATTTCGTCGGCTATGCTTTTAGGTCTTAGTCGACGGAATTTGAGATTTTCCATCGACTAAGAGTTTTTTTAGCCGACAGAAATAGCCAGGATCACATATCCGTCTGCTAAAAAGAGCTTATTCGACAGAAATTTCAGACGACCGTATTCTGAAACAGTATAAATTTCGTCAGCTAAGAGTGCAAATCCACTAGTGTCACATCCTTTTTGTTGGTGTTCATTGTTATGCTAACCCAAATTGGCACCGCGATACAGGTGCAACCCATTACATGAAGGCTATGCCGGTTAATGATCCTCAACCTTATGATGGATCACACAATGTTTATATGGGAAATATTGACTTAATGTCTGTTTCCCATACTGGTAGTCTTCTTTACCATTGGGCTCTTCAACTTTTTCTTTACAAAATGTCTTCCGTATTCCGTTCATTCAGAAAAATTTCTATCTGTAGCTCGTTTCACCAAGGATAATCTTGTTTTCTTTCTTTTTGCACCAGATTTTTATCAAATCTATAGCTTACGTACTGGTCGTCTATTATTTCAGGGTCCTTGTAAAGATATGCTTTATCCGTTTAATTTATCCAGTGTCACTTCTCCTCCCCAAGCTCTTGCGTCCATTCATTCTTCGATCTGGCACAACCGTTTGGGTCATCCATCCTCCAATGTTTTAGCTCGTATGAGTTCTTCTCTTAGCTCTAATTTGTATTCTCCTTCTTTTTGTCATAATTGTGCACTCACAAATCTTGAAAATTACCTTTCCCTTCTCATCGATCATCTACCCATTCTCTTTTCCAAATTATTCATAGTGATGTTTGGCAATCTCCAACTTTTTCATTCAATGGATTTAAATACTATGTTCTTTTTACTGATGAATATTCTCGTTACACTTTGTTGCATCCTATGCATCGTAAAAATGAGGTTATGACTCACTTCCAAACTTTGGTTGCCATAATCTAAAACATTTTTCAAGGTGCTGTTAAATTTCTCCAAAATGATAATGAAACCGAATATGTCAATAATGCTTTTTCTAATTACTATAAATCATTGGGCATCCAGCAAGGTTTTTCTTGTCCTCATGCACCTCAACATAATGGGTTTGCTGAGCGAAAGCATCAACATATTGTCACAGTGGCACGTGCTCTACTCCTTACCTCTAGGGCTTCCCAAAGCCTTTGGGTTGAAGCTATCATCACTTTTGTCTATCTAATCAATATTCTTCCTACAAATACTCTCATTTGGGATACTCCACACACTCGTCTCTATGGTAGTCTACCCTCTTACTCTTCTCTTCGAGTCTTTGGTTGATCTTGTTTTCCTTATCTTGGTTCTTACGTCTCCAATAAACTTTCAAGTCGTTGTATAGAGTGTGTGTTCATAGAATAGAGTCTTCATCACAAAGGTTATTGTTTTCTCGATCCCCACACTAATCATGTTTATATCTCTCGTCATGTCATATTTAACGAAAATGAATTTCCTTACAAGACATTGTAGTTACAACCAAATTCCAATCCTTGGAATTTGTTTCATTATCTTTTCCTCCGCAGGCCACCCCTGCAGAGCCCATGGTCATCCCCATCTGACCCAGACCCAAGTACATTAACCTCAGGCCCAATTTACACCTCTAATCTCACCACCTTCATCGCCACCACCACCTTCTCACACCGATCCCGACTGCCAAGCCCGCCACATGACGCCGACAGACATGTTGCGGCACTCCTCCCGGACATCATCGCCTCATACCCTCCCGAAGCCGATGAATTGCCTGATTCCCAACCTCTCTCCTCACCGAGACCGTTGCATATCCAATGTGCTTCTCCCCACAGCCCCCACTGTTCTCTGTCGGTCCCGTCACCGCCGTATCCACCGGATTGCATCACCTCGTCGGTCTCTCCAGTCTTCATCATCACCAGTGACGCCCTCGGCTCCTTTGATCCAATACTCTCGTCGTCGTCCTCCCCTATTGATGGCGACACCTCCCATGAACCCGACGGCTAGCAGTCCTCCCCCATTGTCTTCCTCAGCACCCCCTTCATCTGATGCTCGACAACCAGATTCCTCTGATCCAGTTCCTCATGCTGCTACAGTTGCTTCCTGCTCCATTCTGGTGCCCCTTCCACTCTCACAACACCCCATGCGAACTCGGCTCTAGGATGACATTATTCAGCCAAAACAGCGCACTAATGGCACTGTAAAGTATCCAATCCCTACAGCTCTTCTTACTGTTATTAACTCAATGGAGATTGGCGCGCTGCTATGGCTGATGAGGTTAATGCGTTATTGAAAAATAACACATGGACCCTAGTCCCATCCTCCCCTTCTCAACATGTAGTCGGCAGCAAATGGGTGTTCCGAATCAAGAAAAAACCTGATGGCTCAGTTGAACGGTACAAGACCCGTCTTGTTGCCAAGGGCTTCCATCAGCAATATGGCAACATGTAATCAAACCAACGACCATTCGCACAGTCTTGCAGTTTCTCGGGGATGGTCTCTTAGGCAACTCGACGTCAAAAATGCATTCCTTCATGTTTTCCTTAATGAAAAAGTTTACATGACACAGCCCCCTAGTTTTGTTAATCCTAATCGGCCTTTCCATGTTTGCAAACTCCACAAGGCGCTCTACGGGTTGAAACAAGCTCCACGCGCCTGGTTTCAACGTATGAGCTTCTTCTTATTATCAGTTGGTTTCCATATCAGTAAGGCTGACTCCTCTCTTTTCATCTACCTACATGGCATGCACACCATCTATTTCTTGCTTTATGTGCATGATATTGTGGTTACGAGTAGCAGTGATCAAGTTTTACAAAGTTTTATTGATGTGTTAAGTGGTGCATTCGATCTCAAAGATCTTGGTCATTTGCATATTTTCTTGGGATTATAGGTCATGTCTTATGCTCAAGGCATTCATCTCAATCAGGTCAAGTATGCTCATGACATCCTTGTTAACCATG
Organism: Comarum palustre; assembly: GCA_951800085.1. Classification (NCBI taxonomy): domain Eukaryota; kingdom Viridiplantae; phylum Streptophyta; class Magnoliopsida; order Rosales; family Rosaceae; genus Comarum; species Comarum palustre. The sequence goes on along the minus strand of OX637576.1, from coordinate 28,896,210 downwards.
ACTTCCTCCTAAGCAAACATGCAACCACACCCATGTCTGCCAAGTCAATCCTCAACCTCACTGATGAAGCCCTCGAAAATCCCACTGTGTTCCGCGAATTAGTTGGCTCTACAATATCTCACTATTACTCTTCTGGACATTGCCTTCGCAGTTAATTTAGTGTCTCAGTTTATGAGCAAACCACGGGTCCCTCATCTGATTGCCGCTAAACGGATCCTTCGGTACATCAAAGGCACCTTGGATCATGGTTTGTCCTTCAGTCCACAAAAAAACAACCTATTCATCTCTTTGCCTTCTCTGACGCCGATTGGGCCGGATGTCCAGACTCTCGTCGCTTTACTTCTGGTTATCTCATTTACCTTGGCAGCAACTTAATTTCATGATGCTCCAAAAAGCAGCCCACCAATGCTCGCTCAAGTGCTGAATCTGAGTATCACTCCCTTGCTCATGCATGTGCCGAAACCACCTAGTTAGCTTTCTTATTATATGAACTCGTATTCAGTTTCCAGTCCTGCTGTTCTGTGACAACCTCAGTGCTACTTACATGGCATCCAATCCGGTTTTACATGCCCGTACAAAATACATTGAGTTAGACTATCACTTTGTCCGTGAAAAGGTAGCACTTGGCAGTCATCGTGTTAACTTTGTTCCTTCGGTGGATCAACTTGCTGGTCTTCTCACCAAGCCTCTTCATAAACATCGTCATCTTCTCCTTTGTACCAAACTTGTGCGTCTAGAACCACACAGTTTGAAGGGGGTGTCAGAGAACTTAATACATTGCAATAACTTAGCAAGCATTTTTGATAACCTCTATCTTAGTTGTAAATAGATATTAGTGATTTTCCTATAATCATGCTTATTGTAGATCAGTAGTAATTTATTCCTATTGTAACCGCAGCAATCATGCTGTTATATGGCTTGTACACATGAACTGGAAAACTCAAGGAGAATCAATTTCTACATTTTATATATCTGTATGATCCTGCTGTATACTGTTCTAGTTCTAATTACCTTTGAATAATGATCTCTAGCTATGTCTGGACTTATCACCCAAGTGTCTTCTAGCTTGGATGAAAGAATATATAGGAAACCTGTAATTTCATAATTCCATTACTTGCCTAAAGATTATAGCAAATCTAGTTGAAGCATATATAGCATGCATGGAGTGATGATGATATGGAAACGCAGCTAGCTTTTGTTTCCTGAATGTCATTGTTTGGCTCTCATCTGTAGTCATATGTATGTATCTCACTTGTGCTAATGCAACGTGTTCATTCTTCTTGACTAATTGGCAAGAAGAAACAAATACACCTATATATGCGCATGTGAAGTTGTTGAATTTGTACATATATGCATTACATATGTAGTTGACAAAGTCAGTCAGTATACAGCAGCAATCACTGTTATTTCATCAGCAATTCAAATGGAAGATTCCACTTACAACAGTTTGGTGTCAAATAGAGTACGTGATGCATGATAGACTAACAGATTGATCCTCTTCTATCTCAAATAGAGAAAGGGGGACTTACAGTTAGTACATACATGATACATTCCTTGCCAATTGAAGCCATGCATTTCCCTTTAATTGTCAAGCTCTAGCTATCTGGTAACTGAAGCCACATTTTCTACAACGTTTAAGAGATAAAATCGAGAGATATGGAGTCGCAATGACCGATTGAGATCATGATTCGGTTGGGGACTGGCGGGGAGTTGCAGTTTGGATTTAGGCTGAAGATTTAAGATGGAGGGCAGGGATCAGATGGTGTGGAACTGTGGATACACACGAGTCTTAAGAGAGTATGTCAACTGATTAAGTGAGATATATGGTTAATTAGTTACTAATGGGCCTTTCTATCCTCTGCTAATTGATCTTTACGAAACCTTTTGAAAGGCATCCAGTTTCTGGCATGATAGAGTGGGCCTATGTCAGCTCTTTCTTGCTTAGCAAGGCTCACTTTGCCAACTCTTTTTTGCTTAGCAAGCCCAAATCATTAAGAATAACACATGTAAGTGTTGTTCTTTTCCACATGCAAAAGGCCAAGCATGATGATCAGATAGTTTGTTCTGATTTGGGCTGTGTAATGTGTAACTTTCTACAGGTTATAGTTCATGTGTGCTGATGAGCCTGCAGGTAGTTCTGGCAATGACTGTTCTTCCTTTTGGTGGTAATCTCTTTTCGCAAGCAAGTTTAAATTCCGGCTAATCCAATCAACTACAGCATTTGTTATGTTGGAATTGGATACTAGGCTATCTGTTCGCTATTCGCTTCATGATGATGAGTTGCGAGCACCGTGTCGGATTTCTTGCGCTTATGTTGTGTGATGTTGCTGCTAATGTGACAAACGGGTATGAACAAGACGCTCATCAGGCCGGCTGCTTATTAAAATTTAGATAATTGCTGTTGGTGTTTGTTAGTCACGAAGTAACCCAAATAAAAATATTTGGAGTGTCATATGTACCAATATTTGGGACCAAGAATGACATCAGTATTAACATACTCAAATAGAAATGTTGCACATCATGGATAACAAGGAATCTTCTACTTCTAAAATGCTCCTTCAGCAAACCGTTTCTGATAGCTAATGACTAATTAACAGATAGACGTGGTACCCAAGCTTGTACTTGTATATTTTGGTCAACCAGAAATCAAATTCGACGGGTTTCTGATAAATATAACTACAAGAAGAAAATGCCAAATGCTGGCATGGCTATGATTCTGCTTACAAACAGAAAAAGACCGTCTTCAGCATCCAAGTTTCCAACTAGCTAGAGCAGTTAGGTCTCTCTTTGGTGAAAACTGACACTGACTTTGTTTCTTGATATTGATCTTGACGTTACACCAGTGATCGATAATAAGGTTAATTACTTGAAGAGGTTTCTTATAGGCTGCCAATGTATTAGCCAGCTTATACAACTCATACAACTTGTTATTAGTTCCAATAAGATAGGATTAACAAGAAAAACAATGTTTCCTGCAACCGTGACATTGTGTTTCTCTCCCTATAATATGGCCTTATATGTTTGATGCTATCTGGGTATCTCAAGGCTCGTCAAACTATTCTTCGTTTGCCAATAACCACTTCAATTCCAGGCCTCAATATTCCTACTCCAGCTAATCCTTTAGGTCGATCTTCTATTAAATAACCTAGCTAGGCGATGTGAGAGAGATCGATCTCTATTGGTAATTAAACTACTAACCGAAAACACTAGCTAAGGAGTTACAATGTTTGCCGGTGCAGCTAGCTCTAAAGTTAATTAGACGTAAGCAGGAATTTGAGGAAGCCGTCCACAATGGCCTTGATACTGTACGAATATTGGAAGCTTCTTGGTGGGAATTTCTGGCTGTACGGAATTTCTGGAGAGAAAGGTCATCCTGATAAATAGCTAGGAAGTTTCCAACATTGTACTTCACTTACAAGATAATTAAAACTACGATAATGTTCATGAGGTTGCAACTTCAGAACTATTGGCTCGGTACACTATTTCTGAATATGAGAATCTTCCAGTGAGGAATTCACTAGAAAAAGGAGGTAGCTTATAGGGAAAGGCTAAGGCAAGAATAAAGAGAGAGATAGAGATTCTATATACCTAAAGATTGCGGCTCATGGCAGCAAACAAAACAAGTCTCATTTGGAAGGGTAAACTTTCCCAGATTCAGATTCTTCATATAAACTTTCATAGCAAGGGGTGGTTAACTTAATGGAGGCTGATTAATTACTAGCTATATATTCTGCTTTCGATCTAGAAATTATGATACTTGGAGATCTAATGCTTCTCTTCGTTTGATATAAATTCGATTCATTCATGGAAGGTTCGCCTTCTCAATGGTGTCCGTCGTTGCTAAAATGCATGAGCTTTTTTTGAGATAAATTTACACTGAATGTCAACTTAATACCATGAGGAATATTAACTTGTTGGAAGACAATCTTTAGCTCTCAAGTTCTCTTTTAACTGTTTAAGCAATCCATGGAACAAATGCTTTATTCCTTATTTACATGATTGAGATTCATCAAGTAAATTCCCATCACTATCATTTGGATTCAAGCTGGCTAATTTGGTACATTATTACATTGTATATAACAGGACACTTTGCTTGATCAGTCCCATCACCATCTTAAGAGCCATAATCGATCTATTCAGTAAAGAATTTCATAAATCCAAATTAACATGTCAATTTGTGTAAGATTCCAGATTATAAGACAAAAGTGCCTGATAAGTTACTGAAGCATCTATAGAAACCAGAATTAGATCAGCATATGCTCTTTGATTTGCATCAGCATAATTGGGAACATCAACAATTTGTTGAACTCATGCAACCAGAAAAGGCCAAGGCATTTGGATATATACAGATTCCAAATTCCAAACAGAAAAGGAAATATAATTAGCAGCCAAATTAGCTAGGATGGGACAGAAAGCCCGCTCCATATAAAGTAATAGAGAACAAGCAACTGATTAATCTTAAGTTACCACAGAGGGAAAGAGCAAGAGAAAAAACCCATTTTCACTAGAATTTAAGATACAAGAAAAGTGAATTATTCATAGTATAGTTGGCTGAGAATCTCTCCTTTATTCGTGTTTACAAAAACTAAGTGATATAGCTAGCTAGCTAATTAGATAAACTAGCTAGGTTATGCTTTGCATTACTCATATACTAACAGGACTAACTTTCCACGCATGGATATATAAATGAAGTAGCAGTAGTGCAAAGCTGTATGAATGTGAGAAGTAGAATTTGCCAGAAAGATAGAGAAACATATAAAAGAAATTCCACTAACTAAAGAAACTAAGCACGCAGCATAATTACAATAAACTTTGTTGGAATGTCATGTCGAACATGTCTGACATAGAAAACCACCAAAAGAGTACTTGGATTATGTATTTGGATAGCTGGTTGTACAATTGGGATGAAAGGACAATTGAACAAACAGTGAGAGGTTCTATCAAACTAGTTGATTAATAGGTCTTTTCGTCTATCAGCATGCTAATTAATCCTCTTTGGATTATGGTGTGTCATTTATGGGAGACTCGTTAAGGTTATAAGTGGGTGTAGATGTTATGAGGTAAATGCCAAGACAGAGAGGTTGGGTTGTTTGCAACTTTGGATTGATGTTTGTCCTTGTGTTAATCAAGCTGATATAGAACTATGAGGATACCAAATAAGACGGGATTTTAAGATCTGAAATCAGTGTAAAACACATGCATACGGTTAGACAGCCGATGATCCCAAAAATTTAAGTTATACTCTCAGTTTGGAGAGAGACCTAACCAAATGATAAAAGAGTCGAACTCAAAACCTCTTACAACTAAATACAACTAAATACATGATATATAAATGTATAATTAGACGACATATTATAGTTTTAACAATACTGAACATCCATCAATGTGACATATTTATCATGTATTACGTATGATTGACCCAAACGAATTATTAAATCTTCTTGACCAAATATTACCATACATGTTGGATGATTGTATTAATTCTCTAGCTACACTCTTAAACATCTTCACTCCTTTAAAAATGCAAATTATACGACGTGTATATATAATTCGTGCATCTTTAAGTATCGCACCAACTCAACTCATCAATGGTATGTTAACACTCATGAATCATGACATTCTGCAATACTGAATATCCATCAATATGACATATTTATCATGTATTACGTATGATTGACCCCAAACGAATTATTAAATCCTCTTGACCAAATATTACCATACATGTTGAATGATTGTATTAATTCTCTAGCTACACTATTAAACATCTTCACTCCTTTAAAAGTGCAAGTTGTACGTCATGTATATATAGTTTGTGCATCTTTAACTATCGCAACAACTCATCAATGGTATGTTAACACTCATGAATCATGACATTCTGCAGAGGATACATGTTTTGTTTTCTCCTCTAATGAAATGGCATCGTGAAAGTTGTCATTGTGGAACAAATCCTTGGATAATAGCCGATTGTCAACGAAAGATCTTCTATATTTATTTAGGAGGATTCACATGCACATGAATGATGAAATATTGATATTGAAAACGAGAGCTAAAGAGGAAGCATGAGGGTTGCTATTTTCAAGTCGTAATCAACAGCCATTTTGTAATGCCTTGAGAAATGTTCAAAATCATAGGCACATTGGTATAGCCAGCGGCGGAACACAGTTGGGGCGGGAAGAAGTTGTGACCCCTATGAAAATTTTAAATTTACCCTTTAATTATAATTTAATTACATGTAATTAGTATATATTAATCTCTCTCAAAATTTTGTTCGAAGTTCCGCCAGTCCGTATAGCTCTCATTACCATTAGCTAGGTCAAAAAAAACTCATCCATTTTTCTATAACCCATGCATATGAATAATGTTCTAAAACTCGGCCGAGTACTCGCTACTCGGTTGCTTGCCGAGCTGAATTTCACCTACTCAGTACCTCTTGTCGGCCGAAAGAAAATCGGCCGAGTACTCGGTGCAACTCGGTCCAACTCAGTGAACTCGATCAGCTGGGAAAAAAAGAAAAAAAACAAACAAAGTCGTTTTTATTCAAACCTAATTCTCTAACTCTGTCTCTCGCTCTCTTCTCTCAGTCTCTCACACTTAGCAGCTCTCTGACTCGCACAGTCGCACTACCTTGGATTACCGAATTGGATTTTGATATGTCACAATGTGTTTTTGTTCAGTTGTTCTTTTATTCTGTGTCACATAAATAGATGAAGAGTTTTAAATTTGAGTCAGATTCGAAGGGAATACTAGATGGATATGTAGAAGAAGAATTTGAGGCATAGTTACAAATGATATGCTTGAGATTGTTTGTAAGATTTAAATTTAGTATTTTCTTTTATTACTTAGAACTTATTGAGTTATTGTAATTGTTGTTTTTACTTTTTAGACAATATTATCTATTAAATATGATAATTTTTATTGATAATTTTTATTATTTTAAATATTATATATTTTAAACATAATAAATTAATCTAAGAATTATAAACCGAGTAATTCCTAAATGAGTACTCATCTACTAGCTAATCTCTTACCGGTCGAGTGACTAAGTGAGTACTCCTCTACTAGCTAATCTCTTCCGGTCGTGACTATATGAAGAGCACCAATATCAGCTTTTCGAGCCCCTAAAAAACCATGAAGTATAATATTTAAGGTATCATCCCCATCGGAGCTAGCACAGAGAGAAAAAAACAAGTACGTGTAAAGCAGAGCCAGTTAACCTCAGATAATCTAAACAAATGGCATGCATGTGGTTAACCATGCATGATTCTTAGGCTGCAGATTCATGGAGGAGCTGTGGCGTTTTAACCGGCGTAGTTGAAGGTAGGCGAGGCAGGGCTTCTAGTAGTAAACAACCAACCAGCTGCCAAAACACAACCTTTGGACCACCACGATCATGTATACCTCACCTTCCTATGGTTGGTAGGAGAGGTTGTTCCCAACTTCCGAAGTTAAGCTATACTTACCTTTCTTATTAATTGTGAGAGTGACCTATCGATTCAAAAGCTGGAGGAAGAGTATCACGTTGTGTTAAATTTGTAATGTGTATAGTTTGCGCATACATAGCTATAAACATTTAACCTACCAATATTGTGATACATTAACACTACTCGTGAATTCTGATGACGATGTCAGGAAGTCCTCGACTTGGTTCCTTGAGATTGTGATCTAGAGCTCGCACTACCAAAACAACCACTTTAGCCGACGAAATTTTTTCGTCGGCTAACCCTAAATTTCGTCGGTTAAGAAGTCGTCGGGCAAAATCCGTCGGCCAACACTATAGCCGACGAAATTACTGTTCATCGTCGGCTAAAGTCATTTATTTAGCCGACGAAGAAATTTTTCGTCGCTTAATTTCTGGACTTTAGCCGACGAATTTTTGGACCTTAGCCGACGAAATTTTATTAAAATTCGTTGGCTATAGCTATTATTTTTATTTATTTAACTTTAGCCGACGAATTTTATTAAATTTCGTCGGCTATAGCTATTATTTTTATTTATTTATTTAACTTTAGCCGACGAATTTTAGGGTAATTCGTCGGCTATAGTTATTATTTTTTTTATGTTATTATTATTATTATTATTATTAAAATTTCGTCGGCTATAGCTATTTTAATTTTTTCATATTTTTTTTCTTTTTTAATTTCTTGTATTTTTGATTTAGAGGAGGAAGGAAGAGGAGAAGGATTTGAAGGAGGAGGAGAGGAGGAGGAGAGGAGGAGGAGGAGAAGGTTAGGAGAGAGAGAGGAGGAGGAAGGAAGATGAAGAGGAGGAGGAGGAGGAGGAGGAGGAGGAAGGAAGATGAAGAGGAGGGAAGATGAAGATGAAGAGGAGGAGGAGGAGGAGGAGAAAAATGAAAGATATAGAAAATTTTGAACTTTAGCCGACGAAATTTCGTCGGCTAAAGTTTAAAATTTTAGTCGAAAAATTTCAAAATTTTAAAAATCCCCGCCAAAAAATTTGAATTTTTAATTAACTTTAGCCGACGAAATTAGGGTAATTCGTCGGCTATAGTTATTTATTTATTTTATTTATTAATTTAACCTTAGCCGACGAAATACCCTAATTTCGTCGGCTATAGTTATTTATTTATTTAACTTTAGCCGACGAATTACCCTAATTTCGTCGGCTAAAATCCTAAACCCTATACGTAGAAGCTTCAAACGAAAAAAAATCGTGAAATAAGATATGACCATAATGATGAAATACGTCTATGGTTGAAAAATCACATAATTCCGGTAAAGTCTCGGTACCGATAATTGCTGTTAACTCAATTTTCCATTCTTTCTCCCTAGAGGTAGCCTTATCTCCGGTAGTTATTTTTCATAAAATTTTTATACCACTGGTTGCGTCTCATCGATTTGAAACTATTTTCAATTGAAGGTCCGGGCAAAATACGTAATTTAGACGGTCAAATGACCGTTTTCGTGCGTTAAGGGGTTTGATCGGTAGTGTCGAGACATTTATGGAATCGTATTATAATGTTGTTACTGTGGGTGATTTGATCTAGATAAATTAGCAATGGTAGAACTTTTTCTTTGATTAGATGTTTCAATTGTGTGAATCGAACTTATAACCTCTTACTTATTAAAAAAAGACTATAACGAGAAATGTCTTTTCGTCGACACTACCAGAAAAAAAGACTATAGTGGCCTGTTTTCGTCGGCTATAGTCTTTTTTCTGGTAGTGTCGAGACATTTATGGAATCGTATTATAATGTTGTTACTGTGGGTGATTTGATCTAGATAAATTAGCAATGGTAGAACTTTTTCTTTGATTAGATGTTACAATTGTGTGAATCGAACTTATAACCTCTTACTTATTAAAAAAAGACTATAACGATAGACCAATTGGTACTAGGCGCAATGATAGAACTTGACACTTCTTATTGAGGGGGTCAAAACTTAATTTTACCTGAAATCATTTAATTATTACAACGAACCAATAAAATTTCATCGTTTTTCAAAATATTTATGGGGACCACAACCGCGTCTATGTAGTTCCATCATTGTAAATTAAGACATTGTCAAATAGGGGTGAACATAAATCCTGTAAATTTCGGTCCCGTCCCGATCTCGACGGGATTTGAAACTAAAAACACTCGCCCCGTCCCGTTGTTTCTCTAACGGGACGGGACGCGGGACTGAAATTTTGAATCTCGTCAGGCCCATCTCGTCCTGTCTAACTTTAAAAATTCATAACTAATTATAGAAACCTTATTTTCGAGAGATTTCAACTCTCAACTGATATTTAAGATGTCCTCTATAACTTTCATGAAGACACTAAACTCATATAACAAACCAATTTGTATAATTTTTAAAAATAAGTCAACTAGTACAAAATCTCATAATTGATATGAGTTAAATCATATGAAGACCCTAACGTATAAAAAATCATAACTTAATCTAGAAAATTCATTTTTAAGTGATTCAAAATGAACCTTAAAATGTCTACTATAAATGATATCAAGATACCTAGATGAAACTTCAAATTAAATTGTACGATTTCAAGAGGAAACAAAACTAATGCAAGATGGTTGGGATTAGGCTATTCTCGTCTAACTTTCAAAATTCATAACTAATTGTAGAAATCTTATTTTTAAGGGATTCCAACTCTCAATTAATTTAGGATGTCCTCTGTAACTTTCATGAAGACACTAATCTTAAATAACCAACCAATTTATACAGTATTTTAAAAGAAGTCAATTGGTTCAGAATCTCAGAATTTACTGATGCATACCCTAAACTTTAAAAAATCATAACTTAATCTAGAAAAATCTTTTTAAAATGATTCAAATTCAGAATGAATCTTAAGATGTCTACTACAAATCTTATGAAGACACCTGGATAAAATTTCAAATGAAACTGTATGATTTTTAGAAAAAAGAAATTGATGCATGATGACCGGGATTGGGCCCGTCCCGATCTCGTTCCATATGTAACAACCGGAACAGGACGTGGGATGACCTCAATCCCATCTCATCTCTCTCATTCCCACCGGGTGTCAAACTATATATATGCATGGTAAAATCTGATATTAAGTGTGTCGATTGTTTTAAACTTTGTATGAAGAAAGAAATCGATGTTTAGCCTCGAGATGGGGTTTGAGGATAGATTTTTGGGGGGGGAACTTGAACCGAAAGTATGATTAGTTTAATTGGAGATATGTTAATTAAAGAAGCAAATTAGAGGGCAAATGCAAACAAAGGTGCAGGCTATAGAAATGGTTCGACTAATTGTCGGGAGTCGTGGTGTTTTGCCTTGGACACATTATTAGCCGCTCTCTTAGACAAAAACCAAATTTAATTAGTTTAATCATAAAATTTCGTTTTCTTTTTATCTTATCCTTTTGCGTGCCTTTGACTACTTTCAAATTGTCCCAACCAGTTGATATAATATAACTCCCTAATTTGTTGGCTATCCCAGCCAGTCGCTATTGGGCAGTATCAACTTGTTATTTCAATTTTGAATTATCATGCACAAATAATAATCACATTCTTTATAAATAAGTCATTCATAAACAATATAAATTCAACTAGCAAGTGTCGATTGTGTAGGATCTACAATGATCTTCAATTCTTCATGGATGATATACTGTTTAAGAGAAGAATAAGATCCTCCGACGTTTCTTCGATGATAAATTCACTTGATTTACAATATATATATATATATATATATATATTGAACATTTCAGTATAATTAAAACATCGAAATTCAATTATCATTTATGATTTTTGTTACCCTGATAAATAATGATCTCGTCGATTTAATGTGTCTAGTATTCGGATTCATGTTGAACTAAATTATGTTTTAGCCTTTTACTCTTTCATTCTTTGATTTACGTTTCTGTGTTTCTTTGTCAAACAAGTAATTTGAAACCAAGATATGCCCATGTTTTCTTCACCATGCATATGTCCCAAGCTGATTTGACACCAAGAACATGTCTTGGGGAACATGGTTTCTTGTACTAACCATTTGAGAAATCTGTGATCTTCTTGCCCTACAAATCTTGATGATTTTCTTGCTTGACAAGAATAGAGCTTTATCACCATCTTCATATGACATTTTCAAACAGTGCTTAAGGGTCCTGGTGCTATCATTATATACTAATTAAGGGGGGATTAGATTCCTCCCCCATTCCACACAAAGTAAAAACCTTCTGGATTGGACACAAAGAAAGTAGAAACCTTCAATTAAAAAATATCCAGTCAACCATTAAAACTAATAATAATGCCTTAAACAAGAGAGCAGCTGCTATGTACAAATCTAGCTGTGGTGCTTAAACTCCTATTTCTCTTGTACCTAGCATTCTCATCTGTTTCCTTCCAGCAATAAACCAATAAAATTCACTACCAGTCTACCACCCAACTCTCTTTTTTACATTCCCATCTGTTCTTTCCCTCTACTAAGTTTCAAACAAAAGCATTCAAATTGGAGTGGCCCTCCTCCAATCTCTATCAATTTTCTCCAATCAAACCAAACCCACCTATAACAGCAACTACTATCACCAAATTTTCCACCTCCCTTCCTTCTCTTTATGTACAATGCCAGAACCCCAAGCAAAGAATAATATACCATCCATTGCCACATGCCAGCTAGTGACATCTTCTACAACATCCTCAAGAAAAAGACCTGATGAGTCCCAAATTGTACAGATTCCTTCTCACTAAGCTCCCTAGTGATAGCAAAACTGTCCCACCAACCCCAATTGCTTGCTCTTCTCTTTCACCCTTGGAATGACAGATCAATGGCAGTTCCCTTACTTTCAAGTCACTTAACCCTACTCGCTGCCTCACTGCATCGATGGTTTCTGGATCAGCAGGGTTACCGATTGCATCGGTAACATAGAAAACGTTCTGTGCCTTGTCTGTTGAGGTGGATATCTCAGCCCTTGTCACATTGAGACTGGCCTCTCGGAATGTTCTAGTGACATTTGCTAGAAGACCAGCTCTATCTTCGGTGCACAATTCAAGTCTCACACCCTGCAATGACATATCCCAAATATGAAATTAGCACAATGGACTGTGAACCAAATGAAATGACTAAACCATTCAGATTGAAGTGAGCAATACCTCAGATGCCCTTCTTTCAATGGCAGCTCGCAAGCATTGGATTACACGATGTCTTTCAGGTTCAGAACTAATTGGGGTCCCATCAGTATGCCTAATGTAAAATTCCTGAAACAAAATTCAACCACAAACTCAAGTTAGTTATTTGACTCAACAACATACTTCAAAAGTTTAAAATTTGAAAAACAGAGCACAGAATAAACCAACTACAAAGAAATGAATCTATACCATGTGTGCTCTATCCCCTGCTGTCTTAATAGTGGCATGAAAAACCACATAGTCCATATCTGTCATTGTGCAAACAACATCAAACAAAAGTTTTGCCCTGTCCTTGCACTGAATGTTCACAACAGAATAACTCCTTTCAGCCCAATTCTGCACTGTCACGATTGGAGAATCAGTGCAAAGCTGTAGAATCGGCTTCCTTTCGTAATCACGATCTGCAAACATCATTTGATGGAGTCTCCTTTCGGTGTGAGTGACATCCATGGAAACTGAGGTCTTGGCGCTTCGAATATCATTGTCACCCTTGAGAACAGTCCTCAACCGCGCTTCAATTGTATCAATTTTCTGTGAGTCTTCAATTGGACAACCGGAACCATAGTCCTTGACATAAATCAGTGAAGCAATTCGGCCATTGTGTGTCCAGACCTTAGACTCAACCACATTGCATTGCAGCTCGGCAAGCACTGCAAAGACCTCGGAAAGAAGACCAACACGGTCTGTTCCTGTCAGCTCCAGGGCTGTTAGGCCGTTAGAGCAGCTGGAGGTCCCAAAGTGAATTGTTCCAAGTGACTGTCGAACACAAGTAATTAAGTTTCAGTTTCAATTCTAGACAAATCTAATCGTAAATTCGGGTAGTAAAACTGAGATCAATACTGCATTAAATGATTCAGTTACCTGCTCAATATAGTTGATAACGCTCTCGTCCGTTAATTTGTTCCCGTTTTGATCAGTAACATGAAAAACTGTACCAAAACATAAACAAATTTAAGAACATTCAAGAAATATACACCCTTTAAAGAAATTAATTAAAAAAAATAAAGTTCCAAAATTTCTTACCATCCATGAACCACCGTCCATCAGAAGAAATATAAGCCTTTTTAATGGTGAGATTTAAGTCCGTGAGGACTTGAACAGCTTCGAGAAGAATTCCATGCCTTCTAGCACTATCGACCTGCACAACGAAACCGAGACTTGAAATTAGTCAACATTTTCGACAGAATCAAATCTTCTTTTTGGGTTTCCAAATTGGAGTTTGAAGAAGCAAACCTTGACTAAAGTCGCATTGGAGCAGACGGCATTGTCAATTACGACCCTGCAATGTAAAACCAACCAAACGGTCAAGTCACATAAACACCACCGTCATGACTCAGAGACATGAAAAGTCAGAAATTTTGAACAAGAGATTTTGGATATTAATTAAAATCAAAATAAAAGAAAAATGTTGGGTAAAATCAAGGAAAGTAATCAAAGAAGAGATCTGAGTCTCTGCAAAAATTTTGTTCAGAAATGAAAGGAAAGTTGCAGATTTCTCGGAGTAAAAACAGCACCGAACCAGGAAAATCTCAGAAAGTGAGACCCGAAAAAACCGAACACAGGATGTGAAGAACAGGGAACAAGGCATGTATGTACCTCGGAGTGTTCATCCTGAAAACGAGTTTCTCATACTCATCAAGACAAGCAGCCCACTCCATCCTTCAATTCTAAACAGAGCAGACGAACGGACGACGTTTAATAAACCAAAAGAAACGAAGGAGCTCTTAAGAAAACCACCCAAATCTCTAAGCGACGAGAAGAAAGAGGAAACGAAACTTCGCCGCCGTATCAAACAAAGCCAGCAATGCCACAGAAGAGAGAGATGCCTCCACACTCTCTCGGCTTCTTAGATCAAATCGCCACCAACACAAACACCAACCTTCTTCTTCTCTCTCTCTCTCTCTCAATTTGAAAAGCGCAAAGCGCAAGCCTTTCTTAACACACTACTACTGGGGTGGTGTTGCCTCTTAGGTCTTAGCCCATCTCTAGGTGGTCACCCCTCCATTATATATATTTCATAATTTCCTTATTATTTTCAGAAACCCCCAGCAATAAAGATATTTTCAATATTTTATTCGATTTTACGCAAAGAAGAGCGGGTAATTCTTACTTACTCTCTACTACTAATCACATGCTGCCCGATAATCCCTGCCCCCTCTGACCAAACTCTCACTCAAAAGTCAACCAATTACGTATACACGTGGCGCTTGATCCCCTCTCATTTCGTAGTGGTTGAGGTTCATCACTTTCATTGCCGCCAGCTCGGACGCCACGTGGTCCTCTCCAAACTTGCCTTTGCGTGCGTTTAACTCAAATTACAAAACAAGGGTACGTACGTAGATCCACCATGGGTCCAACATGGCTTTGAAATTAAGGGTCGGATTTGCCGACCGGAATCATCACCGGCTTTGTTTCGGCTTTTCCTCTGTCTGCGTTTTGGGCCGGTTTTTTGCTTTGTGTCATTGCCGTCGTTAGGGTAGTTTAGTAATTAAATCTTGGTTTAGTCACTTAATGACATCGAATATTCGGACAATTACGTATTATATTCAAGTTTGAATTGATGACGGAGCCCGTTATATTGGCTAACGATTCCGTTCGGTTAGTTCTGAGATGAGACGGCGTGTTGTGATTGGCGAGACGAAGCACAACTTGCGGGGCATGACGTAGTCTTGGTTTGAAATGTCGGATGGTTCGACACGTGTCGAGGTCAGGGAGAGCTACCAACTATTATAGTAATTCTCTGGGGGACCCACCTACGCGTCCAGGTAAGGTCCTTCTTTGTCTGACAATCACGTGCCTGCTCCTCAGAAAACACGTTCCCTGCTTTTGGCTGATGTCCCTTCGAGCCGACCTTGATATTCTTCCGACGTCGCAGCGAGTTAAGGATCCCTACCCTATAAACAACAGTAACGGCGGGCCGTTAAATTTGAAACGTCGTCGGTTTGACGCGACAGGTGTGGGGGTGGTACAGGTGGAGGTGGGGCGGCAGTTATGTGGGTCACTGAGAACGCGCCGCTTCATTTACAAAACTCATGGCGGGAAACAGGACCGCGTTGCGCGCCAAAAAATGGGATCGTGGGGGCCGTAGCGGTTGCCGCGGGGACCACGTCGGTGGCCAATGGGTAAAATAACTGTGGGCCCATGGTAATTTCCTACGCTTCAAAGAGCCTTTTGCAGGAGCCGTGTACGAGGACTGGACAGCTAAGATGGTCACTGGGTGAAAATATCTTCTTTTTACACCTACGTTTCTGGGAATTCCCGCCATTTTTGGGTGGGTCGGAGTTCGATCTTTTTGACCGTTAAGTCTCCGGCGCCGAAATCGAGAACCACGCTCACGTTTAAGGCGGGAATTCGACACAGCGGCGCCGCGGATGGCTCCGTGAGACAGTGGAGGCATGTTTTAAGTTCAACGTGGTCGGACATGGCGGAGACTACGGAACAGTTGGCTATTGGTTAAAATTTGATCTTGGTTTTTCTTTGTTAATTATAATTAACTGCATGAACCTGGATGTGTTTTACTACTTTTGCAGAGACTACATGCATGACAGGCATTTTCCCTCCCGGTGTCTTTTGCTGGCTAATGATTCACAACCTGATCTTGGTTTTTATTTGTTAATTAACTGCATGAACCTGAATGTGTTTTACCACTTTTGCAGATGCGCTTGACCTCCACGCCTATTGCTGGCTAATTCAAATATCTAAGGTTGGTTGATTGGTTAGACGAAGAAAATCTTGGCCCCGAAATCTGGGTTGCAGGCTTTGCAGGTTGGAGTGTTGAAACATCATGCATGTATTGGTCGAGGTCGATCTGAAAGGTGAACTGCGTAGTGACTTGTGACCTGTGAGTTGAGGGTGAGAACCTGGCAACTCGATCACTTACGTTTTCTCATTGACAGCGAGTAAACTTACCTCTCTTTTATGAAACACGCTATAAACTTACCTCTATGCGAGTTGCAAGGTAATTTTTACAGAGTTTATTAGTTCAAAGGTAGTTTCTTGTGTGAGTTGTGTCCCTTTGCTTCAAGTAAGTAGTTCACAAATCAATCTTGCCAGCTGGGAAAGTGAAGGTTAGGAGAGAGGACATTTTCAGAAGCTGGACAATATGAAAACCATTGATACCAATGTCACATTACGAGATTGTAACTTCGATCATACAAATTATAAGATTGCCACCACACCTTCCTCACCAGAATAAGTAAATTTTGAGTGTAGCCATTGTAGGCCTTTTAGCTCCCTCAGGAAGACATGTATCCAATTGGCAGCAATCACGATTTCAATTCATCAATTGAAAACAAGAATTGCGGTTATAAATTGTATATTTTCTTTAGCAACTAGAAAATAACCGGACGGAATTCCTTATTTTTGTTACTGAAGACAGAAAACAAGGAATTGCGATAAGAACTTTTATGACCAAATTTTGTACATGGCCGAAGACGTTGATCGATCATATCAATGGGAGCTTTGGTTGTTCCACTTTTGGTTGGGGAATATTGTAGACAATCTTGCATTTTTCTCTTAATATGGATAATAGGTAATTAAGGTGATCAAATTCTAACTCGAGTGTAGATAAATGTTCCATAATCAATGAAAATTACCAGCTCCAATACAAATGGAAGTCAAAATCTTATAACATATCTCATGTGAACATTTCACCATATGTCCAGTTTTTTTGATGGGAATGAATAACTTCATTGATCATTAATCATTACATTCAGATGAAATGCAAACCTCCACACTAGGAGGAACAGCAGTAGAGAAACATGTATCACTAGTCCTAGCTAATGAGCCATAATGTGAGCAGCACCATTTACAGACCGGGAAATAATTGTGACTTTGGAAGAGGGTAACTGTGCTAAACTGGCTCGAGCATCAGAAAACAAGTTCCTAAGCTCTGAATAGTCGAGAGAGTCATCATGTAGGGTAGTAACCATACCTTGGCAATCTGTTTCAACAATGAGTGGGGTTAGCGACCTTTCTGCTGCCCAACGGAGACCCTCCAATATAGCAAGTAAATCTCCATGACGGGCTGTCACGCTCTGGCTCAAGTTTACCTTCTTAAACCCGGGTTAGGACGTGCGGGACCCATCTAAAGAGAGATTTACTCGTAATCCCACTCGAGAAGGGATAACCCTCTTTCCAAACCAATTTCAAACGATCTAAACGTTACCGGAATAGACCTCACAGCCGGAGGTTATCCCGTTTTCCGTATTTGGATCTCAAACCAATCATTTAGAGGACCTAGAATTCTAATAATATTTGTGACTGCACCCGAATCCCGCCCAGGCTGCCTACATACCATGTCCTCAAAGATCAAGCTACACGTAGCTCTTATTTTTATTTAACGCCCTAACTGGGAAAATCCCTCTTTTCTATTTATCGGTCGACTACCTATTGTGGATGGCGTACGACTAAGGCCATTCCGGAGTTTAACATCTCTGTTGAGGTATTCACCGCCCAACTATCTATCGGGATTAATCCTATCATTCAACCATTCTGATCCACGGCATCTAAACATACAACACATAAATATAAAATAAAGACAACCACGTATATATATATATATATATATATATATATATATATATATCCTCCAAGGGTATATAAGTAAAACCACCCAATAGACACCCTTGTAGTTAACGTGAATTGTCAGGTGCATTTAAAGAATTTCGATTTTAGTGGCAGCCTTGTAAATAAACAAAACCGCCAGGGGTATTTCTAAGATTTCAACCTCAGTGGAAATTACTCACCTTGAAATCCTGCTGCGTCAACTACCGCCTCACGGTAAATCTTCAACACTTGGTTGATCAATATACACCTACAATTATATAATCGACCTTAGTTACCATACGAAGGTAATAATGACTCGATTCGACTGAACGTCACACTAAAATTTAAAACCGTAAATGAAAATTCCCAAGAGAGAATTTTCAAAACCCTTTTTATGTCAACTCACGAAACTCTACTAACTCTGAAATTTCTTAAAAACCACTTTCAGAAAAATTTTGACGCGCTAGCACAGACTTCAAGGCATCAGAGGTTTTAAAACATTTTTAAAAACAAAAGTCCAAGGAACGATTGCTCTGATACCACTGCTGTAGCACCCCAGGAGGGGAAACTATATTAGTCACGAATTTAAGCCAATAAGAAGCCAATACGTCCGAAGGACGTGCCAACAACTTATTAACCTAAAGTCGTAGGCTTTGTAGTAAGTAAAATAAAATTAAACTTTAACTAGAGTGACACCAAATAATTTCTTAAAACATTCATCAGAGGTTTTCCAATTTCTCGGAAGGTGGACAAATTAAAGGATCAATTAAAAACTTTAACGACAACAATAAAAATATAAAACAGGGTTATCAATTCAGGATGACACCTTTACTGATTATGTAAAATTCTCTGCTAAACGACTCGAAGGATAAAACAGGAATAATGAGTACAACTTGGACCAAACATCAAGTAGGGAATGAGGCTCCACACACACAGCTCTCTCTATCTATCCCATCACAGTACATAGTACCTGCAAACAACTTGTTGTAGGGGTGAGCGTCGTCCTCGCGTGCTCACATATTGGCCCACCAATGATAGGTTTGAAAACCATAAAAATATATATATATATATATATATATATATACATATAGATTTGAGCTCTTGATAAAATCATGTAGAAAATCCTTGGCACACAAAATCATCATTTTATATCTTTCAGGAAAAACAATGCAGTATGCTAAAACAGGGACCAGAGCGCTTAATGAACAATACAGCCTGCAGGGCTTCACGAATCTCTGTGACCGAATCCCTGGTTTGTCTATATAGCAAACCGGGTCCAACTACCTATACGTATGAAGACGAATAGTAGCGAGAGTGTCCATTTACTACTAATGCCCAACAAATCTCTCGTAACAGCACACCGCACTTACGTCTCGCTTAACTCTGTACGAGACGAGCGTAAGTGGGATAATTAAAATAAATAGGGCATTGCCCTCTGGAGGTTCACGGTCATGGACACAGTGGGAGTGCTATATACAAGGTCCCATCACTCTCAGGTCACGCACCGGAAATCAGGACAACGGTGCTCAACATATCACATCATCATATAAAAATCATTTCGTCTAACCTCGGGTTTTCTTGGCCCAATCATAAATCATTTATCACATATATAAAGAAAACTTCCCGAGGCATCGACCATTAGCATACGAAATCATGTACTTTCATATATATACAAAACCGCTAACAAAGGGGTTTAGCTTCCCTACCTGGAATAGATGTTCCTTACGTAAGCTCCAGGCATCCAGGAACTGTCGCGGTGAACCGAGGTCACCGCGTAAGCTACCTCATCCAATAATCACTACAGAATAGAGTAGCTTAGCAACCAAGATACAATAACAGTCAACAGGCCTCAACATTCCTAGTTTGACCAGGAATGTCCACATTGACTAAGTTGACCAACCAATTTCTTTTTTTAACTCTTTAACCTTTTAAATTTGTTTTTCCAGTTATCGACTCTTTACTCATTTACCAGAAGTCCGACTTAACTTTCGAACTTTCCTTAACCATTTTAATCTGATGTTAGGGTGTCACATAATAATTTTTTGAATTACTATGGACACCCAACGTGTCACATTAACCAATTCATTTACCAAGAGTCTATTTACCGATTTACGTGAATCACCAACTTTACTTAACATGGTCAACTTGACATTTTCCAGAATTCCAGTTATCATTTTTCCGATAACAATTCAACACTTTACCAATTTAACCAAATTGTGTCAAACTTCAAATCTTTACTAAACCGTTTTTCTGAAAATAGAACATTCCCAAAATGGAAACTTTCTCTTAATGAAAACTTTCTCAAAATGGAAAAGTTTCCCAAATTACGGTTTGTTTCCGTTTTTAGTAAGTTTCCTTAAAACGTAACTTTTCGATTACGACTCTTAACCCGACTAAACAGAAACAATGCACTTTAAAAAAGAGTTGAAGCCTCTCGGCATTTTTGCCGGATTCACTGTGTTATCGGAATAGTCACAGGATTCCGGCAACTTGTCGGAATCCTCTGCCGGATTCCGGTCAACTTGCCGGAGTTCCCCTGTTTTCTTAGTCTCCAAGTTATCGACATGTACAACAAAACAACAACACTAAATCAGCAACCCAACAACAATTCAAATAACATCAAACAATAAAATGCAGCAACTACACCAATTTAATTACCCCAAACCTCCTCCTCGGCTCCTTCTTCCCCCTTCTGTCCTTCCCTCTGCCTCTGCCCCAATCCATGATCCACATTCAATTTCAAACAACTCACAGAAACTCAACTTGTCAAAACAACAAAACCACAGAAAACACCAATAACAACACTATCTCAAAAACACAGAAGCTCAAGATCATTACTCACCCTCTGTCTGTCACTGACCCGAGCCCAAAACCTCTGTCTTTGTTCGAATTCGATTGTCAGCAGCTCCAATAGCTCGGAGAGGACGTCAGAGACGCCAAGAAATCGGAGAACAACCTCGCCGGGGTCGAGAACCCAGAACCCAGAAAAACAGTGAAAACAGGAAAGAGATGGATTTTCAATTAGGGCTCCAATCTGAGGTTCAAAGACATTAAAAGGAAGAAGAAGTGCAGAGGAGAAGAACCTTACCTTCCACGCGCCCTAACTTCGCCTGGTTTGCCGGAAATCGGAGAACTTAGGTGAGTTCTCTCCTCCTCTGATCTCCCTCCATGGCAGACGCCTAGGTGATCCAAGGATTGGGCTAGATAGAGGAGAAAGAGGGGAAGAGAATGGTGGTAGTCCGCAGGCCTGTGGTGGCCGGAGTCGCCGGTGCTAGGAGGAGGACGCCGGAGCAAAGAGAGAGGGAGGAACTCGGGTCAACGCCCGAAGGGGTTTTGACTCGGGTCAAACCTCTCTCCTCCTTTTATAAAGAAACCGACGACCAGAATTCAATTTGGAATAGATCCAACGGCCCAGATTTAAAGATGGTGAAAAGTAAAAGTTAAATGGTAAAAACTCTTTTTACCGGATTGATAATTAAAAGTTACCCAAAACTTCGAAAATTCACAGAAAATAAACCGAAGCTCCGAAAAATATTCCAAAAATACCGGGAGACTTGTGTCGACACGTACTACGACACCGAGTCCTTAAATGAGGAATTTGATGAACTTTGAAAAACTCAAAAATGAACGTGGTCGTTCACTCGCAAAGTTACCGAGTGCGACTTAAACCTCAGTAACTCGTCATTAACCACGGTTAAAACGTGCGGGGTCTCACAGAATGATCTCAAATGCTGCATCAACATTCAGTTTAATATACTCTGGTGGAGGCTTCTTCCATCTCACGACTTGACGTTGGGCATGGTTCACCGCCCTGACATGAATAGCCTTGTACTCTTCCCACCACCCTAGAGTCATCAGAACAATTTTAGCAGCTTGCTTGACTTCCTTGTTCCATACTTGAGCATTACGATTCTTTCAAATTGCCCACACATACATTAATAGTGCATCAAAGGTAGAGGGGTATTGAGTTTGGTTTAGAACTAACCAGTTCACCACATTCAAGGCATTATTATCAGTCACAATATGAGCCTCCTGAAGAAAAGACTGTGCATGGATACAATCACGTAAGGCATGCATGGCCGATTCCACTTCTTCATCACAAAAGGGACATTGTGTATCAATATCAATGCCTCTTTCACCATATGTCCAGTTTGGTATTGAGTTTTTGGATTATAATCACTTATAATCATCATTATTGAGAGAATTCTTGTTTGGTAAAATCTTAAAAACTGTTTATTTAAATATTTCTAATTTAAATAACCATAATTTTAAAAAATAGGTTGGATGTTATTTATTTAAAACTGAATTTTTAAATATCAAATTTTTAAACCATAATACCAAACTAAACCTACGAAGATTATCGACTTATTATTGGCAAACTTAACATAATAATATCATCAGTATGTTCACAAATATGGATCCGGATCTAATATGAATATGTTTGATTAAAGATAAAACATGAAGAATTGGGTATAGATTCATATATGGAAGCGTAGACGTTTGTCATAAACCCTTAAAATCCAGTTATAGTCGTCATTTAATTTCTAATTGGTAGGTTTCTTCTTCTGTTTTTGGTTAGTTCTCCTTGTTGAACAAAAAATACGTCACGAGTGATCACATAGGATTTGACGGTGATTCTAAAAATCTCTGTAATGATGCATAATCACTTTATTCAATCGGTTAAAGAAAAAACCATAACGATGTTTTTGATTGTAATGTTGACTTATATATATGGTTCTTCTTAGTTATGTAAAGGATTTGTTTGAGTCAGAATTAGTAAACTGACTTTCCACCATGGTATTTGAAAGTTTGAAACTGTTAATCAGAAATTGACATATGCGGTAAATGATGATGCCAACACTAACCAACACTAACCTTTTCGGATATTCTTATTAGATAGGGCTAACATAAAAAACGAGCTTTAGACTACATACACAATTTGGATCGGGGTGTTAAGTCAAAACGAAAACAAAAAAATAACTGCATCAAAGCTCAATCATAACCGAAAAAACCGTACCCAACCACAAAAAAACTGATAACCTAAAGATTTGGTGTGGTTTTGGTTTCGGATTTCTAGATATCGAAACCGCACCGAAAAACCGATTATATTTATATTGTAAATGAATTATATATATATATATATATATATAATTTATAGAAAATTTTATATAGAAAGTTGGGCTTAAATGAAGCCAAAAAAGAGATGACCTGCTTATATGTCCAAGTCTAAGTGTCTAGATATGAAAATTCGACCGTCTGATATGATTATTATAACGAAAGATGTCTATGGTAACAAATTCAACTAGATCCGACAACGTTAAGGACTCGATCGAAATGGTCAACCCTAATCTATCGTCAATTATCACACGAAAACACTCATATCTGCCTCTAAATGACGTAGTTTGGTCAAACCTTATACACAAAGAACTCTTACGCAGATGAGACACAACCGCCCATATAAAATTTTTTGGACATTTACTTCTCGATGATGAGGTTCCCCATAGGGAATAATAATGTAAATATGGTTGACCGCTATTATCAGCACTGAGACGTTACCCAAATTACGTGATTTTTCAACCATAGTCGTATTTCACAAATCCGATCACATCTTATTTCATGATATTTTTAATAATTTTAGTTCTATGTAGACGTTGTAAATGAATTATAGATAATAGTTCAAGTTTGATGACATATCACAGTTTATTGTTGTTGTAGTAGTTTACTGTTTTTCCAGTTTGTTGCTATTTATTGCTTCTTCATTTTTTTGAAAACCGTTATCTGGATTATTTTTTCATTGTATTGTTATGTATTGTGAGTACGATAATTTATATATTTGTTCTTATTTATTTTTTTCATGTCATCAAGAATCAAGTAGATGGACATGAAAAAAATAAGCAAGTTAATCGAAAATAAAACTGAGAAAAACCGAGGATAAAACCGTACCAAACCGAACATAATCGGTTTTTCTTTTTTGAAGTCGAAAAACCGCACCGAAAAAAATCGATTTGATGTTCGGTATTAGCTATAAACCGCACCATTCACACCGATTAACACCCCTAATTTGAATCTTCGACCATCTCAGGAACAAGTTATCCCCTAGGATTTGGGATCTAAAGGCAAATGATTCACAAGCTAAAGACTAACATGATTGTTTACATTCCTTAATGTATCTTCCTTTGGGTAAACCGTAAACCCATGGATGCCGGCCAGCAGCATCATCAGTTGCATATATCTCAAGGCTTCAGCTCTGCTTGGGCCAGTAACACCCTTCGTAGTTCGTACCCTACTTGTCGACTTGCGCATAACGAAAGTTATGGTAAAGGCTCCACACACGAGATTTCTAAGGTGCTACAAATTTTGCTTGAGATTTACATGCCCCCACCTCAAGATCTCGATCTCTATCTTCTTCTTCTTCTTCTCTGATCGAACTGTACCACCATACCTAAGTTCATTCCCAAAATTCCAGTTTGACTATTCTGCAGCTACATAGAAGAATCTCAAATTCTTTGTACCAAGTCTGCTGGTCTTTCTTTCCGTCTCCCTTGATTTACTGCACCGATTATTCAACAGACCACCCCTTTGTCTATATATAACAAAAATGGTGGCCTAATCTTGGTGAAGTGGGTCCGAATTTTGAAGACTTTCTCAGAGTAGCTGCTACTGTGCTGGTCTCAAAAGGTGGCAGGGTGACCCTTCTTGTTTAAATCTCACATGAGATTTCGGTTGCCATTGTCGATCGAAAGCCTAGGGTTAAAGCCACAAAGGCATTCCAAACGCACAGTTTCGTTTTAGACATCAACAGTCTGATAGATATAATCACTAGCTTGTTGCCTATTCTCATGACATTGCCAATGAGTTGGCCCTGCCTTTTCACGACAGTGTGCTTCCATAATTGCTGGCCAAACTCGAAGAACAAGTGAACAACCTTTCTCACAGCCTGAGAAATAATTTTCATTTTTTACAGATCATAAATGTGTATGATCAGAGACGTAATCAATGTAATGGGTATGCAGAACATGTTCCACAACTGAAACAATGCTAGATATTCATACGAAGATCTAACAGCGCTGTGGGTTTGATGATGGAGATGTGTATATATTGATGGCGCCACAGGGACAAGGTGATCTAACAGAGACTTATGTTGGGTGGCGGATTTATTGTAGAGCAGGTTGGTCGATCATTGTGGCATAATGATATATACGAAGCATGCGAAAGCGAGCGCGTATGCGTGTTTGCAGGGGTCTGGCTCAGTCACCTTCCTCATTGATCACCCTTCACATGTTCTGTGCTTGTCAAGAACAGGTTCAATAACTAGATCCATCTGTCGAGTGTAGACGATGAGTTGAGGAATCAAAGACATTTGTATGAATGCTCTTGCAGTCTTCAAGTTGGGATAGACAAGGGCAGTATATCTCGCCACGGCCCGGGTTGTTACATTGGGCCTAGGCTTCGGTCTGTTGTGTGTTCATTGCCCTTCTATGGACCCCTTGCATTTGAATTTCTTCTCGTTTTGGACCTCACGTTTTCGAGTGTTACACTCGTCTTATTTTTTCTTAAACCAAAAAAGTTAAACATGGTAAAAATATCTATGCATCCTTAAAAGTTAGATCACATAGAAAAATGATCAAAGTTTCTAGGGGGATTGCAGGGTCAAGGATTCTCAACGATCAATCAAGCACAGTCACTGCAACATGTCCAGGTCTCTTAAGGCAGTATCACGCAGATCAAGTATCTTAACTACTTGTTTAAGGAAAGTCTACATAGAAATAACAAAGTTTCCTTTTCCTACTGGGATAAAAAAATTGGAGAAGATATTCCTACTGGGATTAGGGCTAGGTTCTAGAGCAAGTACAAATAATACACAGTTGAATTCATAACTCCTTTAACGCGCGACTGGCTTTCCACTATTCCAAACAAACCGATCGTCGACAACAATGGTGAAGAGCACTAAGCGCGTCTGCTAATACGAGACCTTAGGCCTCGAACCTAATTGCTCGATGGATGATGTCAGACACACTTACTATGAACTGTCCCTAATATACCACCCGGACTAATAAAACTTGAAATGATGTGAATGTATTGAATTGTATTAATACGTCCACAGTGTTACAAATATATACACAAGATCTGCCTAACTTGTAGGACATGATAATAAGGAAATGACTACATACATATCGAACTAATTTAGTTACACAAGGATATAAATCACAGGATCTTAACTGCGTATGATACTTTCTTTAAATGATTCAATACCCCCCTCAAGTTAGAGTGTATGTTGATTACATCTAACTTGCTTAGCAAATCATTGAACTGTGTAGAGATGAGCGGTTTGGTGAATAAATCTGCTGGTTGGTCTTGTGTTCTAATGTAAGCAATCTTGATCAAACCTCTTTGGATTTTCTCATGAACAACATGATAATGAATTTCTATATGCTTAGTCCGTTCATGAAAATTTGGATTTGATGCAATATGTAAAGCAGCTTGATTGTCACAGAAAAGTAATGCTGGCTGCGTACCTGTGACGTTGAGGTCTTTCAAAATGTTCTGCAACCAACTTCACAACAAGTGGAAGCCATGGATCAATATTCTACTTCACAATTCCTTGCTTCTTTGTTTTCCAAGAGATAGGTGAATTACCGATAAAAATGTAATAACCAGTAATTGATCTTCTAGTGTTTTTACAACGTGCCTGATCTGGATCACAATAGGCTTGTAGTTGCAGTGTACCTTTAGAGGGCAACAACAAACCTTGTCCCGAAGTTTGCTTTAAATAACGTAACACCTTATGTGCTACCTCTAAATGTGATTCTCTTGGTTTATCCATAAATTGAGAGAAGATGTGTACTGCATAAATAAGGTTTGATCTTGTTATAGTGAGATAGATCAGTCTGCCTACCAACCTTCGATATTGAGATGAATCAGTAAGTAATTTTCTGTCTCCTTGTGTCAGTGCAGTATTGTACTACACAGGAAACTTGGTTGGCTTTGCACCAAGGAATCTTGAATCCTCCAAAATTTTCTAGGCATATTTTCTTTGGTTCAAAATAATGCCTTGTTTCAATTTGGTCACCTCTATGCCACGAAAATATTTTAACACCCTCATGTCTCTTTGTAAGGGTCCTTTTTTATTTGAGCATGACTAGGCCAAGATTAACCTGATAATCCGATTAATAGGAAATCTTGTATGTGATTAGAACAACAAAATGAGCTTGTAGTATGAAGTATGGTGTGGGAGCTAAAGACACACTGTAGTGAATAAGAATTGAGCTGTGAGAAATCTGGTTCTGGAAAAGGATGAGAGAATTGAGCTGCGGAGAATCTGTTTTCTGGAAAGGATGGGAGAACTGATAGAAATTGGAAAAATGGCTAAGAGAGCTTGAAAGGCGAAGGGGCAGAAATTAGGAACATGACTATTAGAGTATGTTGCTTGGAGGGATGAAGGCCTCTTGCTTGAAGGTATGAAAGCAAGACTTGAGTGTTTATTGAGAGATTTCTGGGTTGGAGCTTGATGATCCCCCATCCCCTCTACAGCTCCAAACCCCTCCTTTTATAAGGCTCAAATGATGAGTTTTTGTGATGGGTTATGGTGTTTGAGCTGCTGGGTAAAAGGATATTCTCTCAAACACATGACTTCAACCCTAAAGCCTGAAAAAGATGAACCGACTGCGTAAGATAGAAAACTCACTGTATGAGTACTGCGAGGGCGGCTGCAGAGACGGAGGACCTGAGACGAGACAGCCAGATTGCATGCTTTAATTTCGTCATTCGAGAGTGAATGTGCTGCTTTTAGGTCGGTCACAAGCTTATTCCTCTTCAGATTGGAGATGGAAAACTCACTGTATGAGTACTGCGGGGGCGGCTGCAGAGACGGAGGACCTGGGACGAGACAGCCAGATTGCATGCTTTAATTTCGTCATTCGAGAGTGAATGTGCTGCTTTTAGGTCGGTCACAAGCTTCTTCCTCTTCAGATTGGAGATGGAGATTATTTCCTCTTGTGTAAAGCTACTGCGGTGGAGAAAGAAAAGAAACAAAAGTGGAGCAGGAACTGATTTTGTTTATTAACGGGTAGGTGGATGAGGATTATGCTTTTCTTAAGGGTTTGAGTCTGAGAAAAGTAAAGATAGTTTTAGGCTTGCAAAGGAAAAGAAGTTTTGAGATTTAGGTTTGAATGGTGATGTAGTACAATTCTCTTATTTTTACCAATTCGTCACCGACTTAAGTCGTTAGGCTTGAGTTTCAGGCCCAAAACTGGAACTATTTAACGATATTAGACTGGTAAACGAGCGTTATGTGCCTCCGTGACCAACCACACCATACCCACATCTATAAGCCCCAAGGATGCGTGGATGTGGCTTAGGTCCACATCGATGAGCATGTGTGCTTGGCGGGTCAAAATTGAGGATTTAACCTAAAACTATAGGTTTTGAATGAATCACGTAGCAAATCGTAGTGTAGCAGAATGCATGATTTTTCTAATTTATTTCCAAAATTAGAGCCACAAAAATGGAAATAGTTAATATCGTAAAACTAACCTTTAAAATATGATAAATTGATATAATTAAGAATCTAACTTAATCAATGAAAAGTGATTAATTCTCTGCCTAATAAGGTAATCAAAATGTCAAAAGTTCAATTACATCCACAAAATAAAAATATAATATAATAAGTATTAATCAAATATTTTTTGGTAATCAAATATATTGTGACTTTTATCAACTAGGGTCGAACTACTATTTTGAATGTATATATCATCTTTTCAAAAAAAAGGAAAAACCATTCTTGTATTGAATTTCTCACACTAAATAGATCATCGAAAACTAAAAAAATTAAAATAATCTAAATTTTTTAATGATGAATTATATATATAAATATTATTTTTTGAGACCATATATATATATATATATATATATATATATATTCATGTGAGTTCACATTTACTTGCATTTTATGTGTGACTCTAAGAACAAAAGTTGTAAAAAGATTCAAAAATAGTTTTTTTAATATAAGAAATACAAAATAATTTAAAATCATTAGATTAATAAGGAGAAGATTGTCTATTTACTTTAAATTGATTTGACATGTTATTTTTAAATCGATGTGTATATATGACGTAACATGACATATAGGATTGAGAGACATCAAATCTAATGTCTCATCCAGACCCTCTATCACTCTTTTTTAAGAAAACTTAAAAACAATACGGTAATTTTGATTTTAACTCCATAAAAATGGTATCGTTTTACTCTTTGGTTTTCCAAATCCTTCAACCTTTTCTTCCCAACATATCCACATTCCAGAACACTTCGACTCTTCCAAACATGGCCGCTCACTCCCTCTCAAAGTTTCCCACTTTCGTCTCTGCCTTCAATCCCAATCTAACAACCAAACCCGAATCTTATTCTATACCTCTGAACACGACTTTGAACTCCGCAAGTCTTCAGAACCTATGGCTTGGAACCAACAGTCTCGGAGTCAGAGCCCAACTGCCAAAGCTCCGACCTTTCTCTTCCACGATCTGCCTCAGCCTCCCGACAGCGTAAGTAAACCCATTTCTGTCTTATTGCCAGAACCTTTTCTCTTGATTTGTTTGTTTCGTTTAAAGTTTTTAGACGACGAGCTGTTGTTTCAGATGCTTTTGATTTTATCATTACAGAATCAAGGAAAGAGTTTCGTCCAATGAGGAAGTGCCCAAGTGAGTGTAACTTTGCTGAACTTTGTTTGTTTGTTGGATTCAATGTTTGAGTTTGGTGGGAGTGAGGTTTTGGTATAATGGTTGGGTTGATGCAGATGGTCTAGCAGGGCTATAAAGTCATTTGCCATGGGCGAATTGGAAGCCAGGAAGCTCAAGTACCCAACTACTGGGACTGAAGCCATTCTTATGGGCATCCTCATTGAGGGTAAGTTCTCCTTTTTTGGCTTTTATTGTTCATTGCTGAAATGGTTAGCTGTTAAATGTTAAATACATGAGGAAGATTATGTTACTATTGATGTGAACTGAACTTGAGGCTTGTAAAAAGAAAGAGGGTACGGCATGCACTAGTTGTTGAATTATGGTTCTTTTAGTGTAGTGTTGTAGAGTATTGATGAATGCATATTCATATTACCTGATGACTGTGGCAAGTGGCAACTGCTACTTTGTCACTCGAATCCTTGGTTGGAAGGCCTCCTTTGCAGTTGTTTCTCGGCTTCTACCATTTGAAGTGGATTAGGTTGTTTAGTCCAGAAGTTCCAAGTTAGCTAAAAGAAATATTTACTAGAGGCTAAATCAGAATGTTATTCTGATATGATACCCCTGATTCGAGACATAATTGAATGTGAGATGATTCCCATCTTTTAACACTGCTACCCAGATAAATGAAAAGAAACTAATGATTGTTATTATGTTTTTCTGGTCTCTGTGATAAACACATTCTGCTGTTTATATCGAATCAGTTGTGGTACATTATTCTGCTGGTTCTTTGGTGTAGTGTAGTGTAGTGTAGTGCAGAATTGATGAATTCACATTATTCTGTTTTCTTAACCATATTTGCATTGGGCTGCAGGAACCACTTTGGCTTCAAAAATTTTGCGGTCTAGCGGAGTTACACTTTTCAAGGTGCGTGAAGAAACCGTGAAGTTACTTGGGAAAGCTGATATGTGGTTTTTCAGTCCAGAGCATCCCGCATTGACTGACGAAGCTCAAAGAGTACTTGACTGGGCTTTTGATAAGAAAATAAAATCTTGTAAGTTTCTGTGCTGTTTCATTTGCATACAAATTTCTCGTACGGAACTTTTTTGTTCACCTTCTCTTTTTAAAATTATAAATAGTTCCTATTCATTTAAAACATCATTAGCTTCCTTCACCTTTTATAAATATATCTAGGCTCATGTCAATTCATTTTTGATCAATTATTTCAAAGTTATGTATTCTCATGAGTTTTCTAAGAGTTCAGATATTTGGGTTTGGTGTTTTAATAAAAGGTTTTTCTTCACTGTTTTGGTTAAAATTGGTATATTTTTTTGTACAACCATGGGAATTGTGGAACTGGTATTTGCATAAAGTGGCATTTGATTGCCATTATGTTTGAGTTTGCGATTACAAAATCCATCATGTAGAGAACGGGTCATTGTAATCTGAGCTGCAAAATCAGTTTGTGTGTTCTTCAACTGACCTAGTTCCTTTCCCCTCGTTATTTAAGATATAGTTTCTTTTTCTACGACAATGCTGAATTTTTTATCTTCCAATGCCATGTTAAAACTGAATGCAAAGACAAATCTTGCTGGAGCTCCAAATGCCATATTTATCTTCTGAAGGAAATTTAATAATATTATTTCCTAAATGATCAATAATACTTGTAATCTTAATTCTACTGTGGTTCTTGATTGCAAGACGACTAAACTATATGGAAGGAGAATCTTGTTTCTGGTGTGCAATATACCTACTTGTTGAATTGCGGGACTGAGCTCCTAGAACACATGATCATCTTTTTTTATTTTTTTTGAGAGTCACAATTATCAAGTCCTTTTGCACCAAGTTTATTACCTTTTGATTTTATTGATACCAGGCGGTAGTGGCGAAATTACAACATCTCATCTGCTTCTTGGGATTTGGTATGAAGTTGATTCACCGGGCCAGAAGATAATGGCCACCCTTGGCTTCAATGAAGAGAAAGCGAAAGAGCTGGAATCTTTAATTTGTGAACATGGATTCATCGATGGATGACATCTTCCTTTTTTTGCTCTTTGTGACCGGTGATGCGAAATTGTTAACCAATACATGGATAATTGATGTTAGTTGGACTTGTTTAATGACTTCTGTTAGTTGGACTTGTTTAATGACTTCTGTTAACACCTGATTCTTGATTGGTTGATTCTGGATGTGAAATGATTCCTAGCTTTAAAGATTTAACTCTTTTTTCTCTCACAGGAAGTATGAATACTTGTTTCAGACAAATGTTAACCTCCAAGGCAATGTCTCAATGAAACCCTTTTTTGTTTTGTTTTTGAAAACCTTCAAAAGCCTTTAGACTCAAACTTTACATGTGGTGCTGATTGCATTTTGTCCAAAATTTGTCTGGTTTATTGTTATTGTTTTTGTTTTTGAATAAAGTTTATTGTTATTGTTTTCTTTTGATGAAATTCTATTGAATTGTCTTATGTTATCTTCATTCTTCGTAGCCTTCGGGTGCCTCTGGCCTCCATATTCCTCTTAGAAAAGACTCATTCACAGCAGAACAATAGAAGAATGTACAAGTTGATTAATTATTCGCTATTCTCACCGCTTCTCTTATTCGCTATTCTCACCGCTTATATGTCTTTCCACCCGCCACCTTTCCTTTTCTTAATTAATCTGCCATCAGGTTTTGCTTCCTTCATGTTTGAACCATCACGTTCGTTAGTTCTAGTACTCTTGGCTCTTCTCCTCCTCGGTTTCCTCTCTCCTTTTTTTTCGGAGTTCTCGTTCTTTAGTATGTCATGCTCCA
Source organism: Comarum palustre (assembly GCA_951800085.1). Lineage (NCBI taxonomy): Eukaryota > Viridiplantae > Streptophyta > Magnoliopsida > Rosales > Rosaceae > Comarum > Comarum palustre. The sequence continues at coordinate 28,863,599 of OX637576.1, read as the reverse complement.
TAGCCACCTCGTCAGCTTGACTAGTGGCATAGGGTTCAACCATTGATTCAAGTATATTTTCACTAATCTTCGTTTTCTTTCGCCTTGCCACCAATTCTTCAAGAACATCCATCTCATGCTCCACTTCCTCATCATCATCAACTTCACCTAAAACCCTAAACCCTAAAACACACTCCCATTCCTCTCTCTCTCTCTCTTCCTCCTTATTACTGTATTTTGTTTTTCTCTTGACCGGTTTTGTCCACTCCTGCTCCACATACTTCATTCCTTTCTTCAATCGCTTCCTTCTTTCTCTCCTGCTCTCTCTTTTCCATCATCTGCGTGACCCTCTTGTCAAGCCTTTTGGCATTTTGTGCCAAACCTCGCACCTTATTGGTGTACTCGTCTTTCTTCCTGGCCTTCATGTTTATACGAGACCAAACAAAATTTACATCCTTTTCGACCTGCCTTACTTAGATCGATACAAAAAACATAATTGTTTCCTAATTCTAATTGGAAATGCAAACGTGATGCCATACTTACCAATGCAACAGAGCTAGCTTAGGGAACCTATTTAAACCTTCCAAATTTGGAAACGAATAAAGAAAAATATTTTTGTTTTAACTCTAAACTTTTACCTTCAAAAGAATTTTTGAGGTCCTAGACTTTAACGTGGAAGAAACATTTAAATATATGCCAAAATATTTAAAACGTTATTTAGAAATAAAACGATGTTGTTTGAGGGTTAGTAATCACTTAAGGGTACTCGGTGTCTATACTTTTCAGTAAAGAGTTGGAGATGCCGTCATTCATGACTAAATTAATATCCATTTCAGAGACTAAACTAAAGACCTGAGTCCATATCATTCTTTGAAAAGTGAAATGTCGACTCAATTCATTCATGGTAATTACTAAAACAAAATCAAAATCGATCCATATATGTGATCAAAACAGAGTTTACACTTAACCGTTAGTAGCAAAATAAATTTATTGAGGGAAGAACCCAACCGGCTTAACAAAAGCCTAACAAGTAGAGCTTACACTTGGCAATAGTTTCATTGGAGTAGAAAAAAAGGTTGACATTTGTGGATTTTGTGAGGAAAAAAAAAGATTGACTCTGATTCCTTGTTCATTCTACAAATAAGACTTGTACATTTGGTGGTGCTTTAAAGACCCACCTATTTTGGGTAAATTTAATAATCCCCAATCCCCCTTGAAGGTATGTGGATTGAGATCCGAATTGAGAGGCTATGGAGTGAAATCATTTGGCAGCCTCCAGGTAATTCAGTTTTTGCGTTATGTTTTGTTCGGAATTGTTCTATTGGTAGTGGTATTGTAGGCCGTTCATCTTTCCGCTTGGTATTTCTTGATCAAGCCCTAATGTTGGATTGGGCTTGGCCCTGGCCCTGGCCCTGGCCCTGGCCCGTTTGAGATCCGATTGAATTCCGTACGTCCGTGCTCTTATTCTCCTATATAAACCCCTAACCGATGCTGTCCATCCCTCATTTCTCTCCCTTTTCCTACTATTCCCCACCCCAAAAAAAGCCCTCCTCATCAGTATGGATTCCGAGAATCCAAGATTTATGTACAATGGAGACATTGTTATATGCCTTCTAGACACAGGTATCTAAAGATAAGTCCCATGACCTCATCTCATCTCATCATCAACTTTTTTGAAACCTCCAATTGCTGGTGATCGATGCTGTTGTGTTTGTGGCCAATCAATGCGCTTTTTTGTTACGTGATTTATGTGGTTAGTACTCTAAGGCGATCTGGATTTGGGGTTTTGGAATCGGAGGGTTGTAATGTTACTGTATTGCCATGGAAGTTATTTGTTCTGTGGATTTCCTAGTGTTGGGTGAGCTTGACAAAACTTGAAATGTTTCCATTATATGTTCAAAGTATCAGTTATGCTTATCTAGTTAACACCTTCTGTTACTTATGATTGATGCTCTATTTTGTTGGTGCCTCTCAGATTGCTACTCTACATTGAAGGCATGCCTGATCCTCTACTCCCAGTGTAAGTACCGAGTTCTATACCAACCTTTTCACTTTCCGTTACACGATTTTGTACTAAATGTTTTGGTACAGTGTCTAATGCACTATCCTCATTCCTGAAGCCATTTTCATGGGCAGCCTCATTGAGGGTAAATTTTCCGTATGCTTTTATTGTTCATTACTGAAATGGTTAGTTGTTAAATTTTAAATACATGAGGATGATTATGTTACTCTTGATGTGAACTATGAAGTTTAAGCTTGTAAAAAGAAAGAGGGTACGGCATGAATTAGTTGTTGAATTATGGTTCTTTTAGTGTTGTGTAGTAAAGAATTTATGAATGCATATTCATATTACCTGATGACTGTGGCAAGTGGCAACTGCTACTTTCTCACACGAATCCTTGGTTGGAAGCCCTCTTTTGCAGTTGTTTCTTGGCTTCTACCATATGTAATGGCTAAAACAAGTTAGCTAAAACAAAATAGTTACTAGAGGCTAAAGCAAATGTTATTCTGATATGATACCAAGCCTGAATTGAGTCATAATCGAATGTAAGATGATTCCCGTCTTTTAACACTAATGATTGTTGTTGTTTTTATCTGGTCTCTGTGATAAACACATTCTGCTGTTTATATCGAATTAGTTGTGGATTACGGTTCTTTGGTGTAGTGTAGTGACTTGAACTAGGACAAGTGTGGCCCGTGGATCACCATTGTACCGATATTGTCCCAACTTAACCACCTTTAAGGTGTTGGGTTTTAATCACAAAAGGCCTCGGTACAATTGGATACAATTCATCCACTTATAAGTTATATTTTATTTGTCCCTTTTCTGATGTGAGATCTTTCCTCTCCAACACTCCCCCTCACGTGCAACCTAACTTTTTAGGTTGACACGTGAAATTCATTCAGTCCAATTCCCACATCGGAAATCGGTACATTTATGCGGTCCAATTCCCATTTTGGAAATTGGGGTATGCGATCCAAGACCTACTGTAGGCACTTGGTATGGTATGGGCCAATCAGAATTTTTCTGACCGCAATTTGATTCGATGAACCCAAATTTGAGCTCATTATGATGGGAGACTTTCCCCCGTTACGTTGAGAGAAGTAATTGAAGAGAAACTTGGCTCTGATACCAACTTGAACTTGGACAAGTGTGGCCCGTGGATCACCATTGTGCCGATATTGTCTCAACTTAACCACCTTTAAGGTGTTGAGTTTTAATCACAAAAGACATCGGTACAATTGGATACAATTCATCCACTTATAAGTTATATTTTATTTATCCCTTTTTTGATGTGAGATTTTTCCTCTCCAACATAGTGCAGTGTTGGTGAATGCACATTATTCTGTTTTCTAAACCATATTTGCATTGGGCTGCAGGAACCACTTTGGCTTCAAAATTTTTGCGGTCTAATGGAGTTGCACTTTTCAAGGTGCGTGAAGAAATGGTTGAGTTACTTGGGAAAGCTGATATGTGGTTTTTCAGTCCAAATTTCTCGTACGGAACTTTGGTGTCATCTTCGCTTTTTTAGATTCTAAATAGTTCCTATTCATTAATACATCATTAGCTTCCTTCACCTTGTATAAATATATCCAGCGTCATGTCAATTCATTTCTGATCAAGTATTTAAAAGTTATGTATTTCTCATGAGTTTTCTAAGAGTTCAGATACTTAGGTTGGTGTTTTAATAAAACGTTTTTCTTCACTGTGTCGTTCAGTTAAAATCGGTAGTTCTGTACAACCATGGAACTGTTGTATTTGCATAGTGGATTTGATTGCCATTATGTTTGAGTTTGCCATTACAAAATCCATCATCTAGAGAATGGGTCATAGTAATATGAGCTTCATCAGATGCAAGGACAGTGTGTGTGTTCTTGAACTGACCTAGTTCCTTTCCCCTCGTTGATAATTTCCTTTTCTACAACAATGCTGAATTTTATCTTCCATTGCTATCAAAACTGAATGCAAAGACAAATCTTGGTGGAGCTCCAGATGCCTTTTTTCCTAAATGATCATTGATCAGTGATACTTCTAATCTTAATTCTACTGTGGCTCTTGATTGCAAGACAACTAAACTACACAAGGGGGAGAATCCTGTTTCCGTTGTGGAATATACCGTACTGGTTGAATTGCGGGACTGAGCTCCCTGAACACATGGTAAAGTCATAATTATCAACACTCCTTTTGCACCAAGTTAAATTCTCACCTTTTGATTTATTGATACCAGGCTGTAGTGGCGAAATTACAACATCTCATCTGCTTCTTGGCATTTGGTATGAAGTGGATTCACCGATAATTGATGTTAGTTGGAGTTGTTTATTGGCATTTGTTGTTCGTGAATGATTGTTAACACCTGAGTCTATTTTGGTTGATTCTGGATGTGAAATGTCTCAGATTTAACACTTCCTCACTCCACTATTGTAGATCCGATGCCAAAGGAAGTATGAATACAGTTTGTTCATTTGGGGAGAGAAAAGAAGAATTCATATGCGCACAGATCAATCAAATATATGCGCAGGGGCGCTTCATATACAACGGTCATAGGATAGGTTTAAGCAACAATTAACTTAGAATATCTAGCTAGGCTTCCTTTTGCATTCTTCATGTTCCTTATAATTGTCATCTCCTTTACCATAATTATATGAAAACCTTATTTAGAAGTGTCATTCACAGTAGAATAATAGAAGAATGTATCAAGTTAATAGTTTCTTCTTTCTTCTGCTCATTGTCTTTCCTCCCTCCATTTTCCGTGTTCTTGATCTGCTATCACGTTTCGCTTCCTTCATATTGGAACTGGAACCATCACGTTCGTTAGTTCTTGAACTCTTGGCTCTTCTCCTCCGTTTTCTCTCTCCATTTTTATCGGAGTTCTTTAGCGTGTCTTGCTCCATAGCCACCTCGTCAGCATTATTCAAGGGTTCAACCACTGATTCAAGAGTATTTTCACTAACCTTTTCCATCGTCTTTCGCCTTGCCACCATTGCTTCAAGAACATCCAACTCATCCTCCACTTCCTCCTCATCATCATCAACTTCACCTTCTTCATTAAACTTCTCCCTTTGACTATCATTAACACTAGCATCTTCACTATCACTACTTTCTCCAACCATGGCTTCATTCCTTTTTAATTCCTTCAAAACCTCTTCTTCATCACCATGTTCTTCATGATTACACTCCTCCAACGATAGCAACTCCATAAACTTTGCATACAAACGGAGATGCTTCCTCGACTGTTCATGATTCCTGCACTGCTTCTCACTTCTAAACGCCTTCCTACAAACCACACACTCCCATTCCTCTCTCTCTTCCTTCTCCTTCTCCAACTCATTACCATATTTTGTTTTTCTCTCGACCGGTTTTGTCCACTCCTGCTCCACATACTCCATAGCCTTTTCCAACTTCTCTTTCTTCAACCGCTTCCTTCTTTCCTTCTCCTCCTCTATCTCCCTCTTTCTCTCCTCCTCTCTCTTTTCCATCATCTGCATGACCCTCTTGTCAAGCCTTTTGGCATTTTGTGCCAAACCTCGCACCTTATTGTTGTACTCCTTGGCTTTCTTCCTGGCCTTCATGTTTATACGAGACCAAAATTTACATCCTTTTCGACCGACCATACTTAGATCGATCCCATCATGCGAATCTTCCCAGCAGAAATCCATTATCGAACCAAAGTTGAGCCAGTAGTTGTAAAATTGAACAACCTCTGGGTATGAGCTATCCAGATAGCCCATCTCCGGAGGCTTATGAACCGAATTCCATGGCATGTTCTTCTTCTTTTGATAAGCGCGTTCATTGGCATAAATCCTTTGAAAAAGATCAGAATAGACTTTATAGAAGCCGCTACCGGAGCTGGAGTAGCCCTTGAAGTCGACATTGTCAAAGGGGATTTCGAGGTCGGGGTTGAAAACTTCAGGAACAGCGTAGGTTTTGCGGTAGGAGTCGTAGGCTTCTCGCTTCGTTGGATCCATTAGGGTTTCGTATGCTTCTCGCACTTGTCATGGACCTAGCCATTCGGTCACCACATTTGGTCCATGCGGCACTCCCTCACCTAGGAGCCAGCCTTATCCATCGGGGCAACATACTCTTGTTACGGACCTAGCCATTCGGCCACCACATTTGGTCCATGCGGCGCTCCCCCACCTAGGAGCCAGCCTTATCCATCGGGGCAACATACTGGTTTCGCCATGTCTTGGGCTCATCAGGGGATCAGCTCTAGACCCCGACCAATTTGTGTAGGGATGACCTAATCCCTTCTTCAGCGTCAAGTCCTCGACTAGCGACAAGCTTCCCAAACTTAACCGGGTCGGCCTACCTGAACTCCGAAGGGACAACACATATGCTCCTACACTCCATGATCTGGGAGCGCAATCCCACCAACATCGCTCACAGTAGACACTCCCGAAAACGGGACGTGACATTACGCTTAGCAATCGAAAGAAAAGGAGAGCTACACTTATTTATTGGGGATGAATATAGAGGTCGGCAATACAGCATTTTTTAAGTATGGGGAATGTGATTTATGATTTTTTAGATAAATAGTTGACAGTTGGATTTTTTTATCGTACGGTTGAGATTTGTGGAATCTGAGAAAAAAAATTGATTACACGCAGCCAGATTCCTTGAATTTGCCACAAATAGTCAAATACAAGACTTGGTACTTGATGGGAGTATTAAAAAGATCACCTATTAAGGGTAAACTTAATAATCCAATCCACCCGCTCTCTCTTTCTCATCGAAAAATGCCTTCAGTTTCTTTCTCCCTTTCTCATCCCCTTCTATTTTCGATCGAGATCGAGATCCAGATTGGGCATAAGGCCTTCTTCTTTTTTTCGATCGATCTAGATAGCGCACCTCCTATCCCCTTTTGATTTTGTTTTTTTGTTTTATTTTCAGAGTGACGAAGCTCATCTCTTTGCGTTTCCTCTCCCTCCCTCGATTTAGATCTTCAAGCCTTGAGGATGAGTAGATTCTTTGTATAAGATCCCTATTGAGACAATATGGAGTGAAACCATGGAAGATGATGGATCTCGTCCATCTTTGGCAGCCTCCAGGTAATCTAGATTCAGTCTTTGCCATCATTTTTTGGGGGTTCTGTTGTGTTTGCGAATCGTCGTTGTTTTGGGTACCCAGTGATCCTCCTATTAAACTATAAAATTTTCCCAAACGTTTTCTTTCGATCGTTTACTAGTGTGTGTGGAGTGTATGCCGTTTCATCTGTGCTCTAAGTAGTTCTTGATCAAGCCCTACATGTTCAATGTGATTGGGCCTGGGCCCTGGCCCGATTGAAATCTGAAATCCGTACGTCTGGCGTGCACTTCTTCTGCTATATAAACCCCTGTAACGATGTAACGATCCTCCATCCCTTTTCTCTAGATTTTCTCCTTTCCCTTCTCTCTAGCTTTTACTACTATTTCCCCCTCTCGATGGATTCAGACCAAAATACTAGATTTGTGTACGATGAATCCACAGGCTGTCATGTCCAGAGCACAAACTATATGGGCAGGAGACAGAACCAGAATTTGTTCCCAACCCTCTCGGCAATGACACTATGATAGCCAACCCACACTATGAAGGACACCAGGCTGATTACCTGAAATCAGCACCACCAGACCTGCCCACTTCCCAAGCTAAAATCACACATGCTCCACCTCTCTTATCACACAGTCTCCCTCTTCCCAGTAAGAAAGATATTTCACAAACCAACTCCCAAACACCCACCATGACCAACCCATCAATTATGGTGAGGGTCGAAGTTCTTCCTCCACTCATGGGAGGATCCGGAGCACGAGTCAGGTTTGGGCTTGCGGGGCTTGTTGGGAGCATCACGAAGGGATTGCCCCCCTTTGAGGGGCTCCTTCAGTCTCCTCTCTCTTGGTGGGGGCTGTCTCCGGCTGGTGGAGCTATGGTGGACGAAATCAGCCTGGTGTCCTTCATAGTGTGGGTTGCCTATCATAGTGTCATTGCCGAGAGGGGTGGGAACAAATTCTGGTTCTGTCTCCTGCACCATATAGTTTGTGTTCTGGACATAACAGCCTGTGGATTCCACAAATAGTTTGTGTTAATGGTGTTGGTACAGTGTCTAATGCACTACCCTTGATTGCAGAACTATCTTTTATCTACATTGCATACATTGAAGGGGCTTGAGTTCTAATTCATTATATTAATGGTTTAGGGTATGTCGTGTTTCTTAATTAGTGTCCTCTTTGCTTCAAGTAGTTCACAAATCGAACTTGCTTGCCAGCTCGGAAAGTGAATGCTAGGAAAAAGGACATTTCAGACGTTGGACAGACCACTGATACTTACACCTTACACACCCAAATTACTGATATTAGGCCTTTTGGCTCCCCTCAGAAAGATAATCAAGACAATGTTAGATTTTACATGTCTTTGTTATAATTCAGATACAACTGTGAATTAGTATCATTAAGAGACAGTATAGTGTGAATTGCTATTTAAGCTTGATCCAGTTATTATCTCACCATATAACTATTTCATTTAAGTTTAAAAAAACACTGTTTTTTGTGTGTAAATTTTATTATGTTTATTGAACTCCTTATATTTATCCCATGTAGGAGAGGTTGAAATATCAGAAAGACTATGGAATCAATAAATAAACTTGAAGAGCAGTTGGTGATGAATCAGCCAAAGACTTTGCAAAAGTCACAAATGGACTCAAGGATGATGGATCTAATGTGATATCAAGCAAAGTGGTATAATTATGTTTCAAATTTATGTCCCATTCTCCTCATTTCAAAAGCAAATTACATAATTAAGTTATATTCTAGTTCAATGGGGAGAAACTTAGCTGGTTACTTGATTTATGTGGTTAGTACTCTAAGGCGATCTGGATTTGGGGTTTTGGAATTGGAGGGTTGTAATGTTACTGTATTGCCATGGAAGTTATTTGTTCTGTGGATTTCCTAGTGTTGGGTGAGCTTGAAAAAACTTGAAATGTTTCCATTATATGTTCAAAGTATCAGTTATGCTTATCTAGTTAACACCTTCTGTTACTTATGATTGGTGGTCTGTTTTGTTGGTGCCTCTCAGATTGCTAGTCTACATTGAAGGCATGCTTGATCCTCTACTCCCAGTGTAAGTACCGAGTTCTATACCAACCTTTTCACTTTCTATTATACGGTTTTGTATTAAAGGTTTTGGTACAGTGTTATGCACTATCCTTGGTTGCAGAACAAATGTATATATAAGGCTATACTTATCATGTTTTATGTCTGATTTATTTGAATCTCATTGTTCAGCCAAATTATGGCTCTCACTGCTTGATTTCATAAGAGGCTAGGGATTCTGAGGAGCACTGAGCATCACCCTCTGTTCTTTTTCTTTCTATTTCTAACAGGAAGAACCAGTACCAGTTTGACACAAACATGAAGGATTTCTGCCATTAAGTTTGTGGTTGGACAATGACTTGGATTCCAACTTTTTAAGCTGAAAAATATGATGGTAAAGCATCATCTAATTGTTATTTAGTTTTGTTGAATTAATCCTTACATGTTCATACAAGAGCAAGCTTATATCATAAAGTTCATCTTCAGCACTCACTCACACCGCAAGGACGCACCTATCCCAGTCCCACCCACCGGCCTACTGCAAAGTGAATGGTCATGTCCCACAATAGGGTCCTGGCCTTGCTGTACAAGTAGCCAAGACTATTATGGAGTCGGGTCCTCATTATTCTGTTTCTGATATGAATCATTGAAAGTTTTGCTATCAAACTTTTGTCTCGTGACATTTTTTTGTTTGGTAATGTCATGTCACTTTATTCAGTAGCTACTAGCAGGTACACGTCCACCCACCGGCCAGCTGCAAACTTTTTCTCACGTCCCATTTTTTACTCCAAAACTAATTGGCAAAATTAGTTAGTTTTGGAGGCATGTTGACCAAATTATACCAAGGGAATCCTAACTCGATAAGGTAAACATGAGTCATGGAACCATGTGATTAGCTGACATGCATTAACTGATTTATTGCTTCCGCAACTAGTTAAAGTACATCCCAAGAACTCACAAGTGATCTTCTCTACTAACCCATTTCTTGTTTGGCGTCACAAGAGCAAAAGAGAGCTACAAGAATGATTTTGAGAGAGAAATACAACTTGCAGTACTGTGTAAGCATCCAAAGAACCAAAATTTCTCTCAACTTCGAAGCACGCTGCGATTTGCGAAGAGCAGAAAGCTAAAATACTAGGATGAAAAGTCACTCTTGCCCACAGAATCCAATTTATAGACCGATATGTATCTGACCGTATAAATCCTTTTCCGGCCATTTTTGAGAGCATGTTCTTAACCTACAAGACATTAGACACGCGCTGGTGTGGCCGGAACCGGCCGGATAAATATTTATACGGCCCCATACGGCCGGATACTTGTTGGGTACATAAATTGGATTGTAGGGGCAATAGTGACATTTCAGGTCTTGGATACAAAATCATGAGCGAAAGCTGGGTTTGTTCTAAATATAAATCGAACCATGCTCTTGCTGACAAGTAGACAACTTAACTAGTAAGAGTGATCAGTTGAACGTGTTGGTACAGTATCTAATGCGCTATACTTCATTGCAGATTTTTTGTCAATAATATCGGGAGAGGTACTTGTGTAGGTGGGAAAGTGAGAAATGTTCCATAAATTCACAATAATTGTGAAACTGACATCAAGTGACTGATCGATCACAGGCCTCCCCTACATTATTGTCCTTTGGTTGATGTACTTAAATCCTCTCATGAGTCTCATACATGCTGTAAAAGTTTACTAAATCGAACAAGAAATTGAACCCAGGCCTTCAAGAAACACTGCGCATCCACCAAAACTTCACCTCCTCCATCTCCACGATCAATAGAGATTGATCTGTGCTCTTCCAGAAACTTTTTATAAAAATCCTAATCACTAAGGTGAATCGAATATTTGGAGCATTATATTTCTCAGCAATGCTGACAGAGAGAAAAAAAAGTCATACGTGTTTAGCTTCCTATTGGTTGGTTGCACAGTACATGTGGTGCGAATGCTCCACGCAAGAATTACTCGTGAGTAAGATAGCAAAAGGTTGCAACATGATGTTCAAATCAGGGCTCAACGATTCCACAACCAAGGGCCAGATATATAGGCCCAAGTAGTCGTGGCTTGCTTCTCAAGGTGGTGGACTCCCCTCTTCTTGTATCTATAAAACCTATTATGTCCGTGTGTAAAACCCTAACCCCAGGTTCTACTTCTATAATTCTAACCTACGATCTTCTTCTAATTACCTGATGGATTTCCAATATGAAAAGAGGGTGATGGTCCTTACTCCTTAATCCTTATCAAGAATTTTGAAGAAAACGTTGATGAAGCGGGACAGAATAAGCAAGTTACATGATGATGTTATACAACAAATCCTGCCATGAGAATCAACTAAGGCAGCCATTAGCCACTTTATCTACCAAAAGATTTTTCCTTTCATTAATATTCCAAGCCACCTGATTATTGAATTACTTCCATTTCATCTATTTATAAAGGAAACGGACTGTAGAAAAGAAATAAATTGCAAAGCCTTTCAATATATGATTGAATAACAGTTAGGAATCTGAGAAATTATTCAGAACTAGAAAATATTGACACCACATTATGACTTCACTAAATATTCATCTTGTTTGGCCTAAAAATGATAGATTAAGTAATTTTCAGAAAACCAAGTATCTTTTGTTTTAGCGGCATTCATCTTTATTTATTAAGTGAGAAGTCGTAAGTTCGACTCAGTGGTATAATAGTGTAATTGATAAAAAAAATCTATAAAAATGTGGTATTTAAATAGGGCTCTAATTTCAAAGTCTGGCTGCGAGTAGGGCAATACATGCTATCAATTCCCAAGTGCATCTCGATATTACCTTCACCACTCATGATTGCAGCTTGCACAGCCGCACCATATGCAACTGCCTCATCAGGATTGATGCCTTTGCAAACCAATTTACCATTGAAATATTCCTGCAACAGTAGTTGAATTTTGGGAATCCTAGTAGATCCACCGACGAGTACGACATCATGAACATCACTCTTGTCCATTTTAGCATCTGCCAAACACTTTTCCAATGGTTCCATGCATTTTGTGAAAAGATCCATGTTGAGCTCCTCAAATTTTGCCCTTGTTAATGTGGAGTGGAAGTCAATACCTTCGAACAAAGAATCAATTTCAATGGTAGATTGGCTGGTGGAAGAAAGAGTTCTTTTTGCTCTTTCACAAGATGTTCTCAGCTTCCTTATTGCTTTAGGATTGTTACTGATGTCTTTTCCGTGCTTCCTGTTGAACTCTTGTATGAAATAGGTCACCATTCTATTGTCAAAATCTTCACCTCCAAGATGCGTATCTCCTGCAGTAGCTTTTACCTCGAAAATTCCTTCTTCAATCTTGAGAAGAGAAACATCGAAAGTACCACCACCAAGATCAAATATAAGAACACTTTTTCCACGACCGACTCTGTCTTTTTTGTTAAGACCATAGGCAATAGCAGCCGCTGTTGGCTCATTGATAATACGTATGACATTCAGCCCTGCAATCAAACCAGCATCTTTTGTAGCCTGGCGCTGAAAATCATTGAAGTATGCTGGCACAGTTATGACAGCATCTTTTACTTTTGATCCGATGTAGGCCTCTGCTGTATCACGCATTTTTTCAAGAATCATGGAAGATATCTGCTGAGGAGCAAATCCCTTCTCCATATTGTTGTGGTTAACCACAATTATAGGTCTGTCCCCAACACCACGAACCTGATAAAGTAGTCTGGGGTTCAACTCCAAAACCAATTGGCAATAGAGAGAGTAGCCCAAACCCTTATAAACCAAGGTCTCATATTCCCGATGTGGGATATATATCTCAACACGCCCCCGCACGTGTGGCGAATCTTTAAGCCTAACACGTGGACAACAACTTGGGTGGTCGTGGAGTTCGTGTGGCCTTTGGGCTTCACACGTGTACGTGGGTAACCCGCTCTGATACCATGATAAAGTAGTCTGGGGTTCAACTCTAAAACCAATTGGCAATAGAGAGAGTAGCCCAAACCCTTATAAACCAAGGTCCCATATTCCCGATGTGGGATATATATCTCAACAGAACCTTGAAAGGCCACAACTTCATGTCACTCTTAACAGAGGCATCGCTGAATCTCCTACCAATCAACCGCTTTGCATCAAATTGTAGGGTTCATCAGCGAAAGTCGACTGTTGGAGGATGACGTCATCAGAGTTCTTCAGATTTGGTCGACCGTTGGAGCGTGACGCAGGCAGATCTGAACGTTGAAACATGACGTCATCATTAGGGTTCTTCAGTGCAGATTCTTCGTTTTCATTTCTGTTAATAACCGTCCTATTTAATAGGACACAGCTGTTTGGTTTTGTTAGATTAGTCCGAGTCTTAAGCAATCATCTCATGATCTTCAGAGTTGTTGAAGAGGAGATCGATTCTTCTGCATCTTTTCTGGGTTTTCTGTTTTCGTCTTTTTCGAATCTGATGTAAGGCTATTTAAAGCCATAACTTCTGTTAATTCAAGTGTCTTTTATTCATAGATAATTCAAGTTGATAAACTTGTCCAACACAAATACAGTGTTGATAGGGTTGGTAGAAACTTGATTCTTGGCAGCATCGCCAATCAAACGCCTATTGTTGTTGGTGAACGCAACGTAAGATGGTGTGGTTCTGTTGCCCTGGTCATTAGCTATGATCTCAACACAACCGTGTTGCCAAACTCCAACACATGAGTAAGTTGTTCCAAGATCAATGCCAATCGCTGGACCCTCGCAATCGTCTTTTGCTGCCATGTACACAATAGCAAGTTTGAATAATCGAATATATGAGGAACGTAGAAAGAAGGAGAAATCGTGTTTATGTTGATGAACGTGTGATACAGGACTCTATATAGAGGATTTGAGTGATGAATACAGGGTGGGAATATACATAAATCCTTGAGCGTTTAGGTATCTTAGCAATTCGTTTCCTCTTTGTCACTGGAAAAATAACTATACTGACTGACTAGGAATCCTGAGGTAATTCCTTTTTGAGTCCTAACATTAGAAAGAAATCGGTCAAGATGAGTGGTCGATCTATGTTAGCTGACAATAAAACATGATTAAACTAAAACATGTGCCCAAGATGTGTTGCAGTTGGAGAACGTTGTAGCAGTCTAGCAGAGATTATAATTAGAATTCAACCCCACACTTTTGTGGTTTTCATCTTTGTTGTGTTCTGGTGCCTGACATGAAACTGAGGCAACTCTTTGTGCTTTGCACGCTTCTCCATCCCAGTTGATTCTTAGAACAAACATCAGCAACAAAATCAAGCAAGCAACCATCCCAATCAAGAATCCTATTAACAATCCACTCAGCCCCATTTTAACCTTGAAGGCTAAAACAACTCCCAAGGGCAAAGCCAGAAGGTAGAATCCACCAAGATTTGCATACATTGCCAACCATGGCCTCGCTGTTCCTCTCACAATCCCTCCACAAACAGCTAGTGGGAAATTCACAACCTCCACCAAAGCCATCAGCAGCATCATCTTCTTCACACCTCTTACAATCCCCTTGTCATGACTAAACAGTGATCCCCAACTTCCCCTGGCTAATACCATCATCAATCCACCTAAACAACCGGAGACCAAGCTAACTGATATGGACACAAATGCAGATTGATATGCAGGGCCTGCCCTGTTTGCTCCGAGCTCATTTGAGACTCGAGTCGACGCACATGTTGCCAGAGACAGCATCACCGAGTATAGCAGGTAGTCGAAGTTTAGTACGATGGCTAAAACTCCAACTGCCTGCTTGGCATTGGCAAGCCTACCAGTTAACAGGACCAGAATCTCATAGCACCACCATTCTAGGCAGGTAGTGAGGCAGCAAGGTCCACAAAGCTTGAGGAGCCTAATCCAATCCCAAACACCTTGGTCCAGCCACCCGCCTTCTGTCCACCTCCCTTCCTTTGATCTAGCTTCAATCACACCGACATAAATTGCAAGTAGAATCACAACCATAAGGTCAGTGATCCACACTGACATTGCAACTCCCCCAATACCTTTAGCGTTTGCAAGCACTATGTTGATTGGTATGTGAAGGGCTAGGGCAACACCTGAGCAGAACATGGAAGGCACTGTAATGCTTTGCGAGTTCAAGTAGGCTTTGAGGGGACAAAGAAATGCGGTGATAACTAAGTCTGGTAGGAGATAGAAAAGGTAGGTCTTTGCAACTGTTGAGATATCTTCTTGTTGGCCAAAATGAATGAGGATTTTGTCAACACTGAGCCACAGAAATGAAATAGGAAGAGTTGCAAGAAGTAACAATAAAGTTGTCATAAGAAGGGTCTTGTGGAGAAGCCTGATGTTTTTGGCTCCATATGCTTGACCACATATAGGCTCCATGGCACCACACAGACCACTCAAGACAGAGAATCCGGTGACATTAGCGAAAGTGAAACCGAGTGTGCCGCCTGCCAGTTGAAGCTCTCCTAATCGTCCTAGAAAAGCTGTTGTGATGGCTATCTTGGCAAACCATGTCAAGTTCATAGCCACCAGAGGAAGAGCTATCCCTCTTTGTATTTTGAGCTCTGAAAGCATGATCTTGAGGAGGTTGGAAGGCCATTTTTGGGTGACAGGTTGGGATGAACATGGTTGAGAGGCACTCTCTGGTGGATTGTTTTGTGATGTTGTTGCAGACATAATGTGTTAGAGCAAAACTGGTTGAAGGGTTGGTTTGTTACAGAAATATTGAGATATGAGAATTTGGATTCTTGTTTTCTTTTTATGGTTTCTTTTCTTCTGAAAACTGATAAGGTTGTTTATTGATGAGTGCATACATTTCGTGAAGGTGTTCTTCTCCAAAAGATGCAAATTGGTAGGCTCCCTTTGTAACTGCCAATGAAGTGCATGCGAGAAAGAGAGTGTTGGTAGTGGATTTTATAGTGCTAGATGAGAAAGCATGGGGCCAAATCATGCATAAATTCTTACAAATCCTCCAAGTAGTCTCATGAGAATTGGCGTGTTTAGTCTTGATGAGTGTGATAAGAAGAAATTCCACTTGTAGTTAACCCGAGAGGTAATCTATTAGAAAGAAAACAAAATTCTTTTTTTCCTAAGCAGTGGTAGAAACCGAAGAATGTAAATAAAAAGAATAGGTAATCGATATGTATGCATTAAAAGAAAAGGTCGCTTGTCATAAAGTATCAAGAATCGTCTGATTCATCCAAAACTTTTAACAAACAAAACGATATAGGTTTAGTCGGAAATCTTATGGTTCTTATTTTGTGATGTTAATCCCACTAAAATTAGGAAATACATATACTTGAGTACGTCAATATTTCAAATTAATTTGAAAGAACAAAACTTCAGTAGGTGTAATAATGGAATAATTAAACCACTCCTAGTAAAGTATCTATTACATAAACTTCATATAACAAGGTAAGAAAGTGCTTATACTATCAAGAATCGTCTGATTCATCCAAAACTTTAACAAAACAAAACGATATATGTTTAGTCGGAAATCTTATGGTTCTTATTTTGTGATGTTAATCCCACTAAAATTAGGAAATGCATATACTTGAGCACGTCAATATGTCAAATTAATTTGAAAGAACAAAACTTCAGTAGGTGTAATAATGGAATAATTAAACCACTCCTAGTAAAGTATCTATTACATAAACTTCATATAACAAGGTAAGAAAGTGCTTATACTTATCGAATATGAACTCGATCCCAAAAGAATGAACATGAATCATGAATGTGAATCTCTTAGCTCTGGTGGTTTTTATGCCTGAAATTCAGAGGAAGATCATGAAGATTTGATATTTCAGAGGAAAGAAAAGGGAGGAAGATTAGATTTGAACTGAGACAGTAATGCTGATCGAGGCCTACTATTAGGGAGATTCTGAACTATATATAAGAATCATCATGATGAGGCAACCATGCATGGACTCCTTATCTATCAAAGAGTTTTTTTTCTTTCATTAATAATATTACAAAGCCACCTTATTCTTGAATTACTTGTATTTCATCTATGCCTAGATATAAAAGGAAACGGAGAATGACCTTAGTAGAAAAGAAATGAAATTACAAAAGCAACTATGCCTTTCAATATGTGATTGCATACTTTTGGACAAATAGGATTCTGGAAAATTATTTCAGAACTATAAAATATAGACACCACATTATGACTTTACTGATATATCATATTGCTTGGCCCAAAAATGATAGATTAAGTAATTTCCAGAAAAGTGTGGAATTGAAAGCTTAATCATCCTGATAATTTTTTTTTTCTGAGACAAATTAATCTCTCATTTAGAATTAGAAGAATAAACCACCTCAAATCTAAGTTCTTGTTCTGGCCGGGTGGGTGCTCATATAAGCAATATAATGCTGGAATTCTAGTACAACATCGATCATTGCTAGATAGAAGGATAATGAAGATACGTCAGAGAGGCACTCATTGATCAATCATCGTTCTGGTTTATTTCTTTATTGTGAGCACTACTTAATTTGCTTTCCACTTGTTCCCCATTGATAAAGCATGGATATATTAATTTCAACTTTATAATGCAACGAAGTAGTGATTCTGGTCTTTTATGTATTGGTGGACGTACGTCTTTCTAAATCGATTCTCGGTCTCATCTATATATGGTTGAGCTAGTTTTAGTGATGTGTATACATTCGCAAGTTTCAATCTGCCGACCTCCATTACATTATTAGGTGTTAAATTTTTAATGGAAACAAAATTGAGCATATTTGAAATTGTTTACAAAATTAGATGATGAACTTACATAAACATCATGTACGTATTCAATAAGGAAATATATATGAAAGCATATCGAGGTAGTCATACATGACATATAGCATGTAACCCACTTTGCTTGGTTTGTGCCATAAGAATTTAGAGTACAAGAATAAATTTGAATGCGTTCGTTGATTCGGATCAAATTAGGTACATGTAGAAGAGAAAGTTGATATTCTATAATACATGCAACTTTTACGCAGAACTTCATGATCATATGATGTAAAGTTTATAGGAATATGAAAAGGAAATAGATATTCTTACCAGGAATTACATGCATGCAATCTTTGAGGAAGCCAAGAATTGAGAACCAATCCATATCGATGATAGATAATATATGTAACCGCAGTCGACGAATCGAACATTCTTAAGTGTGATCGATCAAAGGATAAAACAAAGGAGCCCTATAACAAACAGTGAATATATCCGACAAAATGCAACTTTAACAGAACCATTTATATTTACATATAATTTCTGTAAGTCCTAGGACAAGGATTTGAATAATATTGAAGCACTAGCTAGGTAGAATGGTAGACATCTGTAATTGCAAAATCAGATAGTCATGATGCCTGAAAAGTGACATCCAAGAAAAGAGGGGTTAGGGACATCGGATAGGTGATTTGGTTTAAGGTTTTTAGGTGGAGTACGTTGTAGAGAGGCACTTGGACTCCCAGTTGTACTAAATCATTGTGTTCGATGATTTCGATCACTCTGTTTATGACAAAGCAGCACTAATCTATCCGACAGTAATAAGTTTGGGGTACGTGAAAAATAAGTACTTCATAAGTGCTTCAAATTAAGGAAGAAGAATACTGCCCAAGTGGAGTGGATCGGTCTCCCCAAAGTTTTAGTTGATTAACAACATATATAACAGGACCTCATATAAATTGGATTAGGGTACGTATGTGGTTACAATCTAACTGATGAAAAGCATTCAGAATAGTTGCTGGCGCTAGCTTGATCATGAATCGGTACCTGGCTGGTGTTGGATTCATCTGCAGAAGCAGTTACTGTATGTCACTTAGTAGGTTGGCATTTTCATTCAACTCAAAATCACCCCCGGTACCTCCAGTCTGCATCTCTTAATATATCAGCGATTCTGAACTGACTACTTGAAAAACACTTGAATGAGTTGAATCTTATTCCAGAATAAGGTTAATGTCAGTTTCGGAGCTACCAGCAACCTGCTAAGATTTAATCGGATAGTTAACTTTCAAATTAATCAGGCCAATTCAACTGAAAACTTGCGCTCAGCTTCATCTGGGTCATATACTCATATATACCTCATAGTAAACCCTCATGATGAGCAAAGTGTAGTACGTGCATGATTACAAAACTAATAAGTACGTGGTTGAAATTGCAGTGTTCACAAATCAAAAAAACAAATTGCTGTTGATCCCAAACCATATACAAGTACAAGAAGTGAACACATCAACCGGTGCAAGTCAGGAAATTTGAAAGGAACAATCCTAAACACAGCAGATCAGAAGCACTTGCATGGGCTTCTTTGAACAGTTGAACCGAGAATGAACCCGGCTTTGGTAATTCTCGGCCAATGGGCCCTGAAATCACAATTCTAAGTGTTTGCCTCAAAAGCACAATGTAAGCATTTTCCATTTGTCATTTCTCGTCTGTAATAGACTAGAATTAATACTAGTGATCGAGAGAAATCAGAAAAGAAGTTTTAAAGATGTAAAAAAAGGTAAATTCATAATTTACGTCCAATATAGAGGGCAAAATTGTACATGCATTGTAGCTTATAATCAGTGCAAGTATTGTGACCACCAATTAGTATATAGTTAAATGTCATCTCATACTCTCTGTGTTGCCACCAGGCAACATTGTAATTTGTAAAATCGTTTTCATAAAAAAGTTTCTTGAAATAGTCACTTCGATTCATATAAAAAAGTAAGGTTGAAGGTTTTAAATTCTGTCTTCCGGTTTTATATGTTGATGGGGCATTTAGAAAAAGCATCTACAAGGGCCAGATACTTTCTACTACTGCCAGACATGGAAACAAAGGTACCTCATGTAATTATTGACCTCTAGTAATGTTTGTTATCCTGTTTATTTTTGTTGACATTCTTTCCGAATACTTTTGTTTTATTATGTTCCTTGTTTATATTGCCAATTTAGAGCAGAATGCTCCCGTCAGCAGTGCAGCGGCACGCTACTTTATCAGTTACTGACCCCTAGTAATTTTTCAGGTTTCTTTCCTCTCGCCTTGTGCATCTGTGATTCAGAGACTGAAGATAACTGAAATTTTTTTTCAAGAACTTGAAATCGTTGCTGGAACCGTAGGCAATCCCCATCTGTTTTGTTACTGTCACTTACATTATAATCTTAGTCAAAAGTATAGGAATGGAAGGGGTGATGTTGTGCTTTCTAAGGTGTTGGGCAAGTTATTTAATGTTGTTTATTCATCATCTAGTGAGAGCGCTTATTACCATAACCTACAAGAGCTAAGAGAAGAGGGTGGGGAAGAAATTATTAATGATTTCATTTCTGAGATTCCGTTAGGGAATTGGTGTCGTGCTTTTTTTAAAGGTTGCCGGTATGGGATTATGGCAAATTTTATTTCTGAATCTTGTATTAATTAGATAATAGTTGAGCGTTCTCTGTCTCCTTTTGGTTTGTTAGACCAGCCTAGAATTAAGAAAATGAAGATGATGTCGGATAGGAGGGCTGAGTGTGAATCTTGGACTACTAAGCTTACTCCTAAAATGGAGAATAGGTTGAATGAGCAGCTGGATAAGTCATGTGTTTTTCAGGGTTATTGCCTCCTAGGAAAATGGTTATGAAGTTAGAGATGATCAGTACTCCTATTCTGTGAACAATTCTGCTCGTACGTTATCTTGTATGAAATGGCAGATCAATTGTTTCCCTTGCTCCCATGCCCTTGCTTCAATACAAGCTGCACGCCATAATATCTATGATTTCATTGACCCTTATTTCAATGTTGAATACAATCGGATGTATTACAGCTTTGTCATTCAACCTGTGAGTAACGTGGAAACTTCTTCCGTTTGTACGGCTAAGTCTATATTACCTCCAGTTACAAAGAGGTCGGCTGGGATGCCTAAGTTGAAGAGAATCAGATCTTCTGCTGAGAAGAGACTGATTCGTTGTGGTCGGTGTCTCAAGTTAGGCCATCATAACAAGCAAAGTTGCACTGAACCTCTGAATGGGGAGCCCTAATTTCTTTTGTGTTACAATCTCTACTTTGTTGAGTTACAGGGTGTCAATAACTGTGATATCTGAGTTTTGTAATGCCTCTTGAGGATGTAATTTGATTTTATAGCATCATTATTGGATATTGTAATGACAATTACATTTTGTTGCTATTACTGTAATGACAATTACATTTTGTTGCTATTACTTTCCTTTTTATTGGATAAGTCTCTAAATAGCATGTACTTGAGATTGAATCTTGATGTTGAATTATAATTTTATGGTATTTTTTGTTTCTTCTTAACATGTCTGGATTTTGTTACTGGGTTTCAGGCACTAATTACTAGGTGTCAAAAATCGAATACTGGGTCTCAGAAATCAGTTACTGGGTGTTATTCGCCAGTTATTCCCAATTTGGAGCGGAACGCTCCCATCAGTGGTGCAGCGGCATGCTGCTTCCTATACTTCTCCATCAAGCAATGGAAGAAATGCAGAGAACACTTCTACTGCAACGAGATGAATTTGCAAAGTACATCTTATCCTTCTTGAGCATCAGCCTTTTTTGGCTTCTTATTTCTCTCATTCTGCTTTGAACTCCTTTTCTTACTGGCTCCTTTTCTGTCCTCAATAAAGTACTATTCAGTAGTTTCTTCACCCCACTGCTTTCTTTAATCACATCTTTTCGGCAGCTTCTTCTCTTCTTCTTTATTTCTAGAAGTCTTTCCCCAATGACATCATCATAATTAACACTCTCTTCAAACTTAGACCTGACAACTTGCCACCTCATTCTGCAAACACATACATTACAGACCCATAAAAAGTTGGTCACTGACCCGTAGTAAGTAGTCACATAACCCTAGTAAGTGCATATCTGTGCTCAATAATCAACCTACCTGTTTCAAAATAACAATTATAATGGCTCTAATTATAATTCAAACATATATCAAAGAGGCATATATCACAGTGGTAAGTGATTATTGGGGATCGGTAATCAACAATCACAACTCAAATGTATATCATATCACGGTGGTAAGTGATTACTGGGGATCGATAATCAACAATCACAACTCGAATGTATATCACAAGGTCATATATCACGGTAGTATTATGTTTATAAGTGATTATTTGGGGTCGGTAATCAACACAACAGTTTCAATAATGCCAAGGAAAGATATGAAGCACAACAGTTTCAATAGTTTCAGAAATCAACTCAATAGTTTCAAAACAACAAGATCAGGTGATTAAAGCCAAGAAAAGATATGAAACGTAATAAACGGCTAAACAATGAGAGATCTGACCTGTAGAAATCGACCAAACTGCGTCGCAAGGGTGAGGAGTTTGGTGCGACGTAGCAGGCAAAGCAGATCTGATGCGGCGACGCAGGAGGTGAGGATGGTGCTGGCGAGGTGAATAGAACAAGGTCCGGGTGAGAGAGAGAGAGAGTCGAGGCTCTTAATCTGCAGATAGAGAATGAGATAGCGGTTGGTGAGGAGATGCGGGAGGAGTGAACCGTTTATTATGGGCATAATAGTCATTTCAGTAACAATCATTGGAATGAGCTTATACATAAGATATTCATTGGAATGGACATATATTATTTTTATCATTTTAGTGCAAATGGTCATTACTTATTAACAATAACACATGTGAGTTTATTTATATTTCAAAAACTTTTGAATGAGGTATATGAGATATCCTAAAAGAAAAAACCATAACCACGATTTTGATTTTGATTCTTGACTTACTATATGGTTCGTAATTATCTTTGTCATGTCAAGGATTTGATTGGTGAACAACTTTTCCACGGTAATTAAATAAAAATTAGCATATGGGGTAATTGATGTTACAATTCGAATCTTCATGTGTATATATTTACCCTAGGATTTGGGATCTAAAGACTAATGATCATAAGCTAAAGACTAGATTTTTATCCTTCCTTAATATATCCTCTTCCAGTCTTCCTATAGGTAAACTCATCGGTGCCAGGTTACCCACATACACGTGTGAAGCCTAAAGGTCATACGAACTCTACGACTACCCAAATTATTGTTCACGTGCGGTGCGTGTTGAGATATCTATCCCACATCGAAAAGGGTTTGAGCAACTCTCTCCATTGTCAATGATTTTGAAGTTAAAACCAGACTACTTCATCATACACAAGCTCACTACATTTAGAAAAATTCTGGATACATCACTTTCAACATGGTATGGATTAAACAATGCATCTCATGATGGGGATGGAGTTTCCCTTCATCAAAAGGTAACTTGTTCAAATCAAGCAACGCTCGGATATTTGCAACTGATTTCGCTGATTCTTTCTCCTTCACATTATCAACACTTGCATCAAAGATAAACTTTGGTGAAGAAGGAATATGGTTCTTGTCCATTGTAGCTAAATCTTGAGCTGAATGGTCAACATGTATAATTTCCTTTAATAGAGAAGGGCGGTGGTAGTGGAGGGAAAAAAGGAGGGAAGCATCAGCAATTTGAGAGGCAGATTGCATGAGAAATGATACAAATTCTCACGATGAAATTTTTTTATCCATGTTATTATTATGACTCAGGAATAAATTATGAAATATAAGTTAAAACGACTTATATATTGAAACAAAACTCAAAACCTAAACCGATCTATATAAAAATTCGGAAGGAGTACAAAAGTTGCTTCATTTGAAGATTTTTTACAATATTTTGTTTCATTTGAAGATCTTCATTTGATCATCTTATATGAGAAAAATTGCACAAAAACTTTGAGTTAGGTAAATTTTCATTATATTTTAACAAACGCTCTCTTATATATGTTTGAACCCCCAAAGTTTAAATAATGGCTTGGCTTGGTAATGAGTCTACGATTACATATGGTGTGAACAAATTTGCAGCCTATGGATCGGAATTTGAACTCCACTACAAGTTCAACATACTAGCTAGAATCATATATCTGAATGGATCTTTCATATAAATTTATCATGCTCGTTAATTGTAGTACTCTCCACATTCCTCCCCCTCCTCTTCTCCGGTTTATTCTCATATCTGAAGCTTATATCATTCTCAGCATGCATATTGATCGCCATGGCTTTAAACATTCGTTCGAAAACATCTTCACCAACCTTTTCCATAGGCATTTGCCAAGCCGCCATTGCTCCAAGACCATTCAGCTCGTCCTTCTCCCCCTCCACCTCATCGACTTCGCTGACTGTATGTACTGATTTTCGTCAACACCATACTCATTGTCATTACTATCACTGCCTACAACACCATTATCCACCACATCATTCCTTTCTTCTTCCTCCAAAACCTCTTCTTCATCAAGCTCTTCACAACTCTTCTCCTCCTCAAAATGCATTAACTTCGTCAAATAAGCAAACTTACGGAGGTGCTTCTTTGACTGCTCATGATTCCTGCACTGCTGTTCACTCCTAAACCCCTTTCTACAAACCACGCACTCCCATTCCTCTCTCTCCTTTTCCTTCTTAACCTCATAATGGTCACCATATCTGCTCTTCGTCTCAACAACTTTGGTCCACTCCGGCTCCACATATTCCCTAGTAGCCTTCGCCAGCTTCTCCTTCTTCAACCGCATCCTCCTCTCTCTCTCCTCCTCCATCTCCCTCTTTCTTTCCTCCTCCCTCTTCACCATCATCTGTATGACCCTCCTATCTAGCTTCTTTGCCTTGTGTGCCAAATTCCGCACCTTATTGTTGTACTCCTTCTTTGCCTTCTTCCTCGTTTTCATATTTTTTTTCAAACAAACCCTAAACCTAGTGCGAGTGGCCATAGTCAGTCTACGTTCATCATACGGGTCCGTCCAACAGAAATTCATTATAGAACTAAAGTTGAGCCAGTAGTTGTAAAACTGAACAACCTCATGATATGGACTATCTAGATTTCCCATGTTCGGAGGCTTGTGAACCGAGTCCCTCGGCAGATTATTTTTCTCCTGAAAAGCACGCTCGTTAGCGTAAATCCTGTTGAAAACGTCAGAGTAGACTTTGTAGAAGCCACGGCCGGAGTCGGAGTATCCATTGAAGTTCATGTTCTCGAAGGCGGCATTGTCGGGGTTGAAAGCCTCCGGCACAACGTAGGTCTGGCGGTAGGAGTCGTAGAAGGCTCTCTCATCAGGTTCTTTGAGGATGTTGTAAGCGTTTTTGATCTCTAGGAACTTGGCGGTGGCTTCATCTCTCGACATGCCGCAACTGGAGTTGTATTTGTCCGGGTGGTATATTAGGGACAGTTCAAAGTAAGCATGTCTGACATCATCCATGGAGCAGTTAGGTTCGAGGCCTAAGGTCTCGTAGTAGCAGACGCTCTTAGTGCTCTTCACCATTGTTGTCGACGATCGGTTTGTTTGGAATAGTGGAAAGCCAGTCGCGCTTTAGAGGAGTTATGAATTCAACTGTGTATTATTAGTACTTACGTAGTAGCTAGCTCAGGATTTATACCAGAGCAACTAAAACCTATCCCCTAATCCCAGTAGGAATATCTTCTCCAATTTTTTTTATCCCAGTAGGAATAGGACTTTGTTATTTCTATCCCCTAATCCCAGTAGGAATATCTTCTCCAAATTTTTTTATCCGAGTAGGAATAGGACTTTGTTATTTCTATGTAGACTTGATCTGCGTGATACTGCCTTACAAGACCTAGACATGTTACAGTGAATGTGGTTGATTGATCATTGAGAATCCTTGACCCCCCCCCCCCACACGTACCCTCTGACTTAGGATTATTTTTCTATGTGATCTATAAAAAATAATTTCGGGTTTAACTTCAAAATCAATTGACAATAGAGAGAGTATCTCAAACCCTTATAAATCCACAGACAATGTCTCATATTCTTGATGTGGGATATATATCTTCACACGTCTCCGCACGTGTGGTGAATTTTTAAGCCTAACACGTGGACAACAATTTAGATGATCGTGAAGTTTATGTGACATTTAGGCTTCACACATTAACACGATCTAAACTGAGGTCCAAAACGAGACGAATTCAAATGCAACGGGGTCTAGAGGGGAAATGAAAACACACAAAAGACTATTTTAATTACTTTTGAGTTTTATTTTTATTATTTTGTTTTATTTTAATTAATTTGTTTTAATTGGACTTTATTTTATTTTAATCCATGAGCTGTTAGATTTTGTTGTTAGTAGCCCTAGAGTTGTTTGCTCCTATATAAAGAGTCTCTATCAGTTGTATTTGATAACCTTGATTTTATAAAAAAAACCTTTTGAGTTTATCTTAACTTTTTTAGTGGATGCCAGTTCTTCTCGTGGATTCGAGACCAAAAACAGATTGGTGGATTCCAATCTCCTATCCCTTTATATTCCATTGCATCAATTGGTAATCAGAGCCTGGTGGATTCTTGGTGGGTGATCTATCGATTCGATTCAAAAGCAAGAAAAAAAAACAAAAAAAGTGCAGTTGCAATTTGCACCAAAAAAAGAAGAAGAAAAGAACAGAAGTAGCAGCCGCCGTCGAACTGCCCGACGTCGCATCACATCCTCCACAGCAGCCTTGACACCGCATCACAGCCTCGACCTCTCCAGCCCGACGTCGCCACCAAGCCTCGTCACTTTCCGCCATAAGCCTCGTCGCACCCCATCTCTGCACCACCTATCCGGTCGAGCCCCTGCACCTGAGTCGCACCCCAATCAAATCCTCAGCGCCTCTCCAGCCTATGCCCTCCACCTCCGGAGCCACAGCTCTATGTCCCTCCGGCGAAACCCAGGAAAATCTAGGATTTTCTGCATTCAACCTGACCCGTCCCACTTGTCTGCAGATCTGACCCGGTTATTTGACCTGACCTGATCTGGTAACCTAGAAATCCAACTTGACCCGACCCGATCCAAGTCGACACCTGACCCGCTTGACAAAAAAAACAGAAGAAAGGAGAGAGAAGAAGAAGAGAAAAAGGAAAGCTAGCATGAAACGTTGGATATTTACCTCACCGAATTACGAAGACTTCAGGACAACGTGTTTCATCAAAAATAAGGTATGGTTAACAATAATTGATAGAGATCTACATGAGAATTTTGTTGTCAGCAAAGTTGTTCATTCTCTTCAATTACCGATAGTGAAGTTGAGCAATCTATTTTGGATTGATGATCATGCACATGTGACAGAGGTTTGTAAAGTTTCCATCTCTATAGAAGAATTTTATAACGATGAGGTTACTTGTCATGTGATTGATATGGATGATAGTGATGTGTTTTTTTGGAAAACCATGGCATGAAAGCGTCAACGATAGTTATTGTAAAGATGAAACGTATTTATTCATGAATGAGTCGAATAGGATTACAATCAAGCCTGCAAAACTTGAAGTGTGTGAAAAGAATGTTGAAGAAATCACTTTGCAGATTAAAGAAGAATTTGTTCATGTTGACTCAGTTGTCAGTATTGAAGAAACCTCGCCTCAAATAACTCTTTCAGAACCAAAGACTATTCTAGAATGCAATTTTAAGAATCAAGAAGACTTCTCTCAAGTTGCATTTGACAAACTCATCTATGGTGTTGGATTCATGATTATGCCTTCAGAGTTTGCAGAGTCTCAGACTTGTAAACCACAGATTTAACTATTGGATTTATTGTTGAGTTTGTTTTCTACAAATTATTCTTCTTTATTGAAGATGAATTCGAGGTCGAGTTCTTTTGAAGTGGAGGAGACTGATGTAGAATGAAGGGGAGTCGTTTTCTAACGAAAAATAAAGATTGGAGAACCGTTTGATCGTGACAAATTATTTACGGATATCTAAGTTTGTTGGGATTCTAAAAGACTACTTTAATTATTTTTGAGTTTTATTTTTATTATTTTGTTTTGTTTTATTTTAATTAATTTGTTTTGGACTTTATTTTATTTTAATCTATGAGCTTTTAGGTTTTGTTGTTAGTAGACCTAGAGTTGTTTACTCTTATATAAAGAGCATGCATCTATCAGTTGTATTTGATAACCTTGATTTTATATAAAAAACTCTTTGAGTTTATCTCAACTTTTCTGATGGATTCCAGTTCTTCTCGTTGATTCGAAACTAAAAACAGATTGGTGGATTCTAATCTCCTATCCCTTTTATATTCCGATACATCACGGTTACTTATATTGAGTTACTCCAGGCATTTATAACTTTTTTTCCTTCTGAGTTGTCTAAAGTACATTTTTGGATTCGAATTTAGTTTAGTTCCCGGCCTCCTTGTTTTTGTTGTCTACCTTTAGAAACTATAGTTACAATCGCTAAACTATTAACTATATATCATTTAGTGTTAATCGGAAAACTGGAAATTCACGATTGAAAAGAGGTACCAAAACAAAATTTTCCATGAAGAATGATGATCTTACATTGTGTCTAGTATCTAATACGTACAGTCCACTCTTTTGATATACCATCCTCACATAGACGGACAAAGCTGGAAGGTAGACATGTTTTCATCTACCGACATCTAATATAACAAACCAGAACATAGTTGATAATACTCTCACCTGTGACGCTAGTTGCTCTCTAATTCGATGAAGAAGAAGATAAATACGGCATACTGCCAAACATATAAAAGAGAACTGCAGAAACGTACTCATTCACCTGTAACTAACTAATAGCAAATCATACATATATGCATGTACGTACTGATTCAGTTTTTCTAGTAGCGCATGCCATTTTTCTGGATCAAAACCAAGAACACATGCGTTCAATTCAGTCCGTAAAAAATCCCATAATTTTTTTGGTGCGTACCAAACTTTGTTATAAACTTGTACCAAACTTTATCTACAAAATCACCAGTTGCAGCTTCTGATCACTTCCTCTAATGAAGATCAACTTCTGAGTATCGAAGGGAAGCTGGAAATCGAGACAGGGAAATTTGTGGATGAAAAGGTAAAGCGAAGTGCTAAACGAATGGTGAGAACAGAGACACAGCCAACTCTAGGAAATCCGAGGTAGGAGAAAAGTCGACTTGGACTCCTCAGTTGTAGTATGTTTATATATTGTTAAAAATTTTGTGGTATAGATGCGGACACGTGGGCGATATATCTATTAAGATAAAGTCTTGCTTGTCAAGTTGAACCCAAACTAAAGGCTATATGAGGTAAAGTCGATAAAGAGATACAACCCTAAAACTCTTTTAGCGCCTCTGTCCGTTTCTCTTTCTCTTCTCAGAGCTGAACCACTCCTCCTTTCTCAGATCTAACCACTCCTCCTTTCTTCTTTCAGTCTCCTCCTTACATGGAAGATAACGCATATAAGGTTGTTCATATGTGCAACCTATGGTTCAACCACGATGATGAGCACAAACGCAGTGGCCGCTCGCTCTATCCACCGTAGAAGAAATAGATTTGATGAAGCCGCTGATGATGTTTGTAGTTATCGGAGGTACGCGATGCCAGCCTGGGTTCTTTCAGTATCTTCTTTCTCTTGGTTCTCATTAAGTTGGTATTTTTGCGTTTTTAGTTGTGTGTTACCAGTGTAAGAGTCGATTCTTGAAATTGGGTATCGGTTTGGGCTTTCACCCTCTGTTTTGTAACAGATATATGCGTATTCGAGAAATAGCGCAGTCGTTTTAGTAATTTGGGCCTATTTATTTTGGGCTATTTCAAGACCTAACATGTTCTTCTATCATTTCTGTACATTTACATTTCATACCATTTATCCTCCTATAAAAGGACTAAAGGAGTGACAATGTGTCTTTTACAACCCACTGCCCACATCAGCTAAAGTATCTTTGCACTAAATTGAAGTTTTGCTTTCAGATCCAGTTTTTTTTTCAATGAGTTCCAAGGATACCAGTGTGGGAGGTTGTAAGGGTAGTGGCCAGGATCATGGGGGGAGTTCCAAGGGGAACCAGAGTGCTGGGATCAAGCATGCAAAGGCTATCCAGTATAAGCCCCCTCCTACTGCCTCCTCATCAGCTTCACAGACAGCTAATTTAGCTGCCATTGAGGCTACGAAGAAGGCCCAGCAGGAGTGGGAGATGCGGAACTACAAAGAGCGGGATTAGGATCCTGTGAGGGGCTGATGATGGATTATGTGGCATGACATGATTAATTGTAGAATTTTGACGCACGAGTGGTTGAGCCATACTCACTATGCCATCTTTACTTCACTCCTCGAAATTGCTACTAAAAAGTAAAAACCCAAAACTTGAAAACCACGCGGTTTGAGTCATAGAAACCGCAGCTACAAAACTATGGATGCATTAAGTGTCTCAAAACCATCTAGCTTTGGTCCCAACAGCTCAAACTTGGTCAGGTTGTCAATTCGTGTGATGTCAAATGGTTCTGCTTAGCTCATATATTCACACGCAGACTGACAAGAGACAGAGAAAACTAGCTTCAAATCTTGTTCAAATAATGCTCCAAAGCTTAGATTCAATGACCTGCTTAGCTCATCTAGGTTTCGTTATTACTTTAGGAATCACTGTAAGCTTTTTCCTAATGGTGATCAGAATTCCTTATTGCTATTCTGATCAGGATTCCTCTGTTCTACTTAAAAAAGGAATAATTTGATTTCCTAAAACATTCAGGATTAAGTTGAACGCATATTATTCCTATATGCATTATATAACCGAAACCTCTCTATATATATACTCTTATGGCATCCCGCTCACACACAATAACATTACAAACTCGTCTACGTACGCCTTGTTTCATTGTTTTAAACCATCTTCACAGTTCAATCATACAATGACTACGAGTACAGAATGTGAGGGTCCAGCAATTGGAATCGATCTTGGAACGACTTACTCATGCGTTGGCGTTTGGCAACACGATCACGTGGAGATCATAGCTAATGATCAAGGCAATAGAACTACACCATCTTATGTTGCGTTTACCGACACTGAGCGTCTAATTGGCGATGGTGCCAAGAACCAAGCATCCTTCAACCCTACCAACACTGTTTCAGATGCAAAGCGTCTGATTGGTCGAAGATTCAATGATGATTCCGTTAAGAGTGACATGAAATATTTCCCTTTTAAGGTTCGCGGTGTTGAAAACAAGCCCATGATCGTGGTCAACTACAAAAATGAAGAGAAACATTTTGTTCCCGAGGAAATATCTTCCATGATTCTTAGTAAGATGTGTGGGATTGCTGAGGCTTACATTGGATCGACAGTAAAGAATGTTGTTATAACCGTCCCTGCATACTTCAATGACTTTCAACGTCAGGCAACAAAAGATGCCGGTTTAATTGCCGGCTTGAATGTCATGCGAATTATCAATGAGCCAACAGCTGCAGCTATTGCCTATGGTCTTGACAAAAAAGACACCACAATTGGTGGAAAATATGTTCTTATTTTCGATCTTGGTGGTGGTACTTTTGATGTTTCCCTTCTTAGAATTGAAAAGGGAATTTTCGAGGTGAAAGCAACTGCCGGAGATACCCATCTTGGAGGTGAAGATTTTGACAATAGAATGGTGAGCTATTTTGTGCAAGAGTTCAAGAGGAAGCATGAGAAGGACATTAGCAATAATCTCAAATCATTGAGGAGGTTGAGAACGTCTTGCGAGAGAGCAAAGAGAACTCTTTCTTCTACTAGTCATACCACTATTGAGATCGATTCGTTGTTCGAGGGCATTGACTTTCACTCCACAATAACAAGGGCTAAATTTGAAGAGATTAACTTAGATTTGTTTAAAAATTGTATGAAGCCCGTGGAGCAGTGCTTAAGAGATGCTAAAATGGACAAGAGTATCGTTAATGACATTGTTCTTGTTGGAGGATCTACCAGAATTCCGAAAGTACAACTACTATTGCAAGATTTTTTTAATGGTAAAGAGCTATGCCTGAGCATCAATCCTGATGAGGCCGTTGCTTACGGAGCATCAATACAAGCTGCAATTTTGGGTGGACAAGGCACTATTGAGAAAGTTCAGGACGTGCTCTTGTTGGATGTCACTCCACTATCCCTTGGCACAGAGCTTTATAATGGAAAGATGAGGGTTGTCGTCCCAAGAAACACTACCATCCCAACCAAAATGGAACAAATCTCTACGACAGTTGAAAGCGGACAAACATGTATAAATTTTAAAGTCTACGAGGGTGAAAGAGCCATAGCCAAGTATAACAGACTATTGGGTATGTTTAATCTCAATGGCATTGCTTTTGCTCCAAAGGGAGTGCCTGAGATCCACACTTGTTTTGAGATCGATGCTAATGGAATTTTGATCGTCTCGGCCGAGGAAAAACGAACAAAGAGTAGGAACAAAATTGTACTTACAAATAACAGCAAAAGCGTGTTATCAAAGCATGAAATAGAGAAGATGATCAAGGAGGCCGAGAAGTATAGGGCTGAGGACGAGGAGTATACCAAGAAAAAGGAGGCGAAGCTTTCATTGGAAGATTATGCATATAACATGAGGGACACTATTTTTAATCTCCCAAAACTCAATCGAATGGATAAGAAGAAAATTGTGGATGCATTTGAAAATGTCATTCGATGGCTTAATGAGAATCGTCATCAACTAGCTAAATATGAAGAATATGAGGATAGAAGGAAAAAACTTGAAAACCTCTGCATTCCCATATTTCAAGAGGTGTATCAAGGGGCAAGTAATTCCCTTTAGACTTAAAGGTTTCAATGGTTTGATGTAGTATGAAGGGGGTCGTTTTTCGATGAAAAATAAAGATTAGAGAATTATTTAATCGTGACAAATTATTTACAGATATCTAAGTTCATTGGGCTTTCAAAAGACTATTTTAATTACTTTTGAGTTTTATTTTTATTATTTTGTTTTATTTTAATTAATTTGTTTTGGACTTTATTTAGATACAAAAGATAATGTTAGATTTTGCATGTCTTTGTTATAATTTAGATACAACTGTGAATTAGTATCATTAAGAGACAGTACAGTGTGAATCGCTATTTAAGCTTGATCCAGATATTATCTCACTGTATAACTATTTCATTTAAGTTTTAAAAAAAACACTGTTTTTGTGTGTAAATTTTATTATGTTTATTGAACTCCTTATATTTATCCCATGTAGGAGAGGTTGAAATATCAGAAAGACTATGGAATCAATAAATAAACTTGAAGAGCAGTTGGTGATGAATCAGCCAAAGACTTTGCAAAAGCCACAAGTGGACTCAAGGACGATGGATCTAATGTGATATCAAGCAAAGTGGTATAATTCTGTTTCAAATTTATGTCCCATTCTCCTCATTTCAAAAGCAAATTACATAATTAAGTTATGTTCTAGTTCAATGGGGAGAAACTTAGCTGGGTGAGAGTGAAGTGATCTTTTGAATTGGTCTTTAAATTGAATTGCCTTTGTTACAAGGATAAAAGTGTTGATTTATGACTAACTTGATGGGTAGAATGGTACTGAATTTCAAGATGTCATTGGACCTATAAGCATCAATAATTTCTGCAAGCTTTTAACTTTCATGGTTTCCAATGACCTGCCGTAGAAGAGAATTTATTAGGCCAACAAAGATACAACTAACGGAAATTATTGGAATGTCATTGGGAAGAATGGAGTGGTGGAGTTCATCTCTTTTAGGGCTGGCCCCTCTTCACTTCAATAAGTAAGAAAATAGGGAAAGAAAAAGGGTCCCAAAGGTAACTTGCTAT
The DNA here is from genome assembly GCA_951800085.1 of Comarum palustre. Lineage (NCBI taxonomy): Eukaryota > Viridiplantae > Streptophyta > Magnoliopsida > Rosales > Rosaceae > Comarum > Comarum palustre. Next base: position 28,830,112 of record OX637576.1, on the reverse strand, counting down.
CCTTTAGAGGTGGCAAACAGGCCGACCCAGCCCGGTCTGGCCCGTTTAATTGGGCTTCGAACTGTGTTTGGGCCGGCACACGTCTTAACGGGCTTGACCCGGCCCATTTACTCAAATTTAAGACCCAGCCTGGCCCCTGGTCCAAGCCTATAACATATTGAGCCGTGCTCGGGCCGAGCCTATTAACGGACCCGTTTGTAGTTAAAAATAAAAATTAGTCCAAAATTGATATCATAGTATATCAAAACAAATACAAATGAAAAATAACTTACATTTTCTATCGATCATTTGTTTTCATTGCCAACAAACTAAAGAAATATATGATATATGAATTATATGAGCATTATTTATACTTGGTAATGTTTTAGCAAAACTTTTTATGGGTATAAGAGAATCAAAATGAATAATTATTAGTATTTATAAGTTATTGTTCACACTTAAAAGAAATTTTATATTATTTATAAATATATAATCTTTATATTATAAAGAAAATATATATTTTTTAAAGTGGGCCAGGCCTATAACGGGCTCGGGCCGAGCCCGTGGGCTCATATTTATAGGCCCAGCCCATTAAGATAACGTGTTTGTACCGTACCGGGCCGGTAACGTTCTCGTGCCATATCAAGTCACTTTTAAACGTGCTATGCACGTGCATTACGACCGGTTTGCCACCTCTACTATCCTTGTTTTTTCAAGGTAATTGCCTTTGCTTCAAACAGTTAATCCACATCACGGGTGAGAAAAGAACCCACGTGAATGGTAAAGAAAAAGGGACTCTTGGTGATTGCTTCTGCTTCTGCTTCTGCTTCTGCTTCAAACATGTCTCTGGTTCTTCTCTTGTTTATATTGTAATTAAAGTCTTGTACTCATTGCAAAATGAAATATCTGTTTTTGGTAAGCCTAGTTTCTTGTGTCCATTTGCTTCAACTAGTTCACAAATCGAGTCTCAAAAAAAATTCACAAAACGAACTTGCCAGGTGGAAAAGTGAATGTTAGGACAAACCATTCATACTAGTGTGAGTAATGTCACATTACAAGATTGCGACTACACCTTCCCTACCCAAATTAGTGATGTCCCCAAAACTTGAGAAGACAATCAAGGCATGTCCCCAAGTGTTGATATGTCATGGCATAGCAATGAGTTTTACTCGTACGGCCGTTCTGCTTCCAGAGTGGTATCACAATAGTCAATCGGACACCGAAATATCCGTAGTACAATTTTATAACTAAAAGTTACTTTAGCCGACGAAATACCCTAATTTCGTCGGCTAAACTTTTCAAATTTCGTCGGCTAAAGTTCACATACTATAGCCGACGAAAATTTTTTTTGTCGGCTAAAATTTAACTATAGCCGACGAAAAAAAAATTCATCGGCTAAAGTCCACTTTAGCCGACGAAAAAAAATTTCGTCGGCCTGTTTTTAGATATTTCGTCGGCTATAGTCTTTTTTCTGGTAGTGTCTCGACAGAAAATAAAGATTGGAGAACCGTTTGATCGTGTCAAATTATTTCTAGACATCCAAATTCGTTAGGCTTCTAGAAGACTGTTTTAATTATTTTTGAGTTTTATTTTTATTAATTTGATTTGTTTTATTTTAATTAGTTTGTTTTGGACTTTATTTTATTTTAATTCATGGGCTTTTAGGTTTCATTGTTAGTTACCCTAAGGTTTCTTTGCTCCTATATAAGGAGTCTCTATCAGTTGTATTTGATAACCTTGATTTTATAAAAGAAAACATTTGAGTTTATCTCAATTCCTGGTGGATTACAGAACCTCTCGTGGATTCGAGATAAAAAACAGATTGGTTGATTCCAATCTCCTATTCATTTATATTCCGCTGTACCAATTGCTATTTCAATCTCCTAGTCATTTATATTCCGCTGTACCAATTGGTATCAGAACGGAATATAAAGGAATAAGAGATTCGAATAACAATTAATACAGCAGAATATAAAAAAATAAGTGATTAGAATCTATCAATCTGTTTTTTTATCTACAGCAGAATATAAAGGCATATGATTCATATATCATATTGCTTATTTAGTTATTTTCCTACTTTTACATGCTTTTATAAGGCAGTGGATGATATTTTTGGAGGAGTTGATTGTGTGCAGAGAACTTGCTGACAAGTACTGCTTCTACCAGCCTCATTATGATTCATTGCCCGTAAGACCTTAATGGTCCAAGCTTCGGATAAGCGAGAACATATATACTCGTCACTGACGTCAGTATATCAGTTGTCCCTTGTGAAATGTAAATAAAATTTCAAAATTGCAGGAGGGAGCAATTGAAGGAGGCACAAACAGCTGATCCTGTAAGTTAACTGATCTTCTACAATCTACATCATAAAGCTTATTTTTTTCTGCATATCACATTGGTTCGGACCTTCTGTTTCTTGTTCTCATGCTTTGCAGCTCTCGAATGCCTCCCGATTTGAGATGGTTCATTTTGGGAAGATGCATGGTTTTATGCGGTGAGGAATTATTCTTCCGGACCCGCCAACCGGTATAGGCCCATACCCCCTGATCCGTCGACGTGGCTCGGCTCGCGTAACAGCTTATTCTTCATGGGCCGCCGTCTTTTATAAGTGGAACCGGCCTAACCGTATAGGCCCATATCACAGTGACCTCCATGACGTGGCACGGTTATATGGAAAATACTTGCATCCGACCCAGTTTCTTATTTGCATATGTTTTTCAATGTAAATCGTAATCTTAACCGTTCAAAAGTTGAACTAACCAATAAAGATCGCTTATGCGAAAAATCAATAAAAACAAAAATCGTTTGCTCAATCAAATACATCAAACTAATGGACAATTCTAGTAAAAGCTATCAGTCTCATAATCAACCGTTTATTTGTTCGAGTAAATGATCTTTGTTTACATTGATTTTTCACAGATGTGATATTTATTAGTTAGTTTAACTTTTGAACGGTCAAGATTAAATTAACATTGAAAAACGTATGCAAATAGGAAAGAGTCCAGACGTGTGAATCCAGACTGGGTCGGACACAACTATTTTGCCTCAGTAAAAAATGGGCTTATTATCTTTTTACTCTTTGGTTTTCCAAATCCTTTAAACTTTTCTTCCTAACATATCCACAACACTTCGACTCTTCCAAACATGGCCGCTCACTCCCTCTCAAAGTTTCCCACTTTCGTCTCTACCTTCAATCCCAATCTAACATCCAAACCCGAATCTTATTCTATACCTCTGATCACGACTTTGAACTCCGCAAGTCTTCAGAACCTATGCCTTGGAACTAACCAGAGGTGACAAACGGGCCGTAAAGCACGGACACGGCACGAGCATGACGTGTTTAAAAGTAGTCTGACACAGCCCAATCACGTTATCTTAATGGGCCGGGTCAGTCTTAGGAAAATGAGTCCACGGACCCGGTCCGACCCAAGCACTATAAGTTAAGGCCCACAGCCCTGTCCGCTTTAAAATATATATTTTTTCTTTATAATATGAAGATTATATATGTATAAATAATATAAAATTTGTTTTAAGTGTGAAAAATAACTTATAAATACTAATAATTATTTATTTTGATTCTCTTAGACCTATAAAAAATTTGGCTAAAACATTACTAAGTATAAATAATGATCATATAATTCATATATCATTTATTTATTTAGTTTGTTGACAAAGAAAACAAATGATCGATAGAAAATGTGAGTTATTTTTCATTTGTTTTGGTATACTATGATATCAATTTTGGACAAATTTCTATTTTTAACTATAAACGTGTATGTTAATGGACCCGAGCACGGTTCTATATGTTATGGGGTTGGACCGTGGGCCTGAGATTTAAGTAAATGGGCCTGAGTCTGAACCCGTTAAGACGTGGGCTGTCATGGACTAGTCTAAATACGGCTCGAAGCCCGATTAAACGGGCCAGACCGGGTTGGGCCCGTTTGCCACTTGTGGAACCAACAGTCGGAGTCAGAGTCCAACTGCCAAAGCTCCGACCTTTCTCTTCCACGATCTGCCTCAGCCTCCCGACAGCGTAAGTAAATCCAATTCTGTCTTCTTGCCAGAATCCAGTCTCTTGATTGGTTTGTTTCGTTTAACGTTTTTAGATGACGAACTGTTGTTTCAGATGCTTTTGATTTTATCATTACAGAGTCAAGGAAAGAGTTTCGTCCAATGAGGAAGTGCCCAAGTGAGTGTAACTTTGTTGAACTTTGTTTGTTTGTTGGATTCAATGTTTTAGTTAGGTGGGATTGAGGTTTTGGTATATTGGTTGGGTTGATGCAGATGGTCTAGCAGGGCTATAAAGTCATTTGCCATGGGCGAATTGGAAGCCAGGAAGCTCAAGTACCCAACTACTGGGACTGAAGCCATTCTCATGGCCATCCTCATTGAGGGTAAGTTCTCCTTTTTTTGGCTTTTATTGTTCATTGCTGAAATGGATAGCTGTTAGATGTTAAATACATGAGGAAGATTATGTTACTATTGATGTGAACTATGAACTTGAAGCTTGTAAAAAGAAAGAGGGTACGGCATGCAGTGGTTGTTGAATTATGGTTCTTTTAGTGTAGTGTTGTAGAGTATTGATGAATGCATATTCATATTACCTGATGACTGTGGCAAGTGGCAACTGCTACTTTGTCACTCGAATCCTTGGTTGTACGGCCTCCTTTGCAGTTGTTTCTCGGCTTCTACCATTTGAAGTGGCTTAGGTTGTTTAGTCCAGGAGTTCCAAGTTAGCTAAAAGAAATATTTACTAGAGGCTAAATCAGAATGTTATTCTGATATGATACCCCTGATTCGAGTCATAAATGAATGTGAGATGATTCCCATCTTTTAACACTGCCACCCAGACAAAATGAAAAGAAACTAATGATTGTTTTTGTGTTTATCTGGTCTCTGTAATAAACACATTCTGCTGTTTATATCGAATCAGTTGTGGTACCGTTCTTTGGTGTAGTGTAGTGCAGAATTGATGAATGCACATTATTCTGTTTTCTCAACCAATTTGCATTGGGCTGCAGGAACCACTTTGGCTTCAAAGTTTTTGCGGTCTAGCGGAGTTACACTTTTCATAGCCATCAGAGGAAGAGCTATCCCTCTTTGTATTTTGAGCTCTGCAAGCAAGATCTTGAGGAAGTTGGACGGCCATTTTTGGGTGACAGGTTGGGATGAACATGATTGAGAAGCACTCTCTGGTGGACTGTTTTGTGAAGTTGTTGCAGACATAATGTGTTAGAGCAAAACTAGTTGAAGGGTTGGTTTGTTACAGAAATAATGAGATATGAGAATTTGGATTCTTGTTTTCTTTTCATGGTTTCTTTTCTTCTGAAAACTGATAAGGTTGTTTATTGATGAGTGCATACATTTCGTGAAGGTGTTCTTCTCCAAAAGATGCAAATTGGTAGGCTCCCTTTGTAACTGCCAATGAAGTGCATGCGAGAAAGAGTGTTGGTAGTGGATTTTATAGTGCTAGATGAGAAAGCATGGGGCCAAATCATGCATAAATTCTTACAAATCCTCCAAGTAGTCTCATGAGATTTGGCGTGTTTAGTCTTGATGAGTGTGATAAGAAGAAATTCCACTTGTAGTAAACCCGAGTGGTAATCTATTAGAAAGAAAGACAATTCTTTTTCTCATAAGCAGTGGTAGAAACCGAAGAATGTAAATAAAAAGAATAGGTAATCGATATGTATACATTAAATGAAAAGGTCGCTTGTCATAAACTATCAAGAATCGTCTGATTCATCCAAAACTTTTAACAAAACAACACGATATAGGTATAGTCGGAAATCTTATGGTTCTTATTTTGTGATGTTAATCCCACTAAAATTAGGAAATACATATACTTGAGTACGTCAATATTTCAAAGAACAAAACTTCAGTAGGTGTAATAATGGAATAATTAAACCACTCCTAGTAAAGTATCTATTACATAAACTTCATATAACAAGGTAAGAAAGTGCATATACTTATCGAATATGAACTCGATTTCAAAAGATTGAACATGAATCATGAATGTGAGCCTCTTAATTAGCTCTGGTGGTTAATTTATGCCTGAAATTCAGAGGAGGATCATGAAGATTTGATATTTCAGAGGAAAGAAAAGGGAGGAAGATTAGATTTGAACTGAGACAGTAATGCTGATCGAGGCCTACTATTAGGGAGATTCTGAACTATTTATAAGAATCATCATGATGAGGCAACCATGCATGGACGCCTTATCTATCAAAGAGTTTGTTTCCTTTCATTAATAATATTCCAAAGCCACCTTATTGTTGAATTACTTCTATTTCATCTATGCCTAGATATAAAGGAAACGGAGAAAGACCTTAGTAGAAAAGAAATGAAATTACAAAAGCAACTATGCCTTTCAATATGTGATTGCATACTTTTGGACAAATAGGAATCTGGAAAATTATTTCAGAACTATAAATATAGACACCACATTATGACTTTACTGATATATCATATTGCTTGGCCCAAAAATGATAGATTAAGTATTTCCAGAAAAGTGTGGAATTGAAAGCTTAATCATCCTGATAATTTTTTTTGCTGAGACAAATTAATCTCTCATTTAGAATTAGAAGAATAAACCACCTCAAATCTAAGTTTGTTCTGGCCGGGTGGGTGGGTGGGTGGGTGCTCATATAAGCAATATAATGCTGGAATTCTAGTACAACATCGATCATTGCTAGATAGAAGGATAATGAAGATACGTCAGAGAGGCACTCATTGATCAATCATCGTTCTGGTTTATTTCTTTATTGTGAGCACTACTTAATTTGCTTTCCACTTGTTCCCCATTGGTAAAGCATGGATATATTAATTTCAACCTTAAAATGCAACGAAGTAGTGATTCTGGTCTTTTATGTATTGGTGGACGTACGTCTTTCTAAATCGATTCTCGGTCTCATCTATATATGGTTGAGCTAGTTTTAGTGATGTGTATACATTCGCAAGTTTCAATCTGCGGACCTCCACATTATTAGGTGTTAAATTTTTAAGAGATAATTAGAGAAAAACTCAAAAAATTCACCTTTTTTAAGATAAATCTATTTACTTTTTGTTTTTAAATTTATACCTAATGTAATAATTTAGTCTGTCTTATAGATTTTATTTCAGAAATTTAAATTTATTTCAATTTTTTCACTGTCATTTTAGCCCTTCTAATGCTCATTTTGTTTTATACCTATAAGTTAGGTTACAAATAGAGTAATTGAGTTTTACGTATAGGGTTAGGGTTTAGAGGTTAGGGTTTATAGAGGAATTGAGTTTTGGGTATAGGGTTTAGGGGTTAGGGGTTAGGGTTTAGAGGTTAGGGTTTATGGAGGAATTGGGTTTTGGGTATAGGGTTTTAGGGTTTAGTTTTTAGGGTTTAGAGTTTAGGGTTTAGGGTTTAGGGACAAATCTTGTAATTTTATTTTTGAACAGGTTATATTTTTAAGATTAAATATAAATAAATTTTTCAATAAATCAACTTAATTAATAGATGAGTGTATTTTAAAAGAATGTAAAGATGTGGGTTCAATCTAAAATAAGCCTAGTAAATTAGGTGTATTACATAAACATCATGTACGTATTCAATAAGGAAATATATATATGAAAGCAAATCGAGGTAGTCATGCATGACATATAGCATGTAACCCACTTTGCTTGGTTTGTGCCATAAGAATTTAGAGTACAAGAATAAATTTGAATGCGTTCGTTGATTCGGATCAAATTAGGTACATGTAGAAGAGAAAGTTGATATTCTATAATACATGCAACTTTTACGCAGAACTTCATGATCATATGATGTAAAGTTTATAGGAATATGAAAAGGAAATAGATATTCTTACCAGGAATTACATGCATGCAATCTTTGAGGAAGCCAAGAATTGAGAACCAATCCATATCGATGATAGATAATATATGTAACCGCAGTCGACGAATCGAACATTCTTAAGTGTGATCGATCAAAGGATAAAACAAAGGAGCCCTATAACAAACAGTGAATATATCCGACAAAATGCAACTTTAACAGAACCATTGATATTTACATATAATTTCTGTAAGCCCTAGGACAAGGATTTGAATAATATTGAAGCACTAGCTAGGTAGAATGGTAGACATCTGTAATTGCAAAATCAGATACTCATGATGCCTGACAAGTGACATCCAAGAAAAGAGGGGTTAGGGACATCGGATAGGTGATTTAGTTTAAGGTTTTTAGGTGGAGTCCGTTGTAGAGAGGCACTTGGACTCCCAGTTCTACTAAACCATTGTGTTCTATGATTTCTATCTCTGTTTATGACAAAGCAGCACTAATCAATCCTACAGTAATAATTTGGGGTACGTGAAATATAAGTGCTTCATAAGTGCTTCACATTAAGGAAGAATATTGCCCAAAGTTTTAGTTGATTAACAACATATATAACAGGACCTCATATAAATTGGATTAGGGTACGTATATATGTGGTTACAATCGAACTGATAAAAAACATTTAGAATAGTTGCTGGCGCTAGCTTGATCATGAATCGGTACCTGGCTGGTGTTGGATTCATCTGCAGAAACTACTCAAAATCACTACCATAATGCATGAACCTGCTTCTGATCTTAATATATCAGCGATCCTGAAGTGACTCATTCTCCTTGAACAACATGCACTTGAACCTTATTTCAGATCAAGGTTAAGGTCAGTTTCGGAGCTACCAGCAACCTGCAAAGATATTATCGCTCAGCTTCAACTGGGGTCATACTTTATAGTAAACCCTCATGAGCAAAGTGTACGTGCATGATCATGAAATTCTCAGTAAGTAATTGCAAAGCTAACAAACACACGCGGTTGAAGTTGCAGTGTTCACAAACACAAAATTGATCCAAGTGAACACATCAACGCGTATAAAAGCAGGTGCGAGTCAGCAGATTTAAAAGGAATAATCCTACACAGCAGTAGAACACTTGCTTCAGTTGCTTGGGCTTCTTGATTTGAACAGTTAAACCAAGAATGAACCCGGCTTTGGTACTTCTGGGCCCTGAAATCACTATTCTTAGTGTGTCTCAGAAGCATTTTCCATTTGTCATTTCTATGTTATAGATGTCATCTCAGTTGCCAGCAGTCAACATTGTAAAATCGTTTCCATGAAACTTTTATTGAAACAGTCACTTCCATATACATAAGAAAGTAAGAAACACACCAGATTGACGGTGTTACTTAACTTTTCGATCTATTTAGATACATATATTGAAGTCTCTTCGATTTGTTTCATGACCTTGATATCATGCACTGTATAACTTTTAATCTTTAGCTAATCAAAATGATCGAACTGTTCCTCCTAAATTATATTAAGTTATTTACATATGCATTATTATATAAGTTATTTACATGTATGTGTGCATGGATTCGATCAGTTAGATATGTTTGAGCTGTAAATAAATCCTTCTAATTCCCAAAACAGCAATCTGTAAACAATTGTTGCTTAGGAAATAAGAGATGCTTAAAAATTCATATCGGCTCTGATTTTATATAACTAGCTATAGGTCATATGGATAATATTGTTTACCGCCTAAATCAGTACATTCTTATTGGTGTTTTCCTATTTAAAAACTCCACTTCAAAAAACCATTGCATAATTTTAATGATCCATATACTAAAAATACAGTACCATCCCAACAAGGATGACACAAGAAGAAATCAGAAAAAGATACAGTTGTAGCATGAGGTTTGAGTATATTATAGACTAGTTGATATATGTGTAAGTTAGTAAATCTTTTAAGATCGATTGTCAACTGGCTAATAATATATATATAGTCAAAAATAAACAAAGGAAGGCACTTTTAGGTTACAAGACATAAACTATGGAAATTTTAAGTGTTAAGAAACCATATACACAAGGATTGTGTCTCAAAAATTATCTATAATAAGTTTTCTTTTCATTATTTAGATCAGTAATCATCAATCCGTACATTGATGAAGACAAATATGTTTATCCCTATTCAATCAAGTTAAATGAAACATACTTTAGGCTTTAGTGTTTTTAAACAAGCTGTGTTTACTTCCAAATACTAAAGTATAAATAGTTCAATCTCCAAGTTACTTCTAGTTCTAATAAATTCATACACCCTTATAGAAATGTGGCATAATTTATCAGATTTCTGTAATTGAGACGAGACCTCATTCAGGCTAGTTTAGATGCTTAGGAACTGAGTTTTAGGAACTGAAATAATATAGTTCATTGGCGAACCTTGACTAATTTCAACCATATATGCAATAAAATTTAGGGCTAATGACCATTAGGTCATTGCATGTTTTAACATTTCCACGTATTTTCAGTAATGTTTTTAGCAACACAATCAGTTAATTAACTCGGCCCACCATTAATTAATTTTGTTATATGAATGTCAAAACTAATACGTTTATGAGTTATCGATCCGAATTGATGAATCTTGGATCCAAAATAGTTATCGGTTAGACGCTAATTAAATCGATCATACCGATGTAGGAGATGATAGACCAAAAAGAACTAGTTGTTCTAGCTTTGATTTGCTCAGTTTACTAGTCAGTTTAGGATTTCAATGTCTGTGAGATACGGTTGTATTCAAGATTATTCCGAATATTATCTCTATATAGTTGGCTTCAGTTGCATCAAGAATTATTTCTCCTCAACATGCTTTTGTCTCCAACCGAAATATTGTTGATTGTATTATTACTACTTCTGAGTGTATCAATCTACTAGACTCCAAATGTTATGGTGGAAATGTTGCAATCTACTAGACTCCAATTGGATATTGTCAAAGTCTTTGATATCTTGGGATTTTCTTTTGAAGAGTTCGGAAGCTTTTGGTTTCCACCATGTGTTTGTGAATTGGATTATAGTTCTTCTGCATTCGACGAAACTCTCTTTGTTAATTAATGGAAGATCAGTAGGGTATTTTTCTTGTGGCTGTGGAGTGCGTCAAAGTGATTCGTTGTCCCCATTTCTTTTCTGTTTCATAGAGGTGGTTCTTAGTAAGGGTCTCTCTGAGCTGCTGAGTAGTGGTCGGTTGAACTCTATTTCATCTCCAAGAGGAACACTAGCTCCCTCTCATGTTTTATTCACAGATGATGTTATTGTTTTTTTGTCAAGCTGATAAACGTAGTTTGGAGTTAGTGATGGCTTTCTTTGAAGAGTATGGACAAAACTCAGGACAAAGAATTAATAAGTCCAAGCCTCAAGCTTTTCTTAGCAGACACATTCTTTATCGCAAACATTCAATCAGTAGTTTACTCGACATTCCTATTAAGGAGTTTCCATTCTTTATCAGGGTGTGCCTATATTTCATGGAAAGCCACGTGTCTCATATTTTCGGGCTTTGGTGGATAAAATTCGGGTGTGTCTCTCTAGCTGGGTGGGCTCTATGTTATCTATGGTAAGGCGTTTACAACTGTTAAAATCAGTTTTCAACAATATGCTTGTATATAGTTTCCAAGTGTATGAGTGACCTATTTCCTTGATGCGTCAGATGGAAGTCTGGTGTCATAATTATTTGTGGTCCGGCTCTATAGATAAGTGTGAGGTTCCACTAATTGCATGGAAAACTTGTTGTTCACCAGTGGAGGAGGGCGGTCTAGGACTTAAGCAGTTGATTGTTCTTAACCACTCTCTCCTTCTCAAGCGGAGCTGGGAGGTTTTCTCTTCTCTTTCATTAGGCAGTTCATTTCTTTGAACTCGATTTTATCGTAATGGTATTTTGCGTCGTTCCTACACTAGTTCCTCTATATGGCCTGGTGTGAGGCGTTTCTGGAATCAAATTCAAGAGAACTCAAGGTGGATCATTGGGTCTGGGAGAAAATTTCTTTCTTACGAGACAATTTTATGGGACAGCCTCTTCTCAATTATTTTGGGTCTCACACAAATATGCATATTGTTGTTGAGAAGATGGTGGCAGATTTTATTCAAAATGGTGCTTGGACATTCCCTGAGTTATTGCAACATCACTTTCATGACATGTGTGAGTTAATTAGAGAAGTAGCTATTACTCTGGGTCCTGACAAGCCTGACAAATTGATATGGTCTCCATTTTCTTCTGGTGAGCTCACAACAAATGAGGCTTTTCATTTCCTATGGCCTCATCTTCCTATCATTGATTGGGGTAAGCTCCTTTGGACAAGATTTATTATTCCTAGAATCTCTCTTCATGTGTGGAAGGTATTAAGAGGCAGGGTGTTGTCAGAGGATTTGTTGCAACGACGTAGTATTTGTTTGGCTTCTCGTTATGTTCTTTGTGGCTTTAATAAAGAATCACTAATTCATATCTTCTTGACTTGTTCTTTCTCTGCTTCATTATGGAATATTTGGGTGACAATTTTGAATATCACAAATATGCCAACTTCATTGTTGAAGTTATTGCAGCTGAGATATGTTTGTCGAAGTGCTCAAATTAAAGAAGTTTGGATCATTTGTTTCACCACCATGTTGTAGTTTATATGGAGTCAGAAACAAAATGAAGCATGACAATTGCGTGGTCACTGTGGAGGCTACAAGGAGGTTAATTATGAGTCATGTTTAAGCTGCTAGTAAGTTAGCCTCATGGAGTATGTATAATTTTATGGATGAGCTGTAGATTTTAATTTTTTTGGGGTTGATTGTCGTCCTCGTCAGGCTCCAAGAATCATTGAGGTTAATTGGATTCCTCAAATTATTGGTTGGGTAAAGGTCAATACAGATGGTGCATGGCACGAATTTCAGGTAGAGCTGGTTATGGTGGAGTGTTTAGGGACTATAAGGGCTCTTTCATAGGCGTCTTTGTTTCTAATCTTGATCTGCCTAGTTTAGTTGATGCAGAGATCATGGCGGTCATTCAAGCAATTGAGATTGCTTGGGTTAGGGAATGGAAGCACATTTGGCTTGAAATAGACTTGCCTCTGGTGTTTAACTTCTTAATTACATGCACCCCATCTGGTTTTATGGAGACTTCGTGTTGTTTGGGATAATTGTTTGCACCGTATATCGTAAATGCATTTCAAATCTTCTCATATTTTCAGAAAAGGCAATCATGTAGCAGATGCACTTGCTAATGTTAGTTTGTCATCGTCAGGTTAGGTTTGGTTTGATGGAATGAGACTCCCCCTTTTTCTTATAAATCTTTGTCAACGTGACTCTACTGGTCTTCCAAATGTTAAGTTTAGCTAAGTTGTAGATTATTTTTTTTATTAATCTTATTTTGTTAACGTGAAAAACTATACTCATAGGGTTTGTATTGATATAAAATTTAATAAATTAGGATTGAATAGTTCTCCTTTTTTCCCTGTTCTAGCAAAAAAATGTCTTTGAGATCGAGTTAACAACAGTGGCAGATCCACCTTAAGCCAAGGTTACGCAATTGTCAAACCTCAAGTTTTACATACAGCCATAAATGGATAGCTGTTGGGGGCAGCTTGTGTTCATCAGAGTTTGAAGAAAGGGCAAAATTCTTCTTTTTTCTAGTTTATAAGAGGCAAGTTACAAATAAATAAAAAGTGAAAACTCCATACATTTACAATTTCTTACCCCAATCTGGTTTATTCCATCTTTTATTATTATACATGATCAAAACTTATAATATTTGTTACATTCAGGGCTCAATTAAATGCTTATATATATATATATGGATTACCATTCCCAAATGTTTCTTAAAATTTACTTTTTTGTGTGTGATAATTGTGCTCAAGCTGACTAATATCTCTGGATCTGCCACTGGTTAATAAGTCAAGTTTCAACTGTCAATAGCTGATCGATGAGATTACAGTAACTTGCATATTAATCAAACGACATTTGTAACTTAAGAAATGAAGCTTGAATTCTATGTAGATTTCGAATGATTTCTATATTTGAAGATGTCATTGGTTTTTTTTTTTAAAATAAAATAAACATTTGGACCAATTATCGATTTATACGTGTCATTCTTGCGTAGAGGTCATGCTAGTCTTCTCTCTATCGTTCTAATTTTATGGGATCTCCCCGAAAGGATAAAGATGTCATTGGTTGATTTTGGACCTATACCTAATAAATATGATTGAGCTTAAAAATTAGGGTTTGCCCTGAAATTAGGAGTGTATGTACTACTGTATAATGTTGACCCGATGCTTAACTAAATACAGTGGTTAATTAACCAAATGATGAATTAAGCAGCAGTTGACGCGATGCGTGGCCAGAAAGATTCCTTACAGCAAATTTCCGTCCATCACGTGGCGGCCTTAATTTTGTCGTTTGCAAAAGCATAATTAGTCTCTCTAATTAAAATAATTAGATGCTTAATTAACTAGCTGTATTCATCATCATTATCATCATCCTCAACAACTCTATCTCTATTTACGCCTTAAACAAATCCGCATCCACATGTGAAGCTCTGATGGTCTTCCCTGGAGAATAAGAAGCAGATGGGTCTCAGTCATATAGAGGAGGTTGAACCGGAAATATAGGGTTTCGCTTTCTCTCTCTGAGATCAAAAGAGAGAGAGAAAGCTTAGCTTGATGCAGAAACATGCAGAACCCAAGTCTAGCTAGCCAGATTCGAGGCATCCATTGATGCCTTTCACATGGGACTTAGGGTGTAATCCAATAGTTTATGTCTCTCCCGTTTCATGGACTTGTTCTTGGATATGATTTTTATTCGCAGGAAGGAAGATGGTGATGGGTTTTGGTTTTGTTTATTGGATTGCACTTGGGTTTAGCTTAGAATATGATTAAGGTCACTAGCATCAAGGCTGCGTCGACAGTGTTTAACTTATTATTAGCTTGTTAATTAGACATTTTTTACATCCATCTCATCGAACATCTCCATCATCCACTACTTCTCCCTCAAGGTAAGAGCCTGCCTAGCTTTCTTGAAGACCACACGTCGATCAGTTCCATCTCGACACTTACATAGACGGTTTATTGCGTAGCTTAGTTTTGGCTTAATCTACAGCTAGCTAGGGTCTTACATAGATCAGTCTACATTACCAGAATAACTGTTATAGCCGATCAAATCAAAATTAACAGGTCGACAATTTTTTTTTTCGTCGGCTAAGTTAAGAGCTTAGCCGACGAATTTGATGAACAAGCCGACGAAAAATTTTCGTCGGCTAAAGTGCTGATTCTGGTAGTGCTAATCTTTGAGGTTAATGTTGGTTGATTTGAATCTATAATGCCTTGACCTTTAAAGATTCACAGAGACTTCAACCCGACTTATCGATCATCTAGATCAGTTGCCAAATTAGATTAAAGGGAATAATTGTTTGCCTAAAAAATCAGGCTCGACCTAAAAGAGAGGCTGAACAACTTGAAGAACAATAGTCATTCTGATTTGAGTGGGCGTGTCAACTCGCGGCCGAATGGTCAAACGAGGTTTTAATTTATTTTTCGTCGGATCTGACTTCTTACAAGCGATTGTAGGCCAAGGAAGGAACTGTCTAGGCCGTTGGTTCTCTTTGTTTTGTTGCAAGGACTTTCGGCATTTTCATCGATGATGCTCTTTTTGTCATTTTGATATAGATTTGCTAGAAGTAATGTGCAAAAAATAAAAGAATGAAGAATCTAAATTGCATGGAATTTAAAGAGAATGAAATTGCTAGAAAGATAGAGTGTAGAAATTAAGGAACAGAAAGTAATTGTGAAAATAAAATTGCATAAATGTAAAGAAAGTGATAAAATTAAGAAGAAAACTACGCTAGCATATGAACAAAAATATTGATATATATATATATATATATAGGTTTGTAGAGAATTTGGTGTTTGTATTGAAATGTTGTTTTGGTCGGGGATGTTTTACAATGAGCTGTATGTCTCATATATATACTATTATAAGCACACAAATTATGAAAGGATAAAACAGTTACATAAAATAAATATTTTGGTCTTAATGACTGAATCAAAGATATTGTTTTATCCTTAATTTCTTTCTTCTTGCTTCATCGGAATTGATTTGAACTTAATTACCAATACCTTTCTTGACCTTCAATCATGATTCAAATCTCGGTTATTTTTACTTAATTCTTCTTAATTCAATCATGACTAATCACCGATATTTATATCGGTAATTATGAGAAATCGTCTATAATTTCTTTCTTGATTATATATCGGCAATTATGATAAATCGTCGTTATTTCCTTCCTTTTATAACTCTATCGGCAATTGTATTGCTAATAAAACTCCAAATCTTCTTTATCTGACGACCAAAATTTCAAGGGCCAATTTGTCAAAAACTGGTGCAAACAATAATTTATAATCATTAGTGATCATCTAGATCCGTATAATTTATAATCAATTAGCGATATCATTCATCATTTTACATTGGAAGGCTGCTGTTTTTTGCATCTGGAGTCCAAATTTATATTGATCTGGATAAAGGTAGCACTGATATGTATATGATTTAGGAAACCACAGAAGGTTTAAGAAAAATCACATTCCATTGAAAGTGAACAAGACTAGTAAACAATGATCGATATCAGTTGATCGATCAAAGTCATTATTTTATATTCGAGGTGTCTAATTAGGAACAATCTAATCGTCATGAGTTTTCAGTTTATCATAATTTAAATCTCGTTGTCTACTTAACATAAAATAACGTTTCTTTGTAGGACGACTATGAACAGTTGCATGAATGGCAAACTTCTAAGATGTATCACATCGATAAGAGACATAGTGACAATGCATGAAAGCCTTGACAAGAAGACATCAATATTACCTTTTAGCAATAAATCAAAATTTAATTAAGCCTGATTTAGACTGTAAGTGTGATCAATGGTCGTAGAAATATAACTCGGAAGCTTCTGATGTCAAATTAAGACAATGATGTGATTGTTTGTTTAGTTTCATCCTAGTCTACTTGCCGGAGCCGGAGTGCCAGCAAATGTTTTCAGTTAGTTTTCATCTCTTTTTCCCAAGATTCTCTGTGAAACCTCCCATAGTGATATTGTTTGTGATTCTTTGTTTAGTATCGATGGTCGTAGAAATATAACTCGGAAGCTTCTGATGTCAAATTAAGACAATGATGAGATTACTGTTGTGATTGTTTGTTTAGTTTCATCCTAGTCTACTTGCCGGAGCCGGAGTGCCAGCAAATGTTTTCAGTTAGTTTTCATCTCTTTTTCCCAAGATTCTCTGTGAAACCTTCCATAGTGAATCAAAACCTTTTGTAATTTCCTGCTGATGATCTTCTGCGTTTGTTCAGAGTGATGATGATGGCATGGACTGCAACTGAGGACAGACTACTACTGTATTTGATTTCCTGATCCATGTAATCATACAATTCTTTCAACACTGGTTATTAGGATCAGAAAAGTCATCCCCTTCTTATATTACTAGCTCTATGCAATCATCCATTCATCCGTACATTTAACTCTTTCATTTTTAAGTCCAGACCTAACTAACAGTTGCTGATGTATATGAAAGAAACAGATATATCGATCCATGATTAGCAGTCACCAACAATATACGCATATAAGACGACTTTGTTAGAATCTCTTGCTCATTTTATTAACATAGCAACGTGTTTATACTCTACTCAATTTATTTTTCAATAATGGCCTTAAACCCTGAATTTCAAAATCAAAGGACGATGTTCATACTTCATATATACCAGGGCTCGATCATGCCGTTTCTGTCATCACTCTCATGCGACCGTTGGTTAATTGCCCTCTCCAAGCTCGCTCGATCATTATCCTTTGTCCATTTGATATATTTATAACAAAACCAATCGAAATGGTCTAACTTGATAAAATAGGCGAACAAGAAGATGCGTTTATGTTTTGTATTATGTGTGAAAATTTGGCTGTAGCTAGAAGCAGTTGTTAGGGTTGTTAGAGAGGATATATCTCACATCAAGAAAGTGATAAATAAAATATAACATATATATGAGTAAATCATTATCGAGGTCTTTTGTGATTAAAACTCAATACCTTAAAGGTGGTTAAGTTTGGAGAATATCGGTACAAGAATGATCAATGAGTCACGCTTGTCGCTCGCACTTTGACATGGTATCAGAGTAGGTCTCTCTCCAATTGATTCTCCCACGAGCACGGTGCGTTCTTTCAGAGGTCATGGCTCTAGTTTGGTTGAAGTTGTTTCGGAGTTTGGTTTGGAGTTCTTTCGGAGTTTGGAGTTTTTTCGGTTAACTATGGGTCCGAGTTTAGTTTCTTAATCAGTTTCACATGCAGACCTAAAAAATTAGGTTGCATGTGAGGGAGAGTGTTGGAGACGAGAGACCTCACATCAGAAAAGTAACAAATAAAATATAACATATATGTGGGTAAATCATTCCTAATTATACAAAGGATTTTTGTGATTAAAACCCAACACCTTAAAGATTGTTAAGTTGGAACAATATCGGTTTAAGGATGATCAACAGATCACACATGTCGCTCGCACTTTCACAAGGGTGTGTTAGATTGATGTGATGTGATGTGATTCCATAGCCATGAGGCATTGACGCAGAAAATATGGTAAGTGTCCAAGCAAAGCAACCTTAAAACGGCTACAAAAGGATACTGAATAGATGACTATATCGTGAAGGAAAAAACGTTGTAAAGAGCTAAAGTTGCAAATGAATAATAGACAATATGACATGAATTACCTATTAACAATTCACAACTAACCCAAATGGTTAGCAATACCAGCCAATCTGCTTGTCGTATTATATATCCTTTATTTGGTTCCATGATACCCACCTTATTAATCTTTATAAAACCCCTAATTTGTAGGTTTGTCACGAATAAATTGTAGTTTATATTTTGTGGTTGAAATCACTCAAACTTGAGAAAAATCAACTGAAATTACCCTTTGGGTATATTAGCAAGAATCACCTTTTTAACATATGAAGTTCTATGATTGTTATTCAATTCATTAGGGTGTTTAGGGGAGTTCTATGGTGTTTTGGACTTGGGGAGGGGTTAGAGTTTTGAGCGTTGAAGAAATGAGCTTGATCGAGCTACGGAGAATTAAGGGGGAAGGAGGTGGGGGACCACAGATGGGAGGAAAGAGACCGACAAAGAGCATCTTTTGTTACATGGGTTTGTGTCCCAAAGGTGCATGCGAAAGAGCAGATCGAACAAGCAGGAAGGAAGAAGCAGATCACAGCAGCTAGCACTGAGAATTGAGTTGAATGAGATCGAGAGCAGCAGAAAGATGCACAGTCTTTTTGATTTGTATGTTGGGAACTAGCTAGCTTGGTTCGTGCCGACTGCTGCATGCTGCTGCTGAGAACGAGAGAGATAAACACAGAGCTGGTTAATTTTGAGAAGATCGAGTTTGGTTGTTACTGGTATAGTTTGCAGCAAACTCTCCGGCGCTCGTGCAGTGGCGCTTTCCTTGTCTGGTAGAGAGAGATTGTCAGCGCCACCCACGCGTCTTTAGCTCTCACTCCCACGCTAGGGTTAGCTGGAATATCTATTATGCAGTCAAACCATTCTTGCTCTCTTCCCCCCACCAACCCTTACCTTACCCACACTGTCGCTCTCCGCCTCTAGTTTGTCTTTGCTAACCTTTTCTGGTACAACTCTTTACACATGCATACTTGCCTAGCTCTCCTCCTCGATCACCACCATCACCATCATCATTTGTGTGCTCCCTCGATCTATAGCTATGCTGCTATAGCTAGCTAGCTCTCAAATGCTCGTTATGGTACTCACAAATCTGTGATGCATCGGAAAATAAAGGGATATGAGACTGGAATTCACAAATGTGTTTTTGATCTTGAAGCCACGAGAAGTTCTAAAATCCATCAAGAATTTAGATAAACTCAAAGGTTTTTTTTTAAATCAAGGTTATCAAATATAACTGATAGATGCTCCTTATATAGAAGCAAAAAAACCCTATGGCAACTAACAATGAGATCTAAAAGCCCATGGATTAAAATAAAATAAAGTTCAAAACAAATTAATTAAAATAAAACAAAATAATAAAACTTGAAAAATAATTAAAAAAGTCTTCTAGAAGCCTAACGAATTTAGATATCCGTAAATAATTTGTCACGATCAAATGGTTCTTCAATCTTTATTTTCCGTCGAAAAGCCACCCCCCTTCGTTCTACATCAGTCTCTTCCACTTCAAAAGAACTCGACCTCGAGTCCATCTTGAATAAAGAATAATAATTTGTACAAAACAAACTCAATAATAAATTCAATAATTGAACTTGTGGTTTAGAAGTCGAAGACTCTGCAAACTCTAAAGGTACAATCATGAATCCAACACCAAAGATGAGTTCGTCAATTGCTTGAGAGGAGTCTTCTTGATTTCCAAAATTACATTCTAGAATGATATTTGACTCCGGCTCTGAAAGATTCACTTGAGACGAGGCTTCTTCAATACTAACAACCGAGTCAACATGAGCAAATTCTTCTTTAATCTGCAAAGTGATTTCTTCAACATTCTTTTCACACACTTCAGGCTTTGCAGGCTTGATTGTAATCTTGTTCAACTCCTTCATGAATAAATATGTTCCATCTTTACAATAACTACATTTGACGCTTTCATGCCATGGTTTTCTAAAAAATACATCACTATCATTCATATCAATCACATGGCAAGTAGCCTCATCGTTATAAAATTCTCCTTTAGAGATGGGAACTTTACAAACCTCTTTCACAAGTGCACGATCATCAATCCAAAATGGATTGCTCAACTTTACTGTCGGTAATTGAAGGGAATGAACAACCTTACTTGTAACAAAATTCTCATGAAAATCACTATCAATTATTGTTGATCATACGTTATTTTTGATGAAACACGTTGTTCTGAAATCATTGCAATCTGGTAAAGTATCCAACGTTTCATGCTAGCTTTCTTCTTTCTTCTTTTCTTCTTCTTCTTCTTCCTTTGTTCTTCTTATTCTTTCTCTTTTCTTCTGATTTTTTTTGGTCAGGCGGGTCGGCTCCATTTGATGGTTACTGGGTCGGGTCAGGTCAATGGTTACCAGGTCGGGTTGATGGTTACCGGGTTGGGTCGAGTTAGGATACCAGGTCAGGTCGGCTGGATCTCTCCAGGTCGGGTCTGTTGCAGAAAAACCCTGTTTTTTTTTCTAGGTTTTTCCCGACGTTGCTCTTGTCGGAAAGATCTGTTCAAGGGCGACCAGAGGGTGGAGGGCAACAGGAGGGTGGAGTGGCGCTGCTATCAACTTCGAGTGGGGTGCGACACAGCGGCGGTGACGTCGGGCTGGAGAGGCCGAGCGGGAGGCGGCGTGGCGGGGCTGTGATGCGGCGTCAAGGCTGGGCTTGGCTGAAGGCACAGGGCTGTTTACGCGGCTCAAGTTACTTCACCGGGTCGGGGCACTGCGGTCGCGGCGCTGTGTTTTTTTTTATACTGTTTTTTTGCTTCTGAATCGATCGATAGATCACTCACCAAGAATCCACCAGGCTCTGATTACCAATTGATGCAACGGAAAATAAAGGGATAGGAGATTGGAATCCACCAATCTGTTTTTGATCTCGAATCTACGAGAGATTCTGGAATCCACCATGAATTAAGATAAACTCAAAGGGTTTTTTTAAATCAAAGTTATCAAATACAACTGATAGATTCTCCTTATATAGAAGCAAACAAATCCTAGGGCAACTAACAATGAGACCTAAAAGCCCATGGATTAAAATAAAATAAAGTCCAAAATAAATTAATTAAAATAAAACAAAATAATAAAACTTGAAAAATAATTAAAACAGTCTTCTGGAAACCTAACGAATTTAGATATCCGTAAATAATTTGCCACGATCAAACGGTTCTCCAATCTTTATTTTCCGTCGAAAAACGACCCCCTTCGTTCTACATCATTCTGGATCTGTTTTTCCCAAAACAGATCGTGTATATATCATGCGGGTGATAAAATAGTCTGGAATTCAACTCCAAAACCAATTGGTAATAGAGAGAGTAGCTCAAACCCTTATAAACCAGCGCATGTTAAGCCGCTCGATATAACAGCCATTCCCCTATCATTGTAAGCAAACAAAGATCACTTAATAGGGTATGGTTGATGTACAGCGCGACATGTCATGTACATAGGAAGGGGAGGAAACTGCATGTGGGTTGCACAGGAGGAGGGGAAAACTGAACGAGAAAAACCGGTCGGCATACCTGTAGGATATAATTTCCCCACTTAATAACCTAGATAGCTTAATGAAATATCCAAGTTATTCATATAAGAGTATGATAGGTGTTTGGTTCATATGTGTCCGGGCATGGTCATTAATTCTAGATAGATTTCGATCTTCTGTCACTTCTCAACAAATAAAATGTTATGGTGGTAGTGCCTGTAAAGTATACTTTTTTTAGAGTGTTAGGCTTTGTTTCTTTATGACTATGATTGTGTTTTGCTGAACTCCTGTTCTGCACCAATGAAAACTATGAATGCACAAAATGAAAAGATTCGGACCCATCAAACTTGTTCGGCCAATTCTCTTTTCTTACATGCGGGTGCGAGTTATATATCATTCTTATACAACTTCGATCCTCATTAGTTCGATTACTCGTAGTGCCTTTCACCTCTGCAGTCACAGAGAAGTAGTTCTAGTATAACGACTAACCATCTCAATCGAATATTCTGTTCTTATAAAACAGTACGATCAACAAACCTCAAAGTTATGGAGTAAACACGTATCAGTAAGAACTCTTTGGATCTGATTGTTTTATGGTTTAGTAAACTTTTGTTTTATCGCGCATGTTTTTTTATGAGTACCAGCTTATTTTTATAGTTTTTTACTTATATATTATACAAATAAAAATTTAGAAATTTATTGTCTTAATTTAGTTATTATAATTATCCTTACACATTCTCTCACTTTCTTCTCTCCTTTAAATAAAGGATCTGAGTGTGTTACTCAAAGTTTAAAGACTGATAGGTTGTCACCATTTATCCACTTTTTCTTACGTTTTTAGGTTTTCCTTTTCTTCTTTTTTTCCTTTTCTTGTTTGTTTTCTCAATTCCTCTTTATCTATTTATTTCCTGTTTTTGTGGTAAAAGTATGATAGTGTAATTCATTTAGTATTTAGACATAGCTGAAGAATAATAAACCCTGAGTTTTTTGGGAAGTTCAAAAATTGAACTTTTATCTTCTATTTCTAAATCGGTTTTGGCTTTATTAATAGATATATTACCCTATGCCAAATGGAACTATACACCCGGGCCAATTAAAATCATTAGAATCTTACCAAAAGGTAACCACGAAAGTTACACTCCAAGTACCAAGCTGAGGATAACTTTAGAAGTGTTTCTGATTTTTTTCTTTTTTGATCATACATACTTCTAATTGAAATGTTAATTTGTACGCATTGGTTTTAAGTTTATATAGTCTACATAAAATAAAAAGAAGAACGAGTTCTCGATATTTAGTCCACGTATACGTTCATTTGATTTAGAGACATAGTGTTATAAAATATGTTTGAAATTTCTAAGTTCGACTTTCTCCCTTGAAGGTGACTTAAATTGGATATGTATTAGGAGGTGTTTTTTTTTATTTTGGGAATATGTACTAAGGTTTGAGCTAAAGAATCACTTGGTAAATAATTTGGATAAATTAAGGTAACATCATTAAGGTTATAGTAATCATTTTAGGGTTTTAGTACATTAACATCCGAAAATGAAATTGGAGAAAATGGGCGCGAGAACAGCGGGGGTGTAGACACGTGGCATGTTACAAAAGGAAGTGGAAAATAAACCCTAAAATAAAGATAGAATTTGCATGTGGGGTCATGTGTAATGTACACGAGAGTCGATCGATCTAGTCCAACTTTGATGTGCCAGCCCCATAATTGATCGATTCCATCGGGTTGCATCGAAGTTTATTGTTGTATGTTTTCATAAAGTTTAAATCGGCTAATTGTATTCTACTTTTCAATGTTCGTTCCCCTTTCGTTTTTACCTTTAGTATCTGCTATTTAATTAATTAGTTACTCTGCTAATTTACTAACAAGCACTATCGTTTTTATTTAAAATGAAGGATAGTACGTTACTATTTATCATACTCGTACTCATCTTGTCACTTCACTATAGTAACGCAAGCATACCGGTATGGCTGTTTTTTCCCCCTAGTTTCTTAATCAACGGTGATGTATAGCAATTATCCAAGAGTGCGCATCGACCTCTATCATGATATGTAAATATATAAGAAACACATAAAATTTGTACACAACATGTGTGAAGTATTGGTAACATATATCATGTACTTGCATCGGGCTACAGGCAACAAAGGATAGCTTAGCTTCACCGTTGTTTGTAACAGATCGAAATGTATGTGTTGATGAACTTGAAAGAGACATGAGCAAATTAGATAACTAACACTAATTAAAATTTGAAGAAAAAAAATAGACGTTTTTGACACAAAATTTCAAAAATTTCAATCCATTTCTATGGAGAGAAAAAATGTGGGGACCACTCCACCGCCCATAAACACGCCATAGTAGTCACACCCAAACCAAACCCATATCCATCCTCAGCCCTCTCCTCCTCTCTCTCTCTATCTATTTCTCATCGATCTAACCCTAACCCAACTCTGACCCCCCCTCTCTCTCTACACACCCCCAGCTGAGCAAGATGACTCCCATACCTGTTTACTAGCCCCTCATCTCTTCATCCTCTTCTCCCCCAAACCTTCAACAACATCATCCCCACAAACACACACAAAAGCTTCATAACAAACTGCGAGAGAAGAAGCTAGCTAGCATGGCAAATTCAGCTCCCATCCGGTGGGTGACAACAGAAATCTGCCGCTCATTCTCTCCATCTTTCTGGTGAAGCTAGCCCGTTTTGCAGTAAACAAGAGGTCAGGAAAGCAGGAAAGCAAAGCTCAAAAAGAGAGACACAGCCCCAGAAGCCAGAAGTACTTGTTACTCATCCTCTTTGTTTTTAATCTTTATTCCCCTTTGCTCCTCCCCACTTTCTTTTCCTTTTGAAATCTGTATAACCTTTTGAGCTATATATCTAGCTTGCAATAGTACCTCCCATCAATTTTCTATTCTCAATCTTCTTGGGTTCTGATCACTTCTTCTCACAGCTAGGTTCTTTGTATTTGAGTAATCAATTTAAGGCATAGAATTATGGATGCCCATTCTCTTCCCCTTCCTTTCCACACTAGAGATTTCCGCCAACTCCATCACCAGCAGCAGCAGCATCACCACCAGTTCCACCACCAGCAGCAAAACTCGGAAGATGAGCAGACTGGAAGCAGCGGCCTCAACAAGGGAACCAAAAGAGAGCGAGACATCGACAACAACAACAACGACAGCGGAAATGGAGGTGAAGGCAGCAAAGAGCTGAACATCACTGTTTCCGGGGATGGATCGGAAATGACAAGAAGACCGAGAGGCAGGCCTGCCGGATCCAAAAACAAGCCGAAGCCTCCCATCATCATTACTCGAGATAGTGCTAATGCTCTCCGCACTCATGTCATGGAAATCGCTGATGGTTGCGACATAGTGGAGAGTGTTGCCACCTTTGCTCGGAGACGCCAGAGAGGCGTCTGCATTATGAGCGGCACGGGGACTGTCACCAACGTCACCCTCAGGCAACCGGCGTCCCCAGGCTCGGTCGTGACTTTACACGGCCGATTTGAGATCCTATCACTAGCAGGATCATTCTTACCACCTCCGGCCCCGCCGGCCGCGACTGGTTTGACCATTTACCTGGCAGGCGGGCAAGGACAGGTGGTAGGAGGAAGTGTTGTTGGTACTCTTTTGGCTTCAGGTCCGGTGGTGATTATGGCTGCCTCGTTTAGCAACGCCGCGTACGAGAGGCTTCCACTGGAGGAGGACGAGGGTTCGATGCCAATGCCGGGAGGGAGTATGGGGTCTCCCACCGTGGTTGGTCAACAACAGCACCAGCA
The DNA here is from genome assembly GCA_951800085.1 of Comarum palustre. NCBI lineage: Eukaryota > Viridiplantae > Streptophyta > Magnoliopsida > Rosales > Rosaceae > Comarum > Comarum palustre. Next base: position 28,804,350 of record OX637576.1, on the reverse strand, counting down.
GCAACAGCATCAACAACAGCTTTTGGCCGAAGCTGCTAATACAAATGCACCTCTTTTTCACGGGTTACCCCCCAATCTCCTGAATTCCATGCAATTGCCGGCTGAAGCGGCGTACTGGGCTACCGGCCGTCCTCCATTCTAACCATATTGATGTCCTTGAAGAAGAACAACAACAAGAAGCCTTTCGAGTTCAAGATGATCATTCAGTACTCATCACACCTGCATCTTACCAAGATGGCACAAGACTTTGTAGCTGTAGCTAGTAGCTATATGTAACTAGCAGAATTTGGGTTTTCGAGCATTCAGGTTTTTAAATATGTGTTTCTTTCTCTCTTTTTCTGAATTTGGTTTAGCTAGCATTTGATCAATGATTTAGGTACGTACCATTTATATGTTTTACATCTTTGATTGATCGAAAGACTACTGTGTATATTCATGGATTGTTATTCTTGGTGAGAGTTTCGTTTTGTGTGTCTACTATTTAGTAAAAGTACAGCAGCCAAGAAGAAGGAACATGACTCTTTCTCATCATTCCATTCTTCCATTTCCATGAATAAGAGAAAGCGGATCAAGCCCTTGTTCTTCTACGTTTTTGTATCATGAGAATTGAGTTGATCAACATGTCTTCTCCTTTCAACTAGATACTAGCTAAGTGTTAACTTGCATTTCTGTGATTCTCTGAGATACCATATGATATTAATGGTTACATATTATAAATAGGCAGCATATTGTGGTATAATAATCACGACTATATATACATGCATACACTGAATACTGATAAGAGTAATTATTACGTTGTCTATATAAGCTGACCAAGGTTTGGAAGGATGTCGAGGGGTCTGTAGCTATGTATGCAAGAGAGATAGAAGCAAAGAGGTATGGGCGTATTAGAGTTTCCATGTGTATTTCTTTTCCTTCTTTTAGTTTGTCCTAGAGAGCAGAGAGAAAGAGAGAGATGGAGATTTGATCAGAAGTATATTGGGATAGGGAGACATGAATATATTTGGGTACTGGTTTACACGTGCATTGCTCTGAAGAAGCTCTTTTCCGAGGCAAACAACATCAACACTCTTCCATTAAACGCCCACAACTAGCAAGCAGGACTTGGCCGGATCCTCTCTGTGTCTTTCTTGGGTTGAGAGGATGAGGATTGGGCATGCAGCTAGATGTAGCTAGTAATTTTTTGTGCACAATAAATAATAATAATAATTATTATTGTAATAATATATTTTTAATGATATTGGTTTTTGACGAGTGTTATGTGTTCAAGTTGCTGCATGATAGCTAGTTTCATCGACTACATTAGAAAAAAAATTATTATTCTAGATATATGAAATTAAACAATCACTCACCGAGACTTTACAATGTTTATAACATAAAATAAGTGGTTCATAATCTTGGCTTTTACAACTTTAATAAATACATTTAAAGGTATGTTGCAAAATTAATTCTCAAGCTGGTTAAGTGAGTTCAGCCTTGAAGTTCATTTATGAGTGAGATCCTTATCTGTTTAATTTTTTATTTCAAAAAATAATCTCTTTAAAATAAGAAGTATATGTGAATATATAAAATATTTGTGCAATGTTAATATGTGATCAAAGCGATATAATGGATCAGTCTTGGATCTTCCATTGAGAGGTTTGATGTTCGATTATAATGCATATTTTTATATTTTATTCAGTGGGGGCACTGATGAGACACTGATAAATTAAAATTTGCGACTGAAACGTGAATGAGACACAGGCCCCACTTTGTCCCTGTGTGCCTCCGCCCCTGCACCTGCTAGCTTTCTTCCTTCCTAGCTGTGATCCTCTCCTACTAGCAGCTCCTTCTTAGGCCTTGCTTTGCTTTAAAAGCTTACTAGAGTTATCCATTCCTTTTTTTAGGGTCACTCCTAGTTAAACTCAACTTTGGTTTCGAACAGTAATTTCTTGGTCTATCCAATACATGATGTGATAAATTGTTAGGAATTGATTAATTTGAGGTTTTAGAAATTTGACAACAATTTTTACAAGTTTATATTATCATGTATGTTTCGATTTTAGTTTCTACTTACCACAAAAAGAAAAAAAAAATCAGTTAGAAATCTCATTATTCTGTCAATTGTAACGGATATTAATGATGTCTTACCAGTTACGAGTTAGAGACATTATAAGCATAAATGGAGCTATGCAATGGCTTGACAACTTGGAAGATGCAAGTCATGCAACAGTTAAATCACTTGTAGAATGCAATGATATGCCAAAATTAAACGTACATGTTAACTAAAGCCTACCATTCGCAAAACATGATTTTTAAGAAGTATCATAACTGACGCAGCACTGAATCCCATGAACACCATCATTTTGAAAAACTGTAGAACAAATAAGATTGAGGGACAAGTGAAACAGTAAACAAAGACACACGTTTAAATTGTTCATTTGTCCCTTACAATCACTTAAAATTATCTCTTAGCTAAGCAAGTGTTTAGAAATGATAAATCATTTTCGTATGTAGTTTAAATTAGTGATAAAATAGTATAAGATTCACATTTAAAATTAATTGTTAATTGAGAGAGTAGCTCAAACCTTTATAAACCACATGCAATGTTTCATTTTTTTCGATGTGAGATTTATATCTCAAAACGCCCCAACACGTGTGACGAATTTTCAAGCCTAACATGTGAACACGTACCATTTTGGGTTGACATGAAGTTTGTGTGGCATTTGGGCTTCACACGTAGACGTGTGTAACTTGATCTGATACCATGATAAAGTAGTCTACGGTTTACATCCAAAATCAATTGGCAATTGAGAGAGTAACCCAAACCCTTATAAACCACATGCAATGTCTCATTTTTTCCGATGTGAGATTTATATCTCAACATACTAGAACTGGGACACGCGTGGCCTATGGATCGATCACCATTATACTGATATTGTCTCAATGCTACTTAACTGTACCACCTTTAAGACGTTGAGTTTTAACTACAAAATGTCTCATTACAATTAGGTATGATCCTCCCACATATATGTTGTATTTTACTTATCCCTTTTCTGATGTGAGATTTTTTTCTCTCCAACACCCCCCTCACGGGCAACCAAATAACTTTTTAGGTTGACACGTGTAATTCATTTAATCTAATTTCTACATCAGAAAATCGGATGGTGTGAGTTTATGATTTGTTTGTGTGATTCGAGATTCAAGCAGGATTCAAGTTTTTGTTTGTGGTGTGATTCGAGATTCAGATTTGGTTTTTGGTATGATTCGGGATTCAGACCCAAATTTGGGTTCATTATGCTGGGAGATTTTCCCCCGTTATGTTAGGAGAAGTAATTGAAGACGGACCTGCGCTGATACCAATTAGAACTGGGACAAGCGTGCCCCGTGGATCACCATTATACCGATACTGTCCCAACTTAACCAATTTTAAGGTGTTGGATTTAACTAGCTACAAAATGCATCGGTACAATTAGGTATGATCCACCTGCATACATATATATATTTTATTTTATTTATCAATTTTCTGATGTGAGATCTTTCATCTCCAACATGACATCAAAGCATTAGAATAACACGGGCTACGATGAGGTCATAAAACAGACTAGAATTTGAGTGGCATTCGGTCTATGTTGGGTCTAGCTTGAACGGAGACATAAATTTGTAAGAAAGTCCACCTAACTAATGAAAACTTGGAAATCAGTCTTATGAGTTATGACACGTTACGTTTACTTAGAACAGAATTACGGAGGCGGATGCGACTTTGCCTAGACGTTGGCTTTCAATTGCTTATCAACCCGAGGATAGTGTATTAGCAAATTGGATTAGTAACTTAGTATTAATGTTGGCTGTGGCTTTTTAGTTCCATTTGATACACCCATTGTGCCAATAAAATCTGTGCTTCTTGGATTTGGCTGGGACCGAAGTAAAAACCTTAATTTCCACTCATGGGGAATGTTTGTGCATTGTAGGTGAAAGGTGAGAGTAATAACGAGGATGACATTCAAGGGTTGTCAAAGTTTCAGCACCGGCATCAAGACAACTACAGTTTTTTTTAAAGCGAAGACAATTACAGTTTATTTACAAAGAGATGCAAAATCAATAATTTGGTTTCCTGTTTGTAATCAATGTACAGACTAATTTGAAGCCCTGATGGCATGAAATCTCGAAAATTAATCTGACCATAATAATGATAAAGGAATTAGTTTTTTTTGTGCAGGCCTCAACTAAACATCAGGACTAAACAAAGACATGTCAGTCAGTATGGTGACTTCCTCAGGAACAAGATAGGCGACCTCTAGTTGCAAGCATTCCGTTTTGTTGGTGTTGCAAGATGCAAATCTCATGCTTGAGAACTCTACTTCCTGTGCATCTTCCACACGTCATATCAGTTCCATTATTACACAACTCTTAATTATTAATCCGCAGCCGCCTCAGTTCACCTTGAAAGGTGGGGCTAGAAGTTAGTGTTCGATATGCAAGAGTTCTTATGTCTTCGCGCGAACAGTCTCGTGAAATGCGTACAAGCTCCCACAAGGCACCACCACTGATCATATCTTTTGCATTTGTTTCTGAAAAATAATGAATTTTACATTTTCAGCAAAACTTTCCAGAGGATTAGCTTGTTCATGGTGGGAACATAAGAAAGAGGAAGGAAAGTTTACCATGTTGCGCTAAGTGGCATAGTGCTAGCTCAATATGGCGCCTGATTGGTGAGGCTTCATTATTAGCATTCTGTACAATCCATGAAAGTGCACCATCCTCAATCAATAGAGACTTTCCATTTTTGGTCCCTAAATTTAAATAACCACATTAGTTCGGTCCGAAGACTTGATACTTCAGATGTTTAAATGCAATAACTCATCACAAATAAGTCTCCATTTTGATAAGCACAGAATGATCTGAAGACAACCACACAAAGGCCTTTATCATAGTCTTTTACCTTGTGTAGAGGCCCTAGACTCGCATTTTGCGAAATTTGCAATCCCACGAGCAACTTGTGCAAGAACATCTGGATGCCCACATCTGACCATTCCTAGCAATGCCTTAATGCCACCTTCAGCCCTTAGCTTGCTCTGTAATTTATCTGAACAATGCAGTTATTGTTGTTAATGACAGTAGAATATACCAATAAAATTTAGATTTTATCTGGAAAGTAGATAAAGAGTTCCACGCTAAAGAATGATGGAGATCCTATGTCATTTGAGGTGATTAAGGATATGATTAGGGCATTGGGCTCATTTAGGGATTTGATTCAAAAAAGTACTTTTTATTGAAATAGTAAAATATATTATTATGTTTGATTGCTTGACATTAGGCCATGATGTAAACCTTTTCAGACTGGAGCATAGACGTTTAAAATAAAACCCCAGCTTCTCTGTAGTACATCACAATCCTTTCCCTCCCTTTGTTTTCCCCCTCTTCTATTTTCTCGAGAGAAATAGTTCTTTGTTTGTAGTGACCCACACACAGTACTCATCAAAACAACAATAGATACAAGTATGAATTACATCTAATTCCGGCGCAGCCACTCTGTTGCTAAAGTTTGCCTGCTTTTCATCTAATCCTAAGTAGGATTAAGGTCTCATTTAGAACTTCTTGTGACTTGCTGTCATCTAGGATTAACAAATTTGAAGAAATGAACTTCAAAGTCAGAATGCTCACCATTTCCACAAAGGTTAGCGATGGCTCCAGCAACCATTCGAAGTGTTTGTGGATCTTCACCATTAGCTGCTGTCATAGATAACAAACTAATTCCCCCTTGATTCATTATCAGCTCCTGGTTGGTTTCTGAGCTCAAAGAAAAATTAAAGAGCTGGTTATTAGCAAATATTTGCAATATCTCTGAAGAATCATGAACAAGGTACCAATAATTTTACCGTTCATTGCTAAATTTGCAATGGCACCTGCTGCAACTCTATGTATGGTTTCATCCTCAGAGGTTTTAAGTAACATCAACAACGATGTGAGACCACCAGCTTCTACAATTTTCTCCTGATTTGCTTCTGCAAATTATGGTGAAACAGGTATTACGGCTTGCTATGTTTAACAATATGATTGGAAAAGGAAAACACAGTTGTGCTAGTTTTTTATGTTCTTTTCTGATAGATAACTCACACAGATCTTCCGCTATTCAGTGGTCCTTTAAAACTAAATGCTATGCTACTGCAAGTATAAAAATGCATATACTCTCTAGTATCTTGATCCGAAGAGATGTTCTTAGAAACTATGATGTCACAAGTAATATCAGTAACTTGCTGGTGAATTGATTTTGAGAACATCAGAATATAAGTATGTATGTGGCAGTAGCAAGGCAAGGAAGATGAACGAGGTAAAGAAATGAAATCACCTTCAGCAGCAAGATTTGCGACAACCTTAACAGCATGAATTCGCACGTCATTGTCTTCAGCTTCAAGTAATGACAAAATCTTTTGCAATCCCACTAATAATATTACTTACCATTAGTAATAAGTAAACAGAGTAATACAAGAGAAAAAGTTGATGAATGTTATAAGATATAGCATCAAGTGAAAACTGCAACCTTGTTCGAAGATTTTTGCTATTGAGGCTTTGTCCTCATTCCCTGAATCCTTAAGCTGTAGATGCCTAACTTGAGTCATGAGGGAGTCAAGGCCACCAACTTTTCCAGGCCCACTATTATCAAGTTGTCGACTTGTCTGCAAGAGCATATGTGTTAATACACATATCAGGACTGTGGAAACCATGGAATGCCAACAATCAGGAAATAAATGATTCTCAATAGGAGTTACAAACTATACATATAGCATACCTCATCAGCATCAAAGCTCATTTGCAACAACTGACTGTGAAGTGCTGCTATTTCTACTTCACGTTTCTCTTTCTGCTGTGCCTCATCTTCCAGCATCTTACGAAGCTTTAAGATCTCTGAATTTGCAGCTGCCTAACATCAAAATAAATTCTCTATGTAACATCCGCAAGATCTCAAAGATCAGTTCAATGATATGAGATCAGAATCATTAAACTGGTTATACAACGCACCTCTGACCTTTTCCATTGAGTCAGTTGACTCTTAAGATTATTGCTTTCCTCTTCAGCAGCCTTCCTAAGACTTGTCTCTTGCTGGAGCAACCTTCGCAAGTCATCAATTTCCTCAACATGCAGCCTGCACATCTGTGTATGATAATCTTGTTAGAAATACTCAACACAACATAAAATAAAAATAAGAGCTAAAAAATCAAATTGGCAGGGGTAATAAGTAAATATGTATCTCAATCAAGGGATCACTACTTGATCGATAGGAGAAGCTTAATGTGAAAGGCAGCTTGAAACCCAGAGAGCATCATGCTTAAAATGTGAGAAAAAAAGCAAGGAATCTACATAAGACACATAATGTATTCCAATTATCGTCCCTAAAATTTAACTTGTGACATTGATAAAATGCATGATATTTTACTTCCCCACATGCAATAGACAAAATATTCAATAACATATTCAGAGGGGAAAAAATGAAATTCACAACGACAATACTCACACACTCCCCCTGACAAGACTACTCCATATCAGAGAAAGGTGTAGCAGGTGTTATCCACAGAAGGTGTTGTAGGTAGTGCCACTATCCGGCCTACCAGGTATCTTGTTTACCTTATACTTTTTTTACTGATAGATATGCACACACATTTCAAAACCACCAGTTTATTATTCTTTCTACTGCAGCTTTTCTTCTCAGAATTCTGCAAATGGATGGATAATTGAACCCAACGATCATTTTAAAGCGAGCCAGGGGCATTCGAACCTTTAGATCTACTAATTGATTTATCCACTTCATCCAATTTATGCACGAAAAATACAGTGAACAAGAATAGTACAGTTATAATAGGTTTGGCTCAACCTGATTAATCATCATTTCACAATCATAGAAGAGACCTAAAGAGATAAAAAAATCAACTACAAGCCAGAAACCCTTATGAAACACAAATGATTCACTATGACACTGCTATGGTGCTATCAGAAAGAGCATAGAAAGAAGTGGAGAATTCTACCTCTTTGCTCGATGTGACATTAGATGCATTATCCTTGGGTCCATTTGTGACTTTTTCAAAGTCGTGCTTTGGCTGATTCTTCACCAACTGTGCTTCAAGCTTCTTTACTGATTCCATACAGTTGTTCTGATATTTCAATCTTTCCTTCTACATGGGATAAATATAGGAGTTCAATAAACATAATCAAATTTACATACTCGAGGTAAGCAGGACAATATATATATATATACAGTGCGGATTAGGAGCGGAGGTCCGTTCCTAAGCTTAGGAACGGATTTCATCATTTTGACCCACTTCCCGATCGAATTTCCTCAAACTTCCTTCTAGACATATCTATATCATCTTGTGTAGATCATCTCTGCAAAATTTCAGCCAATTTGGTGATCAGGAAGACCTTCAAACTTATGTTACAAAAAAGATGGACAAACTAGACAGAATTCTGTCCGTCAGTTTTGTAACTCAAGTTTGAAGGCCTTTATGATCACCAAATTGGCTGAAATTTTGTAGAGATGATCTACACAAGATGATATAGATATGTCTAGAAGAAAGTTTAAGGAAATTCGATCGGGAAGTGGGTCAAATGATGAAATCCGTTCCTAAGCTTAGGAACGGACCTCCGCTCCTAAGCTTAGGAACGGACCTCCGCTCCTAAGCTTAGGAACGGACCTCCGCTCCTGATCCGGACTGTGTGTATATATATATATATATATATATTTCTTCCATTGCTTCCAAAACTTAAATGAGGCCATATTTTAATTTGTATAATGAGCCACGAAAACAGTGTTAAATCAGTAATCAAACATTTATATCTGTATAACTGTGTGATTGTCAAATTTCCAGATATCAAAACAAAAACTTGCCTCCAGCGCATCTGCATAGTTCTTTTCAACCTCTGACATTTGATTTTGAGCTTCCGTGGCTATTCTTTCAATCTCATCTTCAAATGCTTTTTGTTGTCTTTCATGTTCTACAATGAGTTTGTCTAATTGTATATCTAATCTTCTTGACAAACTTTTATAGTCGAATTCCTCCTTCAGCTTCAACATATTCTCCACTTTCATAGCCTGAGTAAGAGCAACGCATTAGTATATTCAAAATAATAACTTTTTTTTTGCTTAAGAAGAGTTTCCAAAATAATTGTTATGCATCAATAAAAAGATATTGCTAACTTATGCTAGCAAAAAAAATTCCAAAGAAGACTACCAACTATTACAGAAAGGCAAAATGAGTCGTAGGAAAAAAAAAGTGATCTCGAAACCCACCCGCTGTCCAAACATAATAGTACTAGCTGTCTCTCCTCGATGTCGTGGTGATGGACCGATAGTAACAACCAGTGAAGTCCTTGCTGTGCCTGTTAAAATTTACTGGTATCAGGCATCTATAATGTTAAAATTTCTAAAATGTAGAGAATTTTTATTTATTTATCTATCAGTATTATTCTTTTCTTGCATTTGGGGGTGTATGATGGGGGAAATCAATATGTAAAATCAGCGTGCAAAGACCTGGGAGACAAAACTTTCAAAAGTATACACAGAATGGACATAACATCTTTACTCTAGTAAAATAAACAGTTGAAACATCCCATCTTACCTCCAAATGAATCCCGAAGCAATCTTGTAAGTTTTGAATCTCGAACAGGAATATGGGAACTGTTCTCAGCCAATGCATTAATGCACTTCCCCAGTGCACTTAATGAGAGATTGATTGATTTCGCTTCCTCTAATGTATGTCCTTCACTTCCTGGCATATAGATCAACAAAAAGACCAAATGAGACCTTCTAAGAAGCTATTTCTTCTTTATTAACCCAACTTTCTGCGATAGTGAATGCAGGAATATAAAGAGGTATATCTTTCTTCCAGAATAGGTTGAAGTAACAGGAAATACCAAAAAGAAAATCCGGAAACAATTCCAATATATTCATGGATGCACACCTGATTTATCAATACGCTCTGAACCAGCAAGATCCACTACAACTAACTTGCTCTTTCGAACAACAGGAGGCTTCAGACTTTTAACATTGTGGGAGTTGTTAACATTTTGGCTTGAAAGAGCTGAATCTTTTCCCATTACTGACTTTTTTACGTGTACCTGTAACATTTGAAATTCCCCTTTATAATTAGCAATAAGAATATCTCTTAATGCTTGAATATTATCAGGTTTTACAAAATATTCATCAACCATTAAACACACAAGCCTCGTAAAAAGAGAAGTAGAAACTACTTACCATCAGAATAGCATGGCTACGAGAAGATTCAGTATTCAGCTTTGTATTAGTAGCAAAGCGGTGAGCTTCCCCTAATCTTAGTAGTTCCACGAAACTCTTGTGGTCCCTGATTTCAACTAAGCTTGCTCCTGGTAGTGAGACATCACCGGTTTTGGGGTCTTCCACAATAGAAATGCTATCATTTAGTGGATCAAGTAGATCATGGATGGTTTCCATGTAAAGCTGACATGTATAGAATCAGAAAGTTAGAGATATAGTAGTCATTAGTCGTCAGTGAAAAAGGTCAAATAAAACTAGTCGTATACCAATAATAACAATGCTATTAAAAATATCAAGATCAGATTGAGACTTCATCAACCTGCAGGTATGAGACTGACAAAGAATCAGAGTCCAGAGATACATCTGCTAAAATATCTTCCATGGCACGGACCATTATTCCACGAGCAGCAGTATCCTCCTCTCCAAGTCGTCCAAGCGTATACGTCTTTCCTGTACCAGTCTGGCCATATGCCATGACTGTCCCATTAAAACCTTCCAGAACACTCTGGTGAAGGAAATTTCAAGATGACATGTCATTTGAAGGAAATTCCACAAAGTATAGAAGAAATTGAAAAAAAAATCTTTACCCATTCAAATAGGATTAAAAATGATTATATAATTCACAATTCCCTTAGTCAAAGCTGGAAACTGAAGCTTTATATATACGCACCTCTACAACAGGCTTTGCCACTACTTCATAAACACGCTTTTGTGATGCAAACTCTGTAAGAACTTCATCAAACTCATAAGTATCCAAGTCCCAATTGTTTCTCCGAAGTTTCAACCTTTTAAGCTGAAACAGAACACAACATGATTACATTGCGCGGACCATAAACTATTAATTTAATAAGGATAGTTAGCTATCAATAAACTATGTATTAGCAGGTACCTCTGGCTGTAATTCTACAATATCAGCAAAATCAGCATCCAAGACCATTTCATCAGAGTTACGTGGCCGCAGTCTTACAGCTACTCGCACTCTTCCAGGAACTAGACCCAAGAAAAACAAAGTCAAATCAACAGCTATAATCTAACATTTCAAAAACGCAACATGAAGAATTGCTCAGGTCCCAGTTATTTGAACATCAGATATTCAGTTACGGAAATGTGTTGCATGATGCAAGTGAAACAGGAAGACTACAAAATACCATGACAACCTACAATAGAAAATGGCAATTACTTCCTCCAACAAAGATTAAACTACACTAACCTAGCATTCAAATTTATAATCAAATGATACGAATCTTATATAGAACATAAGCTTAAAGAAAATGGCTACAGTCTTCCAGAGTAAACAGGCAATAACTTCTCTAAGTGGAAAACCAGTTTCACAGGCATGTTTCTACATGATTAACCCAGTTTACAGACTCCATATCAAAACCAAATAATTCCGTATACCAACTCAACATTCTTAGGACAAACAAATGCTCCCTAAAGTCGAAATGCATTGAATACCTGAAACTTGGAACCAAAATGATGGAATAGCAATTCATCCCCAGAATAAAGAATACAACATTATTGCCTATATTAGTAAAAGAGGCTTTTCAATTCAAATTTGTCATAGTCATGACTAACTCTCATTTCTCCTCATTCCTTCAAAAATTTCAAACCCAAAACCACAAAATGCTAGAAACAAAAACCCACCTCCAGTATTATCCTTAGAGGCAGCTCCAGCACCGCCACCGGCGACAGAGCCAGTGCTGTTCCGGCGAGGAGGAACCAAAGGCTTGGACTTTACAGAGGACTTGGGGTTGGAATTGACAGAAATAGGCCTATCCACCTTCACAGAGCCTCTCTGAGTAGTGGCATCTCGGTAATTATACCCGCCTGAAGCGGCCATTGCACCCAGAAACACAAAAAGCACGAGTCTTTGAAAGCTTGAGACAAAACTCAGAAAACCCCAAGTCTCGGTTTTGGAAATTGAGAAAGACCCAGGTTGGTGTTTCTTGAATGCAGATGAAGCAGAAGAGACAGTAGTAGAAGTAGTTTCAAGTTTCAAAGTGGTAGTGGGGAGTAATCGTGTGGGGATGTGACTCAGATAAATCCGGGCGTGTTTGATTTTGCTTCCTGAATCGAAGCGTCTGAAGAGAGGAAGAGAGATTTTTTTGTAGAGTATCAACGACCCTACTCTCAAACGCTTTTCGAGTTGAGAGATTAATCCGTGCCCACATATTATGTCCCGATAGATCACTAAAAATAAATTAAAATTTAATTTTAATTAACATATAAAATTTAAATATAGATATTTAAGTCTCGAACTCTTACTTTAACGGTAGTTAGATTAGAGAAAATGAGATTGACTTGGTTTGTTTTTGTTTTTTTAAATTTTTTTTATTAATAACTCACACACCTTATGTATATATGTTTGATGAGACTTAAACTCATAACTTTAAAGTTATTAATTAAACATCATAATCAATTAAGTTACGGTTTATAGATAATTTTGTTTACTTTTATTTAAATTGAGAAAGAGTAGTGATGAGCTTAGGAGGTCCCATTATTGGCTTTTGTTGGCCGTTTAAGGCCGAAAGTTACGACCATATTCCGTTCTTCTCTCGAGGAAAATTTCTTGGTTCTAACCATAATTTTGTGCTATAATGTTTGAGTTTGATTGTTCGATGTTTATACGATTCATTCATATGAAATATAGTTTTGATATGTTATGAATCATTAGTGTGATTTTGTTTAAGAACAATAGTCACGAGATACATACAAATTAAAGTGTTTTTCGTTTGGAAAAATATCATTTGCATGTTTTATGTTTATGTTTAAAAGCACTGTAGAGTTGTCTTATCATTTCTGAGTTCAAATCCATTTGTAGGAAAGCATTAGTTTTTTCTAGGCAAGGCAAAGAGAAAGATGAGCTTAAGCTTTTGCAAGAAAGACATTAAGTGAGCAAAAGAAAGGCTCACTGAAGATTGTCTACTATTGATGAACAAGTTTTTGAATTTTAATGGTGCCAAAAAGAGCAATAACAACTTTGTTAATAGAACAACACCACTGAAATCAAAGGTTTCGTGTACGCTTGCTTTTCTGGCAGAAGGGACCTCCTAATTTTTGCTTTAGGGAAGGTCCATACGATCAAAAAACCCCCAATAATCTTCAAAGTAAATCATAATTTTCACTTATTTTCTTGAAAGTTAATGATGGAATCTGTAGGGACTGTGAAAAGACTCGATCAGAATCTTTCTGATCCTGTACATAAAGCACATAGAGTGTTCATCCATGAAAGTAATAGTATACAGTATGAAGAAGATACACATAGTCATTTCTCTTGTTACATTGCATTAGATATAACTCGATGTATTTCTCTTCTTGTTACATTACATTAGATATAACTCGATGCATATCAGTAGTTAAAATGAGATGTGTCGACAGATGAGAGGGTCAGCTTCATCATTCTATAGCTGTTTGGAAACCTTGTTCCTCAAGCGGTTTCAAAGTAGTGGTCGGAAGTTGCTCTCTCAGCCTCAACCTACCTAAATTAAAGTTTGAAGCGAAGAATGAGTGTGTGATTTAACACTTGAGCTTTGCTCCACCATTCAAGTAGCTTACATGTCTATATCTCAGGGCCCTCTATTGACTGGGCTTAATTGCTTTGAAGAAAAAAGAAGCTAAGATTTGCAGAGCAATAAATTTCCCTGGAAAGTGAAAGCCACACACACTGTGCCTTTGTGGTGGCGGCAGAAACGCCAGATCGCATTATGCATCAATCTGTATCTGAAATTTTGCTATAAAACAGAAATGATACATACAGGAGAGTGATATATACAAGTTCATATAACTCAGTGTTTGTACCTACAGAAATTTTGCTTAAAACTTCACATTCAATTATGGTCACTATTGAAGGGGACCAATATATCACTGTATAATGGCCCAAGGAGATGATCAAAGCATCATGGGTGGTACACATGAATTTCACATTGGGTGGTTCTTGGCATAAAGTGATAGGTTTTACATCTTTTTAGCTCTAAAAGGGTGGTGGCACTGGGGAAAAGGGAGAAAAGCATTCCTAGTTTGATGCAAAATTTCACCAATCAAGTCTGATGAATAGCCACTTACAGCATCTGTAACAATTCTGTGAGGGAAGAAAGAGAGGGAGGACCCCGCTAGCTAAAGCTAATCTCCTCCACCAACGCCGCAGGCCTTATAGGCACACCTTTGTGCTTTGACTATGACTGGTGAGAGAGGCCATGAGTTTAAAGGGCATATACAGTTGCACACGCCAAGAAATTCACATGAATTGTTAGCGATACATCAATGTTGCTCCACTCTCCTATTTTATGGCTTCACTAAGAAGAAATTCTCGTGACCTAATTATACATATGTAATATTGTGGTGGATAGCATTCATTTGTTGATTGACATTACATAGAGTAAGCTTCTGCATTTTAGCTTCACTTGGATTTGAAACCAATAATGGGCAATGGCAATCGGTTGATGCGAACTAGCACCAGCAGCACTCTACCAAACTAATCAAAAACGGCAGTACAGAAGTAACCAAACACAGCGGTACAGAAGTAGCAACAAAAGGTGATCAACTGCATGCATTATTGATCAATAATTGATAGTTTGATACCACAAGGTGTCTAGAAGTACAGTACTCAATTCCAAGTTTCAACACTACATGAATAAGTATACTCAGAAAAGAGCATAAAAACAACTACATCACCATTCACCACTCAATGAAGAAAGCCAAGTTAGACCATAAACTGTCATTCTCATATGAAGGATTGTGGCTACTTTGCTGCAACATGGTGACACAGACCATGAGACTGTCCAACATTTTGTCATCAGAACAGAGGAATGACACCTTCACATGCAAATGATGTCAAATTGAATTTATATTCAGTGTTTGGTGCTGTGATAATCCTGGTTCGCCTCATGCGCACCAACTGATACTTATGGTTGATTTAAATAATCGGTGCTTCTTCCTCAACACCCTTACTGCCCTGATGAAGAGATTTCTTTCTTTCCCTAGGTACCTAACTGAAGCAAGAAGAGGAAGAGAATTGTCTGTTCTATAGCAACTTCAAAGCTTCTTGGACCGTTCTTCAGTTGATCTGTAAATACGATATGCAGCAAAACACATGGTGGCATTGCCTATAACTGTCAGGGCCGCTTGAAGAGCCACCAATACCTACAACTCATGGATTAGCAGCAAAATGTCACTGTTAGATATTGTGCCAAACCTCATTTCCTTATCTTAATTCAAGGATTCATAAGTCTTAGCTATCAGTTATTGCAGCTTATAATCATCATCAGTAATCTGTTCCATGTCACAATTATTTCATTTCCTTTTACAAATCTCATGGAAAACCGACTGGTTTCTTACCTCAAGAGACTCCGAGTTATAAAAGAAATGCCAAGTGCATGCGCAGAATGCTCCACCAAGAAGGGGAACCTGCACCAACCCGATTCAATCACTTCACTTTAATTAGTAGACACTGAAATAAGTAACAAAACTAGAAAGCAAGCTCTACATAAAGCTCCTCCACCATGACATCTTTTCTAAAAGTGCTATTTTCAGACTTGGAATCCACTTTGCAACTTATGGCTATATCAAATTCCACAATCTAATCGAAACTCAAAAAGATCAACCTCAAGTTAAAAGCAATGTTAACCCTGATTCTTTTGACAAGCTTTTTTGACAATAGGTGTATTAATTTTTTTTGGATAATAGGTGTATTAATAGCTATGAACTTCTACTCTATTCATTGGGACATTGTTGTCTAAACAATTCAGGAACATTGATAACTTTCTGTCCTACACTGATCAGCTAAAATACATCACGATCAAGTTATGTAATGCTCCTCTATTCAATTACTGCACCACTGATCACTCCAATTTGCAACAATTAGTAAGAAACAGTAGAGATTATAACGCACCATACCCCAAGCCAGCCCTTTCCACGATTCGAACCCCGATTTCTCACCATACTGCCACACCAACACCATTGCTGTAATCCTTGTAACATTAACAACATACATTCAAATTCAGCAACCAAAAGCTTAATAATGTAATGGCCAATAGGACGAGAGAAATGCTCAGTTGCTCACCACTCAACGACACTGGACACGTGTATGGCCCAGGTGGGCAGGGAGAGAGCATTGGCAGGTTCACTGAGCTGCAGAGAATCCAGTAACGGTAACTCAGCGGCTGAGGCAGGTGCCATAACGGTCAGGCTCAGGGTCAGACCCGCCCCGAGTAGACCCACCATGGTTTTCGGGTCATATTGAGTGAAGGACTTTGTTGAGAGTTGGGTTTGAGGCTTTGGGTGTGTAGGGAAGGTTGGAGGGAAATGGGGTTTAGGGAGGTGAAGTAAGGAGGTCATTGCCATGGTTGAAGATTTTCACTGAGCTCTGGAAGCTGTAGAGTGAGGGTTAGCAAAAGAAATTTGATCAGAGATTGGAGGAGTACTTGGTAAATATGTTTTGGATAAGGCAGGGCAGCTTCTTTGTGCTTCACTGTGCAGGTACCTCGATGATTTTCCTTCTTTTGTCTGGGGATGTAGAGACGTCAATAGTTGTATATGCCCGGTGTAACCACAGCCTAATTTATATCATCAATTCTGATTTCTGACGATATCGAATAATGTAACACGAGAGACGAGATGTCGAGTGAACACTATTTTTTATTTATATCTATGTAATATGTTAAAATTGTTATCATTTTAGTTATATATATAGCATGACCGTGTCACAAATAAATTTATCTTAAATTACTTATTTTTATTTTTTAATATAAGTTTGTGTATGTCTTCGTAGAGCTAACAATTTGGACATGTATTCCAAACCAACCAACCAAGTATCAACCGCACCAACCTAATCGATATACCAAAAAACTCGATAACCAACACAACTGGTACGATGTACCATACTAATCTATGTATAACGGTACCATATACACCAAGATATACGTACATACACACACAAATGTAAGAGTTGAGACTCGAACTCAATACGTTGTTGATGAGATCAAATCACCAACCAACCAAGTACCAAGCTATCAACCCATATACGCACAAAAATGCAAGGGTTGAGACTCGAATCCACAATAACACCTTTATTACATTACATATACATGTTTTACATTCTTTTTTATGTCAACAAAGAAGAAAAGAGGATTATCAACACTTAGACCCACAAGATTTACTTATTCATTCTTATCTAAATTGAGCCGAGCCTTTCAATTTTTTGGGGCACGATATGAATTTAGTAGAGAGTCTATTACCAATCGTACTTACTGAGAAGTCGATATACCAACTTCGATAATTGTTTTTGGTAAATGATTTTGTCTACCAATTATAAGTTGATTGTTACATGATATTGGTAAAAATGTCAATATATCTATTAATGTCATCTTTATTCCTTCATACAATACACGTAATTATACAAATAATATCTTACAAGCTAATATTGAAATTACATGTCATGCTACTGTAACTGAGTGACAATACTTAAACTATTTTAGTGTAACTAAGCTACTCATAAACACGTAACTAAGCCTCATGACTTCGTACGTGATAGGAGTATTTTTTATGCTACGTTATTATTGTTTAACCATATACTTTTCTTTGTTATTTTTAAATAATTTATTTATTTGTGTGTTTATAAGGTTGTCCAAAGTAAACTAGGAAAAATAAGGCTAAAAGAAAGAAATTGCGAGTGATTCTAATGCAGTGTGGATTCTTAATGAACCGAGGATTCCCTGACATTTGACGCTTAATAAAAGATGGAGAAAATAGATAAGGACCAAACTAAAAATAAATGAGGACTTCGACACATAAACTGAAAATTTGTCAGAAATCATTAGTTAACTTCGACATAAGATTGTGATCATCTCACGACGATCTAGGAGATGTGCTATATATCAACGGAAAGCTACAAGAGTCTACTTTTAAGAGAACTTTTTACGGATCGTCAATACCTATTTTTATGAAGAAGTTATATAAGATCATTTTAGTGACACAAAGTCAATTTGTCCGAATTTCTGATTTAGACCAAAACTTCTATTGTGAGGCACAGACCACATCGGCAAGCCCATAGACGAGTTTTGAGGGTTTCTTAACCCTAATTACACTTGAAAATAGGGAGAACGCAAAAAGAAAAAAAAGAAAGAGAGGGAGAACGCATGAGAAGAGAGAAGAGGCCGCCAAGCTATCAGATGAGAAAAAAGTGAAGTTCTCAACCTAGAAAATCGCTCCCTCAAATCAAAAGATTGATTCATCTCTTGTTCTTCATCTTTCATATTTCAGTTTCTTCTTAAACTCAATGAATTGCTTCTATGTATTTTTAAAGATGATGAGTAGCTAATTTTCTTTTAGTTGGGGACGGTTTTCAAGCCCTAGACATGATGTAACTATGATGTTGGTGTTTAATTGATTGTTCCGTGAATTCAGATATTTATTGGTTTATTGTTTTCTCATTGATCAATTGAGTATGTTTATTGATGTGCGCAACATTGGTATGCATATTGGGTTGTAGAGCTATAAATGTTTTGTATAATCATCATGTATACTTGCATTCTATAGTAGCGAGTGAATGATTTAAGCCTCATTCACAAAACTAATGTCTAGGTAGATTAGGTCAACATCTGTACCGACATTGCCTAACCTTATTCATAATCTTTTAGACTTTAATGACTTCTAGGTGAGAGTAATATGAGAACATCACTCTAGGCTCCATTATAGATGCTAAGTTAAGTATAAACATCATTCTCTTAACATACAAAGTACGAAGGATTCGTAGGTTGAGTTCAACACATCATTGACTTAACATGAGTAAGGATTTTCCGAATGAATTGAACATGTTATTAACACATCATAGGTGTAATCATTGTCTAGTGGTGAGAAGTGGTTCCTAACTAGTTTTTGTTATTTCGTCTTTATCTAGTGTCTATGTTGTGTTTTAGAGTTTGGCTCAGTTGTGTCTATGCAGAGTCCACCAAACCCACCAACTGGTCCTTTTTGGCACCCAGTAGTGCAACCAATGGCTGTCATTCAACAAACTATCGTCAACAAACAAGGTTTGGCTCAGTTGGTAAGGACGGGCTTGTGATGGAGACCACATCCGAGTTCGATTCCCGCTACCAACAGGCTTCGTTTGGTTCGCGATCTGTAAATTTCTGTGAAAATCCATACCTGAAGGCTGGTGTGACAGGTACGTGTCCACTGTCAGTCCTTCAGAGTTGAGGTTGCAGTTATGCCCTGACGATGGTGGTGTAGCGTAACCAAGCTCTCACCTAAACTTTTCTAAAATTGGAACAAACTATCGTCCATTATGGAAATATAGCTAAGAAAGTGGAGAAAATAGATAGCTATTTTGTTGTAGTCCAATCCGTGCCAAAATAACTATAATCCCTTACATGTTAAGACAGTAGAAAATAGCCGTTCAACAGCTAAATTATAAATGATATATGTAACAACCGATTGCAATTGCACCAAGTATTAGACTACTAGAAATAGGCTACATGTAAACCTTATAAACTCTTGAGAAAATTAGAGAAAAACTTAAAAAATTAAGTATATTTTAAGGTAAACTCATGCAGATATTTCATTTTAATTTACACCCAATTCAAATTATTTAACATGCCTTATAGGTTTTATTTTTAAAACTAAAATTTGTCACCATTTTTCTCCTGACGGTTTTGCCATTCTGATTTTAATTTTGTTTTCTACATTTTAATTTGTGTTTTATGGTGTAGGTATCAACCATGCATTTTTTTTTATAACCTTTAAGTTATGTTATAAATTGAGGAATTGAGTTTAGGTATAGGGTTTTAGGTTAGAGGTTAGGGTTTAAGGTTTAGGGTATAGGGTTTAGAGTATATGGTTTAGGGTTAGGGTTTAGGGGTTAGGGTTTAGCGGTTAGAGTTTAGGGTTAAGGGTTCATATATTCATGAGATATCATTTCATTAACGATTAGAGATGACAACTTCTGTAATTCTAGAAAAAAATAGATTTTATTATTTATCCTAAATAATAAGTTTATTTTATTTAAACAAACTTAATTAATAAATTTAGGTGTATTTTAAAACAATCTTAAATGTGGGTGTAATTTAAAATGAGTCTACTAATTTTTTTTTGAAATAAAAGTTAGCAACGGTTAAAGTTAGTAAAGTTTATAAAATCCATACTCTTCATATAATCTAATGGTTCTAATCATGTCACATCATTCTTAGATCAAGTCTAAACTATGGTTAAACTTTGAATTAAGTGTCTATTTTATACTTTTAAATAAATGGTTTCAATGTCGTTAATAAAAAGTAAAAAAAAATTGAAACAAAAACCTTAGGCCATATAGCCAAAGGATCTCGACATAAGTTGAAAGATGTTCAATCATTCATGGAATAATCTTGAACTCACCATTAACTAGTCTTGTAATTCCAAAATCAGTAACCAAAGTTGTCATGTCATGATCTAATAGAATGTTGTTGGGTTTGAGATCACAATGAATAACCTTTTAATTGTTTAGTTTGAGTTTGAGACAAGATATTCAGATCATAAAGTATGCAGATCGATTTTAAACTTTGAAATTAGGTGTATTTTTAAATTTTGTTCTTGAAATTTGAATTGAGTTCTAATAATGTTCGATGAAATGACAAGGTGAATATAACATTCTTTACTCCATATAAACCCAACTGCAAAATACTTCACTTCATGAAACTTGTATTAGCAACTGAAAATAATTACCAACATGATATATGGTGGAGTAAAGCAATATGTGTTCCTCCTGTTTGTGTTTCACTGCTTATTATTGAATCATAATCGTAAACCCCTATTTTTATTCTTTTTTCCTTCTTTCTTTTCATATAAAAAAATATTGTTTGTGTTTCCTTCTCTTTTTTTATTTTTTATTAAGAAAATAACCAAACCATGGTTTCTACTGAATTAATCTAAGAATAATGTATCAAGATCAGAACCATTAGATTAGATGAAGAGTATGGATCTTATAAACTTCATTAACTTTACAATTTGTTAACTTTAGAGGAACCGGACTATTAGAAATAGGCTATATGAAAACCTTATAAACTCTTCTCATGCAATATACTTTGACGACTAACTCGATCAAACTTAATACTATATACAGAATGAGTTGATACAGTGTATCATGGAATACGGTGTTGATAGTACGCCAAAATCTTAATCAATTCGACCTCCAAGTCCATAAGCAATACATCCAGAACGACTAGTCCACTTCAAAACAATTTGACATTTATCTGCAAGATCTATCCTTTCCTTTTGGTCCAAACCATGACAAGGGAGAAGCCCATCAAAGACATCATCACGGTCTGCAGATCACATTAAAAACAGTGCACTGTAAGACAAATGCATTAGCCTTATCTGAAAACAAATGAAAAGAGTAACACAAATGCATTTTACACCGAACAGAAAAAAGTTGTGTTTGAAATGCATGTGCAGGGCTGCAAGGTAGAACAACTAAAAGAATCATGATCACCTGTATTCAAAATAAGAAAACAATGGCTGAACAAGTAGAGTTCCAAGTCTAAGAGCAAGTTATTTTGTATGTTGTGTATTTGGAGTTCTTTTTAGATGCCCTTCCACTTATCACGGCTTTGAAGAATAAGGCCATGCATTTGGAGTAATGTGTTGACTACAGGACACCTCCATAAGAAAAAAAATGAGAACACTAATTTTCGAGTATCATGGAGATAACACCTCAATGATTCCCCCAAAAAGAACTGAAATACGTGAACTCTGTGGAGAAAGAAGTAAGATGGAAGAACAAGTGGTGGTTGAACTTAGTGCTGAAGCAATGTTATGCTCACAGAAGAATCCCTTCTGATAAGTGACATGATGTAATTGGTGATAAAAGAGAAAAACAAAATGGTACATAAGCTAAACCATTGACTCACAGAAATTGCTGGAGGAACTCCCACAAGTGGATCTTGGAAAAATTTATTAGCAAGTGCAAGGGCCAAAAGACTGCTTTGCATTCCTGCAAGAGAGAATTTACTTTTCAGATTAGAAAAAAAAGAAGTGAATGATTAATTAATGTCATAGTTCTAAATTTTCTTGACCATAAATTCCGTACAAGAGAAGAAGGTATAACCTGTCTCATAGGATAGTGTTCTTTGCAATGGTTTGACATCAGGTGCCCCATGAAAGGCCATGCCAGTAAGAAAATACCCAGCTATAAATGCTGTAAAATGAAATGCGATAACGAGCAACAAAATGGTTAATCCAAAAGGAGACAGAACAGACTCAATGTTAATGGCAAGTGGTGCTCCAACACAGCATGCTGTTACTAATACTGATAGTGGAGGCAAGAATGGCCGAATAGCATTGCATACTTGGGGAAGAAACCTGAAGGCAAAATTATGCACAACATATCAGAAATTCTTAATGCATATTGCATCAAAAGAAATTACTTTTCTGAGTTGGTGTAGCACCTATTCAAAAGCAAGCCTGCAACAATTGGTGTAACGACAATCTGCAGGATGCTGGACACCATTCCCTTTACATCAACAGGCAATCTCTTTCCAATGAGCAGAAGTGATAAGAATGGTGTGACGAATACAGCAGTAGCAGTAGAAAATGATGTCATGACAATGCTTAGAGGAGCCATTTGTGGGTCGGTCAGAAATGTAGCATAGTTTGAGAGCTGGGCGCCACTAACGCAAGATACCAACATAATCCCAGCACCTGATTCAACAGATTCATGAACATTAGTGTAACCACACCAGTGTTTGGACAGCAATGCAGGCTGAATCTCACCTACTGTAGTTGGAAGACCAAACACAGCTACTGAGATAATGCCAAATATATATCCAAGAAGAGGCTTGACAACAAATTGACCAACATAACCAGCAAAAATAGCTGCTGGTCTCTTGAAAGCTTCAAGGAAATCCTTTTCGCTGGAATTAACCCCAACTGCAAACATCAAGAATCCCAATGCAGGTGCATAGTACCTAAGCACAATAAAAGAGCACAAATATGCACATATATCAAGTAAATTTACTTTCTGCCTTTCACGTTAACTAAACAAGGCTAGTTGGAGTAATGCAAGAAAATGTTTTTACGTGTTAATCAACCAGATCAGCTAAACAAGGCTCACAAACCTGTTTGTAAACCATGTGAAAGAAGGTGGAAAGACAAGAGCCAACAGCGTACTGGCGATGGTTACTTGAGGCAAAAACGAACTTGATTTCTTCAGGAGCTCCAAAAAAGCAACCTTATTTTGTCGAGGGGTCTGAAAATATGATAAGCTGCAATCAATATGGCCCAAGATCATTTTGTCAAAGTAAACACTACCTAGGTGTTTATATTAAGATTTAATATCGAATTGGTGACATAAGTATATACAACTATACATGAAAGGATATAAATCCTGTAGTCGTAAAGAAGAAACAAGTAATCGAGGAAACTTTGGCTTCTGTAATAATTCAAGATACACCTTCATACTTTTCTAAAAACAATTTTCACTTAAGCACGTGAGAACTATCTCTGGTAGCAGTTAAATTAGAGTAATTACAAAAGAACAGTCAAATCTCAATTCCAAATAACAGAGAATATCATCTTTTTTGGACACAAGTCAAACAAAAAAATGCCAAAACTCATCTCCAATACACTAAACCAATTTAATGAACAAGTTAAAATTGCTTAATTGATTTACTCTGTTTTTCTTCATTCAAGAAACTTAGGACCTGTAGCTGAATTAAGATTGCTGCTGAATATAAATTTATAAACCCTATCATATATTAATATCTCTGTAATGCTGCTGATATAGTAAATAAGAGCAAATGAGGAACACATTATATAAAGAAAATGAACACCTGAGGTGGTTGAGAAGCATAGTTTTGATCTGAATCCGAATCGAAAGAATCCGAAGACATAACTGACGCGCATCTGCATACTACAACAAACATGGTGATGAAAACAGTTTCGTAATAAATAAATAAATAGTGTAAGATAACAAAAAAAAGTAAGATTTGATGAAAGCAGAGCATTTGAAACTAACCTGGAGAGATCGAGTGAGAACGAAGAGTGAAGCGCAGAGATTGGGAGTGAGGGACAGTGAGATTTGGCGGCGGTGGATTGGGGAGCCGATAATGGAAGCGGGATGGGTTTGGGCGGGGATTCCGGAAGTGGTGGTGAGTGGTGGGAGGAGCATGCAGAGACATTTTTGGGCAGAGAAGAAGAAGAAGAAGAAGAAGAAGGAGCAGGAAGTCAGAGAAGGCAAATGTAATGGGTTTGAAGTGAAAAGTGGATGTGTATTGTATATTGTATATTGTGTTTGGAAAACCACGACAGTCCAAGCTGCTTGGTGCTGAAATTGCTGAGATTTTAGAGATTTAATTATAACGGGTTGGGACTTGGGAGTCCTTATCAAATTCATTTTGACATGGGTTTTTTCTTTTTTGGGAACAATTTTAATACGTTTTAGATTTTAAATTAAAACAAAAATAATAATAAGTGATCTCAATAGTAATATTAACTGTATCGGAGCCCTCTTGTAGTGCATTTTTAATCCGAACTTGAAATGGGGGAAAAAGAATATGTCTCTTTAATTAAAATATGCGTTGCTCGATTACATTTGTACATATAACTAAAGTTTGAAGGTCAAACACAAGAACATATATAGCTTTGTTGTTCTTGCTCAGTTGCTCTCTTGTTGCATCATTCACAACACGATCCGCATTCAGTTACAGGAAAACAAAACAAGATTGTCTCCAAGGGGTTTGTGGAGTAAGGGCAAGTGAAGGTAGATCTTGTTGCAACATTTGAGCATGAGAAACCGCAAACCACCAACCGCACTCTCGAAATCTCGAACCTATTATTGTTCCAATAGGTTTTTCATCTCCAACTAATCAAACTCAAACCTAAATCTATTTCAATCATTAATCATTTTATATATCAATATTTAATTATATTATGAATTTATAATTTATATAATGTAATTATAAAACAGTAGGGCGCATTCTTCACTAAGCTCTTAAAAATATGATTCCTCCTAACTAGTTGAGTCATAATAGAACATTATTTAGGTAAAAGTCTATTTTAGCTCAAGTTTGAGTTTAGGTTAGAGATGATATTTTATAAAACCTATGTTATAGGTTTTAGACTGAGTGTTAAAGATGTTATAATATGACCCTTTAGTTTCTTTTCAAGCAAGATTCCTTAATTGCTAGTTACCGGATGCTCTCCATTCCATAAGCAAAAAGGAAACAAACTAAGCCTATCCTCATGCACCACTATAAAATCGAAGCCTCCTAATCCTGTTAGGTTATGAATGACATGCACCACTATAAAATCGAAGCAAAGTATTACCAACACCTATATCATTTTGCTCTTGATCACTACAGCTTATAACTACATTTGAAGATGTGGACATCCTACAACAACGATGGTAACTATAGCATACGTGTGACGGCCTATTGGATAGGTAACTATAGCATAGTCTTGACTCCTCGTGTCTCGGTTACTTGGAGAGTCGCAGAAAGCTACAATTCGGAGAATCCCAGCTTCAAGAAGCTACAATTCAACCCGATCGTATCTTGATGTATTTGCGTCAGTCTCATCTACCAATGACATTTATACGTCACTTGAATCCCGGGATGCTGGCCGGCATAAACCTTGCGACGAATGGGGATGGCTGATGCAGAAGATCGAAAGCAGGCTGGCATGATACACAGAGATTATCTAGAAATGTATACAGCAATTGAAGAAGAAACGCGTGCCTGTAATATTTCTGAAGAAAGGGTCAGGGATATTGTAAGATCCGGAGTCAGAGGCTATAAGGCAGTCGTTTGATCAAGCTGCAGAGATCAGGCGGAGGCCGGCAGCAGATCTTGTTAAGCCGAAGTTGTATTCAAATGCTATTGTAATGAAAAATCACTTCTGAGGTGCGCATTCTCTCCTTCATCGATCTAACTTGATTGTCTGTAAGCATGTATTGAAAACTTCGAATCGTATTAAATTTTATCCTTTTTTAATCTGAAAATCATTACTGATTACAAATAGACACACAGCTTTACAAGGAATTTTTCGGATAACTAAGGTTTAGTACCTACCTGTTTGTAATACCTACATTTATCGATATAACAATAAATTTGTTGTCATTTTGGTAAATATAGTTATTATTTAGATAATATTTGTTCTATTAGAGCTAATTACTCAACTTAAAACAATTTACAAGCATATATACAATTTGTTGTCATTGTAGTAACTTGGTACAATTATATTTAAATGTATAAAATAATTATAGTAATTATGTTGTGAATGTTGTAAATTTTGTTGTGAATATTGTAAATTTTACTCATTTAACTACTTATTTTTGTTAAATTAATAATAAATGTATTTATAATACTGTGCTTTACAAATACACATTTACATTTCTGCTTGAAGGAAAGAAAAGAAAAATTCTTTACAGAAATCGATCGACAAACAAAAGCCTAATACTTTTACTATATATATATATATATATATATATATATATATGTTGAATGAACTTAGAAGCTAAGAAGAAACAATGGTATTGTTTTGGAGATTGAATTAATTAGCTGGGAAACAATGATATTTGGTCAAATATGTCTCTTTTTTAGCTTCTAGGCATATATTTGTAGGTTAATGAAATGCTTTTGTTTGTTGTGTTTTAATGAAAAACCAAATAAATTACTTTTTGATTTTTTTTATAGATTACTCGGAATCTCATATCAGGACATTCACAACGAAATCCAGTAAAATCCATCTCGGACCCAAACACATCCAGGCCCAACCGATCCACTCCCGTTGCTTCCCCTCATACATGCCGTGACGGCGAAGAAACGACAACCCCCTGCCAGTATAATCCAACCGTTACTCCACCTCTTACTAAAACTCCGGCGTGTTCCCCCTCCAACCCCAAACGCTGCCGTTTCGATTAAATACCAGAGATCCTCTTTAGCTCTGTTGATCTCTCTCCTCTCTCTGCGTCTTGATGAACCCTCGGACTCTCTGACACAAATCCTCTCCACCAAACCCTAAGCTGATCAGCAACAACGCTTTTTCTCTCTTCCAAGAATTGGGGCCCGATTGGGAGGTTTTCGATGACATATGAGGAGAATGTTGATCGGAGAGAGGTGGTGTCGGAGGTGATAGTCGGAATTGGGGGCGGTGAGGAGGATGAGAAGGGCAGAGGGGACTATGTGAAGCTGAGACACTGCCCTGAGGAGGAGGCTGAGGGGGAGAAGGGAATTGGGATTGGGTGGGTGAGGTATTGGGTGAGGTTGGTGTTGCTGTTCATGTGCTTGGGGTTGTTGGCTGGGGTTTTTATCAAATGGGTTGGGCCTTTTTGATGGACCAGGTATAAAGTTGTGAGCTTTTTTACTTCTTTGATTTGGGTTTTTTTTGTTGAAAGCTTTTATCTTGATTTGTATTGGAGTGCATGAGTTTCTGGGTTTGTGATGATTGTTTTGATTTCTATGGAGTTAATTGGTTGTCTGTGTATTTCTTGTGGTTGAGCTTTTGTACAGTAAGAATGTGGTTGCATTTGACTTTGTTGTGCTTTAGGCCTTGTATATTCGAGTTGCATTTAAAGAAGGAATGGGACAAAGGGTAATCAACTAGTGTTAAGATCATAACCTGAAGCATGCATTTTGCGAAAACTTGAAATGTTGAGGCTGCTGTGATTAGGTGGCCATTTTAGGTTTTGAGTCGGCTTGATGATAAAATGCAGCTTCCGTTTTGGGTTTTACCTTATATATATGCATCTATTCTAGTAATTTCAGCTGAGTTTAGGACATATTAATCACCATATGATTGCGGAATGTTGTCCCCTGAAACAATTGTTGAACTAATGGAAAAATGTAGGATAATACAACTGAAGTATTAGCTCTTATTCTAAATGGTGTCAGGGCTGAATGCCTTGTTTTTTTCCTATCCTGACTAAGTTGTTACCATCTTCGGATACTGCTATGCTTTCATAATCAGTGAGAGAGACATATAAAGTCTTCTGTCATGCTAACTAATGGTGAAATTATTTGCAGGAGGTTATTCCAATGATTAGCTGGGAAACAAAGACATTTAGTCCTCCAGTGCTTGCTATTCTGGTCTTTGCTTCTGTGGCATTGTTTCCTACGATTCTCTTACCATCTTCACCTTCTATGTGGGTGGCTGGAATGACTTTTGGTTATGGCTATGGATTTCTTCTGATCATATCAGCAGCAGCTATTGGAATATCTCTTCCATATTTTATTAGCTATCTTTTCTACCATAAAATTCAGGTGCGTAAGTTTGTCAAACTCTTCTCCTTGTGTTTTAGTGTTTTGTGTGCTTCCTAAAATTTAACACTTTTTGACTCTATGCAGGGATGGTTAGAAAAGTATCCAAAGAGAGCTTCCCTTCTAAGATCAGCTGGCGAAGGAAATTGGTTCCATCAGTTTCGAGCTGTAACATTAATCAGGATTTCTCCATTCCCGTATATTATATACAACTACTGTGCAGTGGCAACCAATGTCAAGTATGGTCCATATCTCTGTGGGTCTTTGGCAGGAATGGTTCCAGAAACATTTGTTGCCCTTTACACGTACGTAAGATCTCTGTCACATTACTATGTATTTCATTGCACGGAGATAATATTTTTTTGCCTATTTTCATAGATTGCAAACAAGTATATATGATTAAAATTATATTGGGGCCGATGACTTTCCCATTTTCATTCTAATGATGTTCACTTAGAAAATCGTATCCTGTTCATTGCAGTGGGATCTTAATACGGACATTGGCAGATGCTTCACATGAGCACCATGGCCTTTCAGCTCCACAGATAATCTTCAGTGTTGTTGGCTTTGCTTTGGCTGTGGCTACCACAGTTTTCTTCACATTGTATGCAAAAAAGCAGAAGGAAGATGAGCCACTGCTGCAATAAGTTTCTGGTTCTAGTTTTGGTTTCAGAAATACTGTCTACTGCACAACATGGTGCACTCTAGATGAAGTTTCTTTTATCAAACGACTTCATCTGTTGATATTGTCAATGTAGTGTCAATTGATGCTGCATAAACAGTGCAGATGACACGG
This sequence comes from Comarum palustre, assembly GCA_951800085.1. Taxonomy (NCBI): domain Eukaryota; kingdom Viridiplantae; phylum Streptophyta; class Magnoliopsida; order Rosales; family Rosaceae; genus Comarum; species Comarum palustre. The sequence continues at coordinate 28,775,069 of OX637576.1, read as the reverse complement.
AGAAACAGCACTGACATCCATTCAACATGATTGCCAATAGCCTTACCCCCTTAGAAACAAGTGTTGATTTGCTTTTGTCTATTGTATATGGTTGAAGTGACTCTCAAGGATTGAATTGGATTGTGATTGTATATACAAATGACTCTTTAATATATCTAGTGTAGATGATTCTTGCAATGGTGATTCTTCTAAGCTGTGACCTGTACATAATGAATGCATATCTACACCTGCCCTCTGTACTCCTCCTTTTCTTTTGGGGTTAATTAAAGAAGGTCCCTTGTGGTCCTAATACTGTAATCTGTGAGCCTTTTTTCCCTTACATGTTTTTCACTTTTTTTGGGTCAGTGTCAAGAACAAGACCCAAAGCACTGTCTGAGTCTTGGAATTTCCAACTTACAGATTACAATGCTGATGGCTGATACTTTGAGCCTTTCAGTAAATGATGCTCTAGAAACTCCCAAGCTGACATCTCTATTTATCTGTGGTTCTGCAGTTGACTTGATAGAGCTTTGAGTTTCCACTCTATATGCAATGCTTCAGAGTTGAGCTTCTGTTACTCTAGTAATCTCTTAGTGATCGGAATCGTTGATCTCTTGTGCTAACTATCTTCCTCTTGAAACTAAATCTTCATTTGAACGAAGTATAAACAGCATTCTAGTGATTAAACATAAACATATTCTGACAGCTAAGCTGGTTACAGATTCCGATTCTTGTTCCTCAAATAATATTCATGGTTTTGGTTTTAAGTTGTATAACAATGCATTCAAACATTACAGGAGCAATGTATGGCATTACCAAAAGTCTTAAACTATCTTAAGAAAAGGTACGAGATTCTTCAAATGTGCAAGTTGCACGATAATAATAATAATGCATAAACATTATGATAAGAAAAAAACATCTAATAAACACAAAGGGATACAGACCATAAAACAAACATAATTTCTATAACATGCTTCTCATCTTGATTTCAATTGTTTATGATTACACTATATAATAATTTTTCAGCAGTTTCATTCTTGCAAACTGCATTATCATAAGATACAAATCCTGTCACCCTAAAAGTGAATTCGAATACAGTATATATGACTGATTTCAAAGGTTTGAGTTGAACTATCAAAATGGTGCGTGGTGTCTAATTTTCGACCCTGCTGTGGAAACAAATTGAAGAGTGTTGGTATAAAAATGTAAGATCATCAACAAGCTTGTTAATTGATTCATAGATGAGTGAAATCTTTGCTTTGGTGAATTGGTGGCAAGTGAAACTTCTCTTTTGTTTCTTGCATGAACAGAAACATTGTAATCAGAACATAATTTAGTTGCCAGTGGGTGGAGACTCAAAATATAAGAACCTTGATCAGAAGCAAGCTTTGTTTGGATCGTACAACTTGTCCGAGCTACTGTCTCATTATCATCCTACCAAAATAAAAACCAGAAGAAACAAAACTACCCCAGAAATATATTATTATTATTATTATTAGAGGTAGTACTTCAAAACTAAGAGAAAAAAGATTCTGATTCAATGCCACAACAAATGAACTTGTGAAGACTGAAAACGATTGTGCAGAGTGAGAACAGAAAGCCAGAAGGTAAAGAGTGGATTCCACTTTTACAATTCACAACAACCGAACCAATATAGAAACCAAATATTCAATATTGGGTGGTGTAATTTACAATTGTTTGCTTTAAAAATATGAGAAGTTGTAGGTCTACAAAATAAAGACTAGTAACTGAGCGTTACAAGCATGCCATTAGCGTTATAGGCAAGTGAGTGAACCTTTGCGCGATGAAGTGTGATTGTCTTTGGGTTGCCCAGATTTACCAGTCAAATGCATGAGACAATTCTGGATGCTAAAATGGACTCCGACTAAGGAGATGATAGATTGAATGGTGACCAAGTTGTTCACGTGGCATGATCTGAGTTGGGGTAGATGGAACTGGACCCTTGAGTTAATGCAGATGATCGTCATTACTAGCTGGAAAACGGCATGCAATTGCAACGTTAAGGACGACTTTGTATTCCTCCTGTGTTTGTTTTTTAATCAAGCTTCTTGTATTATTAGAGTGACAGCGTATGCTACAAATTAGTGACTCTGGATCATTTTCACATGGTCTGTTTTCACGAGATATAATATAAGCAACTACCTCGCATTTTTTTTGAGAATGAACTACCACACCTTGTTACTTTCCTAAAATTGATCGGAACTACAATCCAAGTTGCAGAATTAGAAAAGGATATCATGCATCCCTAAAATTGAGATGATACATAATCTCCTATATAACTACATTTTATGTCAATTGTTAATGGCAAAATTAACCAATGATTATTAGTCAAAAGACTCAAAGTCTAGAACGAAACGGTTCAATGTTAAAGCAGAAAGAGATGGTCTGTGGTCATCAAAAACAGCACAGGCGAAATGAAAAGACCTCTTCTCCTTCTCCTTCTCCTTCTCCTTCTCCTCCTTCTATCTTCATCTTCTTTGCCTCTTTTTATTTAATTTTCTTGGTCCAGTAATTATGGTACTGATGGGAAGTGGTGGCAAGGTTGGTGGGGATGAATGAATGAGAAACACACACCCAACATCATACACTGTTCTTTCTCTTCCTCTTTGCTAATTCACCATGATCATCACTGTCATTGTGTTTTTACATGAGAGATTAGAGAGACAGAGAGCATGCACGTGGTTTTTGCATCCGATTTCAGCTTAGCGGAGGCAAAACTAAGCAGTTCTCAGAGTAGTACTATAATAAGTAGTTACATCAATTTTGGGTCTCTCTCTTCTGCTTCCTTTACAGCCAAGCCAGGCCAGAGAGAGTAGTTACTATTTTCTGACCTCCATTTTTGTCAAGCCCATACCTCACTGCCTTCAACTATTCTCTCTCTTTAGCTTTGTTCCAATCTGAAAGCTCAAATTTTGGCACTTGGGTTCAATCCAGACACGAAATTTCATAAAGCCAGGATCTTTAACTGTTCTTGGTTAGTTTCTGAGGAACCCAGAAGCCAAACCCAGAATCTCTGTGCAAATGTGGTTTGGTTCTATGAGATTTCTGCAATTCCAGTGAGACCCAGAAGTGAAAATGCTGCTGTTTGGTCATGATTCTGATGGAGATTTTTTTTCATAGTAAAAAAATGAGGGGATCAATGGAAGCAGAGTAGCTGGAGGACTTGGATCTTATCTCAAACGGATCCAATTACCATAATGCCAAACGGGTAGAGTCCCTTTTAACCAGCATTAACTGTGTTTAGCATGAGAAAGCTCCATACTTTTCGTCTTTCTCATGCCCTTTTGTGCTTTGTTAGTTTCTATATTGGAATCATTGCTGTTTCATCAGTAACTGAGAAAGAGATTCTGCTTCAGTTTAAAGGAAATGTGACTAGTGATCCTTACAATAGATTAGGGTCATGGGTTCTTAGTGGAAATCCATGCCAGGATTTTAGTGGTGTGTTTTGTAACACTGATGGGTTTGTAGATAAGATAGTTCTTTGGAATACTAGCATAGGTGGAGTGTTGTCTCCAGCTTTAGCTGGGTTGAAATCATTGAGGGTTTTGACATTGTTTGGGAACAGGTTTGTGGGAAATTTACCACAAGAGTATACTGCTATTCAAACATTGTGGAAGATTAATGTTAGCTCAAATGCGTTATCTGGGTCTATCCCTGAGTTTATAGGTGATTTGCCTAACATTAGGCTTCTGGATTTGTCAAGGAATGGTTTTACTGGGGAGATTCCATCAGCTTTATTCAAGTCCTGTAACAAAACCAAGTTCATTTCTTTGTCACATAACAGTCTTCTGGGTTCAATTCCGGAATCATTGGCTAATTGCTTGAATCTTGAAGGGTTTGACTTCTCTTCCAACAACCTCAGCGGTGGCATTCCTTTGGGAATTTGTGATATTCGAAGGTTAGATTATGTATCAGTAAGAAGCAACGCGTTATCTGGGAGGGTTGTGCAGCAGATTTCTGCTTGTAAGAGCTTGAAACTACTGGATCTCGGTAGCAATATGTTTACTGGTGAAGCGCCATTTGGGATTGTTGGATTGAGCAATCTTTCATATTTCAATGTGTCTCGTAATGAGTTCAATGGGGAGATCCCGGAGATTACAACTTGTAGTGAGACGATGCAGTATTTCGATGCTTCGTGGAATGAGTTGGAAGGAGAGGTTCCTTTAAGCATTGCAAAATGTAGAAGTCTCAAGGTTTTGGAGTTGGGGTTTAACAGACTGAGTGGGAGCATTCCAGAGGAGCTTGGGGATCTGGATAGGCTTTTGGTGATTCAGTTATGCAATAATTCACTAAGTGGGACGATTCCAAAGACATTGACAAACATTCAGCTGCTTCAGGTCTTGGATTTGCACAATCTCAACCTTGTTGGTGAAATTCCCAATGACATAAGCAGTTGCATGTTTCTTCGCGAGCTGTGAGTCCAAATACTAGAACATGATTGTGTACATTTATATCCTTCTTTCTTTGAGTCCAAGCTAAATGTATCTTGCTTTGTTGTTGCTGCAGGGATGTTTCTGGTAATGCTTTACAAGGAGAGATACCTCAGAAGCTTTACAACATGACTTACCTTGAAATCCTTGACCTGCATAAAAACCAGCTCAATGGAAGCATCCCACCAGACCTTGGAAACCTGTCCAAATTACAATTTCTGGATCTGTCACAAAATTTTCTTTCTGGGGTGATTCCTTCTTCTCTTGGAAATCTATCAAATTTGACCTATTTCAACCTCTCCTCCAATGATCTATCAGGCATTATTCCTACAAAAGTCCAAGGGTACGGCCGTTATGCTTTCATTAACAACCCCTATCTCTGTGGTGCCCCTCTGGACCAGCCTTGCTCAGCAAATGGTAATGGTACTGGGATTTCCACTTCGAAGAAACCGAAGGCTCTTCGATTTTCTGCCATCATTGCAATTGTTGCTGCTGCACTGATTCTTGCTGGAGTTTGTCTAGTATTCATAATGAACCTCATAGCTCGCAGAAAGAAGGTAGATGATGTGACAATGGTAATTGAGAGCACACCACTTGGTTCAACTGATTCAAATGTCATAATTGGGAAGTTGGTTCTCTTCAGCAAAAGTTTGCCTTCAAGGTATGAAGACTGGGAATCAGGCACAAAAGCATTGCTTGACAAAGAATGTATAATAGGTGGTGGATCACTTGGTACTGTGTACAGAACTACTTTTGAAGGTGGCATCTCGATTGCAGTGAAGAAACTTGAGACTCTGGGAAGGATCAGAAACCAAGAAGAATTTGAGCAAGAAATTGGAAGAATGGGGAACCTTCGACATTCCAATTTAGTAGCCTTTCAAGGTTACTACTGGTCCTCAACAATGCAGTTGATGCTATCGGAGTTTGTCCCTAATGGAAATTTGTACGACAATCTACATGGTCTTCATTACCCCGGAACAAGCACTAGCAGTGGAAATAGTGAACTTTATTGGTCTCGGAGATTTAAGATTGCTCTTGGAACAGCAAAAGCACTTGCCTACCTTCACCATGACTGTAGACCTCCTCTTCTCCATCTCAACATTAAATCCACCAACATACTCTTAGATGAGAACTATGTGGCCAAGTTGTCTGATTATGGACTGGGAAAATTGCTTCCCATTTTGGATAATCATGGTTTAACCAAATACCACAATGCCGTAGGGTATGTTGCACCAGAGTTGGCTCAAAGTCTGAGACTAAGTGAGAAATGTGATGTGTATGGCTTTGGAGTAATTCTTTTGGAGCTGGTGACTGGAAGAAAACCAGTAGAGAGTTCAACAGAGAATCAGGTTGTGGTTTTGTGTGAATATGTTAGGGGTTTATTGGAGGGTGGCTTTGCTTCAGATTGCTTTGACAGAAGCTTAAGGGGTTTTGTAGAGAATGAATTGATTCAGGTTATGAAGTTGGGGTTGATTTGTACATCTGAGCTCCCTTCAAGAAGACCAAGCATGGCTGAAGTTGTTCAGGTTCTTGAGTCCATCAGAAATGGCTCAGAATCATCATAGTTTCATTTGACTACTGCACAACTATATTCTTAGTTCAGCTTCAGATCAATGATTCATTTTTTACCAGTGTTGTCACAGTGATAGAGTTTAGATGGAAGGGGACTTGGATCAGTTGGGGGAGTAGAAGGGTTTTACATATAGGAAAAAGAATAGAATTCTTTTGTAATCATTTGATATTTACCCAAATAAATTGCTTTTATATTTCTGAGTCCTGCAAATAAAAACATCCCTTTCACCATCTTAATCTGATAGTCAACTGACTCAAACCTTAGGATCCTTTATTCATGAGAACATGACTACAGCAGGTAACATTTAAGTATTTAACCAGGTGCTTTTTCTGTGTCTTTTTTCTTTTGGCCTGAATCTGATGCAGCGGAGATATATATGAATGATATTTGATTGGAATCCACCAATCAGTTTTGACTTGAACCCACAAGTCGATCTCGAATCTATGAGGTTTTGAAAAAAACTCAAGGTTTGTTGAAAAAAAAGGAATAGTCGAATACAACTGATAAAGACTTCATATATAGAAGTAAACAAATCCTAAGACGTTTAATATCAAAGTCTAAAGATTAAAAGAAATCCAAATCCAAAACAAACTATTAAAAATAATTATCCGAAAATAGAAAAATTGCATTTTGAAGCCCTAAACTGACTCAGATAGTCAAAAAGACCCATAGATCGTGGCAAAGCCATGAGTTTGATTAGTAGGGCCGTTTTCGAAAATGTATCACAACAGTCAATCAGACACCGTACGCCAAAATTACAGCATACCGGGTTTGAACTTGTAACAGTCAATCTGCTCTTTGATTTCCAATGTCATTTGTTCTATATCAGAATCTTTTCTTGGTGTCACTGTGTCACAGTTCTTTATTTCATTTCAATCATATAATGATTATTTTGTTTACAATTGCATCCTTGATGCAGCCATGAGCCATAGCCTAGTGTCAAAATTTAAAGGCCAATTCACCCAATTGACATCTGCAGATTGGTACAACACTAAACCCAATTGACTCCCAGATGCTGCCACAGGTACATGTACAAATAGAACTAGATATTATAGCTACCAGATTGAACCTGGTCGTTTGGAATTTGCAATGTGCTTCATAGTGAACCTCGACTACAAAAAACAGGTGCAATAAAGGTACAGAAAAAGCTATTTCCTTTAAGAATTTGTATGCAACCTGAACCTGTATAGAATGAATGAAAATTTCAACTGTGTGATTTACATGATTCCGAAATACTCCGAATTCGCGCCATAACAACAGGAATATCTTTTTCCATCAACGTCGTAAAACAAAACCGGAACCATCCGGGTTCAATACAATGACAAGAAGATCCAGGAGTTACATTGACCTTACCTACATTCAACAACCTATCCCAGAGCTCAAGCTCCCCTTTTTCACTGTATGAGCGGATTAACCCACTCAAGTCAGCCCAACAGAAGAAACCCCCATTGCTCTTCGTGCACTCAATGCCCAATTGCTTCAATCCTGTCACAAATTTTAGGTACATTCCTCGGAGCCTTTCTCTGTTAATCTTCATGAACTTGTGAATAAATTTGGTGTCCGAAAGCATAGAGATAAGCAACCGTTGGGATGGGGCGGCGATGGAAGAGAACCTTGTCAACCTTTTAGCAGCAGTCAAGACATTCTGGTTGAAGGAGTAGATGGCGCCCACCCTGAAACCTGGAAGTGAGAGATCTTTAGATAGGCCATATACTATATGCACCCTGTTCTGGTCGAGATCTTCCAAATCGACGATTTCTGCCATGCTAACAAACTCTTCATTTCCATATGTGGAACCAGCAAATAATTCATTCGAGATTATATGAATGTTCTTCTCTCGGACAAAGTCCAGAAGGTTGTAAAGTGTATCACGCGTAAGTAAACTGCCACCAGGGTTTGAAGGATTTGAAATTATAATCCCACGAACTTTTACACCACGTTTTTTTGCCTGGTTGAATGCCCGATCAAATGCAGATATACTTATATTGAATTTGTCAGCACTGCGGCATGGAACTGGTATTATCTCCACTCCAGTTCGCCACTTCACATCTCTGTCCAAACTACATATAAAGTTCAAAAGTCAGTTTCTCTTAGGTCAGCTGCCCAAGGAAACTCTTCAGAAATGTAAATCAGTTGACGGTTATTACATATTACCAAGGATAATACGGTGCCGGCACAAGAAATGCGTTTCCACTGTCTGCTAGGCAGAAGCTTAGAATCTCAATTGCAGGGGTTGCACCAGCTGTCAGTACAATTTGAGAGGGGTTGTAGGTAACTGAATTTTCAACAGCTTTAGACATGAATCCTGCCACAGCCTGTAGGTCTAGAAAACTTAGAGAGCGCACTAGTACCAATGCAGTACAAAAATATATATATTCAACGCAGAAAACAAACATTATGTTCTGCTATATTGTACTCAACTGCAATGTTATATGGGTATTCATTTTTATATACAAGCATAAAAGGTAAAGACGTAAATCAGGTAACGCATATAAACACAAAACTCAACCTACACATTTGCCTAAAAGTTTACATTGAGTATATTGCTGAGCTCAAATCCACCCAAAAAAATGCTCTAGTAAATGACAAAACTAAATTCAAAATAATTATTTTCCATTCACTTAGCAAACATTAAACCATTTACCACTCTTCTCCGAAACTTTTCCATTTTGACAGTTAGGTCCATAATACACCAAAAGCTCAACAATTTCAGTCATAGAAAATCAAGTATTCAGCAGAGATTCTGCCATTACAGCCACAGCTGGCTAATTCCATCTAAAGTAGATCCTAATTCTGAAAGTTAGGTACACAACCCGCCACCAAAATCAAGTCTTTACAGAAACACACAGACAACATTCGAAGCATATTCTCCCAAACTACAAAATCTCAAAAGCTAATCATATTGCCATAATAACCGAAAGAAGGAACACACTTTTAAACATCAACTCGAACCAAACACTCAAGAACATTGAACACACAAGCAACGATTTCAAGAATAATAAAAGAGTACCAGTTTCAGCTCCATTAAGCCATCAAAAGGCTGGTAACAAGCAATCCCACTAATCCCAAGCTCCTCACCACCCAGTATCGCATCCTTTGCATTCTCCATTAGCCAATCTCTAACCAAGTCCAGAGCTAACTACACCCATCAAAATTCAACAAAAAACTCATCAAAATTTTTATTTTTTATTTTTCAAAATAATAAAAATAAATAAAGCTCTAGACTTTAAGCAAAACCAAGCCAAACCCAACTCGACCCACCTTGTTTTCATCCAAACCCAGCTGAATAACCCCATCCGGGTTACCCAACTCGTCATACGGATCCTCCGCCACCTTCCTCAACCCGACGTAATACGGCGGCTCGCCGCCTCTCACAACCGAGTTGGCCCGACCCGAAACATAAACCGGGCCCGGGTTCCTCGGCGAGAGATGCGACCGCGACAGCGACCGGGGCAAAACCGTAACATCAACGTGGTGGTGCTCCGACTCCGGGTCCGGAGAAGGCGGCGGAGTCGGCGGGTTGGAGCCGGAACGGTGCCGTTTCAGATAGAGCTGAAGAAAATAGAAGAGCGCGCATGGTATCACCGAGCCCAGAACGAGCCCTCCTCGTCCTTGAACGACGCCTTGGAGAGGGACGATGACTCTCATCGCGGTGGTGGCGGGTCTTCTCTGGTCGTCGTTTAAGCGGGGACGGGTTCGGGTCATGTTGGAGACATCCGGGTCGGGTCTCGTCGGAGAGTACGAAGAAGAAGAAGAAGAAGAAGAAGAAGAAGAAAATGAGAGTGAGTTTAGTGAGAGCCGCGAGACAAAATGGTTTTTTTTTTAATTTGATAAGGGCGCGCCGTTTGGATTTGGATCCAGTCGTTGGTTTTTTTTTGGTGGGGATAATGATGGGTGAGTTTACTGATATAGCCCTTTTTGGGTTTAAATTCTTTTTTGATTCTCTCATTTGTATTGTTTTGGTTTGGTCGTGGGAGGCAACTATTAATGGGGGGTTTGGCACTTTGGCTCACTATGTATTGCCATTTTGTTTTGAGGTTTGTGAGTTTTTGGGTTTGGAGATGTTGTCTTGAATCTGGATGTGGCGATGAAATGTGAATTTAGTAGTTCGGTTTGATGATTCAATAATTGTTTGTGTTTGATGAACCGTTGATATGACGTATTGTATATAAATGAGCTGGTTTAATAAGGATCGACTTAATTCTACGAACTAATAACATTGTATAATTATACGAGTTACAAGTCGTTAGAGCTGAAGACCTAGTATGACTATAAATTTAGTCGAACGACACTCATGATTAAAGTTTAAATTCTAACTCTGATAAACAAGTTTTAGAAGTACTTCAATCCATGTTTTATGGTTGAGGATTAGCTTCACTTTGATATGATAAAATTCTAGAACGAAACCGATATTACTCTCACTTGATAAAAGAAAAGAAAAATATTAAAGTTTAGATCATAATACTTTAGATCTAAAAACAAATGAAAGTGCAAGGAATGATGAGTTGGTGAGTAAACCATGATTGAAGAGGAAGACTAATGGCTAGTCTGAATCTGAAGATTATGTGCTCGATCACCAGACTCATTGCTGAGGCATCGATCTATCTCCTCAAACATGAAGCGTATCCCTTCTCTCTAAACAATAACTGGTTTGTTCCTTATGCTGTTATGCAGTCGGAGATCAATTTTTTGTTCTTCATATCTTCATCATCGTTCATTATGTTGATTTTAGAAACAAATTTTCGTTGAGGGTTTTATGGTCATTCCATCCATGCGTACCATAGCAAACAGAAACTTTGTTTATATCTGACAATATTGTACGGTTCTCCCTGCATTTGAAATGCCAGAGGTTAGAAATCTCCACCCAAGCAAAGTAAGTGGAATCTCCAAACCTAATAATTGAGGATTCCCATAATGCAAGTCATAATTCAGTCTTGCTTTCATTCTTGCCCCCAGCTTACTCGAACCCACTAGAAAACAAGCTTTGCATTTTTTGTCCCTTCCTTGTCTAATGTCCACCACAATCTGCAAAGCCAAAACCCCATCAATGAATTATGAACGATTTGCCTTCACCTGTATTTTTTGTCCCTTCACATAGCTGCTACAATCTCCTGTGAATCCATGATCGAATTGTCACTTACAAGCTTTTAGCTTGTGTCCTCTTTCTTCACAAGTATAAAAGTCTCTTTTAGTCTGGAACATTTCCTTTTTGATCGATTTTCGATTGAATCATTCGTCTCTGATATATTCATAAATTTATTTGGCATTGAGTATGAAATTGGGAATTATATATAGTCAACGTAGGTAAAGAGTGTAAGCAATCCAATATAATCAAACTAGTTTTAAAGAATAGTTATCTGCACAAGGTTGATAGCATCAACGTCGCGCGCGCGGTATATTTTGCAGCACGCAATCAGCTTTACACAATCTCTACGCAAATTATCGATGAGTTGATGCTTATAATTCTCAAGGTGGCTCGTGATCCTATACATCTTCTTCAAAACAATCACTAACATCTCTGGAATTCAAGACAAAACACAAGATAGAAGACGATGCAGTAAGGTTTCTTTTTGCTGCGAGCAAATGAGCAAGTTTTTGTGTTCATATTGGTTTGTTTTCGTTGGTTGTGATCAAGCTTAGGTTTTGGTGGGTGATGGATGTTGATGTTTGAGGCCTGTAGCGAAAAACCTAGCTGGTCACGTATCTTGTAACACGTAAAAACAAAAAAAGACCTTGTTTTGTGGGTTTAGTCAGCTGGTTGGAGCTAGAACATATATGGGTCGCAAATTCTCACAGGTTGGCTTCTTGTCATGGCTGTCGGTTTTATATTGGCTCTATATGCATCAGATTGGCCTTTCTACTGTACTGAACTTTTGGTCGATCACGCTCGGATCATCCACAACTTGTTTCATACAAGAAGGTGATCTGGTCTACGCTGAAGACTGAAGGTCTACATAGAAAGTAAATCAACCAATTTAGAGGAGAGGGAAGTGTAATGCCTAAAGTCGATGAATTGGAAACGTACCAGCTATTTCGGACTATGCGTGACTGTGCACGATAGAGAACCTCAGAAACATTTAGTTGTATAAGCTGCAAAAGAGTCCTCTTGTTATCTCCTATAAGAACTTGTGTTACAGCACCTATAGTTCTATACAGTGATTCATCAATCAAAGGCAAAAGAGGATGTGAGCTCAGCTCAGTTCACCAAAACCTAGCTGGCTCTTGCTTCAACAAGGGTTGAAAAATAAAAGAAAGGGTCTGTTCACTGTTGTATAGGAATTGGGTTAACAATATAGCTCAGCCCAAAGTTCTATTTGGTAAATGATGGACCAGCCCATATATAGGAGATTTGTATGTTTGAGGCACACGCACTTGTTTCCTAGCTAGTCTGCACAGATCACTAACTCATGGTGTTTGCATCTGGTTTGATGCGTATCGATAAAAATGACAGTTCAAATATGCAAAACAGTAAAGTCACATCTTGCATAGACATGACTTTGAAGGTGTTGTCAATTGATCATTATGAAGCTTGACAATATTGCAGTATGGACTATGGAGAGGTTTCCATCTTATCAGTACAAGATTTTGAGTGTGCTTCACCATGAAGCTTGACAATGTTACAGCATGGGGGTTTCCACCTTATGAGGCTTTTATTTTTGTTTTCTTGGGTCAAATGAGTGCAAGACTACAAGCATTGGCACTAGCTTACGGGAATGTATGCAGTTTTAGTGTTTTACTATATATTAGCTTGCATAAACTCATAAATTTTCTCCGCTGCAATGGGTAAAACTGTCCTCTATGTGTGAAGATCATGAGGAGTCGAATGTCAGTGGAATCCTCTCTAATCATAACTTTAGATGAAAAGTTTTAGTCAAGATTTCAGAAATTAAATTGAAATCACAACATCAAGACACCACCAAGAGATAACAAAGCTAACACTTCCTAAATGTGCGCATATGTGTTTAGTTTACGAGTAATGCATTATAGAAATTTGAAACACCGCTGGAATTCAAAACTAGTAATGAACCAAGTTTTAGAAAGATCTTCTGAGCTCATTTTGGTTGAGAAAATATGACCTCAATGTCTATCCAACAAGAAACTCTGTTCACTGGGACGATGGGGATTTCATCTTCTGAGTTGGTTGATGATGATACATGAACTGCTGATCTTGAGGACCCTGGTCTCAGTACATGTTGGTTGGTGATGGAAGCTGGGAAAGGATTCTAATGTGAGTATATACATGTATGGCATAGTGAATATATGCCTACAAGGAACTGTAACAATAAATGGTCATTTATACATTCTGTTCTACCAGTACCCTCAAGGAAACTACAGCGGCCCAGAAATATCAAATTTCTTGAAACAACGTATTAATTTACCGTAGCATTCATTCATATTTTAGATTCAAATCAAAATAAGAATGAAACTCATTTGTAATTTATAACTTTTGTTTTACTACAACTTTTAACATACATTGGAGGGGTTAAGGAACAATATCCAAAACTAGTAACAGCACTTATAGTGGGATATTGGACCTACAATTCACTTTGTTATGATTTCTTTTCCTCATAAGGGATCTAGATGAGTAAGATGACTAAGATTGCATGAACACTTTAGAAGCACCAAAAAGTCCACATTTATGATGTCCTTTTGGACAAGGAGATCTTATTGCTGTGATTGTGAAAGGCAAACTATCATAAACAGCATATATATTTGTCTAATTACTCTTATTTAAGTCCCGTTTAGGTTACATGTCCTTCTCACTAAATAATGTTTATCTAGACATCCAATGTCTAGTCAAAAACTCAAAACAATAAACCAAGTTCACAATAACACTACTCCTATTTTTGTTATGCAAATTATGATCTCATTAAGAACTCGTGAAGCTCGTTTTTAAATAGCGTAAAATGCTGATAACAACGATGAATATGTACCAATTCAGTGATGCTCGTTTTCAACTTTTTTTACCTCATCTATAGGGGTAAATATCTTTTATGATACCTGATATATAACGACTTGGACAATTAAGTACCTGATGTTTAAAAAATGACATTTTGATACTTTAAGTTATGCTTAGTTAGACAATTTGATACTTCAATTCAGTTAGCTTTTCCATTAAATATAAGAGAAAAATTATCATTTACGTCCTATTTATAAGATTAGATATACAAAATATTTGTTTTTTGTGGTTAAATGACAATTATTCTTGGGTCTTTATTATTTTATAGGTTTTTGACGTTTTGAGAGTACACACATGATTAATGTTTTTGTTTAGGTTCATAAAATATGACATAATTTTATTTTATGTGGAAAATACTTGCTTCAATACCGGTATTGATGCGTCTGTGCATACTCTCCTTTATTTACATATTTTTACCAATATAAATCATAATCTTAGCCGTTCAAATATTTAATTAACCAATCAAGATCACATATGCAAAAAATCAATTTGGAAAATGATCGTTTACTTAATCAAATGCTTCAATCAAATGGACAGTTATGGTGAAAGTTAGCAGCCCCATGAACTGCCGTCCATTTGATTGATGCATTTGGTTGAGCAAATGATCTTTTTTCAAATTGATTTTTTGCAGAGATGATCTTGATTAGTTAATTAAACTTTTGAAACGGTTAAGATTATAATTTACATTGTTAGAAGTATATAAATAAAGAAGAGTATGTATGCACGCGTCAATACCGGTATTGACGCAAGTATTTCCCATTTTATGTTAAGAAATATGTATTTGTGATATGAACACTTATTAGTCGGGTGAGTGTTTAAGTTAATTACACCACCTAAATTTCTTAAATATAAAACTCAATCATGTTTCGAATAAAAATATTAATTCATAAATATTAGTTAAAATTTTGGATGTATATTCAGACCTGATACACATGAAACCACATAACAAATATTTTTTATGTTTATATTGATAAATAATACTTAAATGTCTATTTTACTCTCATATTTAACAAAAAAGTTAACTGAAGACCTAAATTATCTAACTGAGTATCAAATTATTATATCTTAAACATCAAATACCTAATTATCTAATTAATCATACATCAAGTAGTAACAAATATTTTTGATGTTTATATTGATAAATAGTACTTAAATGTCTATTTTACTCTCATATTTAACGAAAAAGTTAACTAAAATACTAAATTATCTAACTGAGTAAAACATAAGGTATCAAATTATTATATTTTAAACATCAGATACCTAATTATTCAATTAATCATCCATCAAATATCATAAAAAGTATTTACCCTATTTACTTCTCGTGTAAATTATTCTCCGAGTTCGCCGTTGTCATTATTTACTAGTCTAGGACACCCCCACGCTCATTCGGGCAACTTCCCCATATTTCAAATCTCCCCTACACGTGGACCCCACAAAACCCAACCGCTAGTGTCAATCTCGTAAATCCCCGAAAACCACACGCGCCGGAATATCAGAGTCACTATACTCGCCACTCGAAGCCCAAGCCCGCAGTCCTATGACGAGTTGAAATGACACTTCACTCCGTACGAATTCAAAAACCACACTTCCCGTCTCCCCAAAACCACCGGGGCATTATCGGAAACAACAAGGATTCGAATTTTTACGCAAAAATCCAAAAAGGAAAACCTGGCAGAGTCCAAAGTCCCAACGCTCCTGCGTTGCTTTAAAGCGCTTAGTACCTGAAAAAATAATCCAATTTCGGTTACACTCGGACTCAAGATTCTTTAAACGGGCCGGGTTTCGGAGCTCCGAAAATATCGTTTCCGGCGAGAAAGAGATGGAAATGGAGGAGGATATGGAGGTGGAAGAGGAGGAGCAAGTGTTCACGGCGCACGAGGTGGACATTGACTACGAGTTTGACGCGGCGAGGTTCTTTGATTTCAGCCAGGAAGAGACGCCGGTGGAGACCCGCCGTGCTGAGCTTTGGTTCCAATCCGCAATGACCTATCCTCCGTCTCGTAAGCCTCTCTATTTCTCTGTAGCTCAAACGACGCCGTTTTGGTGCGCTATTTGTAACGGTTTAGTTTGATTGAGCTGCGCTACAGTGCTACAGTGAGCTTTGATTTATCGATTTCTCCAATCATTTGAAACCCTAGCGTTCTTCTTTGCTCCAAATGCCGATTCTTTAGTTTCTGTGTTCATTTTTTATTTTTATTTTTCAATTTTCTTAATGCATTTTCTTAATCAAAGCAGTAATCTTTAATTTCTTTGAAATTTTGGAGATTTTATAAAGTTTTGGAAGTTATTATGTAAATGAAAAATGATCTGAAAGGCTGTTGTTGGTTGGTGTCAGCTGTAGTGACAAAGTTGTTACTAGGAGGGGACAGTCTCCTGGGAAATGTGAACACCTCCCCGAAATCGAAAGAATTGGAGAATGCAAATGGCATTGGATGTAGTATCGTTGCCGGACAAGAATCGTGTGCAATGGATGTAAATAGCAGGGGTAGGAAAGTGATTGAGCTTGTTTGCAAGAAGCACCCCAATTTAGTTGTGACTTGTGAATGACTGAATTTCGAGTTTTGATAAAATGTACTGTTTGCTGTGTTGTAGATTGTGGAGGGACGAGTAAAGGGATATTTGGAAACTTGCAAAGAGTTATAAATCAAAGAGCAGGTACAGGTAACCAGTTGGATACTGTGGCCGCTAATTTTGCGCTAAAATGGATATGCGAGATGGTTTCATAATGAGTTAATAGCATGTTATCGACCATATGTTATTTGGCCTCTGATTTGTAAATTTGAAGACTTTCTACATATTCTGTTTGTTCAGTGCTTCAGTTATCTTCTCTGATCTGAAATTTTCAGGTTTTTGAATTAGTATGCCTCATGAATTATGATTTAGAAGTATATTTACTTCAAAATGTCAACGTATTTACTTTATGTTTTCATTTTGCAGGGTTGATATTCAATCATTCCAAAGGTCAACATAACTCTTCAGTAAAGCCATCTTTCCCCAGGAAATCGACTTTGATGAAACCTACAGCAAGTCAACTTGCTAAGCAAAATCGCCCCCCTCAGATTGGTGGTTCCAGGTGATTCTCAGAACTATTTTGTCCCATGTTCTTAGCTTAAATACTGTTTTATATCCCCCATAGTTTACCCCATGTTCTTAGCTTAAATAAACTGTTTTATATCCCCCATAGTTTGTAGGTGGGGCTCTTTTTTTTCCAAGTATCACTTGTCTCAGAGATTTGGGCATTTATGTATCCATTTCAACTACAGTATCACTTGCCTGCATTCCTACATCCGTGGGCAGTGTAAAACAAGTAGTAACTAAGCATGGAAGTCCAACTAACTTTAGATTCGTCACTGATCCCATTTCTTTCCTTTTGGTGTTTTATTACCTTTTTTTGGTTAGATTTCAGACACTACCTGTTCAAAACAGTGAGAAGAGTTTCTGTAGTTCTTCTGGAGTTGAAACTCAACCTACCAAAAGGCAGAAGTTAGAGGGAGGACACTTGCATAAGGTACAGAAGTTATATAACTGCATTATAAGTAATTTTGATAAGTGTTTATTTTGCCAGAATATTGTCTGATATTCAGTCTTGAACCAGAATTTACTGCATGATAATTTTGCTAAAATTTAATGAATTGCTTATTTAAACAGTAAGCAGGTTTGTGTGCATCTAAAACTCAATAGAATATAAATAATAAGTCTTGAAGAGATACCTATGATATGCTCATTCCTGAGCTGATCATTATTATGGTCAAAATTTTTTTTCTTTATGTCAGGTTACTACTGGTGCAATGCAGCAAACTAATTTCATCCACAAGGCACCTAAGAAGGTAAAGAAACCTACTGCATGATATTTTTTTTTTCCAATTGATTTTTCAATTTTTGAACTCCTAAATATATGCATCCGGGCGGTCTACAGGTCGAAAATTTTGAAAAGACTTCTACACATGCCAAGCTGAAACTTACTATTCCAATAGAGCCAGACTTTGAAACGACATATAGGGCGCAAAGAATAAGGTGAGTTTTTTCTATAAGCGCAGAAAGGACATTGTTTAGGCGACCAGTATTGAGGAAGTTATTATATATATTTCAGGCCTAAAAATGAATCAGTGTCAGAACAAGTGCCACCAGCTCCTCGAAAATTCAAAGCCCGTCCATTGAACAAAAAAGTTGGTACTTAAACTTGGTCAACCATGAGCTTGAATTGGTTTGCTCTGTGATGTTCTTCCCTCAAGTTTATGTGTTTTACACTGCAGATTTTTGAGGCTCCCTCACTGCCACTCTCAAAGAGAAGCACTCCAAAGTTGCCAGAATTTCAGGTAAGTCTGGTATTTATAATAATGCCTGTTTTTCACTAAATTTTATCCGGAATTTCATCTTCAAAATGGACTGATAATTACTATTCATGATAATTAATGTCTTTTAATTTTTTTGCGGCTCATAAGATCCTTTCTTACATTGCCTCTTAGGAATTTCACCTGAAGACAATGGAAAGAGCTATGCAAAATACATCTACTGTTCCATCATCGTCACACCATTTCAGTGGTCAAGAGAAAGTAGTTTTCCCTAATTTTATTGCAAAGTTTCCCCTCCAACCTCGTGCCTACTATCTTTTAGTGGAGAAGTGATTAGTTTTGTATGTTTGGCAGGTGTTGGACAAACCTAGTGCTTCCACTTCTGTAGGAAATGGAAATGGAAATGTACAACCCAGAAGGTAATAGGAGAAAGAGCTTTGGGCCTTATGTGATGATGATAAAAGGAATGCTCACTTTACATGTTGCCGATATTTATATTAATACTTACTGGATTGTTCTACTATCTTTAGGCCAAGAAAATTGGATGGTCCTAAGCAGGATGGATTTAAAGCCCATCCTCTTAATAAAAAGGTAATGTTATTTGACTCGTTTCTGTATATCATTTACTTAAAATTCATGCAAGGAGATACCAAAGATGTTTCCTTTTGAGTGCAGATCTTCTCTAGCAAAGGGGATATTGGTGTTTTCTGGAATAGCAAAAGAGAAACCACTGTACCAATGGTAGGTCATTTACATTATTTTCAATTTCATTTGATTATAAATCATTATACTTTCAGTTGGCAGAATAATCTCAACTAAGAGCTTTCTTTGTTTGCTTCAGGAATTTAATTTTCAGACAGAGAGGAGAACTCAGCAGATTCCGCCCTCTGATCTTTTCAGTAAGGTAGACATTCACAAGTTTATGGAGTTCTGCTGTGTTTAATTGTGCCATTAGTTTGTTTTCTATCATTGTTCCTTCTGTTGTTGTAGGCATTATTATTATATTGCATAATTCATTTATCTGCCGTTCTTATTTGTTCTTCTTTTGAGTGCTAGCTCTCGTTAACATCTGAACTCCAGCAGAATAATGGATCTCAGTTCAAATTACCTCAACCAGCATCTGTATCAATGAAGGTTATCCTTGTTCCCCATGATAATTCCATAAACATCATATATATTTTTGATTTTTCAGATTTCACTTTCCCATGAAATTGAGTTAGTTTCTTTTTCTTTTTCTTGGCATAAGGACTCAAAAGAAAATAGAGCGAATAATTTCCAACCAGAAAATAAGGTATGGTACCTTGTAGAACTGATTATGGACACAATGTTGAAAAGATTTATTCTGTTTCTCATTTTCTCTGTATGTAGCAAGTAGTGCTTCTCTTCTCTCATATTCTCTCTATAATGTCACTTCTTATAGATAATGGTCAAAGAGAAACCTTCTATGTTTGGTGGAAAGCAGGCTCTGTTTGGGGGTGCCAGGCCCATCAGTGATGTGGATAACAAATCAAGGATGAGGTGTGACAGCTGCATAAACAATTGCTAGTATTTCTATATTATGTTTATTTTTACTGATTCAACTGGTTTTCCCCTGAAATTGCTGCAGGAGTTTGGGAGTCCGCTAGAGGTAAAAATTTCACAAAGTTCTTGAAATGGACGTGCTTTAAAGTGGTAGATGCTGAAATAGATCTCTTTCATGATTGCTCAATAATGCTTCAAAAGATTGTGAAACCCTTTTTTGTGAAGATGGAAACCATGTTAACAGTTCCAGACATGCCGAACCGGCATTTGCCTCTCACCTTGTAGATTTTAGTTTTAATCCAATAAACCTCTATAGGCCGGTGTTGTACAGCTAGCTGCTAAGGCCACCTCTTACATCTTCTATCTTTTTGATAGTATTCAACACAGGTAATTGTGATTAGTCGAGGGGGAAAATATACACAATGCAATTATGTGCTCAATAGGGTAATGTTGTGAACAAACTATTACAGTATTTTCTTATAATGTAATTGCCATTAAAAGTACTGATATGACCTTGCAAAATTTAATCTGACAAGGACCAGGTTGCTGTGGCTTATGTCTTTACTACAAGTATAGGTTTCATATCTTTTGGTCGTCAAGTAATGTGATAGTAGCACTTCTCCGAGTGTTCCCTTGCCTGCTTCTATGAACAGAAGCTGTCTTCTTTCCCTTCATCAGAAACCTTTGCTGCTAAATTGTTCCTGGTTAGAGCCTGCTTTGTCCAGCGCTTTATATCATAGGCTTTTTTGAAGGGTTTCTTCTCCTTCCCAAATCTTCTCTTTGTTATGGCTATGGCAAGATCATTCGGAAACAAGGTGTGCCAAACAAAGGCATGAAGAAGAGTGGATACGAACAGTACAGACACCGTTGTTGATGACATGAAGGAAAGAGCAACTGCAAGGCCCTTGGTTAGAATTGACGGTACTTCTTCTGCATATCTAATGGTGGCAACTGAGAATGTTGTCATTGGGAAGGTGTATGCCCACCAAGCCACCGAAAATCTGCACCAGTACAAGCAGTTTTGTTATCCAGTAAATGAACAGTTCATGAAATACTAATCATGTACCACATCATATTGGACTGGAAGTTCATGTTTTACTTGCACTAAAGGGAGTAGCTCGCTCACCTAAACCCAGTGAAGAATTTGATCCTCACAACCAGTAAAACATATAAAAAAAATGCAATGAAGTAGCACGTCCTTGATACTCCATCGAATTCACCATAGATGTTTTGCCAAGCCATACTTGCGGCTGATGGGGCAGCAATGAACATGGAATACACTGGATGAAGCTCCCTAGGCAATGCTTCACTTGTTGGTAATCTCTGATACAAAGTAACAAAAACCACATAGTAATGTGCAAAGCCTACTGCCCACAAGAACTTTGCAGGCTCCTTCCATCCAACCTTGGCAGCCAAAATTGCCCCAACAAAGTTTCCAACCACTGAGAGATGAGAAGATGGATTTGCCACCTTACAAAGGCGCCTCTTCCCACCCGAAAGCCACTGTCCATAGATCTTAAGTTCCAGAAGAAAGTAGGGTAACATGAAGGTGCACCAAATTGCAGGTTGGAGTTTATTAGGGAACAAAGTTGGTGGTGCACCAAGGGCTAAGAACATGCATACAACCCAAGGAGCAAAGAAGAAGTTGACTCTCACAGGGTGGAAGTACTCTCTTTTGACTGCTTCAAAGTAGAAGACAATTTTGAGAATATAGGTGAAGGAGACACAAAATAGAACTGCTACAGCTAAAAGCCAGAGGGCAAGGTTTATGAAGAGTGGGATGTGGAGAAACTCGGTGGCTGGACTTGTCGCGAGAGCACGCCATAAAACTGCTTGGCTGCTTAGTCCAAGGCAAATACCAAAGCATCCAATAGGAAATCTCAGAAGAAAGGGCCATTGCTCATCTTTTGGGAGGAGAATATCCTCATTATCCTGCACAACCCTCATCATTAATTAATGTAAATATAGATTCTCGGTTAGGCTTTTACATTCATTTTGTACATGTTATTGATGCTCACTGATGTATGTATCTTACTGTCTAAGATGAATTATGAGTCCAGTTGATTCTTATGTATATATGATTAAAATTTGAATATAGAACAGAACATGAAATCGTATCAACATCATGACTGTATAACTGGTTCAGATAAAGAAGAAATATTAATCTAGAACAATAAGCTATCACAGTAAGTTTAAAATGAGACGATGATGCTAACCTTGACTTGGTCAAGTTCAGGCCCTCTAAGTGCAGCAAAGTATCTGCCAGCAGGAACACTAGTATCAACAGACTCATCCAGTCCTGCTCCATCAGTCATCTGATGAGACTCCATCTCTGATCTTTCCTTTCTTGATGGCAACAAAGAGTTCTGCTTACTGAGGCTTGATTTGGTCTTGAAGATGCTGAAGTCTCCTTTCCTTCCTTCCATGCGAAACCTGTTATCGAAACCTCCGAAACTCCTTCCACTTCTGGGAAGATTAACACCACCATTCTCATCTTTAGCTTTCTTGGACTCTTTACGAAGCACTGAAAAACCAGTTTCTAGTGAAACCTGCTTATTGAGCTTACTCCTTTGACTAGTCGTACTCTTCATCTCTCTAACTTTGAAGCGCTTCTCTGCCTCCCCATTTTCCTCTTTGGAAATCCCCTCTTCTTCCTCTTCTGGTAAGACTTCATGGATATCAACAAGATGAGTATCAAGAAAACATGGAGAAGTATTTCGTTTATCCATGTTGGTTCAGTGTAGTTCTTTAGCTGTCTTCATAGGTGCTTTATGTGTGATATTTTGTTACAATGTGTGCTTGTTGCTTCACTTGTGAGCCTTTTTGAGGCGTGTTCACATAAAGTTGGAAAACTAGAGGTCGTAGTGTGTTATGCACCATGGTGGTTGTTCGTTGTTGGGGTATGCATGGGAGTCTACTTTCTTCAGAAAAAGTGGGGTTTCAAGGTATATATCCCGTGAGATCGAGAAGTTCAGTATTGTGTTTGTGGCTAAAGATCATGACTTTATTAAGAGATTGAGGCCACTAAGTACTAGCAGCAAGTGTTTCCAATATCTTGAGTAAAATATTCATGACGGTCACTTACTAATAAATTTACATTTAAAGATTGAAAATAAAATAATTATCTTTATTTTGAATTTAAATTTAATAATGATCGATCATAAACTAACTAGGTGAACATAGCTGTTAAGTACTATGAAATACAATGTTGGTGACAAAGACGCTTGGGCATACAATGTTGACTACGATAAGAGAAAACAATTTGTTGTTGGTGACACACTTCGTAAGTGCAATAACTCATTTGTTATACATATGGTGGTGTAACCACATAATCTTAGCTATTCATATGTGAGGATCTGTATCAATGCGATCTAATCCCAAACATGTGTATAGTAATCATGTAACTACACGCCATTTACTGCAGACTCTGTTATGTAAATCTGTAAACTTATACATGATTTAGATGTGACATCATCTTATTTATCATATGTGCAGTTTTCAAATATGCGGAAGGTGCCCACGATGCGGTTGAAGTGACGGAGGAAGTATGCACAATGTAAAGCTTCTTCTACCGCAAAGAAATTAACAAGTGGACAGGATGTGATCAAGCTTGATGCTTCATTTGCAGTATTGGTAAGCATTGTGATAACAAGCAGAAGATTGCTATAACTGGGATTCTCTTCATCTTCTGGTCCAACTGCTTCAACCCCAGCAGCCTCAAGCCTCGATGATGCCGTCACAAAATGCCTTGAGCCCAAAAGGAACCACCTCAAGTGAGTCAAGCCCAACCAAACCAAACCCATCTCAGATGCTTTGAGCAAGCCCCTCGGAAATGCCCCAGCCCCAGCCCCAGCTCCACATACCTCTGCATCAACTATCGGAGGAAGATTTGGGTAGATGGTCGTCATGAGCGGCATTATTGGGTTTCTCTTCGCTTAAATTGGCATGATTAGCTCCAATTCCAACTTTCTTACAAGTTTTTATATTGGGGAATGAATGGAGTGGGATATATGTAGTGGCAATATGTAATGAATTTTGAAATTGTTTGAGGGAGAGCAAAAGCCTTTTTGAGTTATTAATAATGTTTATCTGGTCAACAATTGATCAAAGAAATTATACTTAATTGTTTTTAAATTTTACATTTAAGGGTGGAGATCAAATAAAACAACCAAATGTAATGAAAATTTTCTTTACCTTTTAGACCTCGTTTGTTTCGCATAAGGAATAATAATTCCATTGTCATTTCCATAAGAAAGAAAAGAGAAGAAAAGACAATTCCTAAATATTTTCCATTGCAATGTTTGATAGCATAAGAAAAATCGTCCGTAAAGTTGTTAAGTACACGATTATCATTGCATTTCTTCCATCGAATAGCTGGTTATTAGACGCATGCAGGTTTGAGCGTGACAAACAAAACAATAAACCGGCACGCAAGTCCATATAAATTGATGCTTGAAATATATTTATCAACACTCATTCCGTAACTCACACCTAGTAACATGCAAGAATTAATCAAATAGGTAACAATGAAATAGGAACTCCGAAAGCACTAGTCTAAGCTCAAGCCCTAGATGAGCACCCCAAGAATGCCAATAACAATGATCGTCCACCCAAATCTTGCTCCATCAACAGCACTTGTAGTTGCTGCAGAGGTAGTAGCGGGGCTTGGGCCAGGAGCATAGGAAGCAGCAGGCATAACAGTAATGAAAAGCTTCTGGGGTCCGACTTCACAGTGCTTAGCAACACCACAAATGTACCATTTTCTTCCTGGCGTTGCTAGGTTGATCACATCCCGTCCACTTGTTAATGCCACAGTGCCTGCAGGAGCCGCACATTCTTGAAATCCAGTTCCATTCACCTTGAGCACACTGTGAGCTCCGTCTGGGTAGTTAAATACTGCGTACAATAGCAGAAAATCACAAAATTAGTTTTCAGATATCAAAGTCTAAAAGAAAGAAAAGCAAATTAAATAAAAGAGAATTATACAAGAGTTTACGTAGAAACCAGCAGTGAGTTTGGTAATGTACTTACTGAGGTTATCACCAACATAAAAGAGCTTTCCCTGAGCCCAAGCTTGGTAATCAACATTGATGGTCCAACCCTTGTCATCACCAACGATAAAATCTGTTGCAAAAATTGTAGGGGAGACAATGGCAAGGATGGCAAGAACTATGGAGAGCTGCAGGGCAGAAGACATTTTAGTAGTGGTAAGTTTGTTTCTTTTCTATGAATTTGGTGCTGATCGATTTATGAGCTTGATGGATCAGTCGATTCTGTTTTGAAAAATGAGTTCTGCGTCTGCCCATTTATAAGGTTGTGGTTGTGGATATTCTTGCGTTAGTCTAGAACCAATGGGATGCAGCCCCAGGACGGCACTGCAATATTGCATGCTTAATTTGCCTAATGGCATAGATTACAGAGTTGAACGAAGTAGATCATTACTATTACAATATTAATATTTTCTTGGAGGTACACACATGAACCAGTATGGGATAGTTTTTAAACTTCTACTTGCTGCTTGATATATGATCAATAAAATGATTCGGCATGTCCATTTAATTTGTAGACACGTTGAACATTCCTTAATTAAGAATTCAATTAGTAGCATAAGTGAGATGGAAATGACAGGTGCGGCTGCCTTAAGTCTTGATTAATGAAACCAACGTAGAGCTTAAACTTTAAATTACAAAAAGTAACGTATTCTAACATTCACCAGTTAGCAATGAGTGCGTCATTGACAACTCTGTTTGTTTTGACAAAACGGTGACATGACAGAATGATAACTGTACTATGGACAAACATCAATACGGCTGTGCAACCTTCCTACTAGGTTGTCGCACGAAATCATATCCGACGACCCTCTATTTCATCTTGCCACTAGAAGATTGTGACCATTTGACATAACAAGGAACTTGCAACTTACGTAGGTCAGACAAGGCACTCAAGGTGCCATTACCGGGACAACTCCTCCCTCTTCTTATTGAATGCAAAAACATATAAACAAACAAAATAAAATTGCATAAATGTAAAGTGAAATGAACCCAGAGTGAGACCCCAGGGCCAAATCATAATAGACCAAGAACAAACCCACAACTGGGCTAAGGCCCATCCGGTCCAGTCAAACATCTCGGCCCACACCAACCTCGACCCAAACAGCCCAACCACCACACCATCAGACCAGCCACCCAGTCATGTCGTTGCGCCGCATTCGGATCCCAACCACCGTCGAGATACCGCCTTCGATCGAGCCCCTTTGCAACAAAACTACAACCACCACCCTTAACCCCAAAACACCACAGAAAATCTGTTCACCGCCCTCTGCTACAATCACCGAGACACGACACGAAATCGCAACTGGGTATGCGGTCAGATTTGAGTAGATCCATCCACAAAACCACATCCATCGAACATCCCAGTCAATTGCACGAAGTTTTAGACGAATCAGATCCACCCCCATCACCCTCCACGATCCCTCCACTTGAGCCGTTGTTGTCATAGCATGATATCCAAAAACCAAAAGCCTTCTTAGTCCTGACCCATCCTCTGAGTATGCTCCTACATTCTGGACCCTGCTAGCGGCAGCAATCTCCCCTATTCTCACTGCGAACTCTTCGCCCAGATGAGATCGAAGACTCCAGTCTCATGTCAGACCCACATGGGGTAGAAAAATCTCGTCCTACGATGACTAAGGGGCTCGCCGCCGAACAGGGAAGTGCGCCGCTCAACTTACTTTTCTTTACAAGGGGCAGAGGAAATGATATTTTTGATCTCTCTATGTTTCTTTGCGTTTATTCTCATTTGATCCTACACTACCGGAACAACTACTTTAGCGGACGAAAAAATTTCGTCGGCTAAACCCTAAATTTCGTCGGCTAAGAAGTCGTCGGGAAAAAGCTGTCGGTCAAGACTTAAGTCGACGAAATTACTGTTCATCGTCGGCTAAAGTCATTTATTTAGCCGATGAAAAAAAATTTCGTCGCTTAATTTCTGGACTTTAGCCGACGAATTTTTGGAACTTAGCCGACGAAATTTTAAGGTAATTCTTCGGCTAAAGTTATTATCATTTTTTTATTTTTTTTCTTTTTTAAACTTTTGCTGACGAATTTTAGGGTAATTCGTCAGCTATAATTATTATTTTTTTTCTTTTTTAAACTTTAGCCGACGAATTTTAATAAAATTCGTCGGCTATAGTTAATTTATTTTTTCATATTTTTTTCTTGTATTTTTTATTAAACTTTTTTTGCTTCTTTTTCGTTTTTACACCGGTGGTAGAGAAAGAGAAGAGGAGGAGGAGAAGAGGAGCATGGCTAGGAGGAGGAGGAGGAGGAGGAGGAGAAGGCTAGGAGAGGGAGAGGAGAAAGATAAGGATTTAGAGGAAGGAAGAGGAAAATGATTTAGAGGAGAAAAGAGGAGAAGAAGGATTTAGAGGAGGAAGGAGGAGGAGAGGAGGTAGGATGAGGAGTATGTTGTTGCCGCCGGAGTAGGAGGAAGAGGAAGGAAGATGAGGAGGACGAGAAAAATGAAAGATATAGAAAATTTTGAACTTTAACCGATGAAATACCCTAATTTCGTCGACTAAAGTTTAAAATTTTAGTCAGAAAAATTTCAAAATTTCCGCCAAAAAATTTGAATTTTTATTTAACATTAGCCGACGGAATTAGGGTAATTCGTCGGCTATAGTTATTTATTTATTTATTTTATTTATTTATTTAACCTTAGCCGAATAATTACCCTAATTTCTTCGCTATAGTTATTTATTTTATTTATTTATTTAACTTTAGCCGACGAATTACCCTAATTTCGTCTGCTAAAACCCTAAACCCTATACGTAGAAGCTTCAAACGAAAAAAGTCATGAAATAAGATATGACCGGAATGGTGAAATGCGTCTATGATTGAAAAATCACGTAATTCTGGTAAAGTCTCGGTGCCGATAATTGCGGTTAACACAATTTCCATTCTTTCTCCCTAGAGGTAGCCCTATCTCTGATAGTTATTTTTCATAAATTTTTTATACTACTGGTTGCGTCTCATCGATTTGAAACTATTTTCAATTGAAGGTTCAGGCAAAATACGTAATTTAGACGGTCAAACGACCGTTTCCGTGCGTTAAGAGGTTTGACTTACGGGATTGACCGTAAGAATCGAGCCCTTAACGTTGTCAGATTAAGTTGAATTTTTTCCTATAGTCATTTTTCAACATAATGATCATATCAAATGGTGGGAATTTTGTTTCTCAACTTTGATCATCGGAATCACAACATGCCTACTAATGTTGTATAACTTGTTTACTGAGCTTTAAGTAAATGTTTCGTTTCTAAAACAAACTCTACGTAGAAACTTCAAACGCAAAAAAGTCGTGAAATAAGATATGACCGGAATGGTGAAATATGTCTACGGTTGAAAAATCACGTAATTCCGGTAAAGTCTCGGTGCCGATAGTTGCGGTCAATACAATTTATGGGTTTAACTTACGAGATTGACCGTCCGGATGAAGCCCTTAAATTTATCGGATCAAGTTTAATTTTTTACCATAGACATATTTCAACATATTGATAATATCTGACTGTTGTATTTTTGTTTGTGAATTTTGATGACTGGAATCACAACATGCCTACTATTTACCATTATTTATCTATATGGGGAGCCCTATCATAGAGGGGTAAATGTCTCAAAATTTTTAGATGGACAGTTGTATCTCATTATGGTGAGTGTTTGTTGTGTTGAAGGTTCGACCAAAATATCTCATATAGGTGTAGATATGGGCATTTTTGTGTGTTTAGATAAACGTTATTTTGAAGCCTTAAACAAACTCAGATGGCTAAAAAAGCCCATATATCATAGCACTAGCAATGAGTTTGACTCGCATGGTCGTTCTGCTTCCAGATTGGTATCACAATGGTCAATCGGACACCGAAACATTCGTAGTGCAATTTTGTAACTAAAATGTACTTTAGCCGACAAAATACCATAATTTTGTCGGCTAAACTTTTCAAATTTCGTCGGCTAAAGTTCACAGACTATAGCCGACGAAAAAATCACTTTAGCCGACGAAATTTTTTTTCGCCTGCTAAAATTCCACTATAGCCTACGAAAAAAATAGTTTAGCCGACAAAAAATTATTTCGTCGGCTAAAATTCCACTTTAGCCGACGGAAAAAAATTTTGTCGGCCTGTTTTTGGTTATTTCGTCGACTAAAGTCTTTTTTCTAGTAGTGCTACTATGAGAATATAACGCCAGATCCAAGCCCTAGTGCTTAGAAACAGCTTACTTTACACCAAGGAGAAAGGTTTGCTGAAGGTCGATTCAAAACTCGTTATTGACATTGTGAATGGTGTTTGTAATCCCCTTGGAGGCTTCTCAAGGTTGTTGAAGACATCAAGTTGCTAAGTTGTAACTTTGAGTCCATTAGGTTCAAGCAAGTGTTTAGAGAGACCAATTTTATGGCCAATGCCTTGACATTAGGGCATAAAGTTGAGATTAGTAGGCTTTGGAAGGAGTGTGTTCTTCCAGAGGTCTCACTTGCTCTCTTTCGTATGATTCTATAAACTATGAGTGTGTTCGAGACACCTCTTTTTAATTAAAGTTTTTCCTTTTATCAAAAATAAAAGCATAAAGTCTGATCCATTAAAAGGAAACAAAAGGTTCATAGTGCGAACTCGTTCAGTTTCCAATGTGTGATTTGAGAATCTATAGATATAAATAGTACTCGTTCTTGTATCATGATGTATATTGCTTCAGTCAAGAATCTATAGGATACGAACAGTCTGAGAGGACGGCACTGTTTGCCGAATGGCGGGTACTTCAGTGTTGAATATGACATGATAAACAAGAGACAAATCGAATATCTTAATATTTGCTTTGTTTCTAAACGAATTGAACGAGTCTAAACTTCTAACCTAGCTAGTAGCATATGGCGTGAGATAGCGACATGGGATGTATGCCTCATCGTATTACTGCAAACTAAGTTTTACTCACTGTTAGTTACCATTGCTGGGTATCATTAGATGCTGAGGTACTCACTCCATAGTATAACATGGACGTCGATCATTAATTACCGCACTAGCTAAGCTTAGGATGAACCTGGATGAAACAGCAGTTTGCTGCATAAGGAGTTCAGAGTATTGCTGAAGGGCTTCGCCGCATATATAGACGTATGCAACAAGATAGTACGTGGTAGGACTAATTCAATGCATTGGTCGAGGCAGGAATCCAGCAGCATGAGGAATTCATTGAACTAGTCATACTGAGAGGGGCAAAAGAAACATTTTTTTAACGTTAGAAGAAAATCCATTTCAGAAAATCATAGCTGGAATATGATTATGACATTGTTTTACTTTTACTCTCATATCCTTTCGTTCTATTGGGCATTGGAATTGCAGTGCCGCCCTAGCTAGGCCTCTGCTACAACCATACCACGCAACCTATATATTGACAGCACGCTGGACCTCATTCCACCAAGCAAACTGATCAAGCTCATCATCAATCTCAAAAGGAGCAAACTTCTTCATCTTCATATACAGAAAGAAACTTAGCAATCAATGGCCTCTTCCCAGTTCTTCATAATCCTTGCCATTCTAGCAATTGTTACACCTTCAATTTTAGCCACAGATTTCATCGTTGGTGATGGCAAAGGTTGGACCAATACTGTTGACTACCAAGCTTGGGCTCAGGGAAAGCTCTTCTATGTCGGCGACAACCTTAGTACGTAATTATCAAGCTCGCTCCGTACCCTCTTGTATCTTTCTTTGTCTTTGATAT
Organism: Comarum palustre; assembly: GCA_951800085.1. NCBI lineage: Eukaryota > Viridiplantae > Streptophyta > Magnoliopsida > Rosales > Rosaceae > Comarum > Comarum palustre. The sequence continues at coordinate 28,744,533 of OX637576.1, read as the reverse complement.
CGATCTGAATACTAATGTGATTTTCTGCTATGATGTGCAGTATTTAACTACCCAGAAGGAGCTCACAGTGTGCTTAAGGTGAATGGAACTGGATTTCAAGAATGTGTGGCTCCTGCAGGCACTGTAGCATTAACAAGCGGGCGGGATGTGATAAACCTAGCAACGCCAGGAAGAAAATGGTACATATGTGGTGTTGCTAAGCACTGTGAAGTCGGACCCCAGAAGCTTTTCATTACTGTTATGCCTGCTGCTTCCTATGCTCCTAGTCCAAGCCCTTCTGCAGCAACTACTAGTGTTGCCGGAGCAAGATATGGTTGGATCGTCTTTGTTACTGGCGCCATTATGGGGATCCGGATGCACGTAGTTTGATATAATTAACTAGTGTCATATGGAAATTTTTTTTTACAGCATGTGAATGTTGTCATATCTTTATTTTAATAAATATTTTACATATTTAGATTAATAATATATCTAACAATTTTAAATATTTAACATAATTATTAATAGACAATTATATGTTGACAAAATCATAACCTTCTAGTCTAAGCACATCTTTTAGTTTAATTATCATTAAAATTAATTAATATTTGATTATCAATTGATAATTCATCAATACATTATTTTCTTTTTAAAGATAATTTTTGAAAAAAAAATCATCATAGATCACCTAATAATTACTATTAGTTATATAAATTTTCTTACTGATTAATATTGTCAATCACGAATTAATGTCTCTGATTAATGGTTAATTATATTATCAATGTATGGTTGCAATTTCATTATTTCCATATCAAAATCAAAAAAATTCTAACCTAGGCTTTTGAGGAATTATTTAGATATATACAAATTAATCATATTGTTAGTAGTTTCCTTAATCAATTGTTATTCTTCTTACATGCATTTTATGACAAACACAGCAATTAGTATAAAAAATAGATAATATTTGTTCTAATTGTAGTAATTACTCTACCTACAACCTATGTACTAATATATGACCAATTCACAAGTATGACAACAAATTTGTTATCAGAGTGGTAAATCTTTATATTTTATCATTAGTCATTTCATTACTAAAACAATCACCTATTTTATCGTAATTAAAAAATTGATGTAAAAGCGATAACTTATGTTCTATTTTTAGTAATTATATCAGCTATTTTAATATATACAAATTATAAACGACTTTAACAAATATGACAACAAGTTTGTTGTCAAAGTGATAAATTTTTATATTTTTTTAATTAACCAACTAGTTACTAGTATGACCACATATTTTACCACAACCTCTAACAAATAATGTAAAATAAATAACTTTTGCTTAATTTACAGTAATTATTGATCTTAAACTAAAGTACTAGTTTATGGACAATATAACAAAGATAACAACAAATGTGTTGTCAATGTGATAAACTACTATGTTTTTGCCATTAATGAAATGATTACTACAATGACTACATATTTTACCACAACTCACAACTATTGATGTAAACGTTGTGTTTTTTCTGTAATTTGTAGTAATTAATTTAAAAATTATATCAAGAACTAATTATTTGAAAGAGGATAATCAACGTTCTCCATATGATAAATTTTTCCAAATATGGTATTTACATGTTTGACCACTTAATTACAATAACTACAATAAATGTTGTCAAAAGTGATAATTGTAGTTCACCAAACAGTATTTTACTTTTTAACAATATTTGTAACATGAAATTTGAACAATATTACCTATTAAAAAAGAATATTTTGTAAAAATGGTAAATTTAATTTTTTGAAAATAACACATGTCAATTTGTAATTGGATAACTTCTTAATATTTTCAGTTTATTAAATAAAAAAATAAAGGTATGAGATACATCAAGATACCGTAGATGACCTCATGTCATATCTACGTTTAATTTTCCTTCTACTAGCTCTTATTCATTCATAAAAATATCTCCAGTAATATTTATAAATGTATTGCTAAATCTATTTATTTTTAGATGACTAATAACAATATTTTATGTTTTTTGCTCCAACAACATTGCTAAACTTATAAAATAAAACCCAACCTTTAAGGGATCACATCATGCCTGTGTCTTCTCCTTTGAGCACCACTTCTAGCAATCATAACATCTAAGAAACACAACACAGTACCAAACCATTAAACACCAAATTATTTATAAAATAAGTACTAATAATTTCCATAATGAGAAAGAAATGGCAAAGAAAATTAATGCCTAATATTTCTTTATCCTACAAAGGAACTCTTTTATCACTATCAAAAGGTACATAATGTGAAAGAAGGGAGTGGTGCAAAATTTGATCACCTCTTTTTAAAGAGATAAATGTTCGACCTTTTTAGAATTTCTTGATTCAGGCTTTTATGTTACATTTGATGGTCTTACACTCTTACTGTTCAATTTTGTTTTGTGGATGCGTGTAATATTTTGAACAGTGGGTTCGATGTAGGGAGGTTTTGACATATTAAGTTGTGGAGGTCTGTGTAGGAAACCTGTTATGTTAGATGATTATCACATTTGGAAAATCATTTTCAATTTCTTTCGTTAGTCAATTACTGATATTTTCTCATTTCTGCAAGGTGAAAACCTACTGATATGAATCTGAAGAGGATGAACTATTGAGCCTGGGAATAATAACAACAAAGAAAGGGAATAGATACAGTTACTAAAGATGAGCTCTGAAAATCTGAAATTGAGATAAAAAAACACAAAGCATGCATGGGAACATGATTCAGAGAACCGCACTTTACAAACCCGGGTAAAGTACTTGCAAATACTTGCATGGGAACATGATTCACCAAAATACTTGCAAATATGTTTCAGACAAAACTTATCGAAACAGTACAGAACTCTGCCTATATTCAAGATCAACTTTGAGAAAAAGCCAACGATGAAGAAAGAGTGGCTTCCAGAGTAAGTAGGCTATGATGCTTCAGTTACTATATATTAGTACACCGTGTAAAGTTCAATTTGGTCTCCAATGAAAGATAAAACAGATACAATAGAATCAGACAACTTTTATTAAGGATATTTGTGAAGAAATACATAGTTCATACAGAACTTAAATTTTATATCTATTGTCTGAGTTGCATCTAGAACAATAGTGATTCACATACATATACAACGTATTTCTGCACGCGCGCAAGCGTGGTAGAAGGCTAGTCACTAATTAATAATCTTGATTATCATATGATCGATCACTTGCATGCCTTACAAGTTACAACGGAATCCAAGTTTGGAATGGCTTTAGGGCCGGCTCTGAGATTTCAGGGGCCCCAAGCAAAAAAAATTAAGGTCTCGATCTTCAAAGTAAATTATGTGTAGTGACATACGAAGATCATTATCAATGCATTAATATTCAATCGTACAAACTTATTTTCAATACTAACAATTTTCTACAAGCTGAACCATAAAATTACAATGATCTACCATTTCATATTAGTATTCAAACCAACAAACTCATTTTCAATGCTAATAATTTTCTACAAGCTTATTGAAGCAAGAGACTTAAAATAGGTAAATACCTTATATGGTTCTTGATGTATCACTAATAGGACAATTATGTACCTGATGTTTAAAAGATGACACTTAGATATCTCAAGTTATGCTTAATTAGACAGTTTGATACTTTCGTTAACCTTTCCTTTAAATATGAGGGTATATCGTCATTTAGGTTCTATTTATAAAATTAGATATAAAAAATATTAATTTGTGTGATTAAATGATAATTATTCTTGGGTCTTTATTATTTTCTAGGTTTTTGAGAGTATACACATGAATTAATGTTTTTGGTTAGGTTGATAAACTAAGACATAGTTTTATTTTATGTTAAAAAATATATATTTTTTGATATGAACACCTATTAGTCGTGTGAGTGTTTAGGTTAATTATACCATCTAAATTCTTAAATATAAAATTCAGTCATGTTTCAAACAAAACATAAATTCATATTTATGAAGATAAATATTAGTTAAAATTTTGGATATATATATATATATATATATATATATTCAGATCTAATACACATGAATCCACATAACAAATTTTTTTATGTGTATATTGATAAATATGACCTAAATATCTACTTTATCCTCATATTTAACAGAAAAGTTAATGGAAACATCAAAGTATCTAACTGAGCAAAACATGAGATACCAAATTGTCATCTTTTAAATATCAAGTACCTATTTGTCTAATTGATTATACATCAGGTACCATGAAAGGTATTTACCCCTTAAAAATTTCTATCATTTTATGTTTTCGTAGATTTTTTTTTACATTCATATATTATGGGTTATATAATATTTTTTAGGGCCGTTATATTTAGAGCCCTAAGTTCGTGCTTGATTGGCCATAGCCGAGTGCCGGTTCTGAATGGCTCCCACAAACTAAATCTCCTAATTAGTAATTACTTTGTTTATGCGTCGAAAGATCCTTTCACATATTCCTGTGCATTCGGCATGCAGCAGTGCCGGCCGTCTGTTGGCACACCCTATGCGAAGAACTTTCATGGACGAGCAACAATGCTAGAGCTAGTAATCATCAACAACACCCTATAAATTTGCAGTAGTTCAACTCATCTTGGCAAGCAGACTCATCTAGCACATCGATCATCATCTCAAAACTACCCACTGCTTAGCTAGAGAATCGCAGTACGTACGTACAAATGGCCTCTTCTCAGCTTTTCATCATCCTGGCCATTCTAGCCATTGTTGCCCCTTCAACTCTGGCAACAGATTATGTTGTTGGTGATGACGATGGTTGGACTACTGACTTTGATTACCAAGCTTGGGCTCGGGGAAAGACGTTCATAGTTGGCGACAACCTTGTTAAATAATACACGATGTTCTATCCAAATTAACTTTCAATTTCTAACTTATAGTTTTGTTCATTTGGGAACTGACTGTCAATATTTTCTGTGCTGTTTTTCACTATACAGCAGGAGTGCACAATGGCACTGGGTTTAAACAATGTGCAGCTCCTGCAGAAACTGAGCCATTAACAAGTGGTCATGATGTGATCAACCTAGCAACCCCAGGGAGGAAGTGGTACATTGTGGAGCTCCTAACCACTGTGCTTTTGGGGGACAGAAGCTTGCCGTTACCGTGATGCCATCGTCGTTTGCTCCTAGCCCGAGCCCTCTCTCTAGATTTACAGATTCCGTCACTCCTAGCCCTAGCCCAACCTCTGCAAGATGCTGAAACTAGCTGCAACTAGTCTTGACACAGCAAGATAAAGGATGGATCGATGGTTATAGTTATTGCATTCTTTGGATAGTCTAGCTGAATAATGGATTAATTATTGTTTTCGAGTACTTTGAGATACTTTTTACTGTTATTAATACCTAATAAGAGTGATCGATCAGTTTGTGATACTACAGATGTCATATATATGAAGGGATTGATCCTAAAGTTCTCTAGGGTTCTTAATAATGAGTATGTGTGTGTACGTACCTAATTATATCAATCGACATTGAAGAAAGTACAAGAAATACGCACATCTCTAGCCAAGTTAGAGAGTTTCTATTCTCGGATCCATTTAGAGTTATTAATAAATTTCGACGAGTTTAATACATCGGGATTTATATGACACAATATTTTGGTAAATAGGTTGTGTAGGTTAGGTTGGGTGCCTCGTTTGACAAACAAGTTGGATTTGAATTTTTGATTCTCCGATCTATTTCAAGTTATTTTTACATAGTTCGACACGTACGTTTCATTACATTGACATGATCCGAATCCAACACAACGCGACATGTCATTCACAACCCAATATTATGAGTTAGGATCCACCACATAAAAATCATGGATTTTATTAAATTGAAGATACAAAACAGAGAAAATAAAAACGCTGAGATCTTTGATAGTCTACATCTTTGTATATTTGATTAAGAGATGAAAAATACATAACATAGTATTTTTATAGGGTAGTAGTTTAATAAACAATGACTAAACTAACATTACTCTTAACACGTACATGCTGCATACAAATCACTAACTCAACAGAATTAGCTATATATCTCCTAAGTACCTTGTAGATTGAGTAAATGTTTTGAAATATGGAGAACGCAAATTAGGAGAAAAGATATCATTTTTCATTTCATTCATGAATATATGTCTCTATTAGGTCTAATTATATAAGATAACGAGTATATGAGGACATTGCATAAGTTCCTATTACAATGCTAATATATTTCGTAATCGAACTTAATATCTCCATTAATTTTATTCTAATCTTAGTTAAGGCACTTACAGAATCGAGCTTCCTTTTAACAGTAAATCACACATCGAGAATTCAAAGCCTTTCCAACTTCAAGTTGCAAAGCAATCAATCACCATATGTAGACAATCTCTTTGCCTAATTTTCTGTTTGGAGTGTCAATTGTAACATGTTAACATACATTTCCAACAGTAAAATCATAAGGCAGGCCAAGAAAATTAACCATCGAACTTGGTCACGCAGCACATTTCGTGAATAACTCCAACAAGACTAAACCTTCTTGTGGTCTGCCTTAATTTGTTCAGTGTTGTATTTTAACCCTTCAGTCCATTCATGCCATTCTGCAAGGCAATGCCGTCCGTGTACACGTACACCCTATGCTACCCTTACCTTTGCCATGCCTGACTCAACACTAAATGGCAAGCATTTCAAGTCATTTGTACAACCAACTTTGTGGAAGACCCTAATCAACTCTAGACTAGCTAATCCTAAACTCGCAGTGGCTTCTCTACTCAGCTCTTTGTCATCCTTGCCATCCTAGCCATTTTCGCCCCTTCAATCCTGGATACATATTACATCGTTGGTGACGACTAAGGTTGGACTAGTAACTTCTATTACCAAACTTGGACTCAGGGAAAGATGTTCTACGTCGGCGATAACCTTGGTAAGCAAATTAACAAGCACAAACTTGCACCTATGCATCATCTTGTAATCTTTGTTTTTGGAACTAGTTTCAGTTTCTGACTCTTTTATCTCATGCAGTATTCAATTACCCCCAAGGAGTGCACAACGTGTAGACAGTGAACGGCACCGGGTTTAAAGAGTGTGCAGTTCCAGCCGGCGTCATGCCATTAACAAGTGGAAATGATGTGATCAACCTTGCAACCCCTGGAAGAAAATGGTACATTTGTGGTGTTGCTAGTCATTGTTCTATTGGACAGAAGCTCTTCATCACTGTCATGCCATCGATGGCTCCCAGCCCTAGCCCCTTCTCTGCATCATTCTCTGCTCCTAGTCCCAGTCCCACGGCCGGATGCAGCAAGTAGAAGTGTTAGTGCAGCAAAGTCGGAGTATTTCTTTCCTGTTTTAGTTACGAATAAGCGTCAGCAATTTTGTTATACTACAAACACTATATTGGAATTGATCTCCAAATTCTTTAAAAATTGAGGAAAGGAAACAAGATCTTATACGGGAACCAAATCAAAGTATAATGCAAGACTACAAAAAACCCCACACCCTAGAACCGACGAATGCACATGATTGGAGCCTTAGAGGTTATCTTGAATAATGAAATTACATCTATCAATCAGTCCTGAATTTGGGGATCAACACCAGCTCAGTTAGAAGCCAAAAACATAATATGCCTTGGTCATAGAACATAAACCCAGATTTGGCTCATGTGTTTGCATTCCTGAGTTGTATAACTCAAACTCATTCTGAGTTGCACAAGGAATCCTGGATAACAGCACTGGATAGAGGATGCTTCAGCCACCACACCCAAACCTAGTGTGCAATAAGATCGATGGCGATAGGGCGGTATCCAAAGAAAAAGCCAGATAATCAGAACAAAGGCAGAATAAAACATACCACATGCTTATTGTGACTGACAACATGATATTTGTATCCTTCAAACTACAGCAGTCTACATTAGAAGAACGTCTTGGTGGGGATTAAATTCCATGAACACCAAGGACTTAATGATGGGCCAGCTTAATTGTGGCTGGTTATATAACAGACAAGAAAGATATTTCTATCAAGAACAGGGAATTCAATATCCAAACCTCAAATAAGAACTCATAATCGATAATTGGAGTTGAAAGCCATATGAAAATGGGAAAAACATGGAATTTTGATATAAATAGCAATTCCAATCTAAAAACTGAGGGTCTCCACTGCTTCAAAGTTCAAATCTAAATAATTTCTTAGCAATCCAATGAACTCAAATACCATGTACTTACTTAAAAATTCATCTCCTGAATCCAACCTAAAGTAACACTTTTGTACTGAAATCATTCATTTTTTGACAGAACCTTAGTTGAATCTGATGAAAAACTCAATGCCCAAATCCTTCAACAACATAGAAGTCACGCAATTTGACAGTAATTGCATCAGCAGAGTATCATTGGTTAGCAATAATTGAGCAAAATCTTAATTATTCACATCGGATGAGAGAGATGGGAGAAGATACTGTGAATATGCGAATAAAGTTGAAATGCATATAGTGCATACACTAAACATTATAATGTAGAACAGTTCAGATGTGGTGGTACCCTCTAGCATTGGTATAACATGTATCACGGTCCTAATCAGTGATCTGTTATACGACCCTGTTTGTGCTCATCAATATACTTGCCTGATATTTATCTAATTCTTAAAACCTTCAATCCAATGTTTTCAAAAGCGAAAACGAAAGCGAAGGCGAATTGTGAAAGCCCCGCGAGGCGAAAGCCTTGAGGCGACGGGGCGACCGCCTTTCCAACAAATAATAAATAAATTCATATAATCTCAATACATAACAAAAAATATTTAATTGTTATTACAACCATAAATTCATCCTCAAATAGTACTTCACAAGGTTCAAAAACAAGGTTCTAATTAGGGTTTAGGGTTTAGAAAGATACACTTAATTAAAAAGATACAATTCAATCTTCCGCATCATATCCACTAACACCATGAATATCATCACAATCATCAATGTTCAATTCATTAGTATGGGGAGGCAAAGTAAGATCTTTTGTAGGACCCCGCATGTTTTAACCGTAGTTAATGGCGAGTTACTGAGGTTTAAGTCGTATTCGGTAACTTCGCGAGTGAACGACCACGTTCATTTTCGAGTTTTTAAAAGTTCTCCAAATACCTGATTTAATGACTCGATGTCATAGTACGTGTCGACACGAGTCTCCCGGTATTTTCGGATTATTTTTCGGACATTCTGTTTATTTTCTACGAATTTCTGAAGTTTCTGGTAATTTTAATTACCATTTCGGTAAAAAGAGTTGCCATTTCAGTTTTACTTTTTACCTCCACTTAATCTAGACCGTTAGATCATTATGGGATTTGATCCCAGCCGTTTATCTTTGTATAAATAGGGAAGAGGTGAAGACTTTCCCCGATCGGTTCCTCCGAAACAGAGGGCGATTTCGCCCTGTCCTTCGCAGCGCCACAGTCGCCGTCCGGCCACCATTGGCCAGCGCTCTACCACCACTTTCTTCCCCTCCTTCTCCTCTACCTGACCCAACCCTCAGAATCCGGAATCAGTCAACGGCCGGAATCCGGCGATCCAGGCGACGGTTCGACGCGTGACTGGTATATTCTTTCTCCTCTCCTCTTCCTCTTCCTTCCCTTGCCTCTTGATGTCCGATTCGAGCCTCGATTTCGAATCTCTCATTTCACTGTTTTACTGTTTTTCTGGGTTCTCGCCTCGTCTCGCCTCGCTTCTGCAGCGCCCCGTCGCTCCGGCGGTCGCCTTTCCAGCGGCGTCCCGGCGAAAGAACCGACTGAGCTTTTCTCCCTCGCTCCGCCCTAAGGCGCGCCCCAGCGCCGCCCCGAAACGCCTTTGAAAACACTGCTTCAATCCCCATTCTCCATGTAAAGGGAGAGGCAGCAACTATAGGTTTCTCTCCTGCTCTATAAGTCTAGTGGTTGTCTTACAATAGTAAAATACCCCTACTTCACTCAGTCACTCATTATTGCGTTATTTTCATTTCTGGAAAATGAGCACTTTAGAAGGTGTGCATCTAAACTAGTTCTAAAAGTTACAAAACCGTGATGTAATCATGATCCAAGAATGCTATGCTGCCGACTCACACATATATATGACAGAAAAAAACAAAAACAAAAGAAAATACATATACATTCTACAAAAGAATCACCAGAATTGCATAGTCATAAGAGAAGATCTTTAACTATTGAATTGGAAGAGAAATTTTTCCTCCCAACAAAGTAAAACTAAAATTGATATCAGAGTTGTATGTATAGTTGCAGGATCTTTTGTAAAGTTACACACAGGGTAAAGCGAAAGAGAACACTTACATGTTCTCTGCTATACCCTATCAACAACAATTAAAGCAAAAAAAAAGCAAAGACAAAGAGCACTGCACATCTTTTCTTTCTCTTTCTCCACCAATACTATACACTCCATTCGCATTTTACTTTGATCCAATTTCTCTCCCTTTGATCCAAATTAATAACGAAAGGAAACAACAATTATCAAAAAAAATCCGTACCCGAATTTGTGGCGGTAGAATCAAAATGAATGTGTGAAAGTCTTTATTCTTTGCTGTATCAATGACTTGTAAGTTTAGACCTCTTCTTGGCCTCGCTGTAAAGCACCACCCCCATGATGGTCACCGCAAACCCCGTCATCCCCATCACCGTCACCGGATTCCTGAATATCAAAACCGACACGACTGCCGCCACCGCCGCCTTGGCATTCCCCAGCACCTGAAGCGTCAACGCGCTTGTGTGCTTGGTCACCAAGAAGTTGGTCAAGTTGACCAAGTAAGCCACGGTGGCGTTCCCAAGCAACAAGTACACAATGTAGGGGTCTCCCCTGGCCTTCTCCATCGTCACCGCCGCCACGTTGCCCTCGGTGTAAAGAGTAAACGGCAGCAAAATGCAGGCCGCCATCGGCGCCATGTAGAGCAGCAGGTTCATCGAGTGGAGCTTCTCCGAGTCGTTGGTCAGTAAAATCCCCTGCACCACCGACTTCAGCGCCCGGCCGGCGGTGGACCCCACGCAGACGAGGAACCCAAAGAGATGGAATAACGGCTCGCTGTTGCTGGCCAGCACGATCCCGAAAACCACGGGTAACAGCGCGCCGTAAACCTCGGCGGATTCCTTCTTACAGGTAATTACGCAAGCGAAGATGGCGGTGAAAAAAGGAGTGGTGGCCCCGACAGCCTGGTTGAATGAGACGGGGAGGTAGCGGAGGGAGGTGTTGCCGCACACCACGGAGAAGCAGAAGATGGCGCTCAGGGCCAAGATCTTGAGGAACTGGCGCCGTGAGACGATGTGCTGACGTGGCACGAGCTCGAGGAAGTGGATGGAGACGTAGCTGTAGGCGGCGCAGGAGAGCATGTGGAGCATTGTGAGGAAGATAGGGTAGCGGTAGCCGTAGTAGCTGAGGAGGTACTTGTTCAGGAGGAGGACTCCGATGTTGGACAAGTACCACGACGCGATGATCGCCGCCGTGGAGAGTGTCGGTGTGAGGCCTCCTCCGCCGTATGAGAAGTAGCTAGTGCCGTTGCGGACGTCGCCGGGGGGAGTTGCGGGGATGTCGACGGCGAGGTCGGCGGAGGAGGCGTCGAGGAGCCGCGGGTTGCTCATACGACGCGTCGTCCATGTCTGGGCTTCCACCATTTGGGTTTTCTCAGATCTGGAGTGGATGACAATTCGGGGGTAATGAAAGAGGTGGGAGGGGATCTGATCGGACGGAGGAGGAGATTCAGAAGTGGAGGAGGAGAAGCCGTCGGATTTGGAAATGGAGGGAATAAAGATGAGGGGGTTGGGAAGCGTGCTTTTTTATATATATATAGTGAGTTAGAGTGTCGGTGTTGTTTTCTGGTTGGTTGGTTGTACTGTGGTTTTCTCCTATGGTTAAGATTGCTGACGCGGCTCTGACTCCGGTCTTTTTACAGTTTTAATAGGGGAACTCGGTTTGTAGAAATTTTTAGACCAAAATGGACCGAATATTATCCAGACTCATTTTAGATTTGTGGTTTTTAAATGGGTTTAGATCGAATATTTGACACGTTGATCCGTTAAGAAGCCGGATCCGTTAACCCGTTTACTAAACGGATCGGATTTGGATCTTTATTGATCGGATCTGTTTAAAAATAATTAAATAATATTTTTATAAATATAATATTATTAATAAATATTAAATAATATGATAATTATCTAGATAATCTAAACATTCATATCTAAATTGTCTCTAAAATATGATGTGATAAAGTTGAAAGTTTCTAATGTCTATGTTATTTATTCTAAAAATATTGAAGTTCAAGTATTTAAATTATATTAGTTTAGCATTAATGAATATTTTTTATGTAATTCAACTATTAATGTAAACTTTTATTTTATTATAAATTTTATCAATATTTTATGATAAAATTATGAAATTATTATTTAAAATTTGAAATATCTATTATTATAAACGAATCGGATTAACGGACCGAGTATCCGTTAACCTGCAGGATCCGAATTTGGATCAAGCTATTAAGGATCCGGCTGGTAACAGGTCAGATTCGGATCTAAAGTTTCTATACGGATCCAGATCTAGGTCAATCTGGTTCAGATCCGATCTATTTACAAGTCTAACCTCAAGTAAGGCCTATCCAACTTCAATGAGCTGGGTCATTGCTGCTTCAGCTGGACCTGTTTTTTTTTCTCTTATTCTTCAATAAAAAACTGTTGAACTAAACCTTGGATGGTGTTTTTAAATTAAACATTAATGGTACTAAAATTTCCAATTCTGAGAAAATTGGTGCTAGTGGAACTATTAGAGACAATTAGATGTCTTAATTTTGGTATTGGTGAGATTTTAGAAGCTTAAGCCTGAGGCTTATTTTATGGACTACAGCTTGTTATAAATCTTAATGTTCAAAAACTTGAAATTGAGTCAGATTCTGCCGCGCCATCCTCGTCCAACTTGTACACCCTCTTGACTCTTTGATTTCTTGATGCCAGATTCATTTCGTCTAAGATCAGTTACGTTTTTAGAGAGGGAAACATGATTGCTGATGCTTTAGCCAAAGAGGACATTATTAATCATGATCTGGAATTAGTCATCTCCAATGTTCCTCCTATTCATGATGCTCAGATGCTTCTTGATGGCATTTATGTTGTTTCCAGAGCTAGGAGATGCTCTCAAACTAGTGCTTAGTTTCTCCTTTCTTTCTGTTTCGGCCTTTTAGATCCATTCTGTAACAAAAAATAAAATTCCATTGGAAAATCATTGTTGGAGCAGTCATTATGTGTCTCCACCGTCAAATATAAGTACCACTTTTTATGTGGGCTCACAAACCACAACGAGATTCGACAACGACATACATCATGAATGTTGTTACATAAGCCACATAACGACACCCGGAAGTCGCCGATCCGACATTAGAAAGTCCTCAACTAGTTATCAACAAGATAGTCCTCAATGGTTCCGGTTAAACAGTTCAGGAACCGTCCGTTTTCTTTATGGTAAATCACAGATTTGAATGCCTTAAAAATCACCAAATGAGATGAAATTTTACAGGGATGATCTATACATATATAGCTAGATATGGAAGGCTAAGATCTGAAACTAAAATCGAAAAATGAAGCAAAATGAAAATATGCACCAAAGGATTTGGTGCGGACATCCGCATCTAACAAATGCTAATGCCTGGGTTAAAATCGGGGCGGCCTCTAGACGGAGCTAGGCCGCCCCGATTTTAACCCAGACATTTCAGCCAGTCGAAGAGCTGCTCAGGGGCCGCCTAGGCGGTCAAGGCGCTGCCTAGACGGTCCAGACGCCACCGAGGCGGAGTAGCGCATCCGAGGTGAAGCTAGGCGGAGGCAAAAAAACACTTATCTGATTCTCAAATCGATCTTTTTGCCGTTTCGGCCTCTTATCCAAACCCAACGACCTCAATGCCATTTCAATGGAATCATGGATATCCCAATTTTATCGTATTAAGAGTGGTTAACCAATTCAATAGTTTTTTTGATAAACAATCAATTAAATAGGTTATTAAATTGATTATAAATACTAAATTAAAATATTATATATAATTTTTTATTAATTATATATAAAAAAGTAAATCGCCTAGTTTCCGTCTAATCCTCGCCTAGGTTGTCAAGGCTAGGCTATGGGTCGCCGCCCGCCTAGCCTTTTAAATCCTTGATATATATATATATATATATATATATATATATATAGTAAAGCATAAATTTAAATCCTTGATACCAGAACACGGAAGCAAAGCATAAATTTAAAACATAATTGAATTTAAAATATAGTACAACTGAGTTTAATACATTCAGAACTTAAAATCAAATTACAAATAAACTTACTAATTCAAAACCGATGCATGAGGTTTTGGGGGTGAAGAAAGAAAGGGAGACTATTGACTAAGGTAAACTGTTTAATCAGAGAGCTGGAGAGTGTTTCTGAAAATGAAAGACTTGAGACTGAAAAACTGGAAAAAAAACTTGAGAATGACTGAAGGAGGGGAGCTCCTTATAAAGACTTGAGGCTCCGGGAATCACGCTGGGGAGACAGCTTTTACTGTAGAGAATCTGCTTTTACTCAGAAATGGACAAAACAGGAAGCAGCACGATTAGCTGTGTTTTGTCACGTGAGTGAACAGTAAAAAGTGATTTTACTATTCATGAATAGTGACTTGTCTTCAAATTTCAAAAGGATCCTGACTGTCTTGATACTGGGTTTGTTCGTACCAATTAGTTGGTAATTTTGATGAACTGGCAGGCTTCTGGGGGCTTGTATAACTTCTCTGACTGTGGGTCGAAGAGTGAGAAGAAGAGGAGTCTTGGGCCCTTTCTTCTTGGGCTTCTTCTTCAATTTTAACTTGGGCTGCTTGGGCCAGTAACTGGTCTGCTAACTGCTTGATTTCTGCTGAACTTAATCCTTTACTAGATGAGGATGACTCGGTTATTTCTTTTCCTCTTGATTTTGGTAACTGTGAAGTTGGGGCAAGGGCCAAAGGTGGCAGATTTGCAGTGGCCGGAGGAATGACTGATGCTGATGCAGCTTGGACTGGAAATTCAGTATTGAATGCGTCAATGATGCGTTCGGATTTGAATTTGTCCCACCACTTGACTAAGTATTTTCGGCTGACTATGTAATCCTGTAATTCAAAATGCCATTTGAAAATCCAAGGGACTTTGTATTTGGCAATGAAGTGCAGAGTGACTGGAAATCTTTTCTCATAGTCTGAGAATTCTCGAGTTGTGGAAAATTCAGAGACTAAAACTTGAAGGGCTTCTGGGAGGATACCAATAGGGCACCCAAAGGTGCTCCACCAATTTTCAAACCACATTGGGAACTTGCCATTGAATTGTGGTCAAAATTGAGGAACCAAGAGTGACTGAAATCTTCGTTTTGATGCATGAAAATTTTGAACCATGCATCTTCATAATCATAATAATTAAAAGTTAACTCGCCTTCTTTGTGGAAAGTATAAGGAGGATCTTTCCAATCAGATAAATGAATAATGTTTACTATATACAAGGAATGGTAAAGTAACTTAGTTGAATCTTTGGGATCAAAAATCCCTTTGATTGTGACTGAACCTGTTGCAAAGAGAATATCCCTGTAGAATTTGAGGGAATGACTTGGGTGATTAGGAACAAAAAAGAAGCCTGGTGGGCAGTAATACTTGACTATAGAGATTGGGTTTTTCAGGTGACTCATGTTTGTCTCAACACAAAACATGTCTTGACTAGTGCGTAAAACATAAGGTGATGATTTACGAAAATTGGGCCTGGAAGGATTTGGGGTGCTGACTTTGAAAGGATCATGGGGATTAACCAGGGCTGACTGGAAACTGGGCTTATATGGGCCAAGAGTAGTGCCAACGAAGTTGGGCCTTATGGGGTTTTGACTGGAATAGGGGATTAATTCTTGTTTTACTGAGTGCTGACCTTGGGGTTTTTCTTCAGGTGGGCTTTGGGGATTTTTCCCCGTTTGTGATCTGGTCCTCATGGGAGGATGCATGAGTTGAACCCTGAAGAAATTCTCTGGTTAGAAAATCAGGGATATGATTGTCACTGCCTTTGATGAATGCAATTTCAAAATCAAAAATACTTAAAATTGCTTGCCAACGGGCAAAAATTTGTTTACTAGCAATGTTTTGAACATCTTTTTCCAAAACGTGTTTAGCACTTTTGCAGTCAACACGGACTAAAAATTTTTGATTTAATAAGTCATCTTGAAATTTACTAATACATAAAACAATAGATAAAATTTCTTTTTTAATAGTACTATAATTGCGTTGTGATTGTGACCAAGCTCCAGAATGGAACCTAACTATTTGTTCTGGCTGGTTGGGAGAGATCTGTTGCTTAAGGATACCTCCATAGCCTAATTCTGAGGCATCAGTTTCTACAATTTTAAAAGAGTCTGTTAAGGGCATTCCTAGACAAGGTAGAGTTTTCACATGAGTTTTGATTTCTTGAACAAGAGTAGTATGAATGGAAGTCCAAGGAGGAGGGTTTTTCTGTAATCTGTCAAAAAGCGGTTTGCATTTTTGTCTGAGATTTTGATAGAATTCAGCAACATAATTTAGGGAACCTAAAAATCTTTGAAGTTGGTTTTTATCTAAGATAATATCTGGGAATTTATCAGCAAATTGAATAACTCTGTTGATTGGAGTGATTTGGAGTTGGTGAATACTAAATCCTAGAAATCGTATCTTTGTTTGGAATAATTGAATTTTTGAAGCCGAAATTACGAGTCCATTGGTTTTGATGATCTGAAAGAATTGGTGTAAATGTTTCCAATGTTGTTCAATGGATTGTGAAAATATTAGGACATCATCAATGTATACGATTAAAAAATGACTATAAGGATTGAGTATATCGTTCATGATGTTTTGGAATTCACTTGGGGCATTTTTGAGCCCAAAGGGCATTACATTCCATTCATAATGACCGAAAGGGGTGACAAAAGCAGTTTTGTATTTGTCATCTTCATGTATCTGGATTTGCCAAAAACCAGATTTCAAATCGAATTTGGAGAATATGACTGATTTATTTAATCTGTTAATGAGATCTCGTTTATTAGGAATAGGGTATCTAATCCATTCTAAAACAGTATTAAGTGGTTTATAATTAATTACTAACCTTGGAGTACCTCTTTCAAGTTCAGCATTTTTCTGAACGTAAAAGGCAGCACACGACCATGGAGATTTACTATGTCTAATAATTCCTTTGTGGAGTAGGTCTTGGATTTCCTTTTTACAGAATTCCATTACTTCGTGATTCATTTGTATTGGTCGTGCTTTCGTTGGAATATTCTTTTCATTGAAATCCTTTATATATGGAAGGGTAACAATATGTTTTTTCCTATGCCAAAAGGCAGTAGGGATATCGGAGCATAATTTTTTAATAATTTTCTCTTCAAAATTCTTAATTTGTTGTTGGAGTGATGGATTATGTAACTGGTCATCAATTCTCTTAAAATTAATTTCTTCTTTAAGAAAAACTATTTGTTTTTGTTTTGATTGGATCAAATTAATTGTTTTTGAGATTGAATTTTCTTGAAATGCTTTTAATGTATGTATTTCAGGATTTGAAAGAAAAGTAAATTTAACTGGTTCACCAAATGGGTAGGTGATAATACCATTGTATTCAGTTGTATATGGGTAAAGTAAAGTAATAAAAGGAAGACCTAGAATTACTTTGTCAGTTAAGTTTTGGACCAGAACAAAAGATGTTTTAAAACAAACATTGTTTTGACAAACATGGGCTTTAGAGATTTCATATCTAATATTCATTTTTGAGCCGTTAGCAGACCTAAGGGACTCTTTTGTTTTCTCAAAATATTTAGAGGGAATTAGTCCTTCTTGAATACAGTTGAGGTCTGCACCAGAATCAATGAGTGCAGTGGTAATTAATTGAAAGTCTTTTATTTGTAATTGAATAGTGACATACCATTTTTTTAAATTAATCTGTTGAATAATATTGATAGTATTGTTTTCAGAGATTTCTTCTTCACGTAATGTGGATGGTTCTGGAATATCTTCATTTGGGAACTGTTGTAACTTAAGAAATTGGGTATCAATTTTTAATATGTTTAAATTGTCTTTGATGTCTTTATTTTCACAGATAAGATTTAAATGTTGATTTTGTAAAGTTTGTATTTGTGTTTTAATGGTTTTGATTTCATGTTGGAGATCCTGAAGTGTGATTTCTTTTCTTTTATTTTTAAATTTATCAAAAGTTGTAGTAAGGGATATTTTCTCTTGGGGGGTTTTGGTTGTATTTTCTTGAGTGATTAAATTTTTCAATTTTTTAAGGTATTCTGCTTTTAGGTCTGGATTATCAATTTTTCCTATTAAGTCAATTAATAGTTCTTCTTGTTCTTCCTGTTTTGAAAGAACATTAATTGTTTTTGACTTACAGCAAGTATCTCCACAACCTAAAGCAATATCAGGTGAGGAATAACTAGCAGAATCATATGAAGAGGAAGATGAATTTAGTTGTAGAGATTCATCTCTACTTTGGTCAATTTCAGAATCTGTGTCTTTTAATTCTAAGATTTGGATGAGTTTATCTTGATCTTCTTTACTAGTAATTATTTGTTTGATGGTATTTTTGACTGGGCATTTATTGGCAAAGTGTCCGGGTTTGTTACATTTGTAACATTTGGTGTTGCTTTTATCAAAATTTTTGTTTTTACGAAATTGGTTATTTGGCTTTGAACGATGTTTTTGGAATTTATTTTTAGAATAAAATGTATTTGGTTCAAAAATATTTTGAGCATATCTATTGTGTTTATGTTTTCTTTTATGGAAATGATTAGAGGTGTAATGTTGTTTTCTTCTTCTCGAAGGAGGAAGAGAAGGCAAGCCATATTGTTCACAAAAATTGCCTAATTCGTATTTGGCTGTTTTCTTATCAGATTTAAGTTGGGCATTTAACTTCATATCGATACACATTTTTAATCCTTCCTTTTGTATTGTAGTAATAATGTTTCCATATGTGAGAGCATTATAATCAATATGACCTGTGTCAGTACTTAAAACTTGCCTGATTTTATGTGCAAATAATTTAGGTAAACCATTAATAAATTTTTCTTTCCAGAAGGGTTGATTACTGTCATCTCTGAGCATGACTCTAGAGATAAAAACATCTTTATACCATTTGAAATCACTTAAGGTTGGACATTTTAAATTACTAAGTTGATCATGAATTCTAGAAGTAATATGACTAGGTGTACCAATAAAATGTTGGATAATGGTGAAAAATAAAGTGTTAACTGCATCTGATATTCCCATACCAGTGCTTTCATCAAAAATGGCATTTCCATTGTCATCACGTCTGATTGCATGTTTGATTTCCATACGTGCTTCATTCGTTAGATGTTTGTCCCACCAGGAATGGAGCATTCCGGTGAAACCAGTTGAAAGTATTTCAATAATTTCAGGTTGGGTAAAATTGTGGTTGGTGATATAACTATTGGCGGTCATTGACATATGATGGAGTTTATTTAAAATTTCTTGTTCAGATAAGTTGTCTATGTTCCATTCATAAGTTTTGTCAGAAGAAACTGAGAATTGATTATTAGAGAAATTAGTAGGTTGAATATCAATAGGTAAAGGTCGTTCAAAACTATTTCTGAATCTTGATTTTCGGGGATAATTAAGTCTAGATATTTGAAGGTTTTGGAATGTTTGGTTTATTTTAGAAATCGTGCTGGAATCACTATCAGATGAATTAGATGTGTTTTCAGTAGCATGGATGACTGAGATACTGTTACTAGGTTCTGTTTTTAGTTTATTTAGCATTTTTTCAATTTTTTGAACAGTAGAGGTTGGTTTGAGTGTGGGTTTATTGAGATTACTGAAATGTATTAAACTCAGTTGTACTATATTTTAAATTCAATTATGTTTTAAATTTATGCTTTGCTTCCGTGTTCTGGTATCAGAGCCGTAAGGGTTATGATCATGTTATTATCATCCGTTAATTAAATGTTCTCAAACCCCAGGTGGCGGATTACCGCCTAGGTGTGGTCTTTGAGTTCATATGCTTTTCATTCAATTATATTTGGATCCTCAAACCCCAGGTGGCGGACTACCGCCTAGGTGTGGTTTCTGAGTTTGTTCTTTGAAATCTATTTATTTTTGTGAAGTGATTGTGTCTCTGCCCTTTTACTTTAATTTATCCTGGTTTTTCCTTTCTGTTCTTCCTGTCTTGAGCCTTAGTTTTCTCCACCCAAACAGTAAGTTTCCAGGACCAAACAGTAAGACCCAAGTGTGGCCTGAGCGGTTGCGGCGTGAGCGGAGAAGAGAAAACCTAGTCCTTTAGACACTTAGTCCTTTCAGGAAAACCTCTTTATCTTTAAAGTTTCAGGTCAGCCTTTCGATCCCTTCTAATTATGAGTAGACTCTTTAGATCATCCTCAGTTACCTCCAGTTCCAGTAGATCCTCCTCCCTTAATAGGATTCCTACTATAGTTAATGAAGAACAATTAGAATATCAGTCAAATGACAATATAGATATAAACGATTGGAACATTCCAAAAGTTCCCAGTAAAGAAATTTACAAGAAAAAATGGTCTTTGACCGCCTTTAATAATGAACATCATATTAAAACAGTTGAACAAGTTTATGCTTTAAGTAAAGAACATGAAACATGTCAATTATTCAGCCCAGAATCAATTAAAAAACACAAAAAAGATGGTCACAATTTCTTACATATAGGATTAGTACAAGTTGGTATTAAACCTTTAACCAGAAAAGGTCTTAATGCCTCGGTTCTCTTATGTTTAAGAGATGCAAGGTTTACTGACTTTACAGACAGTACCCTTGGAGTTATTGAATCAAGCCTTTTTAATGGCCCAATTCATTTTGATTGCTATCCTGATTTCACAATCAGCCTTAGTGATCCTCACATATTAAAAGCTTTAACGTTAAACATCAAAACATCAGGATATAATGTACTTGAAGGAACTCAACCCTTAGCCTTAGTTTACAGAATCCATTACAAAGTCACAGGTACCAACATAAATTTTCAAGCCATTATTAAAAGTCCTAAAAATCAAACTTTATTAATTCAAAGCAGTCATAAAAATGCTAACATCCAAATTCCACAAACAATTAAATGGTCAGAAATCCATCTTCCTACAGAATGGTCTCTCACTTGTGAAAACCATCCTGTTCAGATACAACGCAATATTTCTGATTTAAACTTCATCCAACAAAATAATGATGGAACAGTAAAAATCAATTTTCTAAATTCCAGACCTAGCCAACAAACTAGAATCCAGGAATTAGGCCAATCTTCCAGACAATTAGGACAGTCATCTCGAAACTCCTTCGTTTCAGCCAGACATTCTTTTGCTGGTTCTACTTTGGCTGATTCTTCTATTTCCCGAAGAGATGCCGATTTAGATCGAGAAATTAAAAATCTCAGAATCCAAGAATTAGAAGAAGAAATAAAAAATTTAAAAATTATTAAAACTACTTCCCAAGTCAGCTATCCTCAATATGAGACTCCAAATCAAGCAGAAGAAGACGAAGACACTTCCCCTGCTCCTACAGCCGGTGATTTCGAAGTCATTCCTCCTATTAATCCTCAACTAAATACCCTTAATCAATCATTTACCATCAATTACTCCAGATTAGATCAAAACTTGGAATTAACAGAAAACATTTCTCGCCGCAATCTTTATCGACGACAATTCCCTTTAATTGAACAAAGAAAACAATTATTCCAAGATTGGAAAAATCACATGTTGCAAACTAAAACTGAAATATTCTTCCTTGACTTTATTGATCTAATAAACCAAAATAAAATCCAGACTTTAACTAAATCTAAATGGAAAACTACTTCTTCAGTAATCACCTCTTCTCACCCCCCTGTTGAAACTGTCGTAATTGATCATCTAAACCAACATATTATGGCCTCGCCTTTTAAAATCCCTGATGAAAAACCAGATCCAGATCATAAGAAAATAATTGAACAAAACAATTACTCAAACCAAAGTCTAGTTACCATAGGAAGTCAATTAGATAAAATCGAAACAAAAATTGACATATATATATATATATATATATATATATATATATATATATCATCGGAGTCCGGCAATCGGTGACCGGAGTCTCGAGTCTAATGACCAGAGCCGGTGAGGTTCCGACCAACTTTTTTCTCTCTTCTATTTTCTCTCTCTAAACATGTTTAAGGAGTAAGGTCAAATGATATTACAATAATATAGCTTCCTTAGAGTTTTAATAAAACTTTGTTCATTTAGGCACAAATAATGACCTTTTATATTAAAATAGGAATAGTTTTTTTAGAATCATTTAAATGAGCTAAGAGGGTATCGTGCTAAATTAGTACTAAATAAGAATTTTCTCTATAAAATATCAGAAAAATATAAAAATTAATATTAATGATTGTGAAAAATGAAAATTTCAAGATAATATCGAAGATATTTGAGATATTTAAGACCATGACAATGACACGTATTCTTCAACCTTGAGCCAATGGAATAAGTTCAAAATTCCAGTCTCTAACATTTTTTAAATTTTTTATTAATAACTCATTACATATTTTCGTTTCGCTTGTATCTGTAACTTTAAAATCGTCACTTAAACACTTTTAACTAATTAACCCACTTTTAACTAATCAACTCACCGTTCATGAAGATTGATGTGACATGTCGTACACATAACAAAAGGCAAATATACACGTGTGCCTTGAAAGATGGAAAATACTTGGGTCCGATCTAGATCGGATCAAGTACTTCGTTTGATCTTCTTAAAATGTACTTTTAACAATATCAATCGTAATCTTAATTGTTCAATAGTTGAATTAATCAATTAAGATCATCTATACAAAAAATCAATATAAAAAGATTGTTTGCTCACCCAAATGTATCGAACAAAATGAACGGATTATCATAAAAGCTCAGGAACTGTCCATTTTGTTCGATCCATTCGGGTGAGCAAACAATATTTTTTCTATTGATTTTTTGTATAAATGATCTTTATTAGTTAATTCAACTATTAGACGGTTAAGATTACAATTAATATTGTTAAAAGTTTGGAACAAATTAGTTCTAAGTTTTGTACTAAAAGATGACACTCGTTGTTCAAGCTGCTTCCATGTCTCTGAGCACCAGAAGCCGACTGTTACGCCCCAAGAAAAGACTCCTCACCCTTCACTCCTCGTGCAAAATGTCGTCTGACTGGCCACCCTTAACTCACTCCCTCACTCTCCCGAGTCAACTCGCCGCCGAGCCCGTCCAGATCGTCGCCGCCCCCAACGTCTCCTCCTCACACTTCAGGCAAGTCTTTTTCTTTTCTTGTTCTTTGAAAAAGGGGGAAACTTTATCGATCCAATTTTAAAAGGTGAAAACTTTGGATTGGATTAAAACCAAGATGCTTATAATGATGAAAAAAATGTTGCAGGATGGCTATTGATTCGTCTTTGTTTAAGAAGTGGCTGAAGAACATGGAGAGTGAGACTGGGATTCTACGCGACGGTTCTATGTATCTAAAACGAGTTCTAATCCAGGTGATTCAGTACTTTAAATTTACTTAATTAAGATTTGATTAGTTCATACCTGGTGGAACTGATGATTTGGAATTTTGGATAATGATAAGGGTGTGGATATGTTTGGAAGGAGGATTGGGTTTCTGAAGTTCGAAGCAGATGTGATTGATAAAGAAACAGGGAAGAAGGTATCTACTTACATACTTGTTTTTCATATTGTAATGATGATGGATTTGGTTTGGAATTTGGATTGCGTGTGGTACATTTGTTCTAGTTGTTTGCTTCATTGGTGGCTGTAGTTGATTTGTTTGTTGTGAAACTAAAACATACTTAGGTTCCAGGTATTGTGTTCGCCCGCGGACCGGCTGTAGCTGTGCTTATTCTTTTGGAATCTGAGGGCAAGAGTTATGCTGTTCTTACTGAACAGGTAGTTCTTCATTTTGGTGTTCAGATAATCTGTTATGAACTCATCACATTTCATTCAAGTTCTTATGTATGTACCAAACAGAAAATATATTAGCACATAAATAATTGACGAGATTTTACATCCATGTATTTTGAACACGATTAAAATTTCTGTGTATCGAAGGTTAGAGTCCCTGTCGGAAGGATCTTACTGGAGCTGCCTGCTGGGATGTTGGATGATGACAAGGGTGATTTTCTCGGTACTGCAATCCGTGAGGTCTCTCTCTCACTACACACACACATATTTGTATGTTTAATGTCATGTGTATTGCAATGTGTCCTTGTACATCTTTCTGATTATATTTTGGAAAGGTCATGTAATCACCTGAAATTTATTTAATTCCCCATAAACCACAAGCTATGGTTTTGGTTTAGCAGGAAGAGTATTTTTCCAACGATATATGATGGTTGCTTGGCCAAAAAAGATGGTGCTTGACTACTTGGTTATAGTTCAGTTAACAGCCATATTCATTATCACCACAAAACCATAAGCAAGAGTATGTTTCTCCTCCACCGTCTGTCTTGAGGAGTTTTCTTGTTTACTATCTTTAACTCGGTACTGGTTTCTCAATTTTGTTCTGTCCATTCCTCAGAGAGACTAATTTGATTTCTTTTCAAGGTACTTTGAGATTTCATTACCGCTTGTTCTTGCTGATGCAAATGCATCTTCTTCAGTATTTTTTTGGTTCAAACTTCTTTGTATATTTTCATTGATTCTGAATATGTTGCTCTTTATAACCTCTTTTAGATAATCAACTGTTGAGTATTAGCGTGAGATGCAAGTCTTACAACTTTAATCTAAAGCTAAGATACACTATTCTTATCATAACACTCCAGGTGGAAGAGGAGACTGGCATATACCTAAAACAAGAAGACATGGTGGACCTCACAGCCTTTCTTGACCAATCTACTGGATGCAGAATGTTTCCTTCTCCTGTAAGATGGTCTTGAACCTTTTTTGTAATGACAATCAAAGCTAGAACGCAGAAGATCACTTTTGTGTTGCACCTATCAGTAAAAGGTCACTATTTTAGTTTTTTTTTTTCCATTGTTAGGGAGGGTGTGATGAAGAACTCGGCCTCTATCTGTACAGAGGGCAGGTGGATAAAGAGATTATTGAAAAGCTCCAAGGTAAAGAAACAGGTCTTCGTGAACATGGAGAGCTGATTAAGGTACGCGTGCTTCCTTACGAAAAGCTCTGGCGCATGACAGCCGATGCAAAGGTTTTAGCAGCTGTTGCGCTCTATGAGATGGCCAAAAGAGAAGGGCTCTTGCCTCCCCTGAAAACATGAATTGCTAGTTACCGATGCAAAGGTTTTAACAGCTGAAACTCTGTTAATTTGAGAACATATGTTCCTTTATCAAATGAAATAATGCATTGTTTTCTACATTGTGCCTCACTCGAGTCGAAAACAAAAACTGATATATTGTCAAACAAGGAGCTTACAGGAGCAAACTGGATAGTTGTGTAATCATTACAACATGAAAATGAGAATGAAATTCATATTAGAAAAGGGTGATGAGTTTGATCAGTCATCATAGGAGGAGTGAGGAGCAGCGGTACAACCAGGGTCAAAGGGATCTTCAGAGCCACAACAATGCCAGTATTGAACAACTTTGCCAGAGTTGGGAGTGCTCATGGTGCCCCCTGTGTACACACTTTCAAACTTCCTCTTTGTTTCTCCTCCAAAATGAGCAGTGTGAAATCGACAAGCCCTCTGGTGATTCAGAGATGGATCGAACTGGGTTTTGCAATTCTTGCAAGTCCTGAGCGCTACCTTGTTGGGCTTCGCGGAGGAGCACCGAAACCTACCAAATCTCAAAGTGGGTACCTTTAGATTTTGAGGGTGACAAAATACTGGAGTGAAGGCAGCACCCGATGTCAGAAGAGCCATCACGATTCACAACCAAGCAGTCCGTCGAAAACAATAGGGAGCGAGAAGCACAAGATTAACATAATTTTGTTAATTATGATAAAAATGAGGGATGCAAAGACATTAGTAACCCCAAGTATCCAATGTATTTACGGCTACGTATCCGGCCCTATTTGATGCACATCAGAGAGTTTCCGGCTGTTTACTGTCATTTCCGGCCATACCAACGTGTACTTTGCCTTGTACGTTAAGATTTGTGGCCGGCAAAGAGAGAAGGGCTCTTGCCCCCCCCTTGAAAACGTAGGGTTTATGAGTATTTGTTCTAGACTATGAGCCAATACTTAGAAACCAGAATGTGTGTAGCTGTAGTATTTGTTCTTGTCTTTCGAAACCATCTTCGTTGCCCACTCATCAGTAAATGATAGTACTAGGATAAGCAACCAAACATATCTGTAAATTAGACAAGATAAAGATCTGCCCAAATCACTTTCTTTATCAAGTCAAATAGTACCTTGTTTTCTACCAAGCTTTACTACAGAAACTGAAATAACGTTAAACAAGGATCATATGAACTCATAATAGAGGCAAACTGGTACGCCCTTTATTATATCAAATAACTCTTTTCAAATTTGCACAAAGGATTAACCATGTATATATAACGAATGACTGACTCTTGATTGTTCAAGGTGTCAGGTTATGAGTATGACTCCTACTATAGATTGCTCCATGTATTAGACCTTGCTCATGACAAAGTCTTTGTCACTTGATTCCCATATCAAGGTCCCATCACAAGTGCAAAGCTTCTTGTAGTTCTCACCTACTCCAGCACTTCTAGCAATAACAGCAGCAGCGACACCAGAATCCGACTTATCAGCAGTTTCGTATACTGCTATTGACCGCCCAATGAGTTCAGAAACTCTCAGCTTCTCTTTGACTCCAGTGAATAAGGCATTGCCATTCTCATCAGTATCCAATGTTCCCAGGTCGCCAAGTGGCTGAAAATAATCCAGTATAACACTTGGAGAATTTCAAATTAAAGTCCTCATCAACAAAAGCTAGGAAAGTCCATACAAATGAAACAAGTGAGAAGATTAATGATGGGGAAAAATTCTTAGTATAGATTCCAAACTTGAGAAAATTGGAAGGGTTGGATAACTGTTCAAAACAGAGACAACAAGTTGCAGCAGACAGAAATGCAGTAGTAATGTAGTATACCGTTCATGATGCTTTCATGAATCTAAGTATTAACTTGGCTATTATTGAAAGATTCAGGGATAGGGTGGGGGTGGTGTAAGGAACTTAATGCCTAAACTTTACTATTGTGTCTCCAACACAAATAAAAAGGTCTAAACCAGTAAACAACATGTTTTACCAATCAAGAAACTGAGACTTTGAGAAGTCCAGGTATATAGGCAAAATCTAAACAAACATAAAATTTGGAGATATTTTGATGTTGATACACACCTTGTTTATTCCTTCAGTTGATGGATTAAATACTTTTCCAGTGCTAGCAGCACCTTTAGTCAGATCACCAAATTCATTGATGGACCAACCGTGTTTACCAGGTGATAACCCACTAAAGTTTGCCTCAATCCTAGCCAACTCCATATTCACCTGAGCAAAACGAACCACACCAAAAACATCTGGACCTTTAAATTCAGCGACGGCAGCAGAAACCAAGAAATCTGCCAAGATTAAATAAGAATCACATTAGCAAGCATTCTTAATTATACTGAGCAAGCATTCTTCATCAGTAAAAAAACGGATGTTCAGATCATTTGAATGTTGAAAGTTTCCAATATCAGCTCATGTAAATTATAGCTCTTCTGCATGAACTAAAGAAAATCTTAATAATATAGGTATTCACTATTGGCAAATGAGATCATTTGTGGTCTACATATAACTTACAAGATGACATTTTTAAATTCTAAACTCATTAAACCAACTGAAAAGTGGTCTTGTTATTCACATTTCATATTTACTCAAAAGAAAGCTCGAATGAGAATCCTAATCCTTAACCAGTTATGCAAAAAGTAACAATGACAACGGAGTTGTGCCCGAAACAGATGAGTTGATGACAAAGTACAATAAAACTGAAAACAAACTTGAACCTAAACTAAATGAAATAAAAAAGAATTAACCTTCTGGGATCCCCTGCCCAATTAATCTTGCTTTTCGACCAGTCTGCTCAAGGGCTTCAGTCATGGTATTCAGAGGGGTTGCACCCAAAATCCTAACAACTTGGGTATCAAGGTCCACCTCTACACTTTTAATCCCTGAAGGAAAACCCCATTAAAACATCAGATATTTACTACATATGAGAGACAAAAGATTTAAACTTCTAGTTTAAACAAGTAGTTCAAAAGTCTCACCCTCAACAACTTGTAACTTAGTCTTGACAGCCTTAACACAACCCTCACATTTCATATCTACCATGTACTCCGTCTGGTACAAACCAAAACCAACAGTTCAGATTTTCAGTAAATTCATATCCTAATCAAAGCTTCTCAAGACAAACATATGCAATTTGATGTATTCAAACTGAAAGACAGTAACTTTTTGAAAGGGGGAACTTACCAGAAGCTCTGGCAATACAGCATCACCCTGCAGTTCAAAACCCAAGCAATTTCCAGAATCAGTAAAGCAAAATTTGAGTACTTTAAGATTTACAGCATAACCAATTAATGAAATTTTACGTCAAATGATGAATCAGATTAAACCCATCACAGAATGAATAGAAAAACAAAGAAAGGGTGTGAGGATTTCAGTGAGACCTGAAAGGAGGGCTTCTGTTGGGATGTGGGTGCGTCCATGTGGAGAGCTGAGGGGGAGTTGGTGAGGCTTGTGGAGAGGAACAGAGGATTTGGGTTTGGAAATGAGGAGAGAAAGGAGAGGTTTTGGGGTTTAGGGAATCTGAAAGATTGAGATGAAGAAGAAGAAGAAGAAGAAGAGAAGGAAGTGGTGGCGGGCAAAAGAGAGGCAGCTATGGCAGTTGTGGTGGCCACTGATCTCAGAAATGCCATTTGAGATTGTTTTTGTTTTTGGTTGGTACCTTTTTTTCTCTGTTTCTTATTGACCTTCCACGCCCACCTGGAAACTACCTTTGGTTTGTGATTGTGACTGTGTTCAACCAGATGGGGCACTTTTACTATTTACCATCGGTAACTTTACCAATTACCAAGGCAATTTCTAACACTTCAATTTCTGTGATGAGATTATTAATAGCGAGAGTAAGAAACATTATACTTTGAATATAAACATGTTGAACCTTGTTACATATATCATAAGCTCAACATTTGTAGATATGTGTTATAACTGATAGAGCACTAATATTTCGAATGATTTTTATTGTTTATTAATTTTGTGATTCTGAGTTCATAGCTTGAAAAGTGTTTGAAAATCATCATTTAATGGTGTAAAATGTTAGGTGAGAAATTCATAGTATGAAATTTTGACAAATATAGTGTGTCATAATGCACAATTTTGAGTTCAAATCTTAATAGTGCCATATCAATTACAAAAGAAACTTGAATGGTGCTTGCACATTGTTTCAAAGCCTCAAAGGTCAATCAACACCGTCGAAGAAGAGCATTTGTCATTCACTGAAGTGATTTGTGCTAATTGGGAGTGACCACAACCATCAGAGCTAACTGGCCAACTTGTTTTTTAAGGCATAGACTTGCACTAGAAGCTGAAGGCAGAGAGCTTGATGAATATTCAAGTATACCAGCAGCAGATAATAGAGATTCAGAGACAAAGTCAAGATTCAAGAACGAATTTTTAACAATGGCTCAATGACAAGCAAGTTGGAAACAACAGAACGGCCTAAAAAATAATGATTAACATGTATTGACATAGGGTCTATCGCCATATTGTGAATTAGCAGGCACTCATCTTCAAACCTCCCATGCACACTTATGTTTTCCATTCCCATTTAGCAACTTGTCAACCATGTAACAACAAAACTCAACTGTCAGGACATCAAATCAACATCGTCTGCAAAGCAAATGCCGGCAAGTGTGCTTCCAGAGCGTAAAGCTCACCGGTCTTGATATCTATATATTAGAGCATGAAATGGTAAACTAAAACCAAACATTTGCAGTTTTGCACTATCCCTTCTTCTTAGTCACATTATGGAGAACAAAAACTGTGTAGTGATGCAGATCATATACCTTCTTGGGTTTAGTTTCATGTTCTACTTGTCACTAGCAGTTGCTGATGAAAAGGCAGTACTGGAGCCGCTAGCTGCGACAAAGAGCATGCAAACTTATATAGTATGGCTAGAAAAGCCAGTTGGCAGTTTCGTTGAGCAATCTGATCATGCAGAATTAGAGAGTTGGTACCAAAGTTATTTGCCCCAAACTATTGCAAGCTCAAACCAGCTGGAGAAGCCACGAATGGTTTATGCATACCGCAATGTGGCAACTGGCTTCGCAGCAAAGCTGACAGCGGAGGAAGTTGGAGAAATGGAGAAGAAAGATGGCTTTATCTCCGCTCATCCAGAACGAAATCTGCAAATGCACACAACTCACAGTCCCAACTTCTTGGGGCTGCAGCAAGGAATGGGACTTGGTAAAGGGTCTAACTTTGGTGAAGGTGTAATTATTGGACTTTTGGATTCTGGGATATTCCCAGACCATCCTTCATTTAGTGATGACGGAATACCACCTCCTCCAGCTAAATGGAAAGGCAAGTGTGACTTCAATGGGACAGTTTGTAATAACAAGCTCATTGGTGCCAGAAGTTTCAATGGTGGCAAAACTACAGGAGGCCCTCCAACAGACGATGAAGGCCATGGCACTCACACTTCAAGCACAGCTGCAGGAAATTTTGTGAAAGGTGCCAGCGTGTTTGGAATGGCGAATGGCACAGCGACTGGCATGGCACCTCATGCTCATTTGGCAATGTACAAAGTCTGCTCGGAGGACACTTGTTCTGAGTCAGACATTATAGCTGCTATGGACACTGCTGTTGACGATGGAGTGGATGTGCTATCCCTCTCACTCGGTGGTGGCTCAGCTTTTTTCTATGCTGATGGAATTGCAGTCGGCGCGTTTGGAGCAATGCAGAAGGGAATCTTTGTCAGCTGTTCAGCTGGAAATGAGGGACCAGATTATCAGACATTATCCAATGAAGCTCCATGGATTCTCACAGTCGGAGCAAGCACCATTGACAGAAGAATAAGAGCAACAGCAAAGCTTGGAAATGGGCAAGAATATGAGGGGGAATCACTATTCCAGCCTAAAGATTTCAGTTCAAAAGTGTTTCCTCTTGTTTATGCAGGTGCACATAGCAATGATTCATCAGCTTTCTGTGATGTAGGGTCCCTTACAAATGTTGAAGGGAAAGTAGTGGTGTGTGAGCTAGGTGGAGGAGTTGTAAGAATTGCGAAAGGGGTAGAAGTGAAAAGAGCTGGTGGTGTAGCCATGATTCTAGTCAACCCTGACTATGCTGGCTATAGCACCTTAGCAGATGCTCACGTGCTTCCGGCAACACATGTGAGTTTTGCTGCAGGGGTGAGCATCAAAACCTATATAAACTCAACCTCAACACCTACAGCGACAGTCTTGTTCAAAGGCACTGTGATCGGTGATCAGCTTGCTCCCAAAGTTGGTTTTTTTTCATCAAGAGGACCAAGCTTGGCAAGCCCTGCAATTTTGAAACCTGACATTATTGGTCCTGGTGTGAGCATACTAGCTGCGTGGCCTTTTTCAGTGGATAATGCCACTGACTCTAAGGCAACATTCAACATTATTTCAGGTACTTCAATGTCATGCCCTCACCTAAGTGGCATTGCAGCATTGCTCAAGAGCTCACACCCTGACTGGTCACCAGCTGCCATTAAGTCTGCAATGATGACAACTGCAGAAGTAAAGAACCTTGCTGGCTCAGCCATTCTTGATGAAACACTTTCTGCTGCAGACCTGTTTGCCATCGGTGCAGGCCATGTTAACCCTTCAAAAGCTAATGACCCTGGGCTCATCTACGACATACAACCAGAGGATTACATTCCTTACTTGTGTGGGTTGAATTACACTAGCAAACAGATAGCGGCGATCACCCAACAAAAAGTGCAGTGCTCTAAAGTAGGAGCAATACCAGAAGGACAGCTAAACTATCCCTCATTCAGTGTCTTCATATTACCTGGTGGTAAGCCTCAGAAGTACACAAGAACCTTGACGAATGTTGGTCCAGCAAGTTCAACTTACAAATTGGCTCCCCTGAGCCAACATAAAATGAACATCACTGTGGTACCTGAGTTGCTTAAATTTACAGAGGTTAACCAGAAATTGACATACCAAGTGGTGTTTGCTGCACAAGATGGTGCTGGAAAGGATGGTATACCATTTTCTCAGGGATATTTGAGCTGGATTTCTCCTCAGCATACTGTTAACACCCCAATATCTGTGGTCTTTGACTCTGAGTAAAACTTGGAATCAGATTGGCTTCTGATGCATCAGAAGCATGAAGGTGAAGCAACACAGCACAAAGCTATCATCTGTATTTTATTCCATTTCAAGCAACTGAACAACACTATTGTTTTCAAGTGAGACTTTAATACTAAAAGGTATTAGTACCATCTCTTTTTATCAAAGTGACATTTAAGAATAAAACAAGAAAAATTTACCAAGTACCTACAGTAAAAAAAGAAGAAGAAGAAGGCATAGATAGGCAATGAACAAACCAGGAAACTTTAGATTGTGCATCAGCATATACATTTTCTCGATTGAGATCACTCTTAAGTGTGATCAGAAGTATTTCAGCCTGTGAACTAGTATGAAGAGAAAATCTTCATATAACTACCCACTATGAAGCCACCAGCAGGACAAAGCAAACTGAAAAAAATTTCTCAATACACAGCTACAATGGATAAGAACTAGTTCTCTATTAAAAGTTCAGTGAAAATTTCAAACTGCTAGTCCTAATAGATCTACATAGTCAAGTTACTCATGTAATTCACCATCTAAGAATAAGCATAAAAATTCATAATAAACTTTAATAGAAAAGCATTAAAAGTATATTTAACCAAATTTCATTCCACGTTTAAGAAATATACAACATCATCAACAATGTGCCTTTAAAGGAAAAAGTACATAATTGATTATTTAAGATATTTCTAGTATCAGTAGTATGTATACGAATATATATATATATATATATATATATATATATATATATATATATATATATATTTCTATCAAACCAGCTTACTGGTTTTAGCCGTCTGTTATCTAGGATGAAAGCTAGTTTCTTAGAAAACTTTTTTTCCTTCTATCTGGATAAAACATTCACAAGGAACCTGAGTTTGAGAAAAAAAAAAGGAGAATGACCATTTGCACAAAATAAGAAGTAAAAAAAAATCAAACCTCAAACCAATGAATTAAAAAGTCAAATGTCCATTCCAATACAAGGTGTACTTACTAATGCCCAAATACACAAATCTTTATTAAATTCATAATAAAATAATTTTTTAGAGATAATTTTACCCTTGTTTCTTATAAACACTTGGGGAAAAAAGGAGAGAGAATATTTTGCCGGAGCATCTTCGGTCGCCGGACTCCGTCACCGGACGCGCGGAAAATTACTGTTGACCGGAATTTTTTCTACTAGGGACAATAAACTTTTACAAAGTTTACTCGGCTACATCTATATCAAATCCAAGTCTACTAACCCCAATATGCTCCAAATTTAAGTCTAATAACCCTAGTATACTACAAAATCAAATCTACTAACCCCAGTATACTCCAAACCAAGTCTAATAACCCACTGTATACTTCAAAACCAAGTTTACTAACCCCAATATACTTTAAAACCAAGTTTACTAACCTCAATATACTTCAAAACCAAGTATACTAACCCCAGTATACCCTTAGTAAACTTTTACTGGAGTAGTAAACTCGAGTAGACGAACAAACTCGAGGCATTGGTAGTAAATCATAAGTTTACTACCCCTAATAAACTTGTACCAGAGATAGTAAACTTTACCAGAGGTAGTAAACTTGCAAAACAGTATCTCCAAGGCCCATTATACACATTAAAAACAGTGAAAAATCAACTTAGATGCGAAAAAAATAAAGTTTACTACCCTTAGTAAACTTTTACTGGGGTAGTAAATTTATTAAACTTTTAACCATAGTAGAACTTATTAACTTTTCACCTTGGTAGAACTTATTAACTTTTCACCTCGGTAGAACTTTATTACCCTGTAAAAAACCTCGATCAAGCAGGTTGATCGAGTCGGAGGGTGGAGATCCGCATCTCGGGTCGCATAGCCTCAACGCTAGTTAGAGATAGGAGGCCGAAGATCGACTGCATCGCAACACCTGACTAATCAGACCTTCTCACTGGAGCTAGAACAAAGGTTTCAACTTGAGTCCTCGTCGACGTCGTCTGAAAGGTTGAATCCAATCTCCACGGCGGCAGCGACAGCGGCGAGGGAGCTCTGCCTTGGATGATCGAGTTCGGTCCTCATCCTGATCTGGAGAGAGAGAGAGAGAGAAGAGAGATAAGCTTCCAGATCGGGATCAAAGTGATAGTGGGAGAGATCTAGCCTCGTCGATGTCTTCACGTTGCATGAGATGGTGAAGGTGAGGACGAAGTCGTCGAAGATGGTGGAGGCAAGGTCGAGGCTTCGTCGTCAGAAGCAGATCGACGCCGGAGTGGGTTTGCCGGCATTTGAAAGCTCCAGTTTGGAGAGAGAGAGAGGGAGAGAAAGAGACAGCAGAGAAAAGAGAGAGGCGAGAAAGAGAGAGAACTGTATCAGTTTGGAATGAGTGGTGGAGGATTGATGAGTAAATATATTATGTTAGGTGTAAATAGGTAATCTTAATAAGATTAATTGGAATGGGTCATGAAATCAGTTTTTCATTGAAATTGACAATTAGACTCTAAATTAGTACTAAATGGGCAATTACTGAAAAAAATGAACATGATTACATGAATGAAGTAATAGTTCATAACCAGCAACTTAGAAAATAACAAATCCAGCTTATTGGATATACTATTTTGCAGTGATAGGTATCACTAAACCAGTAGCAGAGGGAAAATGCAGCATGCAGACCTTTTTTAGTTTGGGTTAAACAGCCTGAAGGGAAATGAAGATGTAGAGAGTTTGGTACCAGAAATTCGCCAAAACCTCAGACCAGACACATAGCAGCTGATAAAACACAAATGATTAATCCATACCAACATGTGGCCAGCGCTTTTGCAGCAAAACTGACAGTGGAGGAAGTTAAAAGAAATGAAGGATTTATTCTTCCTTTGTACACAACTCATAGTCCTGATCTTCTTGGGTTTGCAACAAGAATTTGGGCCTTGGAAATTGTGTAGCATTGGAGTTACCAAAGCCATTAAAATACAAAAATGACGGATCTAGTAAAAGAAAAAGAATTTAGCAGTCCCAAAACAAATAAATGAGTAAAATGACCAAGATACTTACCATGCAGGGAAGTGCACCAAGCGCTAAAGGCCGAGAAGCATGATGAATTTTAAACTTTGACATTAGCAATATTCCCAGGAGCAGATAAGAGACAAACTCAAGATTCAAGAACTTTCCAAGTAACGAAGTTTGGCCTAGAGTTCATCGCTACTTTGTTAATACTGTCTGATCAGCAGGCCTTTCTTTCCAAACCTCCCACACGTACATTCCGATTCCTAGCAACCTGTTCAACATGTCGCAACAAAATCCAACTTTCATGATCTAGATCACTGTCATCTGCACAAGAAATGCCGGCACCTCCTTAAATGTATATAAGAGCTTGAAAGGGTAAGCTAACAGCAAACACTTCACTTTCTACTTCTTCATAGTCAAAATATGGAGAGCAAGAAGTGTGTAGTGATGCAGATCATATACCTTCTTGGCTTTAGTTGCATGTTTTACTTGTCATTAGCAGTTGACGTCGAAAAAGTGGCAGTACTGGAACAACTAGATGAGGCAGATAGTATGCAAACTTATATAGTTTTGGTTGAAAGGCCAACCAGCAATTTTGGTGCACAATCTAATCATGAAGATTTAGAGAATTGGTACCAGTCATTTTTGCCCCAAACTATTGCAAACTCAAACCAGCAAGTGAAGCCACGAATGATTTATGCATACCGCAATGTGGTGACTGGATTTGCAGCAAAGCTGACAGCGGAGGAAGTGGAAGAAATGGAGAAGAAAAAGGGGTTTATCACTGCTCATCCACAACGGAATCTGAAATTGCACACAACTCATAGTCCTAACTTCTTGGGACTTCAGCAAGGAGTGGGACTTTGGAAAGGGTCTAATTATGGTAAAGGAGTCATTATTGGAGTTTTAGATACTGGAATAACACCAGGTCATCCCTCATTTAGCGACCAAGGAGTGCCACCTCCTCCAGCTAAATGGAAAGGCAAGTGTGATTTCAATGCCACATTCTGCAACAACAAGCTTATTGGTGCCAGAAGTTTCCAGGGTGGGAAAACTACCGGTGCTCCACCAGTTGACGTTGCAGGCCATGGAACACACACGTCAAGCACAACTGCAGGAAACTTTGTGAAAGGTGCCAGCGTGTTTGGAATGGCAAATGGAACAGCCTCAGGCATGGCACCTTATGCTCACTTGGCAATGTACCAAGTCTGTAATGAACAAGGTTGTGATGAAAGTGACATTCTAGCTGCTATGGACACTGCTGTTGATGATGGCGTGGATGTGCTATCCATCTCACTTGGTGGTGGCTCAGCTACTTTCTATTGGGATTACATTGCAATCGGTGCATATGGGGCAATCAAGAATGGAATTTTTGTCAGCTGTTCAGCTGGAAATGATGGACCTGACTACTCTAGTGTAACAAATGAGGCCCCATGGATTCTGACAGTTGGAGCAAGCTCCATTGACAGACACATAACAGCAACAGCCAAGCTTGGAAATGGGCAAGAGTATGATGGGGAGTCACTATTCCAGCCGAAAGATTTCGGTTCACAACTGCATCCTCTTGTTTATGCAGGTGCACATAGCAAAGATTCAACAGCGTTTTGTGATGTAGGGTCCCTTACAGATGTTGAAGGGAAAGTTGTGGTGTGTGAGCTAGGAGGAGATATTGCAAGAATCGCAAAGGGGATAGAAGTGAAAAGAGCTGGCGGTGTTGCCATGATTCTTGTCAACCCAGACTTTGGTGGCTATACCACCATAGCAGACGCTCATGTGCTTCCAGCAACACATTTGAGTTATGCTGCAGGGGTGAGCATCAAAAACTACATAAACTCAACCTCAACACCTACAGCGACAATCTTGTTCAAAGGCACTGTCATTGGTGATCAGCTTGCTCCAAGAGTCTCTTTCTTTTCATCAAGGGGACCAAGCATGGCAACCCCCGGAATCTTGAAACCTGACATTATTGGTCCCGGTGTGAGCATCTTAGCTGCATGGCCTTTTTCAGTGGATAACGCCACACAATCTAAGGCTACATTTGACATTATTTCTGGTACATCAATGTCATGTCCTCACCTAAGTGGCATTGCAGCCTTGATCAAGAGCTCACACCCTGACTGGTCACCAGCTGCCATCAAATCTGCCATCATGACAACGGCTGAAGTAGACAACCTTGCAGGCTCCCCAATAGTGGATGAAACACTTTATCCAGCAAACCTCTTTGCAATTGGTGCAGGCCATGTTAACCCTTCAAAAGCAAATGACCCCGGGCTCATCTATGACACACAACCAGAAGACTACATTCCTTACTTTTGTGGTTTGAACTACACAGACGAACAGATACAGATAATCACACAACAAAATGTGAAATGCTCTGAAGTAGGATCCATACCGGAAGCGCAGCTAAATTATCCCACATTTTCTCTCTTTATGGATCCTACTGGGAAGCCTCAGAATTACACACGAACAGTGACAAATGTTGGCCCAGCTAAAACGACTTATGAGTTAGCAGTTGTAAGTCCACATAAGATAGACATCAGTGTGCAACCTGAGAAGCTCACATTCACAGAGGTTAATCAGAAAATGACGTACCATGTTGTGTTTACTGCACAAGATGGTGCTGGAGAGGATGGCATAACAAAGTTTCAGGGATATCTAAGCTGGGTATCTGATCAGCATTCCGTTAGAAGCCAAATATCAGTGATCTTTGACACATAGTGAGACAACAACTTGTACATTGTTTAGGTTTCTTTGAAATAACCGAATCAGAATAATTGTTTTCAATGTGGAATTCAAAGACATAAAAAGTAAACAATGTTCAGCAAACCTCTTTGCCATTGATGCTGAAGTAGACAACCTTGCAGACTCCGCTATAATTGATGAAACACTTAATTCAGTAAACCTCTTTGCCATTGGTGCAGGTCATGTAAACCCGTCAAAAGCAAATGACCCTGGGCTCCTCAGGATTACATTCCTTACTTGTGTGGTTTGAACTACACACACAGACAGCCATAATCACCCAGATATCAGTGAAATGCTCTGAAGTAGGAGCCATAACAGAAGCACAACTAAACTATCCCTCGTTTTCTCTCTTTATAGATCCTGCTGGGGAGCCTCAGAATTGCACAAGAACGGTGACCAATGTTGGCCCAGCTAAATCAACTTATGAATTGGCTGTTGTAAGTCCACATAAGATAGACATCAGTGTGCAACCTGAGCAGCTCACATTCACAGAAGTTGGTCAGACACAAGTATGTCCCACAAAATCATATCGGAAAATTTGGACCGTTCCATCAGGGATACCTACGATGGGTTTCCGATCAGCATTCTGTTACTAGCCCCATAGCTGTGAGGCACATTGATTTATTTTTTATCCAAAATTTCTTCCAAGTTATCAGAACCTTGCAGCTAGAGAATTCAAGCTCAAAAATAAGTACTACGCACATTACACTTCTCCAACCTTGGAAGCCCTTCATATCAATATTGTCTCTCACTCTCTAATAAAAAAGATACAAACTTTATCAAACTGAAATCATTTCAAACATACTGACAAAAGACCCAGATAAATCCAAGACAAGAGTAAAGTTACACTCTGGATATTATGAGACCCACAACAGTAAAACTGGAAAGAAGACAAAACAGAATAACTTTCCAACATTCTCAACACCAACTGATCCAATGAGAGTTACAAGGGAACTATCAGACAGACTGAGACTGAGAAAAAGAAAGTAAAAACACAAAGAAGTTTCGACATTACCCAACTCGCTCCACAGTTCCGCTGACAACTGTAACTGTTAAAGATTTAAGCTTTGTCTCCTCAACTGCGCGGAGCTTCTCAGTTTGCTTCATCTAACTTCAAATAGATCTCCCAGCAGAACAAAAAAGAAAACGACAGACTTTTACGAGAAAGATTCGTCGGTAAAAGTTGCATACATTTCGATACGGCCGGATAGGCACTGGTATGTACGTAAATAAATCGAATACTCGGGGCCAATGATGATTTTACGGTAGAAATTAGAATCGTCGTTCTTGTCTTCCATTGGAGTTTCATTTCTTACAAGGTTTGGAGAGGAAGGGAGTAAAACCTGAGTTGAACATACGTAAATCAAACTTGAGTACTATAATTAAGCTTATTAACAGTGCTAGGGCTCCAGTAGTTCAGCTAAGAAGTAAGAACAGGTTCACCTTGTTGGATACTTGGATATTCATTTTTGACATCATCAATTTATAGAAGATATAGCACCAAACAAGAACACAAAGTAATGAAGTTTCCGTACTGATCTATCGTATTCTTCTCATTCTTTTCATTACGGAACAAATAATTCCAGGTTTCATCAAGGAGTCAAGGACAAAAAAATAACAGTTGACCTCTATATACTAAAACAACAGAGCTCACTAGAGTAGCCTCGCATTCAAGACAAAATCTTAGCTAGCTTTTGCATAAGGTATATCACCACTTTGGTATAACTGTAAGGTTTAGCGAGCATTACTAGGTCCCTGTATATTAATTCCAAAACTGGATCCTGGAATAATTTCAAACTTTTATTCTTAACCCTATTTGGCAACCTTGTTATCCAAGAAACAATCGGCCAACCTTCACAGCTTGAATCACCATCTGCAGCACAAGAAATGCCGGCCGTCAATCTTGTTGCTATTTCAAACCCCCACATGAGTCTTAACTTCCAACAATCTCCTGCTAA
This sequence comes from Comarum palustre, assembly GCA_951800085.1. NCBI lineage: Eukaryota > Viridiplantae > Streptophyta > Magnoliopsida > Rosales > Rosaceae > Comarum > Comarum palustre. The sequence goes on along the minus strand of OX637576.1, from coordinate 28,704,662 downwards.
GTGCTAACTAGTATAAATTGATGCTGGAAGAGGTCTTTAACATAAACCACTTTCATTTGTGAAGTTCTTCATCATAAAGAAGATGGAGAACAAAAAGTTTGTAGCCCTGCAGATCATATATCTTCTTGGCTTGAGTTTCTTCTTCTGCCTATCATTAGCAATTACTGATGGAGGCATGGGATTACTCCACGCTAAACCTGAATTCAATGTAGAGGAGGAAAGGAGTGGCATGCAAACATACATTGTTTGGGTGAAAAAGCCTGTAAGGAAGCTATTTTCAGAGTCCCATCAGGATTTAGAGAGTTGGTACAAGTCATTTCTGCCGAAAACTTTTACAAACTCAATGGAGGTGATGGACCAAAGAATGGTTTACACATATCACCATGTGGCTACTGGCTTTGCAGCAAAGCTGACAGCAGAGGAAGTGAGAGAAATGGCGACGAAAGAAGGATTTATATCAGCTCATCAAGAAAGGATTCTACCGTTGCACACTACCCATACTCCTAATTTCCTGGGGTTGTACCAAAATGTGGGACTATGGAAAGGGTCATATTATGGTGAAGGCATCATCATTGGAGTTTTGGACAGTGGAATAACACCAGGTCATCCCTCATTCAACGACGAAGGAGTTGGACCTCCTCCAGCTAAATGGAAAGGCAGGTGTGATTTCAATGCTACATTCTGTAACAACAAGCTTATTGGTGCCAGAAGTTTCCAAGGTGGGAAATCTACCGGCGCTCCACCAGTTGACATTGAAGGCCATGGAACCCACACGTCGAGCACAGCTGCAGGAAACTTTGTCAAGGGCGCCAACGTGTTTGGAATGGCAAAAGGAACAGCCTCCGGCATGGCACCTTATGCTCACTTGGCAATGTATCAAATATGCAAGGAAAATGGTTGTTCTGAAAGTGACATTGTAGCTGCTATGGATACTGCTGTTGCCGATGGAGTGGACGTGCTCTCCCTCTCACTCGGTGGTGGCTCAGCTCCTTTCTATGTTGATGGAATTGCAGTTGGTGCATTTGGAGCAATGCAGAAGGGAATCTTTGTCAGCTGTTCAGCTGGAAATGAAGGCCCTGATTATGGTACTCTATCCAATGAAGCCCCATGGATTCTAACTGTCGGAGCAAGCACTGTTGACAGAAGCATAAAGGCAACAGCAAAACTTGGAAACGGGAAAGAATATGATGGGGAATCATTATTCCAGGATAAAGATTTCAGTTCAGACTTGTTACCTCTTGTTTATGCGGGTGCATATAGCAATGATTCGACAGCTTTCTGTGATGTTGGAACCCTTAATGGAGTTGAGGGGAAAGTTGTGCTGTGTGAAAGAGGTGGGGGAATTGGAAGAATTGCCAAAGGAGAAGAAGTCAAAAGAGCAGGTGGTGCTGCCATGATCCTCATGAACCAAGAGACTGATGGTTATAGCACCTTAGCTGATGCTCATGTGCTTCCCGCAACACATTTGAGTTTTGCTGCAGGTGTGAGTATCAAGGAGTACATAAACTCCACCTCAACACCTACAGCCACAATCTTGTTCAAAGGCACTGTCATCGGTGATCAAAATGCTCCCGCAGTCACTTCCTTTTCATCAAGAGGACCAAGCATCGCAAGCACAGGAATCTTGAAACCTGACATCATTGGTCCCGGTGTTAGCATTCTAGCTGCATGGCCTGTTTCGGTGGACAATGGAACAGAAGGTACGGCAACATTTAACATGGTTTCAGGTACCTCAATGTCATGCCCTCACCTGAGTGGCATTGCAGCCTTGCTCAAGAGCGCACACCCTGCCTGGTCACCAGCTGCCATCAAGTCTGCAATTGTGACAACCGCTGACATGGTCAACCTCCGAGGCAAGCCTATTGTTGATGAAACACTTACTCCAGCAGACATCTTTGCAACTGGTGCAGGACAAGTCAATCCTACAAAAGCAGCTGACCCCGGGCTAATCTACGACACAAAACCAGCGGATTACATTCCCTACCTGTGCGGTTTGAACTACACAGACGATCAGATACAAGTAATCACCCAGCAAACAGTGAAGTGCTCAGAAGTAGGAGTCATACCAGAAGCGCAGCTAAATTATCCTTCCTTTTCGGTCATATTCCAGGACTTGTCTCAGTCTCAGTATTACACAAGGACGGTGACAAATGTCGGACCAGCTAATTCAACTTACAGCTTAGAACTTATGATACCACAAAAAATGGGCATGAGTGTCAACCCTGGACAGCTTAAATTTACAGAGGTTGGCCAGACAATGACATACCAAGTAGAGTTCATCCCGGAAGAAGGTGCAGGGAAAGATGCACCATTTTCTCAGGGATATTTAAGATGGTTCAGTGATCAGCATTCTGTTGCTAGCCCCATATCTGTGATCTTCGACACCCAGCAGTGAGATCAGAATTGGAGCCAGCAGAAGTTAATCACAAGATTTGATATAATAATACAAAGAATGAAGCTCAAATAACTACCATGCTAATGGTGTCATTGAAGTACAGGAAGATTTATTTTCTTGAAGTTTTAGTATCCTAATAGAGTCATGTTTAACTGATATTTGGTATACACAGACATTCTTAAGAGTTGATACTAATTCACATAAATTCCATATTGCATTTGAGTGAATGTGAGAGATTTCAGTACTAATGATGAAATTGAAAGCTCAAGTCCATAAATTGATATGCAAAGTTCTTAACATCTGCGATCTTTTTTTGAAGATGATCAAATGATTTCACTCATACCCTTATAGTGACTCAAACTCATAACTTCGTGAATAGATAGTAGATGCGCTTACCACTATGTTATAACCACTTCGTCGTTAACATCTGCAATCTCATTTTCATTATGAATTTCAGAAATTTCCCACACGTAGTACTTGGTGTTCATCTCATTCTTTCAAGTTTCCAAGAGGACAAAAAGCTCAGCAGTTTTTTATCAAAAAAAGCAGTTGACACCATACTAGTTTCACATAAGGTGTATAACCGCTCTGGTATATACATTGACAGAAGCATCAGAGCAAGAGCAGTATTGGTTAAGTTCAATCGGAGAGACCCGGCACATAATGCCTAACCCTACACACGGCACAGTGAGGTATGGGTTCACTTCCGCATTAGAGTAAGCCTGATGCAAAGTGTATGCAAACAACAAATGAGAGAAGTGAAACCAGTAAGTCGTCAAGAGTTGCCTTTTCTAATACGTCGTGCCAGTTACTAGTTAGTGCCACAAAGAACAAACAGAAAAGGACATTGAAATCTGAACATGATATAAATTACACAGATGGCTCACTTGTAGTGACACTCATTTATCGATAATGCAGGACTGATGCTTTGTTATAGGTTGCTTCCAAAAGAAAGCCTCACATATATTCCAGTGCAGAACAAAAAGTAGTGGACGAATCCATGAACGGGTCAAATATGAAGTACTAGTGTGAACTAAACAAGCTCACATGTGGGACTAAGATTAATCCAAAATATAGTTACAAAGACCAACCTGCACAGTATCCTTCATGCCGCTTTAAGGATAAGTAGAATCACTACATAATATTCTTCAAGGACCAAGCCATATTCAGGCTACAACAGCATAATAATTCTCATTAATGCTCATCAGAAGGCTCCAATAGATAGCTTGCTAGACTCGAATGAAATGCCGTCCTATTCTCCGCTTCCTTCCCCTATATATGGCTTTTCCAGCAGAAACATAGGCATCACATCTTCTACCCACTTGTACTTCATTTCAAGGGATTTTGTTCACCATGGCCGTGATTCCATTTCTGACTCTCATTTTCATGCTTAGCTTCTCTCATGGGATTGCTCAAGAAACAGAAGTTTCTCCTTTACAGACATACATTGTCCATGTAATGCAACCAGAGGGTAGAGTTTTTGCTGCAACAGAAGACCTGGAGAGTTGGCACAAATCTTTTCTGCCATCTATGACAGCCAGCTCAGATGATCAATCACGCCTGCTTTACTCTTACAAAACTGTGATCAGTGGTTTTTCAGCAAGGCTAACTCAGGAGGAAGTGAAAGCGATGGAAGTGATGGATGGCTTTGTGGCAGCACATCCTGAAAGAGTGTTTCGTCGGAAAACCACACACACTCCTAACTTCTTGGGGCTGAACCAACAAGCGGGAATTTGGAAAGACTCAAATTTTGGTAAGGGGGTCATCATTGGAGTACTGGATGGAGGAGTATTCCCTAGCCACCCTTCATTCAGTGGTGCAGGAATTCCAACTCCACCTGCTAAATGGAAAGGGACGTGTGACTTCAACGTGTCAGAATGCAATAATAAATTAATTGGAGCACAGGCATTCAATCTTGCAGCCATGGCACTGAAGGGAGCGAAAGCTGAGCCGCCAATTGATGAAGACGGGCATGGAACACACACAGCAAGCACAGCTGGTGGAGCGTTTGTGCAGAATGCTGATGTGCTAGGAAATGCCAAAGGCACAGCAATTGGGATGGCACCTTACGCTCACCTGGCAATATACAAAGTCTGTTTTGGAGAACCATGTCCGGAGAGTGATATCCTAGCTGCCCTTGAAGCTGCTGTTCACGATGGTGTTGATGTGATCTCAATCTCCCTTGGAGAAGATTCAGTTCCATTTTTCCAGGACAGTACTGCAATCGGTTCATTTGCAGCAATCCAAAAGGGAATATTTGTTAGCTGTGCAGCTGGAAATTCTGGTCCATTTAACGGCACAATATCTAACGAAGCCCCTTGGATTCTCACAGTCGGAGCAAGCACCCTCGATAGACGCATTGTAGCCTCAGCCGCGCTTGGAAATGGATTAGTATTTGATGGTGAATCTCTCTTTCAGCCAAAAGACTTCCCTTCAACATTATTGCCTCTTGTTTATGCTGGAGTGAATGGCAAAGCAGAGTCTGCATTTTGCGCCGAAGGATCCTTACAAAACATCAGTGTGAAAGGAAAAGTGGTAGTGTGTGAGCGAGGTGGGGGAATAGGAAGAATTGACAAGGGAGTGGAAGTGAAAAATGCAGGGGGTGCAGCCATGATTCTACTGAATGCGGAAACTGATGGATTCAGTACCTCAGCTGATGCTCACGTTCTTCCTGCAGCACATGTTACCCATGCAGCAGGACTGCAGATCAAAGCATACATAAATTCGACAGCAACACCAACAGCGACAATCTTATTCAAAGGGACTGTCATTGGAGACTCAACATCTCCGGCTGTTGCTTCCTTCTCTTCAAGAGGCCCCAACCAGGCAAGTCCAGGAATTCTGAAACCAGACATTATCGGACCAGGAGTAAATGTTCTGGCTGCATGGCCGTTCCCTCTTGATAACAACACAGAGTCAACATCCACTTTTAACATAATTTCTGGAACATCAATGTCATGTCCGCATCTCAGTGGAATTGCAGCTTTGCTCAAAAGCTCTCACCCATACTGGTCACCAGCTGCCATAAAATCTGCTATAATGACTTCTGCGGATCTTACAAATTTGCAAGGCAAATTGATTTTCGATGAAACACTTCAGGCTGCAGATATATTAGCCACTGGTGCAGGCCATGTCAACCCATCAAAGGCGACTGATCCAGGACTAGTTTATGATATTCAACCTGATGATTATATTCCATACCTTTGTGGCTTGGGCTACAAGGACAGTGAAGTCAGTATCCTCGCGCACAGACCAATAACATGCTCAAAAGTACCAAGCATTCCAGAAGGAGAGCTGAACTACCCTTCATTTTCAGTCAAGCTGGGACCATCTCAGACATTCACAAGAACTGTGACAAATGTTGGTGCTGCATATTCCACTTATTCAGTCAAGGTAAATGCACCACAAGGAGTCTATGTGACTGTCAAACCCAGCACACTTTACTTCACAAAAATGAACCAGAAGACGACATATTCTGTGACATTCAGTCGTGGTTCAGGAGGTAAAGCTGGTTCATTCACTCAGGGATTTATAACATGGGCTTCTGCTAAACACATCGTCCGGAGTCCAGTATCTGTCTTACTTCAGTGAGCTGCATGTCATATATTGGGCTTGCAGTGATTTGCAGTGTCATCAGAGTTCATGGTCCTCTGTGTGACTACTTATGTATACCTACTCATTTCTTAATGTTTTCTTTATTATATGGTTAATCTCTTAAAGGATTCAACTCAGACTTCTGCAAAGAATATTTAACAAAAAAAACAGGGTACCAGAAAGGTGAAGATATGATAAAAACAGGTTCCAGAAAAAAGGAGAGTACAATACATATATCTCCCAAGACTAACAAGGCAAAGAGTAATTCAATAACACAATCCACCTTCTCACGTTTAACCTAAATTTTATGCCTACACTTTTCAGTAACCAAAATTTCTGACAGAAATCTATCACTTAACTTAGGATGACCTTATCCGTTCCCTTTTTGCACAATGTTAGTAAGTAATGAAGACCAGTGGAGAAATTAATCCTTTAGTGACAATGTCAAATATTTTAAATGTTGTTAAGCTCCTTTGTTAATCCTGGCATGCCTACATACAGTTTTAAGGAAGCTTTCCCAGTTTTAACACCACAGTATACACAGATCTAGATGCCCTCATGACACAAAATATCGGTAGCAATGATCATTCCAATCAGTATACGGAAAGAAAATTTTCCTTTGCAAGAATTCAATAAAAGCTTCCTCGTCAGTTGCCATATAAGCATCTTTAATTGCATAGTACCTGAAATTTGATAGCTGCATACTAACACTGACAAACTGAATTGCACAACAACGGCATTAACCAAAACCAGGAGGCACATCAGGGTCTTCATCAGTACTATCACATCTCTCGTTGTGCTCCGTGTCTGTAGAAAGTCCAGGAGCCACCACAGGCTCCACATCCTCAGTTTCCATCTTATCCTGCTGCTCTCTCATGCCTCCTTTCTCACAATGCATACGCTCCACCCAATGTTCTAAAACTCGGCCTAGTCGCCGAGTACTCAGCGTCCACCCGAGGCGATTTTAGTAAAATCGGAGTACAAAGTCAGCTGGAAGAAACTCGACCGAGTAGTCGGCCCAACTCGGCGTTTTATTGACTATTTTTATTATTTTGGACATTATAATACCTTTAAAAAAATTATATTTAATTATATGTTTTAAAAATAAAAATAAATCTAAAAATTAAAAACCGAGTACTCTCCGACTACTCCTCTACTCGCTAGTCCCCGACCGGCCGACCGACCGACTAGAGACTTTTAGAACCTTGGCTCCACCTCATGGTTATTCTCAGCCTCATGATTGTATGCCACAGAAAACCCCAGTGGCTCCTTAATCTCATTGTCAGACACACCATCAACACCTCCACTCGCACCACCAACCACCAATCCATTATCACTACACACAACTTCAACCTCACCAACACGACTCTAGGATCCAGCCTCTACATTGTCCTCCAGATTAGCCAACTTATCGTAAACAGACCTTACAGTTTCGCTTATCTCACTCTGCATTCCATCACTCGACCTGATTATCCCCCACAACCCATCCGAAATCCGGCTCATCACATTCTCCCAATCATTTCGAAACACAGAAACAAATCTCACTATAACTTACATGTCTCATCATTTCTCCTAACTCTTTTAAACCGATTCGGAGTGCGAAAATCACAAAATTGAGTACAAAATAACCAAATTACTCACCCAAATTGCGTAAATGTCATCAGAGAGCTGCCTGGGCTTCATATTCTTAGCGCTGGGCGGTTCAGCGCTGCCGATTGCATCACAATTGAGATAATATTCTCGCGTAACTCCTGAAAATCAACATCTTTGTTTTCAGAAACACTAAATTAGGTTAATCTAAAGCAAATGCAGCACTGAATTTTTCTAATATAAAAAATTGACTGACGTTGGTTTTGAGCTTCTGGATGATCTTGCGGCGGAGGCGGTCAAAGTCGCCGTCGTATTTAAGCTTGGCTATCACCTCCGATCCTCTTTGCTGACCTTGAGATTCTCCATTGGATTTTCCATCTTTGCTTTTGCGACTGAAGCGAGTTTTATAGTCCGACAGACAATAATTCCTGTGGGCCAGGCGGTCACTTGAGCCATGGCGGTACAGGTGGGGCGGGCCTTAGCGGGCTTCGAGGCCCATCATTTGAAAGTCAGTATTGGGGCAGAAAAGTCAATATTACCCCGCGTATTTATGCAATCGTATCTGGCCGTATTTACGCGTAGCTCGTGACTTGTGTAGCTTAAGAATTTGTACTCAACTTTGGAAACGCATCGAAAACGGCCGGACAAGCGTCGGAAATATCGGGAAACATATCAATAAATAAATAGACTGTGGGGGCAATAGTGACTTTTAGTCCCTAGGCTTTAAAATTTCCAAGCTCTTTAGGGATCAAAGATACAGTATTCCTCTGAACAGAGCATATTTGAGTTTGAAACAGCATATATTATGATGTAATACAATTTATATCTAAATCCATCATTTTCTTTCACCAGCATCTGATAGAGTAACAAATATGAGTGCAGGAACTATAAAATTCATAGGGTTTCATATATCTAATCTAGGTGAGACGGAGTAGGGGCAATGCTGCCGATTGAATCACTGTACAAGTTGTCGAAACATGCCTCTAATGCAGAACATAAAACACGGTACAAGTACATACAATGCGTACAACACGACACAAAGGTCGGCCAAACAATTTGACTAAACTGAATATTTTGCCCCGAAGGAAATGCAAAACTCCATCAGATGAATCTCCGAGAAGAAAAGGGGAGAAGCGAAGCTTGATGATGTGTCAACATTGTGATTGCTTATGTGATGGCTGATGAGCTCTTTTCCTCGAGCAGCTGCGGTTACTTCCGTAACTTGAGTTTCTGTAGAATGTTGTTTTGATGCTCATCAGTGAGATAATAACAAGACACATTATGTAACCAGTAAAAATTGTACTTACAGATCATTCTCATGTGCTTGACTTCTGGATGACTTCTGTGACCTAGAAGCCTGCCAAATAGGAGTTACTTTAGAAGTACTTTCACCTAACTACAGAAAGGAAAAATGCACAGCTAAATCAGAATTATCAGATAAAGCCAAAAGGGAGCATATTTGGCAAGCATAAGAATCATATGTCCCAGTACTCGTGTTTCTATGCAGAATATCCATCCTAATAAGCATGCAAGAAAACTCCTATATAGGTTAGGTATCGGCACAGGCTCTGAATTTAACGTTTATTTAATCTGTAAGGATTGCAATTTACTGGAAAACTGTCTACTTTAGCAAGTTGATGGTCGTAAGAGAAGTTCAAGAGTGGAACAAGAGTACCCAAAACCTCATGTTGAACTCATTACACACCCCATTGGAAAAAGTGTCATCCCTTAGAAACATAACCTTTACAACGGTGGTCAATAGACTCAATGCCCTCCAAGATATTGAAGTTGATATGAAGGACACCATTCTACATCCATCTACAATAATTTTCACCAACAATGAATGACAGACAGGTTTTTCACTCGGGTCGCATGTACTTCAATCGGTTGAATGTAGTTAAAATACACTTCAATCAGTTGAATGTAGTTAAAATAAACTTCTGAAGGTAACTGGGACACCATCGATATCTTTCAGCCTCACAACTCTGTAGCAGAGTTTTTTTTATCTGCCACAGTAATGGAATCTAGCCCTATGATGGACATAATCATCAGCCAGGAAATCGAACTGAAGGGCAACCTACTGATGGTAGGTTTCAGACTAATTTGATGGGTAAATCATTTGGCAGACCTGCTCATATATACATAATCAATAAATAGTTTTTTTAAAGGGTCAATTTGTGTTTCCGAACCCATAAATCAGGAACAAGAAATTTTCTCAAATTTTTAAAAAAAAAATCATGAACAAGAAATGTCTAAACTCATAAGAACCCAAAGCTTTAAACATGGCCATACTAGCACATAATTATAAGGAATTAATAAAATAGTCTTAGACAGAATACTGACAGGCTGATATAGTTCCTTCCTGCTTCTGCCATATACCTCCAGGTATTCTTCATAAGACTGCAGTAACAGGTTATGAAAAGATAACTATCAGTGAAAGAACCAAATATGATTAGATAACAAGAAACCTTGACAGGTATTTCACTAAAGCATACGATTATAAGATAACTCTTGTTAAGATATAGTCAGCTAAGTCAGATTCATTAACTTCCAAAACACAATAACCAAGGACATTAAAAAAATTGATAAACTATGCGTGTGTAAGAGAGAGAGAGAGATTATCTAACACCCAACAAGAAGCAAGTCATAAACTACAATTGTTTTAAAGATAATGATATCAACTATTGCCTTTCACAAATGAAGAATTTCAAACAACACTTGAAGTACTGAATTACAAAATGAATGGAGGGGGAAGCCAAGAAATGAATATTGAACAAGATACCATTTCAAGAAAATCATCCTCAGTCAAAACACTAGCTGGCCGGATTTCTGCAGACAAACCCCAAACATCAAATGAGATGTCAAATCCCTGTGCACTCATATAATATATTGGTATTCAATAATAGGAAAAAAATTCTCTTGTAACTTTTGATGTTACAGAGTTGACAGGAAAGGAAGAATAATACCATTACATTTCTGATTTGCTAGATGAAATCTCTTTGTTTCAGCCTGATGTTGATAAAGCATGGAAGGATAGGGCATCGGAGTTTGCGACCATGAGAGATTCACAGGGGGCATATTATACTCTTCTTCCGCTACTGAAAGCTCTACGCATGGCCTTTAGAAGGAAAATCATCCATGAATATGGTTCCAGAATAAAACTGTAACCAAAAGAACCAGGAATAATTCAAAAAGATATATATTATCTTTTTGAGTTACAAAATGTATCACCTGTTCATGCCATTCAGATCATTATGCCTATCAAGAAGCTCACAGAGAGCTTCTCCAACATCTGGAGACAACTCCTGGAATAACACACAGAATTTAGAGTCATATTTTAGAACATTCTTCTGAGAAGCCACTGCAACAAAAATTTAATTAGAACACACATAAATTAAAAAATGAAAGAACCTGACAGTCTCTGCTAATTTTAACAGGTTTGAACTCATTCAATGGATTCTTGAGATGAAGAGTTTGTTGGAAAGGCAGATCATTTAATCGCAGCCATTTGACCTTAAAACTGCGTCCCCAGGGATTACTTCTACTACTTCCTTGACTCCATACATTGTCACGTCTCCAGCCAACAGCTGACATCATTTGTGCATACCCTTGGAAGAATCCACTCATGTTGACACTGAATATCAAAATTACTTTACCAGATTTCTGCAACACAATGACATGCTTCTATATAAAGTATCTACATATGTGAAAAGATAGCATGAGACTGAAACATGCACCATCTTACATGAAAAGCGTCTTCCAAAATCGGTTCGTTCATCACTTGAGTAGCCCAAATTCCTTTCTCAATGGATAATTGGATATTCTCATGAGACAAACTCTTAATGATGAAAAATCTTGTACCATACAATTTTCCCTTTTTCCTTGCAGGTGAATCCCCAACATGGTCATGAGAGTGCCGAACTTCTTCTGATTTAGATGGATCAACCCCCTCAGTAACTTTGTGACTTGAAATCTCTGACAAGAAAAGATACATGTTATCCCTAACCAGATTAACATAATGAAAAATTGAAGCTCGAGAACATATCAAAGATTTTTACGAGTAGATAAATTATTAATCAAGCAGCCTGTGTTTATCTACCAACTTATATTCAATTTCAACTAACAAAGATGACAGAACTGTAAACATCAACTATCCAGCCACTCACAGAAATGAAGATATATCAGTAAAAGCCTTCTAATACTATGTATAGCATAAAATAGTCCACCCAGGGAATGGAACTCTACCGAATGCATCTAAGAAGACAAGCTTATGTTTCCACAACACACTCATTTGCACCTTTAAAAGTCTATGCAATATATGCACATTCACGTATGGATCTCCAAAAGCACCATGTTCATAACAGAGAACATAATCATCATTTGTAGCTGAGGAATATGAAACACTTTACATCCAACACATCGGTCTTGGAATTAAAAGAAATACCAATAAAGAAGAAGGCAAAAAACCACAAAGGCTTAACAATTTTAGGAGGTAACAGACCAACGTGAATGGTTGCAGGCTCAAGTTTACTAAGTTCATTGCACAACTCTAGAGGAATAATCTGTTCTCTGTTACAAGCCCTGAAAACACCAAACTAATATGCAGCAGTTTCATTTTTTTCAGCACTAAACTATAGTTTTGCTAACTTGCTTGATATACTTCTAGTCAGGTTAGAACCCACAAATGATTCCAAAGCATAAGATTCCATTATATTATCTATGCAATGAGTAAGTAAGAATCTCTGGTCAGTATGCAGAAAGCAAATTTATGGAGGCCATCTACATGATGCGGTATCCTCCACCCCCAAAGTAGGATCAGCAAACCACCATGTATATCGACACTACGGCAACAATATGAGAACTATCCATTCATATTTTCAATTAAGTAGTTAATCTCTATCACACTACTCTAACCGCAAAAGATTAATTGTCACCAACAAAAAAAGTAGGAACTGATAATAGTAAAGTTACCGGGCACGTCTGAATTCCCCATGTCATCTTTCCTTTCTGTAACAGATGAATCCACTACAGATGCATTTTCCTTTGCAGTATCACACGACATATCCCTACCAACCTACATTTCATAAGAAAATATGAAAATGTAAGCACAACATATACTCCTAGGAATATAAAAGCACACGAAAAAGAAAACGAAAAAAACATTATAAATGATGATAAATCTCAACGAAATGGAGCAACAATGTAAGTACTTCTATCACAACAAACAGAGCCTGTTTCAAATGAAATCACAATCAACATTCAAATATCCACTGATTGGGTTTCAGTTTTCTCTCCACACCTAGTAGACCCCACAGTAAGCAAAATTGACACACCAATTAGAAGTGAAAATCAATGCAACACCTCAAAGAATCAGAAAGAAAAAGAGGCAAGATCTCTAGTAAGAGCAGGAGAAGAAGGGAGAGGACGAAAATACCTTGTGAAAGAGTAGGAGTTGAGGAGTTGCTTGTAGGAATCAGTCGAGTTTTGCGGCTTCCGAAGACACTTTGGGTAGTTTACTTCGCAGTTCGCATATCGTGTCTGGATAGTATTTGACTTTTTGTAGTTTGGAAAATTTTAAAAACAGTAGACCAAGTATTGCTTACGGAAAATTAAAAATACTATTTCTTATAAAACATCAAAATGGTACCCGAACTTTAAAACTCGACACAGTTTTAATGCGTTCTTAATAACACCGTCAAACTTAGGTTATTATTAATTTTTTAAAGGGTAATTTAGTATATTTATAAAAAAAATTCATCAAGTCAAAAAAAGAATAAAAAGAAAGAATTATATCATGATAGAAATGACATAAACATTAACCGCGCTAAAAAACAACAACATCAACAAAATATAATACTACTAACAAAAATAAAATTTATAAAGACCTAACCAATCATGGTTACTAAACGGAACAAAAAACTTAGGAGGCCCATGATTCCAAATCAGTAAGATCAGACCCATGATTTGCTAACGCATCCGCTGCCTTGGTTACCTTCATGAAAAATATGAGATTTGTGAAAATGTATCTGAGACATGTATAGCAAGTAATTACTTCACTCAACTCGTAGTTGTCAAGGCACTAAAGAAAGAGAGCGGATGAAGTTCAGAACAAGCATGAAATCCACTTCTAGCCAAATAAGTTTCCAATCTCTTACCTAAGCTAACTCAATAGCTTTGATAACAGCTATGACTTCAGCTGCCACAGAACTTGGAATATTGAGGTTTGAGCAGAATACACTGAGAACTTTACCTGTATAATCTATGTATATTCCACCATAGCCCGTTTTACCAGAACAACTAACCTTAATGATTCTGGGCACACGACGTGCCCGATATTTTTAGTTTCCCCTCTCTCTCAACTTGGTCATCTCGATTCAGTTTCTCCTCTCTCTCTCCAACTATAAGCACTCAACAATCCAGGAGTTTATCACCACCATCGCCGTCGACCACATCCCTCCGCCAACTAATTCTTATGCCGCCAACACTTCCTTTACAGTCTCCAACACATCGGGGCTTGTTTTTAGGATATATTTTACAGGAGTCGTATATATTTTACTTCTTGGATATGTTTGCTTCTAGATATATCTGGTTTGCTTGGCAAGTTGGTCCTCTGGTTAAAGTTCTTCAATTTAATTGTTTAGTACCATTTGTGGTTAAACTTGACTTTGATCGTAGTTAATCATTGATTTCAATTATGAGTTTCATTCTCTCAACGATCTTTAGTTGGTTGTATTGTTCTTGGTTTACAGAAAATCTGGAAATAGAAAAACTTATTGATTAGAATTAAATATAGCTCATTTTTGTTCACTCATTAGTACAAACAAAAATTGAAGCTCCTATGCGGGTGGATCTCATTCTAGTGGCTCTTTTGTTTTATATTTTGAGAGGGCACTCTATTGGCTCTTTGGAAATTGTAGGCATTTTGGAGAAGATGAAGATGAATTTGTATTTGTGGATCACTTTACATTTGTCAGTTTTCATTTTTACACGTTGTATATGAACATGCAAAGCAACAAAACTCTGGTTTTTCGAAATCAGAAAAGAGAAAGGACTGATTCGATAAACATTCAGGTTTTGTGCTCATTTATTTTTTTGTTCTTTTGATTTTGTTTTTCATAATCCATGAAGAGACAAATTTACCCTTAAAAATATGATGGTAACTAACGGAGAAGTTGACAAAATGTATCTAAATTGGTTCAATTTTTAACTTTAGGTACCAATGTGATATTTTATAAAGTATGTTAATCATAATTTTCAGTGGGTAATATTTCATGTACTGTTTTTAAATTTTTTTTCTTTGTAAAAATGTCAATTGCATATTTTCATTTTCATCCTCTCTTTTTTCCATTTTTTCATGGTTTTTCTTTGTTCTGGTCTTGTGGTTTCTCTAATTTGGATCAGCTGGACAGGACTAGTCCTTTTATCCTATTTTTTCTCCCCTAAAGAAATCTCCTTTCGAAATCATGACCCCCCAACTTCTGTTTATTTGTCGATCCATTGTATTTCTCCTAATGGGCCAAGGTTTTGACTAGTGTTGGGTTGTGCTGTCTATGACCCAATGAGTAGTTAATTATTGGTTACGGTTCTGTTACGATTCTGTTAAGTTAATTGAGTTAACTAGTGGGAACCGAGGGATGTTTGACACGTGACGAAAATTTCTCCGTCAGTTGTAACTATTTAGGGTTGTGCTAGCTGATAGGTTTCCAGCAGCTAGCCCATTGAATATCAAAAATCAAACTACCTTGCATTAGCGTAGTGGCGTAGTCCCAATAAGGGCAAAGCGGTTTCTCATAGTTTTACTATAGCTTTTATTGGTTGAATACTTTTACTTCTTATTGCAAATAATATTACATTTTGACCTATATGACAAAAAAATAATAAAATAAAAATATAAGCAAATCTCATTAATTTAAATCTATATTCATTTTATTTAAACAATGAACTAAACAAATAATAGATATATGTTTTGGCCATGCACTAATCTAACCATATATTGTTTTTCTTTTTACATTTTCAACCATCATTTACTTATTTTTCTTTTTTTTCATATTCCAAGACTACCAACTTGTTGCATATCGGTCTTATATATATTCAATTTCCCATAATTTCTTGGAATATTTACTGCTTACCTTACATGGTTAGTCCACACTACCAGAACAACTAGTTTAGCCGATAAATTTTTTTCGTCTGCTAAGTAAAAAATTTCGTCGGATAAAGTCTAAACTGACGAAACATCGTCGGGGAAAACCCGTTGGCCAAGACTTTAGCCGACGAAACTACTGTTCATCGTCGGCTAAAATCATTTATTTAGTTGACAAAAAAAATTTCGTCGCTTAAAATCTGGACTTTAGCCGACAAATTTTTATTAAATTTTGTCAGCTATAGTAATTTATTTTTATTTATTTAATTAACTTTAGCCGACGAATTTTATTAAAATTCGTCAACTATAGTTATTATTTTTATTATTATTTATTTAACTTTAGCCGACGAAATTTAATAAATTTCGTCGGCTATAGTTATTATTATTTTTTATTTATTTAATTTTAGCCAACGAATTTTAATAAATTTTATCAGCGATAGTTAGTTATTTTTTTATTTTTATTTTTTGATTATTTTTTTTTTCTTCTTTTTCGTTTTTACACCGGTGGTGGAGGAACAGAAGGAGGAGGAAAAGAAGAGGAGGATGCTAGGAGGAGCGAGGGGGAGGAGGAGAGAGAAGGAGGAAGGAATATGAATAGGAGGAGAAGAAAAATGAAAGTATAGAAAAATTCAATATTTTCGGCGGGAATTTTAAAAATTTTGAACTTTAGCCGACGAAATACCCTAATTTCGTCGGCTAAATTTCAAAATTTTAGTCGGAAAAACTTCAAAATTTTTAAAATTCCCGCCGAAAATTTTGACTTTTTAATTAACTTTAGCCGACGAATTATCATAATTTCGTCGGCTATAGTTATTTATTTATTTAACTTTAGCCGACGAATTACCCTAATTTTTTCGGCTATAGTTATTTATTTATTTAACTTTAGCCATTTAGATCTATTTCTCAAATATATGTTTATCAATAATAAATATCTTAATTTGTTTAATTAGAGACTAAGAATTTTTTTACTATTACATATTTAATATTGTTTTTTGAAATCATATTTAATATTGTTTTTTGAAATTTACTATAAATATAAATCAATTAAAAAAATTCTAAATTAGAAATTAACGGAATGATTAATTGATTAATTATATCTATTTGAATTACCCTAATTTCGTCAGCTATAGTTATTTTATTTATTTAACTTTAGCCGACGAATTACCCTAATTTCGTCTGCTAAAACCCTAAACCCTAAATCCTATACGTAGAAGCTTCAAACGAAAAAATGTCGTGAAATAAGATATGACCGGAATGGTGAAATACTTCTATGGTTGAAAATCACGTAATTCAGGTAAAGTTTTGGTGCTGATAGTTGCGATCAATGTAATGTTTCATTCTTTCTCCCTAGACATAGCCCTAGCTCCGGTGGTTATTTTTTATAAATTTTTTATACCACTGGTTGCGTCTCATCGATTTAAAACTATTTTCAGTTGAAGGTCCGGGTAAAATACGTAATTTAGACGGTCAAATAACCATTTCCATGCGTTAAGGGGTTTGACTTACAAGATTGACCGTAAGGATCGAGCCCTTAACGTTGTCGGATCAAGTTGAATTTTTTCCTATAGACTATTTCGATATAATGATCATATCAGACGGTCATATTTTTGTTTCTCAACTTTGATGATCAGAATCACAACATGTCTACTAATGCTGTATAACTTGTTTACTAAGCTTTAAGTAAATGTTCTGTTTCAAAAACAAACTATACGTAGAAACTTCAAATGCAAAAAACCCGTGAAATAAGATATGACCGGAAAGGTGAAATACGTCAACGGTTGAAAAATCACGTAATTCCAGTAAAATCTAGGTGCTGATAGTTGTGGTCAATACAATTTAGCAAGTTGACTTACGGGGTTGACCGTCCGGATGAAACCCTTAAATTTATCAGATCAAGTTGATTTTTTACCATAGACATATTTCAACATATTGATGATATCTGACGGTCGTATTTTTGTTTGTAAATTTGATGACCGGAATCTCAACATGCCTACTATTTACCATTATTTATCCATATGGGAAGCACTATCATCGAGAGGTAAATGTCTCAAAATTTTTAGATGGGCAGTTGCGTCTCATCATGGTGAGAGTTTGTTGTGTTAAAGGTTCCACTAAAATTCCTCATATAAATGCATATATAGGCGTTTTCGTGTTTTAAGTGTTTAGAAAAACTACATTTTGAAGCCTTAAACGAACTCGGATGGCCAAAAAAGCTCATATGTCATGGCATTAACAATGAGTTTTACTCGTACGCTTGTTCCACTTCCAGATTGGTATCACAATAGTCAATCAGACACCGAAATATCCGTAGTGCAATTTTGTAACTAAAAGGTAATTTAGCCAACGAAATACCCCACTTTCGCCGACGGAAAAATTAGTTTAGCCGACAAAAAAAAATTTATCGGCTAAAATTCCACTTTAGACGACGAAATAAAATTTTTCCTGTCGGCCTGTTTTTTTATTTTTGTCGGCTATGTTGTTTATGCTGGTAGTGCCAATTAAGATAGACATTAGCCTAGATTGTTAGTATGCATCATAAACATTTTAGGTCTTATGGACTTATTATAAAGTAGTCTAAATTTACTATAAATCTCAAGCATTTTGTTAAAAAAATTTGTGAATACGTCTAAGAAATTTGACCCTCCGTATAGAGCTTCAAGCTATATAACTAATTAGAGCGTATAGATGGACATACATTACACAATAACTCACTCTTAATGAATTTGTCAATATTGAGTCACCGCCGATACACACTATAAAAGTCCAAAACTAAGACACTTTGGACTTCGATGAATTAAAGCTACGCACCAAGTAACTTGACACTTCTATAGGATGTGATCCGAGCCAGGTCAATTTATTCGTAGTTTCAAACCTTGGTGAATTTATTCATAAAGCTTCTATAACCACTCTATGCAAAGGAGGTTAACCCAAAATTAAGCACCATCCAACCAATCAGCATACCCAAGCTGCATCCGAAGCTTCTTCTTCCCTCATCTTCCAATCAAGGAGGCTTCACTATATATAGTTCCAGCCAGGGCCGGCCCTATGTGTTTAAAGGCTCTAAGTGAATTTTTTTTCAGGACTTCCTAACAAATATTAGGCAAAAAATTAATATATATATATATAATATTAATAAGATAATTTTTAATCACTCATTATATATATTATAATAAAGAAAATAGTTATAACTTGTTCTAAATAAAATAAATGTTACAGACATCTTTATAATATGAATGTTATAATTTCAAGGTAATAGAAAATAATTATATAAAATAAAATTTAAAAACAACAATAGTAAATAAAAGTATAAAAGGATAAATGTAAGTGTATGAATAAAGAAATAGATAAGAGATACAAAAGAAACAAAAAAAACTAAAAAGAGAAAGACAGACAAAAAACTAAAAAAATGACAGATCTATACAACTAATTTTATATATAGAGGCCTTTAAAATTGAAAGCCACAATCTCATCAGCCTGATCTTATTCTTGTTTCCACCGGTACGTTCCCAGTTGGGCTTATTAAGACCACAACAGCTTATCGATATCTTGCTAAGTCAATGCCAAAGGATGAATCAAAGTCAATCTGTATCTACTACCTCAAAAGAAACAATTTGAATTGCTTCGATCTTTTCGCTTAAGTTATCAAAGACGACTGAACAGAACATCTGATTCCAACAATTACAGCTTCTCAAAGAAAGAGTGGAGTTCATTTCATCTTCAGCTATTCCACACCTTGTAACTTAAGGATTCAATGACCAAGAGGCATGCAAGATAACAACATCGGTGTAGAGAAAGAGTTAGAACAACTGGTGAGGGCAATGAGCTTAACCTGTACTGCGCGCAGGGTCTGTCTCTGAACGGGTGGAGATCGATCATTCATCTTCAACTACTATCCATCTTGTAAATTTACTAGTCCATGGCGGAACACCGATGCAGCGAAAAAGGGTTTAGCAACCGGTCAGGAAAATTGAGCTTAGCCCGGCCGTAGTTCAGGGGTGACACTAACAGCGTCCGTGTTCTCTGAAACCCTAACCCTAGAAATAATACCTGACCTTCGCGTTAAGGTTAAGGTTGAGGACAATGCCATCATCAATCTTCTCAGACACAGTCGGATCGGAGCATGTTCCGGCGGTCCACAAACCATACAAAACTTAATACAAATTGGCGGGTACATGCAGGCGCGCATATATGATTAGGGCATCATGGTTGTAATCCCATAATCCCAACTTAGTACTCTTAACGATTTTGAAGAATGTATTAAAATGATGAATGTGTAATTTCGATCAATATGCATGCATGACAGTACTAAATACGAGTACTAAAACAGGAAGGAAAAAAAGAAATACCCTGCCATACCACATCGGCCAAAGCAATGAAATCAGCATATTGTATGAAGATCGATGAGATTGTCCGGCCGCCAAGTGTGAATGAAGTATCTAAACGAGGTAGTGTGATATCGATGACTTAATTATAAGTTATAATACATGGACCCTGCATTCATGATCAACAGCTAATCCTGTTCCCCACAAATGATATTAATATTACTGGCGTTTATGTAAAAGTTGTAAACTATACACTTCAGTACAAATCTAATAACATATAGAAAACTAGAAAAGAGATCATGGCAATTTTTTTCCTTTTTTTCTCGAAACGAAGTTAAAGATGCATGGCTACAATTATTGGCACGATTACTATGGTTGAGTACTTATAAACCCCTTAATTATTTACTCTTTTTCTTTGCTTGGAGCTTAGTCGGTAACCTACCTACTTCAAACAGCAAGAGAACCACTTGTGGTTAAGATAATGTTAACTAGCTTGGAACATATTGACATTAATTATATATATATATATATATATATATATATATATATATATATTAAGAGATCAAGATCTCAATTTCCTAATCAAATTCATACATTTGGAGTGTTGGGTTTCCTCAAATATACATATATACTACTTGTTTTTGTTTTTAAGGGAACGTGTTTTTCTTATGCACAAATGATGATATTAATTAAAACAAGTTCATATTCGTTTTAGTGATCAACCAATGGTCCACGATTGAGTTTTTTTTCAGAAATTTTGTGGTCCATGAAATCAAAATATAATTCATCGGATTGATACACACCGTCAAGTATATATTGCGTCTACAACTAAGACGTTTTGTAACAAATTAGTGATCTGAATATAAATATTGGAACAACATTATCTTCACTTATCTAACGGTTGATTTGAAGGTCATTAACGAAACTCTATCAGACGTATAATGTAAGATGTAATGGTACTTGCTTTCATTTTCCAACAATTTGTCAATTCACTACTATAATTATTGTCTTTTATGACGATAATTTTATGACGTTTTGTTCAAAAACGTTATCAAAAACAAATTTCATGACGTTTTCAGAAGCAGTTGTTATAGATCTAAATTTCGTCTGAAATTCATGACGTTATCAAACGTCATTATAAGTCTCACATCAGTGTCAGAATAACATTGGGATACAAATTGATTGTTATATATTACATAATTTCAAAACATTTAAAATTAATGAAGAGTGAATAGCTAGCTTAGAGCCGCAGGCAGTGAGAATAACATTGAAATAGAAATTAATTCAAGTCTTTTGTCGGAGCTATGATAAACGGTAAACCCATGTCTTTCTCAGCAGTTTCTCACATGTGGAAGTAGTGAGGCATTTGTTTAATTAGTCTCCAGATGTACAGTGAGTTCCGATTAAACGATGAGGTCACTCCTTATATCACCATGCTAGTGAAATTAAACTTACAAATTGATCGACTAATCATTGAGAGTTGAAACCCTAGCCAGCTAGCTGGATTTCATCATCTTCAAATAAAGAGATCGAGCTAGAGAAGGTGTAAAGCTGGATATATAGATATTATATATATGTAGGAGAAGATCAGGCTAGGATTTGGAGGTTCATACATGGATTTTATTCTTCCCAGTATATTTGAATATGACCGAGCTTTAGACCATGACGGTGAGCTGTCGCAGGTCGCTTGCGTTCCCTGTGTAGAACACAAAATCCTAGAGAATCATGTACACCCACTCCCACACCCACTCGGTATTTCGTCTCATCAGAAGAAAGATCTTCATCATCATCATCATCATGTTCATCTCATGAGTCCCAGGCAAATCGACTTTAGCCAGCCGAAGAGAAAAACATCCATCAATTTCGGTGAGATAGATAATGATCAAAACCCAGATCAGGAGAGCAAGAAGGTCAAGAAGATCATGCACAGAGATATAGAACGGCAACGAAGACAAGAGATGGCCACCCTTTACGCCTCTCTACGATCTCATCTCCCTCTTGAATATCTCAAGGTATATAACTTTTCTGATCTCTTGCTATACTTTGAATGATCCAGCTTGATTTCTCTTTCATCGAGTGTTACAATTTGAAACCAAAATGATCTTATTCTTGTTTTGGCTTCAGGGAAAGAGGTCTATATCGGATCATGTGCACCAGGCGGCTAATTACATAAAGCATTTACAGAAGAACCTCGAGGAGTTGCGAGAAAAGAAGGATGAACTGAAAGAACAATGCAAAATTTCAGGCTCTAGTACAGCAGTGGTGGAGAATATGCAGAGTCCATCGATAATGGGGGATTCTGTCATATTGGTCAGTCCAACTTGTAATGGAGTGGAGGTATTTGTGAATACCCCATTGAAACAAGGGCTTCCTCTTTCAAGAGTGATTGACATACTGATTTCAGAAGGACTTAGTATAGTGAGCTGCAGCTCGGCCAAAAGAAATCAAAGGTTGATTTATACCCTTGAAACTGAGGTACGGTACTAATGCACCTTAATTTGGCACTTTTAAAGTTTTAATTTTCCTTTTTTTTTGTAATTCTGGGGTACTTACATAATTGAATTGTCATCAACAGGTGATCGATGGGGAAGGCATCGATATTCCTGAGCTCCAAAACAGATTGATTGAAAAATGTACTTCTGATCCTGGCATGGCTTCAACTAATTAATTAAGGTGCTCGATCGCAAGGAAGATCATTGATCTGTATGTCCTTCAATCCTTTGTCTAAGATTGGTGTGCCATGCATGTTTGTAAATATCCAGTATTCCAGTTGAGTTAGACCTTCGATGTTCGATCATGTATATGATTGAATATGATTTGCAAAAGTCGCTGAAAGATAGAGAAATGCAATGGTCGATTGATATGGGATAAAAAATGTGTTTTAAGGTGATTTGAATGATGGAGCACGGTTTGATATCGATTGACCCTTATCATTAATCAATGCTAGCTCTTGTTGAGATCCATTATCACATGAACGTGAAGTGTAGTACTCTCATGTAGGTTGGCCTCGGTTAATTTCCCCTTAACTTGTACCTGTACTTGTTCTTTGTTTTGATAATTGATTAACTTTCATTTATACCTAGTTCTTCTTTAACCAATTCGATCATGATCGAACTGATGAGTACGACATTGATCTTTACTACTCTTAAACAACCTAATAGAGTGATGAGAGTGGTATAGATCAATTAGTGTTGTGGCCAGAGATATAGTTGATTTGTGATAGATTAGCGTCTCAAAATATCTGCATTTGTGACTTCGGTCTTTCTCTTTTACTCCAATCGGTTCATTGATATCACCAAACATAAATCATGAAGCTTGTACATGCAGATAGCATCTCGTGTTTCGACATTAATGTGTAATTTACGTACAGTAAACTAGAGCTAGTTCTCATGCTTGCTTTCTCTTGTCTGTATATATCATGCATAATTAGTTTCGTTCAGCAGCCAATCCACTCTAACAATATTGTATAACTATTTCATATATGCATGGTTATGAACGTTTTCTCCATCGTTGATCGATCGTTCTGCAGCAATATGTACTTGAAAGGAGAAAGAATGTAGCGGCATTAATTCGTCTGGTATTATATGTATGTATCATATAGCTAGTTAAGGCTGCAAGTAATAAGTATCATTCCCTGATCTGAGTGATCTCGATCAAATCTTAGCCGCGCATCATAACCACGTACTATTTATCCGGCCAGTATATATGTATATGCAATATATACTAATTCTACTAAGCACGGTCACAGTATAATATGAACCATTCCATGTATTCAGTATATATACCAGCTAGCTAGATTGAGATTTTAGAACTTTTAAGTATACATATAGACTTCATTTAGACTAGAGTACTAAATGAATCAAAATTTGAACGATGAGTTTGGAAAAATCTGCTCTACATATCGGCATTCCATGCCGATCACCCTCCTCACTACTCACTCCCCTCTCTGTTGGTCCCCACGTCCTCATCTTACGGTCAGAAATCAATCGCATGTTATACATATCTGTATAGCAAACGAGTCCGATGAGTTCATCTATCTTTATCAGTTAACCTAGCTAAAGAGGAAGTTGTCAGCAGCCTATACGCAGTTTTCTCAATGAGTTGGGAAACGACTTAAAGCACGCGGACAACATATTGGGAGCAATAGACTCCTCACAACCCAAATTTTCTATAAGATCGATATCCCATCTGTTGGAAAGTTTAATCAGCAAGATCTATTGCATTAGCTGTGAATATATGTTTTTCATATTGCCCTTGATTGTAGTTGATAGCAGATTTTATAGGAAAGTCATAGATATGTAGAATCAGTCGGATAGTATATATATTCTCATTCGGTTAGCAATACAACATACCACCATATATCTGTTCTTCATCTTTTTATTCCTTCATCGTTATACCATGCTACTAAGTAGTTTCAGATATGATGATCCTATTTGTTCTCTCAACTTCTAACCAAACAAATTCCTGCCTGCCTGTCGGCCGCGCTGTATATATAACCCCGTGCCGCTAGCTTGTTGTTTTTGTCCAACAAGAAACAACAGAAAACAACTTGAATTGTATTAATAATTGACCGATGTTCCTTTTTTGTATGTTGGCTTCAGTTCGATTAGTTCTCTCATTCTGATTTTATTCATTTTTAAAAGGTCTTTCTAGCTATCGTATATTTTTCCATCAAGATACTCTCACTAACTAGAAGATTATGGATAAGGTAGTGGAGGGGGAATCATAATTGATGCCTTTCTCTGCTTGTTAATTATCCTCTAATCAATCAATTAGATGGATCTATATGTACTTTTAGCTTGGTCTCATTCCTTTATAATATTGTTTCCAGGCGTATATTGTGAATAAAAGAATGAACAATTGATAATCTAACGTTTGGATAAGAGGAAAGAACAATGAGAAAACAAAGAGACAAGTCCTCTTAGAGTTGTACTCGATATCATAAATATTAAGTTTTATAATCAAGAGAAAGAGAAAATTATATAGCGAGAGTGAATATATTCGAAGGTCAATTATATATATACTACACAGTAATTCTAATGTGCGGCGCACTCGGTATTCGGTATTATGTTACACTAGCATCTTGATCCGTACAATGCGCATGTTAATTTACTCTTATGTTTTTATAAATTTATTTTATAATTAATATTTAAATATTATCTTTAGTTAATAATATTTAAACATTCTCTCTTTCCAATTCTCATCTCCACATTTTTCTCCTTTGAAAAAAGAATCTGATTCAAATCCAAGGATTGATGACCATGTTCTTGACTTCATTCCGAAAGTGATCACCGCAGATGATAACAGGGAGTTGACTAGAAAGTTTTCCTCTGATGAAATTTGGGATGCCCTAAAGCAAATGCACCCTTCTAAAGCGCCTGGGCCTGATGGTTTTTCACCGGTTTTTTATCAAAAATTTTGGAGCATAGTGGGCTCGGATGTGGTAGAGGCGGTTCGTTTCTTCATGAGCTTTGAAGATTGTTTACGTGAGATAAATATTACTTGGGTAACCTTGATCCCAAAAGTGAAGAAAGTGGAGCAGGTGGAGCAACTCTGGCCGATTACCCTTTGTAACGTTATATACAAAATTGGTTCGAAGGTTTTAGCAAATAGAATGAAGCGGTTTCTTGATGGAATAATCTCATCTTTCCAAAGTGCTTTTGTTCCAGGACGAATGATATTTGATAATTCCCTACTCGCTTATGAAATTTCACATTGCTTAAAGAAGAGGAGGAGGGGTAACACTGGCTCTGGAGCTCTGCAACTAGATATGAGTAAAGCCTATGATAGGGTGGAGTGGAAGTTTCTCGAAGCTATGTTGTTCCAGTTAGGGTTTTGTTCTCAGTGGGTGAGCTGGGTTATGAAGTGTGTTAAAATGGTATCATATGCTTTCATTATAAATGGTGAGCCGGTGGGGAAGTTAGTCCCTGAAAGAGGGTTGAGACAAGGTGATGCTATCTCGCCATACCTCTTCTTGATTTGTGCGGAGTTCTTGTCGAGATTGTTGTTAAAGGCTGAAGATGAGGTTGATTCATGGAGTTAAAATCTGTCCACGAGCTCCACAGTTTTTGGAAGAAACTGTGGAGCACCAAAGTCCTACCTAAGGTACGTATGTTTGTCTGGCGTGTGATTAAGGATGTGGTGCCAACAAAATGTGCTTTAGCAAAGAGAAGGGTTCAAGGGGATGAGCGTTTCATGTTTTCAAGAATTGTAAGAGGGTTGAAACTTTCTGGCAGCTTGGTCCCTTAAAAATCAAACCTGGTAGTCACCCCGCAATGACGATCTGGGAGTGGTTTTGGGACATGATGGCATGTTTGAAGGGCAAGCAGTTGGAGTTCTTCCTTTCTATCAATTTGGATGATTTGGGAGGAAAGAAATAGAGTACTTTGGAAGGGAGAATCGTTTAGCCCCATGCACATGAGTAATAGATTGAGATCATTGCTAGAAGAGTATAAGATGTGTATTTCCTTATCAGTCCACAGTGTCAAACGGGGTAGGAAGAAGTGAGAGTGTCCACCGAGTGGGAGGCTCAAGATGAACGTTGATGGTTGTTTTCATGCTGAAAAGGAGTTGGGAGGTGTTGGTGTCATTATACGCGACGAGAACGGTACTTGCTTGGCTGCCTTGGCTAAACCTCTTACCTTTGTAAGTTTTGATATGCATGCCGAAGTCGATGCTTTACAGGCTGGTTTACTAGTTGCTATTCATAAAGGTTGGGACAATATTGAGGTGGAGTCGGACTGTAGCATGCTTGTTCATGCCCTTACGAGGGATGGTGATGATCTTTCTGATGTGGGTCGTATTGTGGAAGATTGTAAAAGGTATGTGAGTGCTTTTTTATCCTTTCAAATACGACACATATTTCGTGAAGCAAACGGTGTAGCCAATTGCTAGCATGGTCATGGTGAGGACGATGTCATAGATGACTGACTTGTTCGTGTGCTTTGATGCAGGAGACCAGACCTCATAAAGATTTGAGTTGCTAATGACTGGAGATTAATGGTATGACGGATTCATTGGGTAGAAGTTATGTATGGATTTTTCAATAAAGCTTGAAGTGGGTAGAATGGAGAGTTTCGAACGAGGAAGGAAATAGGGAAGAAACAACATTGGGTAAGATGCTTCCCCTTGAGTTCAGTTTCGAACTTGTAATCTTTGGATGTGAAAATTGGTGTTTATTTTGGTGGGAGCAGAAGAGGGTGTACTGTTGCTTATGATCAATGTTGCATCAAGAGGGAAGGAATTTGCAATTTAAGAATCTACAGGTACGGAGGCATATTACTTTGGCCATTATTATTGTTGGGTTTAGTTTTACTTGTAGAATCATATATTGGTCAAAGCAATACAGAGTTGCTGGATGTGAGTACGCTGCACAATAGTTCTACACTAGTTTAATTGAAGGGTGCAATTGATATATCATTGGAATCTGGTTATTGTTGCTATTCAGCGTACCTAGTAAATTCTATCATCTAGCTTAAGGGCACATTGATTTGATTTAAATCATGATACGAATGGAAAGCTAATGAAGCGTAAGGTACTTGAGATGTTTGAAATATTAGAAGTTTCTTTTAATGAGACTCTGTCGGTATACTTCCAACGTCAGTATTCATGGAAGTAGTAAATCAAGTTACTTGGTAACTATTAATGGTACATAGGAATGTTGAAAACAATTGAATAAGGACCAAATTGAGGTCAGATTCTCATTTGAGCTAAAGACAAAGATTGGTTAACTTATGAGCAACAAATAGTTACCAAGTACAAGTTAAATTGGTCACCGTCTTTATGGCTAGCTATATATGGCTATCCCCTTATATGATTATGATAAGATGCATGTGTTCATGCGAACATGATGAGTTTTCTGAAAGAGTCCTAATTGAGGTTAACGAACTGAAATTTGGAATGTCGGAAAGAGCTTCAGTTATCTGAGTATTTGAGAAATGGTGGTGTTTTGTTCATGAAAAGTTTAGGTGAGAGCTTGGTTACGCTAAACCATCATCGTCAGGGCATACCTGCAACCTCAACCCTAAAGGACTGACAGTGGACACATGTCTGTCACACCAGCCTTCAGGTATGGATTTTCACAGGAATTTACAGACCGCGAACCAAACGAGGCCTGTTGGTAGCGGGAATCGAACTCGGATGGGGTCTTCACCACAAGCCCGTCCTTACCAACTGAGCCAAACCTCGTTGGCGAGAAATGGTGGTGTTTGCCCTAGCATTATGGAGTGTAGGTTCGGACTCCAGAATACCAGGTAAGGGATTTTAGACTCTTCTTGGCTAGTGGTTTTCTTTTATGATATATGAAAAATGATGGCATGGTTGTAATTGTTTTACTATTAAGATTTGATATTTTTATTACCATGTTTGTTTTCGAATGTTCATCGATATTGTTTGATGACCTGAGAGTGAGCGGGATATAGTGACTTCTTTGGGTTTCGATCCCTTAAACCTCCGGATGAGCAGTACGTACTGGAGGACGTCTAATATCCTTTGAGATGTGGCGTCACTCATAGGTGGTATGGCATAAATGGACACTCTTGCTACATCCACCTGGTATGGACAACATTAATCATGGTAAAATTGTAGTTGGCTTAAAGAGAAACTGGTCATCAGGTTTATGTATTTGGGCCCACAAATGTTTTTCGATATGAAACGTATTGAAACTTATACCCTATGATTTGCTCATTTTTATATTTATTTTCGTTTTCACATCTGGTCAGTAAATTAAATAGTTTTTCAAACCTAGTTGGGTTGAGTCTTATTGAGCAACGAAGACGAAAGCTCATCTCTACAACAACTTTTGGATACAGGTATTGTGCACAAAAACGAGATTGAGGTGGGTGTGCATGTTTGATTAAAGTAAAATGTCTTTTCAAATTTATTATCATTTGTAAGGTTTCCATTTCATATCCTAATATGTTCCTTTTATTTATTATTTGGAAACCTTGTTCAAATTTATTGCCTCCATTGCCAATGAACTATATTTTCAGTTAATCATGGGAATGTTTTACTTGTGTTCTTATCTCACCAAGTTCTATTTTGTGCAGCATAGTTTGATTTTAAGGGAATTATAACTGTTATGAAATGTTTTACACCTGAAATCATTTAACGTTTCTGACTGTAACTTTGATTTTCAAGTTATGAAAGCTTTAAGTATTTTAATTAAATTGTCTTGCGAGTTCTTAGAACTTGAGTAGTGGGCCCTAGATTAGGTTCTAAGAGTACACGACATTGTAATGTGTTCAATTTGATGAGGTGTAAATCAGGGTTTTATATTACATGTCCAATTTAATCACTTTTAAAGAGTTAGATTTTAATCACGAATGATCTCGGTACAATTAAGTATTATCCACCAACTTATAAGCTATATATATATTATTTATTTATTCTTTTATTTAGAATATTTGAAAAAACAATTTAGGAGAGACTGGTTCTGATATTATATATTTGGTATTGTATGAAGCCAATCACCATTGTGCTTGATTTTTTGAGGGCTTGGTTGCTTAAGTTCCACTCTTTGGTTTTCGACTGAACAGGCCTAAACGCGCGTAACTGAGAGAGAAAAATGGTTTTAATTTCGTCCGGTTGTGCCACGGCATCGACCACTGGCCATGTTGGTGCATGAGGAGTGCAGTCGGACGAAAAGTAGGCTCTATGGAGGTTGTAGCGGCATGGACTGGTGTTTGGGAGTTCTAATTCTCGTTCTTTTCAGAATAGGGGTTTATCTGCGTCGGGTAGATCTAAACTAGATTGGAGCGGGCTCGTAGTTTCTCGTGGTGTCTCTGGTGGTCAGTGGACGGGTCGGAATGATGGCTCGCCAGCAACTCTGGATGGCTAGGGGATTTGGGATTTTGCATCTGATCTTGTTCTGAGTTATGGTTCGATCATCTAACATATCTGAACGGATTGAGGCGGGACCGTGGCGCTTCTGGCGGCTGGCGGGGCTGGTCTCGGTGGTTCGAAGGGTTTCCTCGTAGCCGGCTGGCTGGGTTGTCATGGGATTTTGCTTCTGGTTTCGGTTTGGATGCTGATTTCGATTGTCGGTGGGAGAGTGGAGGCTATGGTGGTTCTACACTGGTTTTTAGGGTCCAATCACAAAGGTGAGAAGAAGGGTACGACGGTGTTGATATGGTTCCGGCGCAGCTGACGTCCAAATCTAGGAGGGCAACTAAGTGCTGCTATGGCTGCGCTGGACAATTCCATCAGGCTTGTGGGTTTTGGGCTCCCTATGCCCATGTGCGTGGGCCTCATGATCTGGACTGTCTGGGCCTGGATGTTGACCGGGTCTGGATTTGCAAACCGCATGAGGTATCTATCTTAATTTACTTTGTTTATTACTGCTTTACTGGGGTTTGTTATTGTCCATATCACCCATGTGGTGTTTTCTCTGTGGATTATACTGTGGTCCGAAACGGGAACTTTGTTCCTCACAACGATGTTAGATATTCTTAAGTTTTCCCAAAAGTTTGGTCACCCGACACCAAATCAACCCGTTAACTACCATTGTTAACATTCATGAGTGTGTGGCTGCACACCTAAAGTGCATTATGACACTTACCTATTAGATTATGAGTGCTCACACGTGGGTTTCACCCCCCATTTTTGTTGGTTATGGTTCTAGTTTTCGGATATGGTTCTCGGTCCTCTTTTTTCAGCATATTCTCTTTCACGACTTGTTACTCGGTGGTGGTTTGTACGTGCTGATTTAAGGGAGTTCATCCTATGGGTCATGGGTTTCATATTATTTAGGTATGGGGATATGCTTGGCATAAGTTATTTGGGCAACAACGCTCCGATGTTGCACCACTGACTACCCCACGGTCGTTGCTGTGCATTATGGATCATACTCATTTAAGCCATATTATAGATTATACTCATTTGCTGTGCATTATGGGCTATAATGAGTATAATCTATAATATGGCTTTTTCATCTTGCGTGGTAATCGCCAATGTACACTTCCTCACTAGGGTATTCACTTAATTCCTTTCTTTGCCAAAATGATAGTTCTAGCGCAGATCATTTCACACAAAAAATAAAGAAAGGAACTTCACTGTACTCATAATTATAACTAATTAAGGGCAAAATATCCATTATTACTTCACAACTACAGAGAAAGGAAAATCAATATTATTCATAAGCGGGGGTAGACACTAGCTGAGAAGATCGATCGACCACCGGAAAAACACCTAATATATAGCCCATGTGTTCTTTTCAAATATATAGCCCGGATAAACACCTCCCACAACTTTGCCAAAAAACACCTCCCACAGCATCTTCTTTTCAAATCCAAACCAAAGAAATATTTAGATGCAACAATAACACATCATACTAAATTAATTAATTCATGCACACATAATTAGACAAGGCTTGATTAATTGATGAAGCAGCTAATTAGTAGCGATGAGAGCAGCTTCCTTAGTGCTTTTGAGGGCAGATTCTTTAGTGCTTATCTTGAGAGCAGCTTCTTTGGTAGAGACGAGTGCGTCCAGCTGGCTCTGTCTAAACAGTTTGTGCTGGATATGTTCGAAGAAAGTCCGCGGTGGGAACATCGCAGGCACCTCCTCGGAGACAGTCTCCGGTAGCGGCTTAAGGATGATCTTCTCCTTGGGCGGCTCACAGAAAACCGCCCACGAGATCCTCACCTTCTCCTTGTTGACGAGTCCCCTGTGAAGAATGCTCTTGTACTTGCCGTTGCTTAGAATCTCTAAGGTGTCGCCTACGTGCATGACGATGGAGTTGGGTACGCATTTTGCTGTCACCCATTTGCCGCCGTAGAAGAGCTGCAGGCCGGGAACCATGTTGTGGAGGATGAAGGTGAGTGCACTTATGTCGGTATGGGCCTCCACGCCGAGTGCAAGCTCCGGCTGAGGGCATTTTGGATAGTAGTTGATTTTCATCTGCAGGAGGAGTTCTTCGAGTCCACCGACCTCATTCTCCAGCCTCCCTTCTTCCAATCCCAAGCCAAGTGAGAGTATGGACAGTATCTTGGTTGCTAGCCCCCTCAGTTCCTTGGCATACTCACTTGTTGCCACACTACACGTTTATGTGAAATATGACGTCAGTTAGCAAAATAAACAAATTAAGAAGAATGTTAAGTAAACCATATTTTAATGAACTACAGCTAGCAGTGGTTTAATTTGTAACACTTACATATAGTCGGA
This sequence comes from Comarum palustre, assembly GCA_951800085.1. NCBI lineage: Eukaryota > Viridiplantae > Streptophyta > Magnoliopsida > Rosales > Rosaceae > Comarum > Comarum palustre. The sequence goes on along the minus strand of OX637576.1, from coordinate 28,672,459 downwards.
AGGTGTTTGAGGCCAAATGGACAGGTCGCGCTTGTCCTCAGGATACACACAGTGGAAAAAGTAGTCCTCCCACTCAAGTTGCCCGGAAGCATTGTTCGCAAGCTTGCTACCATAGCCTTGAATCTTACCGGAGGCTTGGTCATTGGCATACTTCTCCTTCTGCTCAACGGGCAGATCAAAGAAGGTCTTTCCGGCCTTCTTGACCCTTTCCATGAGCTCGTCGGAGATGCCATGGTTGACAAGGTGCATGACACCCCATTCGACGGCTGCTTTCTTCAATTCTTCCCTGCATTTCTCCTTCACCTTGATGTCCTCGGAATCGATCTCCTGCAAATCAATCGTAGGCACCTGAGGCCCTTCGGTGCTCTTCTCGTCTTCGAAGATGTCACCGATGTTAATGAGCTCCTCTTTGGGTCTCACGTACTCCTTTGGAATCGTTGAGATCCCGCTGCTGGCCAAACTCTCAACTCTTGAACCAATGGATGCAACAGTCACCATTGTCGCTCTCTTTCTCTCTGCACTTCTCTCTAATTAGAAAAGCTTTTAGCACCTAGGGCCTTTTAATTAGTTGTACGTTATGCTTGTAATGATGGAAGCTTTAGACCTAGCAGTGTTTATATAGAAGCAGCGTAACGAAATAAGTAGTAGTTGGATGCATGACTAGTACTAGTCCGGTTTTGGATAATTACTTTTGCTAAGCGGCATAAACCCATGGTTTTTTCGACTGAGAGCGTTAATCTGAAAATTAAGAATGCTAAACTCTGTGAGCTGGAGCATGTGCTTCAGAGCCTCACCCACCAGACCTTTCAGACTAGCAAGGTTTGACTGGAAAGTTAAGAGCGTGCATGGGGGATGATCGAGAACCCTAACCGTCTTGGCTCTAGTATATGTCAATGTATATGACCGATCTGTCCCTTTCCTAGCCTGCACAAGTAATGTAATTACTTGTCTCTGCGTGTATTACTCGTTAAGTTAACTAATATTATTAGTAATTACATGGTTTAGGGATCGGTGTTGTGCCACGTGCTCATTGCAGCTTGTTGGGGATCGGAGTTGAATGTGTATTCGTGATCGATAATCTTTGGTACTCCCTCCTCCTTTCTATACAAAGTTTTAGGTTTTGAGTTTTAATTTAATATATAAATGATTTTAGTTGATATTTTTTAATTTATCTTTAAATCACAATAATGACATGGATAAAGTGTGAATTTTATATCTTAATCTATTTGCAAACTCATTAAATAGAGCAAACTAAATAGAGGTTAAATTGTCATTTGAATTGTTTCTTAATCTCTATACAAACTTTAGACCTATATAAAAAATCTGAGAGAGTACACATTAAATAAGAATTTTAATAGCAATCTGAAATAACCTTACGAGTCACTATGCAAAAAGCACCCTATATCACTGCTAACTCTTGTTTTTACCCATTTTATAACCTCTCAATATAGTTAACTCTCAATATTTTTTGACGTTACATGCATCAAATGATACTTCAATTATCAATTTTGCAGTTAGATTTTGTCATATTACGGAAACTATAAATCTGTTATCCCTATCCTATATGTTTATGTGCATCACCACACTTTTCCCATTGCTTGATGATAACTGATCTTATTTACGTACAACTAACCGGGATCTTAATTACAATTTTGCTTCAAATCTCCACTCATATAACGGGAAGCGTGGTTTTTGTGTGAAAGGTTTACCAAAATCTTGAACTTTTATATTTTCCCTTGCAATTGCAAAATGTAAAAAAAACTGAAAATATATTACAGGGCTAAGAACATAAAAATAGTTTATCTATTTGTTTTTTACGTTTTTGCCCTATATATATATATGTATAGTTCATATCCAAAGCGGAGTCTCGTTCTGAAATTAAGGTGTATGGCTTCTTATTTGACATACTTTTAGGTCGTATTTTGACTATTTTCACATCTCTACCCTTCAGTGTCTAGATCATAGTTCACTGCTATCAAGTTTCATCTAATTTAGAGATCATTTGAGCTTCCATAATCGTAATTTACACGAACGGTTATGTTTGGACAAATTTTTGTTCTACTGATTCATTTGATCTAATTCGGTTCCCAAATAATCTCTGAATTGGATAAAACTTGGCAGCAATGATCTACACTATATAATCTAGACACTGAGCGGTGGAGATGTGAAAATACGACCTATATCATCAAACTTCCTTCTAGACATATCTATATCATCTTGTGTAGATCATCTCTACAAAATTTTAGCCAATTTGGTGATCATAAAGGCCTTCAAACTTGCGTTACAAAACTGACGGACAGAATTCTGTCCAGTTTGTCCATCTTTTTTGTAACATCATTTTGAAGATCTTTCTGATCACCAAATTGGTTGAAATTTTGCAGAGATGATCTATACAAGATGATATAGATATGTCTAGAAGGAAGTTTGAGGAAATTCGATCGGGAAGTGGGTCAAAATGATGAAATCCGTTCCTAAGCTTAGGAACGGACCTCCGCTCCTAATCGGCACTGTATACATATATATATACACATATATATAGGGCCCTTCTACTAAGGGATCATTTTTTTGACATATATGAGGGATCAAGCATATTAGACCAACTTTTCGATCACATATCAACATCTCCACCATCCAATACTTAGATTCATATATGTAGATCATTTCTGTGAAATTTCATCCAATTTGGTGATCGTTAAAGGTTTGAACTAATTGAAATCAATTGAAGCACCAAATCTGCCAAACATAAACCGTTCATACTTATAATTTTAATTCGCAGTTTTAAGCACATTATCGATCACTAAATTGGATGAAATTTTGCAGAGATAATCTACATATATAAATCTATATATGGGGCGGTGGAGATGTGATTTGGTGATCAAAAGGTTGGTATAATCCTTGATCCCTCATATATGTCAAGAAAAGGGATCCCTCATTGGAAGGGGACTATATATATACACATCTCCACCTTCCCTTATATAGATTTATATATATAGATCATTTTTTGCAAAATTTCATCCAATTTAGTGATCGATTAGGTGCCTAAAATTGCGAATTAAAATTATAAGTATGAACGGTTCATGTTTGACAGATTTGGAGCGTCAATTAATTTCAGTTAGTTTATATCCTTAACGATCATCAAATTGGCTGAAATTTTGTTAAAATGATCTATATATATATATGAATCTAAGTATTGAACGGTAGAGATGTTGATATGCGATCGAAAAGTTGGTCTAATGCTTAATCCCTCTTATATGTCAAAAAAAAGAGCCCTTAGTGGAAGAACTATATATATATATAATGAGGGATCCCTTTTCTTGATGTATATGAGGGATCAATGATTACACCAACTTTTTTTATCACCAAATCACATCTTCACCGTTCAATAGTTAGATTCATATATGTAGATCAGTTCTGCAAGATTTCATCTAATTTGGTGATCGTTAAGGTGTTCAAAAGTGCGAATTAAAATTATAAGTATGAACGGTTCATGTTTGGCAGATTTGATGCGTCAATTGATTTCAGTTAGTTCAAAGCCTTAACGATCACCAAATTGGATGAAATTTTACAGAAATGATCTACATATATGAATCTAAGTATTAGATGATGTTGATATGTGATCGAAATGTTAGTCTATTGTTTGATCCCTCATACATATCAAAAAAAATCCTTTAGTGAAGAGTCCTCCATATATATATATATATATATATATATATATATATTAAATAAAACAAATTAATTTATGCAAAGCGAGTTTAGTCCTAATAATTAACAGCCTCGCTTAAATGAACTTGATCGACCAAGTGCAGGAGGATCCGTACCTCTACATATATACTTGTATTCCCCTTCAAAGTTCATGATCCACCAGATTGTAAGCTCGAGCACGTTTTACCTACCCGTAAACAAGTTCACCGATCATCTTTTCCACCACAGCATGCATCTTCCTCCAGTCTCGAATTTCCCCTCTTTCCATTCCGTTATTCACAAGTCATATCATGCTTTTACTTGTCAATATCCCAAAGAATCTCAAGCTTCATTTCAGAAATGAAAACCATCACGTCTCATTCACTTCCACTACTTTATGGTTGGCCCGATCCGCATTACCTTTAAACTTTAAGGTGCGGTGCTTTTTATCTTGTGTTTTTGTCATTCGACCTTATCGTGTGTTTTTTTGTCTTTGATTTCCAATGAAAGGGGGTGAGGTGCTCCTCCAATGAAGGGGAAGGTTTTTGAATTTGGGTTTGGTTTGGTTTGGTACGCGCCTCGTGTCTTACTACCCTTTTCCATAACAGAAATGAGGTTCGTGTTTTCATCTTTTTCTTCTCTAAACTAAATTGTGGATCTGCAGATGGCACTCCTACGTTATGTTCTGGCCCTGCGAACGAGCTAGGCGTAGTTATTGATGCAAAGGAAAGAAATACTTATATAACTAGCACTTAATCATTAAGAAGATTAACGATGAATATCCAAATTAAACTAGATCGTGAATGATATCTCCAAGACAGCAAATGCATCAGATATATTATCAAATCACCAATAGTTAATTATGCTGGCTAGTTTTGAGATGCCGAATTGTCCTTTCTGCAGTTATATTCTCCGGTTATTTTTCTGAGCTAGTCGATTTTCAGATTATCTTTAATACATGATCGTGTATATACACGATACAGATAAACAGTTGAGATTAAAATATATAATATTAATATATAGATAGTCAAACATATTAATTATTATAAATAATTAAAATTATATGATGTACATACATATAAAAATTTCCTATTTAAAGAAACAGTTGTCTCTGTCTCTGTCTTTTTATATGCATGCATAAGCCTACTCTTGGTAAGTAACTACATTTCAAAAGAAAAGATTAATTAATTTAGTTTTGTAAAGGATTAGTTTGATCTTTCTGAAAATTGAAAGGGAATGATATGTATTGACGTAGACGGGATGCTTAGACAGGTGTCAAACCCTTGAATCTTCTTTGCTTCATCTTCACAAATTACGACTCAGTTCAAGTCAAAACTATCTGTCATATAATTTTTATCTGTCATATAATTACCTCAGAAAAATCATATAATAAATAGTTGAGAAATGAGAACCAATAATTTGGCCCGTGTGTAGTAGTTTCTTAGGCCTAACAAAGACATTACAGGGTGTGAGTACTTTGAATGAGAACCCTTAAATTAAGAATTAATTGAAAACTTTTGAATTAATTGTTTATTAGACTAACTTTTTGATCAAATTTTAACATTTTAACTGTTTAAGTTGTATATTTATATAAGTATATCAATCCTACAAAATTTCAGTCAAATTGGTAATCGTTAAGACCTATAACTAGATCGAATCAATGGACGAACCAAATCTGTCAAACATGAACCGTTCAAGTTCATAATTGGTAAATCACACTTATGAATGCCTTTACGATTTTCAATTTAGTTGAAAATTTGTAGAAATGATATACTCATAAATATATACAAAATAAATGATTAAGATGTGGATATAAGAACGAAAAGCGGGATAAACCGAAAAGTCCTCAACTTAGAGGTCATCACTAAAAGAGTTTCATTACAAGACTATCTTTGATTCTTAGATCTACTAAATTCAACGCTTATAGAAGATGCTGGAATTTCAAGTTTTAATATAGTTTGTTTTCTAGCTGGATAGGGTTTTATTTTGTTAATGGTTGGTCGGCTCTAGTTGATCAAGTCAGTGGTTAACAACATACTTGTCTACCGTCTGAGTCTATAAAGTGGCCAATCTCTTCAAAGGATGTTTTTTTGAAAGTGAAAACAAACTTATATTCATAAACAAGAGCTTACAAACACAAAGATCCATTTTGAATCACCCTAGAAAATTAAAATATTACCAAACCAAACAACAAGCAAATCTATCAAGAAGTCAGCCCTGAAGCAAATGCAGTTGAGGAGGGTCCTGATCGTGTCGTCATTACCAAAGATCGAGTCATCGTCTGACACGGAAACGTCACTACCATAGGACACAGAAACGTCACCGGATATACTAGCAAGGGTCGAGACAATCACCAAATCTTCCATGTGCATGAACACCAGCATAAAACCCACAAACTGAACTACAAAATCCAAATCTCATAACCATACACAACATCCGCAAAGCCAAGTAGCATAAGTAACACATGACCAAACAAAACATTGAAATGCCAACTGGTAACCAAAATAAAAAAAAGAAAATAAAAGGGAGATGCTATACAATACAACGCCAATCTCTGAGGATCAAGTCGCCGAACAATCGTTAAAACTACTGATGACTAAGTAGGATGTGCACCTTGACCGTGAAACATCTGGGATTTGGAAACCAAGAGGAGAAACAGGTTGGGTCATCTGAGATCAAAAGAGGCAGTAGATCAAGGTGATAAACATGGGTGATAGACTGATAGGTTGGAGGAATCGAAATAAAAACTAAAGAAAGATCTAATGAAAGAAAGAGGAAACTGTCATTGTTGAGCAGAGGAACTACCTCAAAAGGTAGATGAAAGGAAAAAAGGAGGCAGGTCGTCCTCCCCCTTCTCTCAAGCTGGAGATCATATCAAAAGAGATCTAGATCTGGCAAGGAAGAAAGGGAGAGGAGAATCGGGGGATGGGTTTTGGGTTTCCTTTGGAGAGAGAGAGAAGAGAGAGAATGTGTTGGAAGATTATCTCTTCTTAGGAGGTTGGAGGTATGATGTATGAATCACTTGTGTTCTGGAACTTCGAATCACTTGATAAACGAGGGGTGCCTTTACTTGCTTGGAAGTCATGTTGTACACCAGTTGAAGAGTGGGTTTGGTTTGGGCCTAAAGCAACATGTGCTTTGTAATCGCTCCTTATTAAAGAAGTGTTGGAAAATTTATTCATCTTAATCAGAAGGTTGTGCTTTTATTCAAAATATATTTTTTACGTAATAGATCTCCATGTAGCTCTTATGCATGCTCATCCATATGGTTAGGTGTGAGGAAGTTCTTGTCACGGGTTCTTGAAAATGCAAGATGGCTTTTTGGCTTTGAAGCTTCTATTTTCTTTTGGAAAGATAGCTTACTTCATTTGTTAGAAGAAAATGTGACTGACTTATTCACAATAACTCTTGCATTTTTCCCCATTTGCTTCAATTACATTATCCAAGCCTTTGTGTTATGATCAGTAGATTTCCAGTGGCTTTGGATTCCTTGAAGCAGGATAAGCTTATTTGGTCTTCATGAATAGTGTAGTCTCAGAGCTTTGTGTTTCAAAGTGTTTTGATGTATCTTGTAAGCCTAGGCGAGCTCCTTGAATTATAGAAGTAAATTGGTTTCCTCTTTGATTTTAACTACATCAAGATTAATAATGACGGACCTTTAATCATGAATTAGGCAAGGCTGGCTTTGGGGGAGTTTATCGAAATTTCAAAGATGAGTTTATCATCGCTTTTGCTTGTAATTTGGACATTCTTTATTCGGTTGTCGACGCAAAGGTTATGGTTGTTATGAAGGTTATTGAATTAGTTTGGGTTCAGGAATGGAAGCGTATTTGACTTGAGGTTGATTCCACCTTTGTTCTTAACTTTTTCCTTTCCCCTCAGCTTGTTGCATGGAGACTTATTGTTGCTTGAGATAATTGTATGTATCATGTCTCGCAAATACAATTTCGGTGTTCTCATATATTCATAGAAGGTAATCAAGTAGCAGATGCACTGACAAACATCAGTTTAACTTTTTCAGGATTGGTACATTAAGACTCAATTCTCCAATTTCTTACGAATCTATGCCTTCGGGTTCAACTCGGTTTACATCATTTTCACTTTTTCACCGAGTTACTTTCAGTATTGTTTTATCTTGTAGATTTTGTTATTTTGCTCTTTGTTTGAAGAAGATTTGTCAAGGCCTCATCCTTTATATACTTGACTTTTTCTTTTTATTTTTAGTGAAAAGGTACATTATAACTAAGTGAGTCAAACTCACAACCCCTCACTTATTAAAATGGTACTGGATTGTACTTGATTTTCTTTTCTCTTAATAAATGGAGTTCAACTCTTTTTAATAAAAAAACGTTGAAATACGAAATCTTTCTTTCATTTTAGACTCAGGATAACACATACATTTGCAATAGAGATGGTGAGAGATTGAATCCACCAAATGCCTTAACTAGCAGTTTGGTAAGACTTTATTTCTTCATGTGCCTTTGGTTTTGATCACTAAAAGCCTTTTTTTCTTATTCTTATATCCTTTTTTATCACTAAAATTTATTAACAAACAAATAAATTTTGGAGTATTAAGAGACGATGCAAAATCATCAAAATAAAGAGAATGAAAAATAATAAATTAGCACCCGACCAAATTCATAAACACAAAAAACTTTGCTTCCTAAAATATTTGCACAAATTAAGATATATGGATCAAGCCCACTAACAAGCTTGCTAAATGACCAATATGCCCACTTCTAAATATATATACTTCTCCCACATCTTAGTATGATCCTCCGTGTCACACATCACTCTCTCTCTCTCTCTCTTCTGCTTCAGATTCGATGGAATCTCAGTTTCAGAGTTGATGCCTCTACTACTTCGATGGAATCTATACTAACAGGCTTCCTCTAAAACTACAATGTAAATGACCAATATTCCCACTTCTAAATATATATATGTTCCTCCCACATCTTAGTCTGATCCTCCCTCTCTCTCTCTCTCTCTCTCTCTCTCTCTCTCTCTTCCGCTTCAGATTTGATGGAATCTCAGTTTCGGAGTTGATGCCTCTACTACTACCTTATCGAGGCAGTCCTTTCGATGCATTGATGACACTGCTACCTCCATGATGACGTTGTTACTACCTTCACCTCTGCCGATATCTCCGGTGACATCGATTAAAAGCTCTCAGCCTTAAAACTCGCTCTCAGATCCGATCTGACTCAAGGCAGCGTTAAAGAGGTTTGATGATCTCTATTTCGGAGTTTATGCCTGGATGACGCTGCTACTGTCTCGACGAGGTCGTCCCTTCGATGTGTCGACGACACTGTTATTGCCTCCATGACTGGACTGCTACTACCTCAACAAAGATGTATGTCGCTGCCTCGACGATGCTTTGATTAACGTCTTCGGAGCGATCTCAAGTCGACAAATTCTCATCTAAGTCGGAGATATCCACCTAGACAGAATTCAATTGGCATCTAATGTACACACTTTTATTGTATCTAGCTTTGATCATAGATATGTGGGATTTGAGATTGAGAGGATTTGAATTGTTTGATTAGCTATGTGGGATTTGAGATTGGCAATGACGATGACATTGGTGGTAGGATGACGACTACATCGATGGTTGGTGTAGTTTTGGATGGGTTGGTGTAGTTCTATTAAGCAGTAACACTTTTGTTGCCGGAAGTAAGTAGCATTGGTAGTAGCACTCTGTTGCCAGAAGTAGAAGTGGCAGTAGCACTTTGTCGCCGAAAGTAATTAAGTAGGTCAGCAGCACTTTGTTGTCGGAAGTAGCACTGGTAATAACACCTCTGTTACTTGGCAGTAGCAAACAACATCAGAGAATTGACGAAAAATTTGCAATGATGCCGGCCGTAGCACCTTTCAACTCAGACAGTAATGAATATTAATTTGGTAAAGTATATAGTGACAGTTGATATGTGATCATCACTTTATCCTAATTTGTTAATTTGTGTCTTTAAAAGTGTAAAATATTATCTTGATAATATATTTAAAAATTGTAATTTAGTTGATAACTAACTATAAAACAGTTCAAACAAACTATATATATAAAGATCATATAAAGCTCAACAATACTATAAAACAAAACATCACATAAAGTTCAACAATACTATGAAATAGGATTTCGTAGATCATTGTTCTTTACTTCTCTCATGAGTACCATCTTTGGTTCCGACTTCCGAGCATTGACGATCACACCTCGGACAGATCTTTTACGCGCCCAAAACAACGACTTCTTCAACCAAGAGACAACACCTGGTACTACGCCATGTGTATCCCTTCCTGCAGCAGACACGTGGCAGATTTTCTAAGATGAACAAAATAAAACCGTTGCATTTCCCTCCACATATTCCCTTATCTTCTTCCTCCCATTTCTTCCCCCCAAAAAAATCAGATAACCCGGAAATCTTAGGCCTCCATTTTACCACTCAGCTCAGTCTGTAAACTACAGAACCAGTGTGACCCTTTTGAATCTGTCATCCATGGCTAGCAGACTAGCCTTCACCCTTATAGCACCGACTCGGTCTACTACTATTCAGAGACCCTTTGTTTCAGTATCGTCTTCCTCCACCAGAGACCAGTCGTTTCAGTTCGGCGGCCGGCAGCTCTGCGTACGACGTCGTTTGCTCGTGCTTCCCTCCAAGGCCGCCGCCGACCAACAGCAAGGTTAGAGCGATCATCTTATAACCCATCAGAACTTTAAATCTATGTGACTGATAGTCGGTTATGCTCTGTAGTTACAGTTTGGTCGGAGATTCCGTGCTGAGTTTGATAGGACATTGTGTTTCGGAATCGAAATTAAGCATCTTTTGGTTAGGATATGAATTTGAACTCTTTTCGTATCACTATGATTTATGAAGTAGATGGGGCTAGTGGCATGTATGTTGGAATCATATAAAGAAAAAATGGGATTAGGCTGGATGTTTGATCTTGTGGTTTGTAAAACTTATATATTTTTTGTAGTATTTTAGACTTGAAATTTCGCTGAGTTGATTCTCATGTCTTCTTTTTCAGGAAATGAGGATGTTATTGATGGTAATGTCCTGCCATACTGTAGCATAGACCAGAAGCGGAAGAAGTCATTGGGAGAAATGGAACAAGACTTTCTTCAAGCACTACAAGTAATTTTACACTATCATTTTCTATATTTACGTTATTTAGTATCATAATGATAATGAACTTATGGACTAAGTAATAACAACATAAATATCAACATCTGGATAAGATATGAGGTAGCAAGTTTCAACTTTTGGATGGATTAACAACTTCTGTACGCAAAATTGCCATATTTGGTTTACCTTGTTCTACATAATTTTTTCTTTTGATATGGCTGCAGTGTCAATATATGAGATACTGAGTTCTGTTTTTCTGTCCTTCAGTCATTTTATTATGAAGGAAAAGCTACTATGTCAAATGAGGAATTTGATATTCTCAAGGAAGAGCTAATGTGGGAAGGCAGCAGTGTTGTCATGCTAAGTACATACTACTTTTCTTTTCTTGATCAACTTGGTACCTCAATGTGTCAGGATTCATAGTGCTTATTCTAAGATTTAATATCTTTTGTTTGATTCTGCAATGCAGGTTCTGATGAACAGAAATTTCTGGAAGCTTCAATGGCCTATGTGTCTGGTAAACCAATTTTGGGTGACAAAGAGTATGATGAATTGAAGATGAGACTAAAGGTTTGTGTTTGTTACTTTTTCTATATTTTGGGTGAAGTTCTTTCCATTTATATGTGTGATCTTAATTTATATTGCAGGCAGAAGGGAGTGATATTGTCGTTGAGGGTCCCAGATGCAGTCTCCGTACTAGAAGGGTACAAAATGCTCACTTTTGTTTCTGTTTATTCAGCATACAGTATGCATGTACCGATCCCTCCCTGTGTAATCTTATGTTTGTGGGAGGAGGTACATATTTTCATAATTTTGTTTTGCTGCACATGACAACATGAATACATTATATTGGCATCACAAGGATTGGCCTCTATAAAAAGATATAGTTTTACAGTTTTCTGTTTTCACTTCTTTGATCATACAAGTAGCGATCACACTATACACTACTATAATACCGAACCTTAAGATTCTAAACTACTTTCTTCAATTTCTTGTGCTCCAAACTTAGTTCGTAGTGGTATTTTACCATGGAATGAGTTGTTTAATGACGTAAAGATGTCTACTTGTCTTTTTGATTGTCCAACATTAGATTTTGGTGGTCGAGGGTCCTTGCCTTCAGAGTAAGGGATCTAGCAGAGTTTCCTAATTAACCTTCTTTCCACAGGTTTACAGTGACTTGTCTGTTGACTATTTGAAGATGCTCCTGCTGAATGTCCCAGCGACTGTTGTTGCCTTAGGATTGTAAGTCATGATTATATCATAAGGTGTACATTAAAGTTCCTAAATAGATGACGTGAAAGAAATTCTAATTCCCTAGATAGATATCACTAATCATCTGGCTCCAAAGTTATTAACCCCTTGGTCATTTCCTTTTCGATAAATTTTTTTTTCTCAAATATTCACAGAAATCAATTCTTAGAGTTCGTAGTTGATATTAGAAGTTATAGCTACTTATTAATCGATCTGTAGAGCCATTAGCTTAGTATAACTAGCCTAATTATGAGGCTATATATGCAACTCAAAATATAGTGTTTCGAGAATGATGAATTCTTCTGGTACGTACACATGCCTCGGGTGTTAATTATTATGCTCGGACACACACACATCATCTCATTTCCAATTATCCAAAAACTAAGTTCCTCATATAAACTACAATCTAATATTTACCTTTTAATTTATTGCTCATACTGATTGAACTCTGCATTTCTTACTTTTGGAGTTATGTTTCTTATTATCTTAATGGAGCGTTGCCATCGTAGATACTCGGTTACTTAATTTTCCTTCTTCTCTGACTCTGCTAGGTTTTTCTTCTTGGATGATCTGACTGGTTTCGAAATTACATATCTTTTGGAGGTACGTAGTGTAATGACAAATTATCTAGGCCTAGTACTAAAAGTCATAATGCGGGCACATGACACAAATTTCTTTCTGCATCATACTATTGTTGTTATCCATCGATTTAATTTTTGTCTCAACCCTTAATACAACCTCTCATAACTAATTTGGCTCACAGCTCCCAGAACCATTCAGCTTCATTTTCACATGGTTTGCTGCCGTGCCAGTTATAGTTTATCTAGCGACACAACTCACCAAACTTATTGTCAAGGATGTTTTGATCTTGAAGGTAGAGTTCTGTTTAATCGAATCTTAATTCTCAAGGCTGTACGATAAGACCGGCCTGATTTTATTATCTGATTGCAATATTACCTCTTACATTTATTGTCCAGGGCCCTTGTCCAAACTGTGGTACTGAGAATCAGTCATTCTTTGGCTCGATACTATCGATTTCAAACGGTGGTACTACCAACAACTTAAAGTGCTCAAAGTAAGTACCAAGCTCAATAGCTCGTCATTCTATCATTCAGTTTTCAGTGCCATTTCTTTCCATTTTTGCTCTTGTAACTGTTATAATACCTCTTATTGCAGCTGTGGAACTGCGTTGGTATATGATAAGACTACGCGCTTGATTACTTTGCCAGAAGGAAGCAATGCTTAGATTAGTTTTGAAACCTGGGAGTGCTTATATTAATCCTCAACTCAATTACGTAGCATTAAGAAATTCATAATCAGCACTTGATAAATAAACTCGACTGTTGCTTTGGTAAAAGAGTTACAAGTTGATTGTGAATACCTCGACAGTATATTGTGAATATGAATGAATACACAGAAAGAATCATATGATCGGATAGTTCAGCTTTGTGATTAAGCATTCTATAGTTCTGAAGTTTGACAATATGTTGATTAATCCAAAACTAAGACGAGTTTAGCGCCTGTGTAAAAACAGGCTCATTAGATCAGAAATCAAAGGATACAAGTTTTTTTTGTGCCAATTTTTGAATACTACACTGTATCCCTGAAAATGAAAGGGAAACACATGCGGATATTGGACTGATAAAATGTTCAATCATGTAGTAGAAACTATGACATTAAGATTGCAGCAAATCTACTGGAGTGTTTAGCATCATTCCCACGTTAAATACAGATCAGCTTCAAATGTCAGTTGAGTGCAGATTGAGTAATTTTAGTTATTGATACACCCCCGTGAAAATCAGGATGAAATCAAAGGGGGCCAAAACATGCCGGTCTACTTCCTGCTCAATCTATCTGAGATGTTGAGACAGAACTAATCAGAACAAGGGCAGAGAAGACCATCTTCCTCTACAGGACTGCCACATCCAAAAAATCTCCGATCTACACACAACCAAAATAAGATGTCAGGCCACACCTGAAAGATAGATGACAAGATGCAAAAGTAATAAACTTGGAAAGAGTTAAGATATCATCGATATTTATTTCATTTACCTGGAACTTGAGCTCATTCAATGACTTGTTGTCATCTAGATGTCTCCCCATGTTTCCATGAGCATGTGTCATCCCCACCTTTAAGAATAGAAGAAATAAACATGTTTAAACAAAATGACAATCTAAATGAATGTGCATAAGTACATGTATGGTGTTTCCCCAATTATGTAAAGATCATAATCAATGGTTGAACTGTATTTGCACCTAAGGCTAGATGTTCCTATCTATATACTAACCCACAGACTAGACTACAGCCGCCACATGTAAGGCGAATAAAGTTCGAAGATATCAGGGACTAACAATTGCACGTCATAGCAGTGAAGGATTTCAAAGGCAAGGTATTGTAACAACTAACGACATAAGATTAATCTCGTATTGTTCTTATTAGCAATTATGACTTTTACTTTTGATCGTCATAAGTTTTAGCTAAAGCAATGAATATCACTATCCTGTAGAGTGGAGCTTTGCAAGATTTCGTTTGGAAACTGTCTCATTAACTCATCTTGCTTACTTTTTTAGAAAATCTAAAGTCTATCATAACACATTTTTTTTCGATTGCAAGTCTATCATAATACATGCAAGTACCTGTTTAAAGATAACACGACCACCCTTGTCAGGGTATACAAAAGCAAACGACAGTTTTGCATTTCTTCTCCTAGCCGCTGGGGCAATCTCCTTGACCTGAAAACACAATTATAGTCATCTCCTAAACAAGTAATAAGCTGTCTCACCCAAATATGGGAAACAGGATAGAACAACATGAGGTTATGAAAGCGGACAGACAACATACAAGATCAGTTAGTTCGCGAAGTGTGGCATCTTTCCATGTATAAATCTGAACCTCATCTTTGGGTTCTTTGCCTCTCACTGCAAAGTCCTCCTGAGTATGATGACCTCCATTCTGAAAAACATTCGTTAAAGCAAACATGTCAAAATTTCAATTCCGAATCTCATCACCCATCCCATGAGCATATCTGTTCCATTTTAAGTCCCTCGATTCCTAACCTCACCAGTACTCATCAGTCAAACTAAGTTCCCAAACTATCAAAACTTGCTTAGTTCTACTCCAATGTAAGTTGTAACATCAATGTTTAAATTCATTGTACTAAAGTAACAATGAGCCAAACACTAGATGCTTGTCTAACACTAGTTTCTGTAACGAAATCAACAAAACCCAGTTCCAAATAAAAGTAAAAATTGAATCTTTAACAAGAAATCAACCATACAAGCAGCTGAAAACATCCTATACCTTAGTGAAGACCCGAAGCAACAGAGGGCAGGTCTGCAATTTCCAAAATAAAGAAGCAGAATTAAAATATAAAAATCAAAATTGTGGAAACCCTATATTTCGGAAAGAGAAGAGAAAGGAGGGACCTTTTCACGGTCGACGGGTTCGAAGCGGCGAGGAGGAGGGGGTGGTGGGCCCCGGGAGGAATGAGGGAAAGGAGGAGGCGGAGGGAGAGGTCTGCCGGGTGGGCCCCGGGGATGGGTTCCTGCTCCGGCCATCCTTTCGTCTCTGCTTCTCTCCATTGTTAAACCCTTTTGCTTTCTGAGCTCCCTCTTTAGGTTTTTAAAGTCTTCTCGGGTGACTAAAGCGGGTCATGGGTGTTTAGATGGAGGGAAGGGGAAGAGAAGGCCCAAGGATGACATATAGGCCTTTGGATGAGACTAATCCAATTTTATCAGAACCCAAAAATTAGTTAGAGGAGACTCCAGTTATTATTCACGTCTTCAGAACATTGAATTTTAAACCGCAGCTTAGGTGTTATGTCCTCCCCGGCAACGTTGTGCTCCATGTTATCGATGAATTATCTTTCCCAAGTAATTTGTATGTGATATCAATTACGAATACGAATCTCAGCTCACAAAACATGTACATGTTTATGATTAGGGCTCACTTACAAGTTCAATGGATCAAACTCATCCATGTCTAATTAGTCCAAGCTTGCATGTTTGAAATCATAGTCTTAAATCATTGTTAGCAAGACTATCTATGCTAATTAGTCATTGCTACCAAGTGCGCTCATTAGTCATTCTGTCATTGCAAGCATGCCATGTATTTAACAATGTTTTTGTGAAAATTTTTAGGCCCATTAGAAGGGAGGAGGAATCAAAATGGATTGGAATGCCATGCTTTCTAAACAGTGAGACCCACAAATCGGTTAAAAGTGGGGAACATGTTTTCAAACACAAATGGGTGTTATGCCCTGCCAAAGAGCCTATGCTTTTCTTTCATTCCAATATTCCATTGCCTCTAAGCCCCTAAGCACGCCAAGTCTCTTTTCCACTTCCTTTAGCAACAAACTGCCATCATCACCCAAGCTCCAACATCATTTCTAAGACCCCTTGCCATATGACTATCACTCCATCCCCCTTTGCCAACTCTATATGTTCCTCCCCTTCTGTTTCTTTTCTTTCCATTTTTTCCTTCTTTTTTTTCTAACGGAGAGGAAGAATTCGAACTCTAATAGTAAGCGTGTTGGTGACTCAATCTATGACTGCAAATGTACTCGAATTTTGATTTTCGAGAAAACAGACACACATTTGTTGTTTATCCAAATTTGTTTTGTTAGCTAACCAGTCTTCCATTGACCATACCTAAGTTCAAGGCAACAGATACACTTTTGGAACAAAAATGTCAAACCACCTAACAAATATTCCCTCCAAGACCTCCATGATGATCAGAAACAAAGTAAGAACTTTGTTTTCTCTTTTTGCTTGCTTACCCTTTAATCCAGCCGAGCCAGCTTTTGCTGAGCTATAAAGTTCTCAAACAGTGGAAGCTTCACTCTTTGCAAACCTTTACCAATCTCTACAATCCACAGAATTGAAGCCATCCTGCCTTTCTTTTAGTTACATGCCCAATAAATCAAACAAAACCATAGTACGTTTATGTTCTATCACTCTATCTTCATCAATTTTTCAGAACCAAGCTCATTTTCTCTCATGGGATCTCTCTTCACTTTGTCAGTCATACTTATTTCATCCATATCATTGTCATTATCAAGCAGTGAAGCTCAGAAGATCAAATCAGCTCGCCTTCTTGACCTTCTCATCCGAGACTACACCTTCAAGACCTATGACACATACGTCAGAACAGGTACACTGCACAATGTTCACTTACCAGCAAATTTCTCTGGCATCACAGTCAATACAGCAAGATTCAGATGTGGCAGTCTCCGAAGGTACGGCGCTCAGGTAAAGGAATTTCATCTAGGCATTGGTGTGTCTGTGAATCCATGTGCAGAGAGGGTGATGGTAGTTGCACAAAACTTGGGGTATAACTGGTCATCTATATATTATGCCAACTATGACTTATCTGGGTACCAGCTTGTGTCCCCAATTTTAGGCCTATTAGCATATAATGCTGGTACTGATGTCAACTTCAGCAACCCTTTTGAGGTTAGTATCCAAGCTCTAGAAAATCTTATTACTATAGACTTCAAAAATATCACAAGGGTAAACAATGAATTAGGTGCTACAAGGCCTTTATGTGCTAGCTTTGAAGGTGATGGCAAAGTGACACTAGCAAAGGAGGCTTCACCTTACATCTGTGTTGCGAAAAGGCATGGCCATTTCGGATTGGTGATTGAGAAGCCGTCGCCAGTTCAACTGAGGAAGAAGGTTAGCCGGTGGAAAGTGGTGGTTGGTAGCACAATTGGGTGTGCAATAGGTGCTTTTCTTTTGGGGTTGCTTCTGGTGGCAATGCTTGTGAAGGTGAAGAAGAAATCAAGGATAGTGGAGATGGAGAGAAGAGCTTATGAAGAAGAAGCTTTGCAGGTATCAATGGTTGGACACGTTAGAGCTCCTACAGCTTCAGGGACACGAACTACGCCAGCGATTGAACATGAGTATATACCTCCTCGTCCTCGTTGAGACACTGCATTCATTCTTGTTCAAACTCGATTCTTTTTGTAACATTATTAGATGAACTGAAAAATGTATTTATTTTGTGATAATATTGAATTTAGTTAACTGAAATTTTTGAAGGCTCCTTGATCCAAAGAATGTGAGTTCTACTTTTTACAACCTGTACTTGCAATTAGAATACAAATCAGTCATGTTAGAAAGTTTCAAATTTGCAGGTTGAAAGAGGACTGATCTGAATCACATTGTAAAACTGAATATGAGAGACTTTCAAGTAAGTTAAGTATTGCATAGTTCAACACTTCAACATAAAAGTAAACGCTCATCAATCTGGATTGTGCAGAATTCAGATGCTCACAAAACTACTTATAATGCAGTGTTTTCTGAAACCTGTTCTGCTGGGGAATCTCTGCTTTGTTTAAAAGGCAGATGATCTCAAATGAATTTTATATTACAGTTGATATCAAATGTTTTTCGACAAACTAAACTAAAAATTACAGACAGAAGCCTTCAATTCAACCAATACCTAAGGACAGTTGATCTCAAATGTTAGATGTTTCCAATTGATGTCCATTTAAACATGATATTGCTTAGAATGCACAGAGGTAATGCTCTTGCAAAGAGCAAATACAATGTCATGCTTTACTTGATAAAATAATATGTCATCTAGCATGCTCAACAAAATGTCATATTAACTAGCAACATGACTACTAGTACTTGGTATGATTACATGTCATGTTTCTCTGTAATGATATTTACGGGAGTTGCAACTAAGTCTAAGTCTCCGGATAAATCTTCAGTATTACCTTATCGTCGTAAGAGTTGCAACTACCTTACGGGATAAGTCTCCAGATAAGTCTTCAGTATTACCTTATCGTCGTAAGAGTGTAACTACCTTACGGGATTAGTCTTCGAATAAGTCTCGTGTATTACCTTACTATCGTAAGAGTGCAACTATCTTACAGGATAAGTCTCCAGTATTACCTTATCGTCGTAAGAGTGCAACTAACTTACTAGATAAGTCTCCGGATACGACTCCAGCTCCCTTCCTGCCATAAGAGAACGACAATACTTTCTTTGTTACATGTGTGCACGAAAACATGCAAATTATACATAATAAGATGAGGCAAAAGATGCAGAGGGACTTCACCACATGTGAGAGAGCAACAAAAGGCGACATATACCGCTGAGACCCTTCTTGATTGAGGAGCTCGAGGACTAGTAGGGCTAGCTAGGCGCCACATTGGTATTACTTATGCTTGATGACTTGGGTTTTAACTCTCCAACCAATAAGACTCTCTTACTTGAGGCCTTGTTAGGGTAGACACTAATGTTCCTACACCGCCAAACATAAGTAACACTCTTTATGTGGTTACACAAGCCATAATGAGACCAGACCATGACATATATCACGAAACCTGTCATACAAGCTACACAACGGTACCTGGAAGTCGCCGATACAATATCGAGAAATCATATTGCCGGCCTCACCAATATGCCCTCACACAACACATTTTGGACCTCTTATTCCACATCGGAATTGTATAAAAGAGAGGAATCTCCTTCTCCTATAAAATGAGACTCACCCTCTCTTAGTATATACATTATGAGTACAACTTGTAATACTTTAGGGAGCCACTTCAGCACCCAACACTAGTATATATTAAGTGGACGTAGTCTTACTCACTGAAGATAAGATGAACCACTATAGATCTTATGTGTTATTATCCTCATATCACCATTACACACACATTGTGGGTTGGGCATAAAGCCCGTTGAACTTTAAAAACTCGGATCGAACAGGTAAACCCGGCCTATACGGGCCGGGCTTTTTTACGGGCCTTCGTCTTCTGTTATCTGGGCCTGGCGGTCCTATACGTATCCGGGCCGGGCCCAGGTCTTAAATTTGATCAAATTTTTCGGCCCGAAAGCCCGGTATTCATATTTGTCATGTCTTGATTGGCCCTAGAACTAATCCTATGATACTAACATAGGTTCAACCACACACGATTACTCAAAATTCCTTCTCTCAGCCTCACACTCTCAGAACTCACTCATCTCAGTCTCTCTTCTTCGACTCTTCGAGACTTCGACCTCAGTTCTCCTCTCTTCTCTGACTTCGCCAGTTCGCCTGAGTCTTGACTGTTCCTCTCTTCTTGGACTTCGCCTCTGGCCTCTACCTTCTTCGACTTCTCCTCTCATCTTCGCCTCAAACGCCTCTCTCTTCTTCGACTTCACTTTCCTCTCCAGTCTCCAGTCTTAGTCGCCCACCGCCTCCGGTAAGCCCCCCTTTCTAATCTGTGAGTAATGAAGAAAACAAAATAGGCGTATGTAGCCCTGTGCTACTGTGCAATCTGTGACTCTGTGTCTTCTTAGATAACAAATAAATGTGTTTCTAAGTTTCTTCCTGTTGAAATGTTGAATGATGTATATATGAGTCCATCCTCATCATCTTAAATTGGTAACTACAATTTCTATATATATATTTCTGAATTAGCAACCCAATTTCTTGCCAACATCTGTTATCTAGGATTTCATTGTTATTAGTAACTGAATTTCTATTTCTGTTTCTAATTCATATTGGAAAAGCTTTGTGTTTCTTTTTCGCTTATGGCTTGATTGGCTTCTGATTATAGAGTCTACATATTGACATTTATGTTGACAAGAATTATCTAGCTATAGTGATTTCTAATTAAGACAGAAAAATTGGTGTTTATGAGGTTTGATGTCATCGTCTTCCTCACAATACGGCTTGGAAACTGCTTGGTTTCAAAAGAACTTACTTTGCATTAATTTTTCTCCTCTATGATTAGTGTTACGGTGTGCATGAATCATGAATGTTTGAATTAGGTTTTCTCTTATAGGTAGAAGATGAAGCGCACAGAAACCACAAATGTTATGGGTGGAGATGGAGTCGCGAAGGTTGGAGGCTGGAGGCATGGAGCTGCTTTATGTCTTTGTTATTTTATGTTGTATAACTTGTATTTAACTTATTTGCTTAGTAGTTGTTTAATTTACTTGTTTGTTGCTTTGAAATTTTTATTTTTAGACTTATAAGTAGTTGTTGGTTATACTTGCACTGCCATTTCATTTTAAAAAGTGCTGAAACTGAGTTACAGAATTTCCAGTTTTTCACTGTTTGGGCCCGAAAGCCCGCTTGCCGGGCCCGGCCTGGAAAAACCAAGCCTAGCATGGTCCTTAGCTTTTTTACATCAAAACCCGGCCCGAACACAATTAACCTGGCCCGGGCCTTGTGTTTG
Source organism: Comarum palustre (assembly GCA_951800085.1). Classification (NCBI taxonomy): domain Eukaryota; kingdom Viridiplantae; phylum Streptophyta; class Magnoliopsida; order Rosales; family Rosaceae; genus Comarum; species Comarum palustre. Next base: position 28,651,227 of record OX637576.1, on the reverse strand, counting down.
CTAGGCGGTTCAGGCCCGTGTCCAGCCCTACACACACATATCACGCTAATGATACACCGTATTAACAAGGGTTTAGTTCCAATCTGCTAGTTGTTAAATATGTTTCCTAGCGATCTAATATGATTACAATTCATGTATCAGAGCGTCTTGAGTGTATCATGATGTACTTAAACCAACTTAAATAGACGGTTAGATTGCATTTATGACACTATTTATTTTAAATAAAAACTAAATATAATTATCAATTGTTGAGATTTTCTAATAAATGTTTGGTTCACTTGCACCTTGGTGCATACAAGAATTTTCGTTCATATATGGCCAAACAGATTATAAGTCATGTAAATGTGGTTGATCCGAGAACAGAAAGAAACAGAAACAGGAAGCATCATGATCGATCTCTTGGAAGTTGGAACTACATTTTCATATGCTCGATCGATTTGTATGAACTTAACTACCATTGTCTCATGTAGTGGACATGGCATTGCCTTTACAATCATATAGAATTGATGATCCAAAATTTCCGAGAGAGAAGCAACAAGAATATCATGTGCTTTTCCCTTGATTAATATTCATGACAGGATTATGATTAGCATGCATGTGCAGATCGATGCAAGGATTTTATAGATCTTGATTTTAATATGAGAGCTAGAGATTATATTTCACTGTAAATTTTAGATCGATTTCATAGTTTTCTATACTATATTTGTTGTTCTTATGTTTCACAGGATTTAAGCAGCTTTTAGATTTGGAGAAGAGTTGCTCTGGAGAAGTCGTACTATCAGTACCCTGATCAATTGGTCTTTTAGCAATAGATACGACCAAACCTCATCTATGGTATTTAGATGATATTTCATTCTAATATATTTAAGCAATTTACAACTGATTTTTTTTAATAAAATGTTTGGTCGGTTTAAGTGTTCACATAATAACGTCCTTTTTTTTGAGGGATTCGAGTTCTATTTTGGTAAAATATCTCTACAAATCTTAACAAGTGAGATCAATAGTTAAGGCTCCATGCCACCACTAAATTGTTGAGATCAACACTTAAACACCTTTTGCATGTTTCACACAATTTTTACCTTTTCTAGTTCAAAATCTTTAGTTTTCAATCAGAGTTACAGTTACATCACGCGTTCTAAAAAAATAATAAGCAATTAAATGCTCATACATTATGTCATTAAACTTACTGTGATGGGCTTCTTATAAATCAACTTCATAATTTCTGGATCAATCAATCCAAATGCAAATCAAATACTATTTTTCACTCCAATCTTAAATCCATGCATGCCTTCAAAACTATCCATTATAAATACATGGGAAAGGTTCAACCTCATAAGACTTCCCAACAAGGCCACACAACCCTAAAAGATCCAAGCTTTACACTCCCAAACACTATAGGACTCTCTCCCCTCCCTCTGTCTCTCTATCTCTATCCACAACCAAAAAGTCCACCCACATTTACATTCCCCACCACAGCCGGTAAAAATTTTCCCGGGAAATTATTAACCGGCTTACCTCCTCCGTCCCGGGAAAACCCATCAGTAAAAACATTTTTGCCCATATCAAATCCAACCCATCTCTCTCTCTCTTAATCTCAAAACCTCACACTACACAACCACCAGAAAAACACGAGCTCTGATCCTCTATGGACGACCCTACCCTACCTTCTCCCTCTTCTTCTTCTTCTTCTTCTTCTTCTTCTTCTCAGCTCAATCCGCCGCCGCCGGAAACACCGGCGCGGCACATAGAGCGAATGCTGAACGTCAACCACCACCACCGATCGCCGTCGCGGACAATCTACTCCGACCGGTTCATACCCAGCAGATCCGGCTCCAACTTCGGACTGTTCGACATCAAATCGCCGACGAATTCTAAGTCCGAAGAGACCTCCAGCGCCTACACCACGCTCCTACGCGCCGCCCTGTTCGGCCCCGACACCGCCGGCATGGTTCCTCCTGCGACGCCCGATCGCCGGGGGCTGAATTTCCCGCCGAACCAGAATATCTTCCGGTTTAAAAGCGAGACTCGGCGGTCCATGCACTCGCTGCTGCCGTTGGGGTTTAATGATGACGTCGTCACCGGAGTTCATCATAGTCCGGTGAAGACGCCGAGGAAGGTGCCGAGGTCGCCGTATAAGGTATTGAAGCTTTGAGGTTTTTGAAGATTTGGGTTTTTTGGTGATTTGGGTTTTGAATTTGTTTTGATTGGATTTGTTATTCAGGTTTTAGATGCACCGGCTTTGCAAGACGATTTCTATTTGAATCTGGTGGATTGGTCTTTGAATAATGTGTTGGCCGTGGGGTTGGGGAACTGTGTTTATTTGTGGAATGCTTGTAGTAGTAAGGTGAGTTCTCTTTAGCTAGTTCAATGATTTAGCTTCTGTTTGCTAGTTACGACATTGTTGAGTTATTGTTCTGAATTAGGATAGTTGCAGGCTTTGAGGTTTCTGTGACTGTTTTGAGCGTCTGGGTGTTTGTGTATGTATGAAAGTTTGGAACTTTGAGTCTTATGACCTACATTGCGTTTTACTTGCAGGTAACTAAGTTATGCGACTTGGGGAACGATGATAGTGTTTGTTCGGTGGGATGGGCGCAGCGGGGAACTCATCTTGCTGTGGGAACTGGCAATGGGAAAGTCCAGGTAAGATATAGCTGCACTTGATATCATCTGATAGATACACTGCACTTTAAAGGCTTGAACTTTGAGATGTGGCTTTTCTTCTTATGTTATTGCAATGATAAAAACTTAAAAAGTGAAGTTTGAACTGTGTTCAAATTGTATAAGTTAAAAGCAAGCAGTTTATAAGATTGAGATGAAATGCTATTGTCGGTGGTTCGTGGTGAGATGATATCGATTAGAAAAAATAGATTTATCTGATTAAATTTTAATGAACAAACAAGACGACATTAGCCTCACAAAGTTTGGTCCCATCCTTTACCATTTAGGGAACTACCCAACCCCTGCACACTGTGGAGACAAATAAGGAAAGGAGTCCAAACACAAATGAATCTCTGAATTTTGCATTTCATGGTTTCATCCTCTGTACTCGGTTTTTTAAATGTACTTCTGGTTCACCGCAAATTCACGTGACAATTGGTCAGGATTTGTTTGTGAGTGATTGTAGTGAAGCATTGTCACATGGATTTTATGCCACCACTGTATAAGTTTTCTGCACTTGTATATGTGACGTTGAATAGTTGGCTGATCCACTAGTTATCATATGTGCAGATTTGGGATGCATCTCGTTGTAAGAGGGTAAGAACTATGGAAGGTCACCGTCTACGTATTGGGGCATTGGCCTGGAGTTCATCGATGTTGTCTTCTGGTAGTCGTGACAAGAGTATTCTTCAACGGGATATTCGTGCTCAGGAAGATTTTGTTAGCAAACTTTCTGGACATAAGTCAGAGGTAATAACCTTTTGGCTGATTTTCAGTTTGATCGTACTTCTAATACCTGTAAAAGTTCAGTTTTCACTTTATAACTAATCCTTCCTTCTCCGAATTTGTACTTTCTGTAACATGCCTGTTGTTTTGTATGCTTCCTGTGTAATCTATACCTTGCTCAACCTGAAGATTATTTGATTGTCTTTTAGGTTTGTGGACTGAAGTGGTCTTATGACAACCGGGAGTTAGCATCAGGCGGGAATGATAATAGAGTATGTGACTCTCCATATTTTTTCTTCTTTGCCCAACTTCTATTTGGTGCCTTGTAAGTTGATCATACCTCCTAATCATTGCCGATCCCATCTTTTTGCAGCTTTTTGTTTGGAATCAACATTCAACTCAACCCGTGCTGAAGTATTGTGAGCATACTGCTGCCGTGAAAGCTATTGCCTGGTCTCCCCATCTTCATGGACTTCTTGCGTCTGGGGGAGGAACAGCAGACCGATGTATTCGTTTCTGGAATACAACCACTAACTCTCACTTGAGCTGCATGGACACTGGAAGTCAGGTGAGGAACTCATTATCATATTAACCTTCTCATGTTTACACCTCTTGATTTGGTCTAAAGCATGCATACATTAGGGATGCTCTACCTTTTGATGAACTTTGATTGCATTGACAGTCCTTTTATTTCAAAAGTTTGAAACTTGATAATTGTTTCTTCGCAGTCTTCTCTTCTTTAGTGAGTAGATATTCTTCCACTCAAATTTGACATTCAAATTTTTTGAGTTTGACCTTTCCCATCATCCTTGTAATGTTAATGACGAAATGAAGTTCAAATATTCACAACTTGTATCTGATTATTTGGTTCTGCTTTGCCACCTTTGGTTGTCTATGTTGGTTGCATCAAGGAAAGAAGAAATTACTTCTGATAAGATGAACTTAGATCTTTTTGGATGTACTTCTGATTGTTGATATATTTTGTTCATATAAGAGAATTCGTCTGCAAACCTTCCTTTTATAATAAATGCTGAGCTGTACATATGCTGATTGTATGTATGTAGGTATGCAATCTTGCGTGGTCCAAAAATGTCAACGAGCTCGTCAGCACGCATGGTTACTCCCAAAATCAGATAATAGTTTGGAGATATCCTACTATGTCGAAGGTACAAACATCTCGTCTTGTGATTCATACACCAATAAAAATCCATTTGTTATCAATTTTAGTTCCTAATTTTCATTTGCTGATGCAGCTGGCAACTCTCACGGGCCATACATATAGAGTTCTTTATCTTGCCATTTCACCTGACGGACAGGTCCTAATCATAATCCCAAATCCCTTTTGTTTATAATTCTGCAAACTTGTAGTCTTTGTTATGCCTATTCTTATCTGTATTGTTTATTATTGTTTCAGACAATTGTCACGGGAGCAGGAGATGAAACGCTTAGGTTCTGGAATGTGTTTCCTTCCCCTAAATCTCAGGTAAAAACTTCAATAGATGATGATTAACTGTATGTGCTAGTTTTGACATGATGATCTAGTGTCCTAAAACTCCTGATCACATTCTTAGCAGACTACAATATATAAATATCTAATACAGTGATTTATAAATGCATTCCAATAAGAAGGAAATAATAAAATTGGTTTTCAAAGGTGTTTCTGTAGTTTAATTTCTACAATATTACATGCTAAATGATAAATAAAAATCATGTAATTGAAATTCCTAATGCAGAATACAGGAAGTGAAATCGGAGCATCATGTCTAGGCAGAACCATCATCAGGTGACCTCCTGCAGGACACTTTACACGAACTCGACAAACCTTTGAAAACTTCTCGTCACGGTCAAGAATGGGAACCCTATGGTAACATGTCATTAGCTTGTTGACATGATACAAGTGCTGATCAATTGATCAACCCCCAGATGACCAGAGATTCCGTTGGAACCTTGAACTCTTGAAGATTATCTCAGGAGGGAAGGGTTTCTGCTGGTTTTGTTCAAGTAGATTATATAGCTTTTTTCTGGTTCATATATATATAGGGGAGGTGTTGTTAATTGTCTCTCACCTGCTCGGTGCTCCCTCGCTTTGTATATTTAAAGAGCAGACATAAAATGATAACTTATTCATTGTGGTGCAAACAAATTTCCACATTCATTTGTAAATTAAATCAATCATTCTTTCACCTGTTGCTCCCATTCTTAGGGTCCATCATGAAATTGAGAAAGTTAAAAAGATTAATCCTCATGCTTTCTTTTTTTGGTCTGTAAATCCTTGTTTTGAACAGGTCTGTAAATCCTCTTTTTTGGTCTGTAAATCCTCTTGGCTCTAGCTATTTTAAAACTACAAGGACAATAGAGTGCAGAGTCAGAATTATAAATTTAGTGAGGCACAATATAAAGTTCATTAAACGAATTTGAATATGTTTAAATGATGTTATGGTGAGTGTCTGCAACATAATTTTTATATTAAAATTGAATGAACTTAATTAACTTTATTATAAATAAATCTAGTATAATGAAATATAAATAGGTGGTGATAAACGAAACATAACCAAATCTTAAAACAAACAAATACTGAAAGAGAAAAAATTAAACAGAAGAAAAAAAGAAGAGAAAAATGAAAAGAAATTGAAAAAAGAAGGAAGTTAACTAATTGTTAAACAGAACAAAAATGAGTAAAATGAATACATAAAGCGAAAAAACTAATTGTTAAACAAAAGAAAAATGAGAGAAAAATGAAAAAAATTAAAAAGGACAAAAAGAAGAGAAAAATGAAAATAACTTGAAAAAGAAGAGATTTAACTAATTGTTAAGCAGAACAAAAAAAAGAGTAAAAATAAAAATGGATCTAGCAGATTCGAACCCCAAACCTTAGGGATACAAGTTGAGCTTCTCCACCGTTGGGGCACACCCAGTATTTGTGCCCCTTAAGTAACATGTAAAGATTAATAAAAAAGTTGAATGGGACACAGGTCCACTTTGTCTCTTATTGGCTTCGCCCCTTGGACAATAATAAAAGTCTAAAAACATTATTTCTAATATATAAACAAATTACACAACATGTTGTCACTCTTCCGTTCCACTCTCTATTAGGGTTTCTTTAGCGGCGGATCTGATCAAAACCTCTCATCAAGACATGGCGGTGGTTTCAACGCGACGGCCAGTGATTGATGGCAAGGAACTACAAGGACAATAGTAAAAATCTAAAACATTATTTCATATATATATAAACAAATTACACAATACATTGTCACTCTTCCGCTCTCCGTTAGGGATTCTCTAGTGGCGGATCTGATCGAAACCTCTCATCAAGACATGGTGGCGGTTTCAACCCGACGACCAGTGATTGATGGAAAGGAGCCAGCAAGCTTGATCGGGGACAACATAGACTTGCGAGATCCTTTCTTTTATCTGGACGGGAGGTTTCTTGCACCAAAGAAACCTGTGATTCTGCCGGTGTTCACAACGGCGGTGTCCCGACTTTAGAGCCTCAAGGACAAACTTTTGGTTCAAGAGGAGGAGCCAGGGTTTTTCGTCTTCCAATTTAATCGGGAGGATGAGAAAAATAGAGCTCTTGATGGGGGACTATGGCATTACGGTGGATCCATGTTGGTGGTGGCTAAGTATGATAGTCTTGGCCCTCTAGATGCTCTTCCTTTGAATCATTTGGAGGCATGGGTGTCGGTGACAGGACTGAGAATGATTATGTGTAATAAGAGGATTCTCATGCATATAGGGAATGATCTGGGGAAGTTTGTTCATGTTGACCCGGTTTTGGTACAGAGGAAGGACAAGATTCAGAAGGTAAGGGTAAGGTTTGATCTTCATCAAAGAATTCCAGCCACATATGTTTTGAACTTTCGTATGAATCTCGAGTTGCAGATTGAAAAGTGACATGGCTTATATCGTGGATGTGGTTTCTTCGTACATGGGGAATAAGGTTGCGAGGGCCTGGTTTCTAAGTCAACGCCAGAAGTTGTAGAAACGGACCCAAGCGAGTTGTATGCTCTGATCATAGGCAAACCAGACTTCAGGTATGGGTTTGGTGGTTGGTTTCGGGGTAGAGGACGTCGAGGATGTGGTGTCTAAGGGCGTTGAGGTGAATGTGGCGACTGAGGAAGTTGAGATTGCGGCGATCGATGGTGGCAACATTCCCTTGAAAATTTCGGTTGTAAATGCTAGGTTTGAATTTGGAGTGGTGACTGGGCCGCTGACTGGGTCGTTTACTGAGTTGGGTCCTTTTGGGCCTACGGGCTTGGTAGATCTAATGTGCAAGAGCTGGACCAAACTACTGAGGATGTTGTTTTCTTTCAACGCCCATCTAGGAACCCGGAGAAATCAACCCTATTGGCGGCTCGACAGGATACTAGCAAAAGAGCTATTAAGCTGACTGAGAAAGTTTTAGGGCTCCTTAAACCCCCTAAGAAGAAAAATGACGTCAAAAAGCATTACTTGGTGCTCTGGTGAAATTTTTGGTTGTTGGTCCGGTGACTTATAAGAGGAGGATTGGGCGTCCCCTCTAATCTTTTGGTGACGTCACATTCGAGGAAATTCAAAAAATTGAAACCAACTGATGTATTTACGAAAGTTAAAGGAGCAAACTGATTTTAAAAAAAGTTACAGGACTGAACTGATTTTAGCACAAAAGATTAGAGGGGGTAAACTGAAATTTTCTTAAAGTTAAAGGAGCAAACTGATTTTAAAAAAAATTAACGGACTGAACTGATTTTGACAAAAAAAATTAAAAAGGTAAACTGAAATTTTCTCAAAAATGATACCTTTATTTAAAAAATGTCACATTATGAGAAGAAAAAGAATATGATAATGACCAAATTTCAGTCAAATATTACAATCATTTGTCCCATCGATGAACCAGTTGGAGTTGGACATATGCATTCACCTACTGGAAAGGACCGGTCTTCCGCTTAACCTATTTGAATTGCCTAAAAAAGTCTATGAAAATCCCAATGGGGACAAATATGCAGGTTTCTATTTACATCTCACACTAATCAATCACTAACCAAGAACATTTCTAGTTTGGTTCTTGGGTCTGGCCCTGAAAGCTCTGCTGGGCCCCACAACCAGTTTCATTAGGCTGGTTAAGCTCTTGGAGCCATGGGATGGAGGTCAAGGGTGGGAAGCAACAGCTACAGTCCTTTTGGCATGGCTCTGGCACCAAGTCCTCCACCTGCTTGCTTGAGGAAGCAGCCTTCTGGTTTGTCCTATCAGATGGTGCTGTTGCATCCCTCAGTGGGCCCCAACATTCAACCTTGTTGAACTCTGGAATGTTGGAGTGAAAGTAAACCCAGACCAGAGCCTCCAGTTCTGGGTAACTGCAGTTCTGGGTAACTGTTGAACAGGTTACCATCCCCATGGATGAAGGCCTTCAATACCTGTGTAAAGACATATGAATCAATTAAGGGTTTGCCTATAACAAAAGGCAGAGTTATAAAATTATTAAGGGACATTATTCATTCATTATGATTTAGTACACTATCAAAGTCTACAGCCTAACATTAGGAAAACCAACCTTCAAAATTTAATACTTTGCGTTTAGATCCATTACACTACTGCATTTGTTCACCAAACCAAACTATGTGGTACCACTAATCTGTTTACCCAACCGTGTGGACTGCTGAAGTTGTTTACCTAATTAGTAGGTTAATTCGGTAATTAACCGTTTATTTTACAACAGTTGATGTGTAGCCACTCTTTAGGTAGTCTACTTGCGTTCCAATAACGGTACCAGAAGCTCCAAGAGAGTGTCGATAACTAACTGTTATTGATGTAACTAACAGCCAAGGCCGGCGTTAGGGCAGAGCTAACTGTGCCATTGCACGGGTCCACAGTTAAGGGGTCTTTTTTTATATAAGATCTATAATTAATAAATAATTATATTATATGTGATAAAAAATATTAAAAAATAATTATGATTTCATTCTTATTATTTTTAATTATTGTTTATGAATTATCTTTATTTATATTTTTTTTAAAATTTCTTTTATAAGAAAACTTTTGTTTACGTCATTCATTATATTCTCTAATACATTTATTTTTCTAATTAATTGAGATGTCTTCCTAATTTCAATATATTATCATTTTCATATTCTTAATCAAATGTTTCCCAACTTTAATATCTTTTTTAGAAGAAAAAAAAACAATCTTCATAAAATGACATATGAGCCTAAATTTATGTATTCATCACATCAGTTATAGAGAAAAATGTTACAGCAACAAAGAGGTTAGTGGCCGATGTCCTCCACAACCGAAAATATTATTTTGTTCTTTATAAATTGCTCAAAATCCTTCGATATTAATATAAAAATGGTAAACGAAATTTAATATAAGTGATATATGAAATTATTTTGTCTAATTATGTCTATATATTATAAAAAAATTGAAAAAAGTAATTTTTTGATAAAAATAATATTATGTAAGGATGAATTATTTATTTTTTCACACCGCCTTCAATCGGTCAGTACCGGCCCCAAAGAGAAATGATCACACTTTTGAAAACTTACAACAGGAAGCTCTTTGGAGCAGATGAAGTATCTCAGCCTTGAAAATATATCCAGAAGTGACCACTTATATGGCAGTGAACATGGAGTGACATCTTGTCCTTCACTTTTTACCACTCTGCCACAACCTGATCTCTTTGTAATTTGTTGTACCACCCTTGCAACTGCAAATCAAATTTCCATTAGTTATTTCTTTTAAATTCATCAATCACAAAGTCACTAGCATAAAGTATAAACCCATGCAAGACATGGACACAAAATAAAAGCAAAAGAGCCGTGAGGTTTGGTCTAGTGAAAATGCATGGTTGTTGGACGAATGTGACAATAAGACTTCTGATAATAGAAGACCACTATTTTGATCATCCGTAAGTGAAAAACATCTTATAATGAGGGGTTGTATCTAGGGCTATCATTTGGTTTGGTAAATACCAAACCGATCGAAAACCGACTGAATATTTTCGATTTAATAAACCAAAACTTGGTAATCGAAATAACCGAAACCGAAAAATACTGAAAAAGTTTGTTTGGTTTTTGGTAAATACCAAAATTACCGAAATGTTAGTTATTTAAACACTTATATTTGTAAAGATCTGAGCACACACGTTACCCAAAATATGTAATTTTTATACTTTAGTCGTATTTCACTATACTGATCATATCTTATTTTACATGAGTATCAAAAATTTTCCTTCCTCCATACAATTGGTTCACAAAGATCTACACTTGCAAATAACATACTAAACAAGTTATACAACATTAGTAGGCATGTTATGGTTTCTAACACTGAAATTTATAAAATCAAAATTTGTCCGTTCGATTTGGTCAGTATACTTGAATATGACTACGAAACAAATTTCACCTATTTTTGACAATGTTTAGAACTTGATCAATGCGTTCTACCTTAATATGATATCACTTATTACACAAAAACACTATTATTTAGCCCTTTATGTCTTGTTTTGATCGATACTTCTGCTTATAGCCTTTCGTATAAATGAGAAGTAATGCTTCGGTGTAAAAATATTGAGAAATTTACATCTCAATGATATGACTCCCCATGGGGAATCATAAGAATAAATAATGTTGACTGATTTGATCAAGACCCAAACGTTACAGGCAATGTGTGATTTTTCTACCATAGTTATTTTTCATCATATTGATCATATCTTATTTAATAATATTTTCAGAAATTTTGCATGCTCTATACGGATGGTTCACAAAGATATACACTTGTATATAATTAACTTACTAAACAAGTTACACCATATTAGTAGGCATGTTATGGTGTCAATTATTATATTTTCAAAAAAAATGTTTTCTCTATTGTTTCGTTATATTCAGAAAATATATTTGTTGTAAAGTTTGGTAATACCGAAAACTGGGGCTGCATTTGGTTTGGTAAATACCAAACCGATCGAAAACCGACCAAATATTTTCGATTTAATAAACCAAAAATTGGTAATCGAAATTACTGAAATGTTAGTTATTTAAACACTTATATTTGTAAATAAGGTGAACCACTTTGATCCGGGCACACACGTTACCCAAAATATGTAACTTTTATACCTTAGCCGTATTTCACTATACTGATCATATCTTATTTCACATGAGTATCAAAAATTTTGCTTCCTCCAAACAATTGGTTAACAAAGATCTACACTTGCAAATAACCTACTAAACAAGTTATACCACATTAGTAGACATGTTATGGTTTCTAACACTGAAATTTATAAAATCAAAATTTGTCTGTTCGATTTGGTCAGTATACTTAAATACGACTGAAACAAATTTCACTTATTTTCGACAATGTTTAGAACTTGATCAACGCGCTCAACCTTAATATGATATCACTTATTACACGAAAACGCTATTATTTAGCCCTTTATGTCTTGTTTTGATCGATACTTCTGCTCATCGCCTCTCATATGAATGAGATGTAATGTTTAAGTGTAAAAATATTGAGAAATTTACATCCCAATGATATGACTCCCCATGGAGAATCATAAGAATAAATAATGTTGACTGATTTGATCAAGACCCAAACGTTACAGACAATATGTGATTTTTCTAACATAGTTATTTTTCATCATATTGATCATATCCTATTTAATAATATTTTTAGAAATTTTGCATACTCTATACGATTGGTTCACAAAGATGTACACTTGTATATAATTAACCTACTAAACAAGTTACACCATATTAGTAGGCACGTTATGGTGTCGGTGACTATATTTTTTAAAAAAATGTTTTCTCTATTGTTTCGTTATATTCAGAAAATATATTTATTGTAAAGTTTGGTAATACCGAAAACTAGGGCTGCCATTTGGTTTGGTAAATACCAAACCGATCGAAAACCGACCGAATATTTTCAATTTAATAAACCAAAACTTGGTAATCGAAATAACCAAAACCGAAAAAATACTAAAAAAGTTTGTTTGGTTTTGGGTAAATACTGAAATTATCGAAATGTTAGTTATTTAAACACTTATTTGTAAATAAGGTTAACCACTTTAATCTGAGCACACTTGTTGTCCAAAATATGTAATTTTTATACCTTAGCCGTATTTCACTATACTGATCATATCTTATTTCACATGAGTATCGAAAATTTTGCTTTCTCCATATAATTGGTTCACAAAGATCTACACTTGCAAATAACCTACTAAACAAGTTATACCACATTAGTAGGTATGTTATGATTTCTAAAACTGAAATTTATAAAATCAAAATTTGTCTGTTCGATTTGGTCAGTATACTTAAATACGACCATGAAACAAATTTCACCTATTTTTGACAATGTTTAGAACTTGATCAATGCGCTCAACCTTAATATGATATCACTTATTACACGAAAACGCAATTATTTAGCCCTTTATTCTTGTTTTGATCGATACTTCTGCTCATAGCCTCTCGTATGAATGAGAAGTAATGCTTCGGTGTAAAAATATTGAGAAATTTACATCCCAATGATGACTCCCCATGGGGAATCATAAGAATAAATAATGTTGACTGATTTGATCAAGACCCAAACGTTACAGGCAATATGTGATTTTTCTACCATAGTTATTTTTCATCAGATTGATCATATCCTATTTAATAATATTTTCATAAATTTTGCATACTTTATACGGTTGGTTCACAAAGATGTACACTTGTATATAATTAACCTACTAAACAAGTTACACCATATTAGTAGGCACGTTATGGTGTTAGTGACTATATTTAAAAAAAACATTTTCTCTATTGTTTCGTTATATTCGAAAATATATATTTGTTGTAAAGTTTGGTAATACCGAAAACTAGGGTTGCCATTTGGTTTGGTAAATATCAAACCGATCGAAAACTGACCGAATATTTTTGATTTAATAAACCAAAACATGGTAATCGAAATAACCGAAACAGAAAAATACTGAAAAATTTGGTTTGGTTTTTGGTAATTACCGAAATGTTAGTTATTTAAACACTTATATTTGTAAATAAGGTTAACCACTTTGATCTGAGCACATGCGTTACCCGAATATGTAATTTTTATACCATAGCCTTATTTCACTATACTGATCATATCTTATTTCATATGAGTATCAAAAATTTTGTTTCCTCCATACAATTGGTTCACAAGGATCTACACTTGCAAATAACATACTAAACAAGTTATACCACATTAGTAGGCATGTTATGGTTTCTAACACTGAAATTTATAAAATCAAAATTTGTCCGTTCGATTTGGTCAGTATACTTAAATACGACTGAAACAAATTTCATCTATTTTCGACAATATTTAGAACTTGATCAATGCGCTCAACCTTAATATGATATCACTTATTACACGAAAACGCTATTATTTAGCCCTTTATGTCTTGTTTTGATCGATACTTCTGCTCATAGCCTCTCCTATGAATGAGAAGTAATGTTTAAGTGTAAAAATATTGAGAAATTTACATCCTAATGATATGAGTCCCCATGGAGAATCATAAGAATAAATAATGTTGACTGATTTGATCAAGACCCAAACGTTACAGACAATACGTTATTTTTCTAACATAGTTATTTTTCATCATATTTTTTATCATATTAATTTTTTTTGTTTACAAATTTAGTTGGATCCTTAAATATAATTATCCGTTTAAAAATGACGAAAAAAACAGATTGCCTAGCGGTAGTAGGAAAAATGGTATTCCAGCAATGCCGCTCAATAAACCCATGACTTAAATTGGTAAACACATACGTCATAAAGTTGGTTTGAAGGAAGACATAATGAAAATGACATAATCATTTTCTTAGTTGGTTTGAGACTTAGAAGGGACACAAACCCTAATATTGTGCGGGCATCTTTCTGAAATGTTTTTACCATTTAACATTGAAAACAGCTTCCGAATTGTTGACAATAGTAGCATCTTATAGCTTTAATCATTTCAATATGGTTGAATTCCTTATAATAATGTGATCAACTATAATTCAAGGTTTGAGCGATTTCCTATGGAAAGAGAGTGACAATTTGAATCCAAATTTGGACCAGCAAACAGACAGAGAGGCAATTGTTAAATAGAATTATTGTTAGAGCATATTTGTGCAAATGGATTAGAGCATCTCTTAGAGTATAAATAAAATTATTGTTAAATTTAACAATGGTTATAAGTATTTGACTTAAAGAATTATTACTAAATGTAAGTTGATAAATAATTTTAATCAATAATAAACTAACACGTGGATAAAAAAGAAAAATTTAAGTTTCTCACTAACAATTCTTGACTAGGTTGATAGATCTATCAATTCTGTTTATCAATTTTAAAATTTAGCAATATTTTAAGTATTCTGCTGGAGCTCTTATTCATTTAAAAAGTTGACAAATTTCAAAAAAAATTTGATTTAGCAATATTGGTGGAGATGCTCTTAGAAATCATAGTGGTATTTGTTTTTATAGTACATATAGTGGTATTTGTTTTTTATAGTACATAGTGGTATTTGTTATATGCATATATATTTACATATCTTTTTATTTTAGAAGAAGAAAATACTAACATTATGTTTTTCGAACTTCATAGGTTACATACTCAAATTTACGGTTTCATATATTATGAATCAATTGTGAAATTATGTTGATTATTTGGAATAATAGATGTTATGGATATCACAATTTTAATTCTCACTTACACGGTGAGTCGAATGAAATGAAATACAAATTACAAAACAAAACTATATAAACAAAAAATGCATGGTGTTGTAAAATGGACCTAGCTAGCTAGTAGCTATACAATTATGAAAAGGAAAACACAGAATTTTTCCTCAATTATTTGAAGCTGTAGAATCTATTTAATTGTGCTGAACTGATCGATCAGATCTATTTAATTGTGCTGAACAAAAAATATCTTCCACCGACGGGAGGCCCGCATAACTAAGACACCGAAAGCTAATATTTGTCTTGAAAATATGCAGAAAATTCTTAGTTCTCCAAACGTGCAATCTTAGTTTTCGAAGACTTGTACTCTTAAATTCTCCAAAGAAAGTTATGAGTGTGACTGATGTAGTAATTTTCCGTCATCATTTCTGTTGGGAAACATATGGGGGTGCACCGGTCATCCACTGTTTATTTGAATAAGGTTACAAGTTTTGAAAAGAAACAGGGAACATTATCAAAAAAGACTTTAGTCGACGAAATAAAAAATTATTTTGTCGGTTAAGTTATATTTTCGTCGGTTAAAGTCAACTTTAGCCGTAAAAAAAAGTCGCGTAAACTAATTTTTTCGTCAGTTTTAGTCTATGAACTTTAGTCGACAAAATTTGAAAATTTTAGCAGTCGAAATACCCAAAATTTGAAAATTTTAGCAGACAAAATTAGGGTATTTCGTCAGCTAAAATACTTTTTACTTATAAAATTTCACTACAGATATTTTGGTGTCCGATTGACTATTGTGATACCAATCTGAAAGAGAAACTGGCGTACGAGTGAAACACATTGCTAATGCTATGACATATGGGCTTTTTTGGCCATCCGAGTTTGTTTAAGGCTTCAAAATACAGTTTTCAAAATACATGAAAATGCCTATATCTACATCTATATGAGGTATTTTGGTCGAACCTTCAACACTATAAACTGTCACCATGATGAGACACAACTGCTCATCTAAAAATTTTGAGACATTTACCCTTCGATGATAGAGCTCAAAATTAACCTGATCCGACAATGTTAATGGCTCGATCCTTACGATCAATCTCGTAAGTCAAACCCCTTAACGTACGGAAACAGTCATTTGACCCTCTAAATTACGTATTTTTTTCGGATCTTCAACTGAAAATATTCAAATCGATGAGACGCAACCAGTGGTATAAAATTTTTAGGAAAAATAACCACCGGAGATAGGGTTACCTCTAGGGAGAAAGAATGGAAAATTACGTTGACCGCAACTATCGGCACCGAGACTTTACTGAAATTACGTGATTTTTCAACCGTAGAGGTATTTCACCAATCTGGTCATATCTTATTTCACGACTGTTTTCGTTTGAAGCTGTTACGTATAAGGTTTAGGGTTTTAGCTAACGAAATTAGGGTAATTCGTAGGCTAAAGTTAAATAAATAAATAACTATAGCCGACAAAATTAGGGTAATTCGTCGGCTAAAGTTAAATAAATAAATAACTACAGCCGACATAATTTATTAAAATTCATTGGCTAAAGTTAATTAAAAATTCCAAATTTTCTGTAGAGATTTTAAAAAATTTGAACTTTAGCCGACGAAATTCAAAATCCCTGTCCAAAATTTTGAATTTTTTCTATATCTTTCATTTTTCTCTTCCTCCTCCTCTTCATCTTCCTTCCTCCTCCACCTCCTCCTACTCCTCCTCTTCCTCCTCAAGCGGCAGCAACTCCTCATCCTCATCTAACTCATTATCCTTCTCCACCTCCTCCTCCTCTCCCTCTCCTAGCCTCCTCCTCCTCCACCACCGATGAAAAACGAAAAAGATGAAGAAAAAAAATTAATCAAAAATACAAGAAATAAAATAACTAACTATAGCCGACGAAATTTATTAAAATTGGTCGGCTAAAGTTAAATAAAAAATAAAATATCTAACTATAACCGACAAAATTTATTAGAATTCGCCGGCTAAAGTTAAATAAATAAAATAAATAACTATAGCCGACCAATTTTAATAAAATTCGTCAGCTAAAGTTAAATAAATAAATAATAAAATACATAACTATAGCCGACGAATTTTAATAAAATTCGTCAGCTAAATTTAAATAAATAAAAATAAATTACTATAGCCGATGAATTTTAATAATATTTCGTCGGCTAAAATCTAAAAATTTGTCGGCTAAAGTCCAGACTTTAAGCGACGAAATTTTTTTCGTCGGCTAAATAAATGACTTTGGCCTACGATGAACAGTAATTTTGTCAACTAAAGTCTTGGCCGACGGCTTTTTCCCGATGACTTGTTAGCCGACGACGTTTCATCGGCTAAGACTTTAGCCGACAAAATTTTTTCGTCGGCTAAAGTAGTTGTTCTGGTAGTGGAAGGGAAGCCGAACTCGGATCGACGGTAACGAAACCTAACCAAACCAAATGAAAATTAAAAAAAAAAAATAAAAAAAAAATAAAAGTAATAAATTAAAATAGTCTCACTTAGCGGGGAACTTAGCCCGTTTTAAAAAATTAAAAAACTAAATTCATAAAAAAAAATTACGTACCCAGAATATTCGTTTCGTTGATATAGTTCTCAATCTAGATCTTTTAGACTTCTACAATGAATGAGGGCTTTGTTCTAACATTTGTTTTTCCTTTTTCCTTTTTCTTCTGATAGCGAGAAATTTTTCACCAGATATTTAAGCATCATCAAATGGGTCACGAATCACGATTCAATACTTCAATCCAAATGTCTCTCCTTCAAGCACCGATGCGGTACAAAATTTATATGCATCATCAGATTATATGGATCCCCCGAGTAAAGAGAGAAACAGTGTTCGGTAATTGATTTCAATCAAGTAATAATGAAATAGCACATACAATCACTTTAACTTTCTGCATTATATTGTTCTTTTGTTTCTGTCTCTTTTTCTTTCCGGGCAAGACCTTTTGATTTTCTCCGACGACCATTGGAATTAACCTAATGCTGAGCTGACGCACCGAAGTATGATATAAAGGATAAATTGATTGGAATCTACTAATCGGTTTTGACTTAAATCCACAAGTTGTTCTCGAATCTATGAAGTTTAAGAAAAACTCAAAGGTTTTGTTTATAAAAAGATCAGATTATCAAATACAACGGATAAATGCTCTTTATATAAGAGCAAAGAACACTGGGGCTACTAACAACAAAGCCTAAAAGCCAATTGATAAAAGAAAATAAAGTCCAAAAGAAACTAATTAAAATAAAATCAAACAAACTAATAAAAATAAAACTCGAAAATAATCAAATCAGTCTTTTGAAAACCCAAAGAACTTGGATGTTCGGAAATAATTTGTCACGATTAAATAGTTCTCTAATCTTTATTTTCCATCAGAAAGTAACCCTCTTCGTTCTGCATCAGTCTCTTCCACCACAAAAGAACTCAACCTCAAGTTCATCTTGAATAAAGACCAAGAATAAGATGATAAGAAAAAGAAACCACATAATAAATTAGTTCATTGAACTTGTGGTTGATTGACATGATATTCGGCAAACTTTAGAGGCATAACCATGAATCCAACGTCAAATATAAGTTTTTCATATGCATCTTGAAATAAGTCTTCGTGATTCCTAAAATTAGATTCTGGAATGTCCTTTGGTTCCTGTTCTGGAAGAGTCATATGAGGCGAGGTTTCTTCAATACTGACAACCGAGTCAACGTGAGTAAATTCTTCTTTAATCTCCAAAGTGATTTATTCAACATTCATTTCACACACTTCAGGCTTTACAGGCTTGATTGTAATCTTGTTCGACTCATTCTTGAGTAAATATGTCACATCTTTGCAATAAGTACAATTGACGTTTTCATGCCATGGTTTTCCAAAAAACACATCTCTATCATCCATATCAATCACATAACAAGTAACATCATCGTTATAAAATCTACATATAGAGATGAGAACTTTACAAACCTCTGTCACATGTGCATGATCATCAATCTAAAATAGATTGCTCAACTCCACTGTAGTAATTGAAGAGAATGAACAACTTTGCTTGCAACAAAATTATCGTATAGATCACTATCAATTATTATTGATCATAACTTGTCTTTGGTGAAACACGTTGTTTTGAAGTCGTCCTAATCCGGTGAGATGAACATCCAACGTTCCATACTAGCTTCCTTCTTCCATCTAACGTTCCATACCAATAGACGCAGCGGAGTATAGGTAAAGGATTGATTGATTAGAATCTACTAATCGATTTTGATCTGAATCTACAAGTCGATCTCAAAACCACAAGGAAATTGAGTTAAACTCAAAAGTTTTAATTGATAAAAAGGAATAATGAATACAATTGATAAAATGTTCTTATATAGGAGCAAACAAATTTTAGAGTAACTAACAAGGAAACCTAAAAGTCTAATGATTAAAGCATAAAAAGAAAACAAAATCCAAAATAAATTAAAAAACCCTAAAACATAAAGAATACCGAATCAGATGACTAAGATGACATATTTTGACCTAAAATCGATAGGGCTCACTATAGTGAGTTGAAGATTTCGTCGTTCTCATTTCGAAAATGTATCATAATAGTCAATCGGACGCCAAACGCCAAATCTGCAGTATACCAGGTTTGAATTTTGTCACAATCAAACAATTTTTCAATCCTTATTTTTCATTTGAAAGTGACTCCGCTTCATTCTGCTATCATCAGCCAAGCAGATTCTGTCCACAGTGGCATAACTACAAAAAGATTACTAATTAGATTAGACAGATGTGTTCTCTTTTGGCCTGAGATCATATCAATGATATCATAGAGCACTGTGAATCGATCATCCATCACATTTGTCCACCAGATTCAATGAGTTTGGCCTGACGGTAAATATACTTTTGCTGTTCGTGTATTACCAGTACTCCGTGACCAAGAAAGCAGCTATGTCCATCACCAGATTCAGACCAAAACACAAAAAAAGATTCAATGAGTTTGGTGACCTGCCCCGACACTTAACCACCCTAATTCCACAACTGTGCTCGATTACATATCTCATTGCATATCTAGTTTTTGTCAACCAATTAAATCAGCATTTTTAAGCTGAAAAAAACGGTTTATTCATTCAAAAATACAGATGGATTAAGCTGAAGAAGCAGGTGATCAAGAAAAAGAAATAATATCACACAACTTTGTATACTGCATTATTCATTCCACGAATAAACATAAAAGCAATTTCAGGATTTACAGTTATTCTATATTCGTGCACCCCCAAAATTACGGTCAGGAAGTTTGGAATTCTGAAATGGAACTGGTTTCTAAAGTTGCAATGTTTTATTATATAAATGATCATCACCAATGTTTATTGATCTGGATCATAAATATATGACTTCATACCATAGCCTAGGGAATTTTCTTGACACTTCTTTTTCTTTTTGGTGGCCCGATGAATAATTCCGTCTCCACTTCCATAGTCTGAGGCTCGCTCTCGGTTTCGGCATCATCATCTTCATCTCCATCTTTTTCACCATTGCATAGTAGACCAATTTGATGCATGCCAAACTGAAACATGAAACAGGAAGTACAAACACTTAGCCGAATTGATCGAGGTTAAGATTACATGCGTATATATAATCTGCTGTTCAATATATATATATATATATATATATATGATTTTGTAGATGATGCATCCAAGATCCCCATATCGACTACTGCTAAATACTTAGTTCAGCATCAAGACATTATATATGCATCAAAAGGTATAGTATATATGCCCCTGGAGACTGATCAGCCAAAGCGAAACGTGCATGCATGCAGAACATACATATGCCGTAGCTGCTGACTGGCCTGATTCTTGGAAATATATATAGCTGCTCGATCTAGTATATGTTGGGTGAGTCCCCTCCTTAGTAGAGGTGAGAAACCATGTGGGAGAAAACGCATGAAGAAAGCATGAAATACTATTGTTTTGGTGACCCATCAATTGTCAAACGCTATTGCATTGTAGAGTAATAGGACGGAGCATAATTGTTGAAATGGAAGAAACAAAGTCATGAGGTGGTGCAGCAATTGTTGAATGTAGATGAAAGCATGCATTAACAAGTATGCCAACATTGAGCATGAAAGAAGGAAGAAGTTTGACTATGCTTCCATATGTTGAGATATATATCCCACATCGGGAATATGGGACCTTGCCTGTGGGTTTATAAGGGTTTGGGCTACTCTCTCTATTGCCAATTGGTTTTAGAGTTGAACCCCAGACTACTTTATCACCATACATGGTACGTGCAATGTATAAGTGCATGAAGATAAATGCCTATATAAAGGCTTGAGAGTGCAAGAGAAATGCATCCGGACTTCCATGATCAAGATCAAGGCTAGGGCAGTCATACAAAATAGAGATAGTTTGTGAGAGTAGTGTTATCCTCACTTGGAAGATTAGTGAGAAAATCTCTCTTGAGAGAGAGACTTGTGTTACCACTTTAGTTAGTCTAGAGTGAGTGTCTTTGTAAACTCATTATTTAGTATAGTGGAAGAAAATACTACTGTTGCCTCGAGAACGTAGACACATTTGCCGAAACTCGTTAACTATTGTCTTCTTTTTGTTGCTATTTCAGCAAATCACACGAGGGTGAGAAAATTCAATCTTGGGATAACTAAATTATCATCGGCCTTGTATTAGGCAGCCACTTCTTTCCCAACAAGTGGTATCAGAGCCCAACGCTCATTGTCCGTGGCATCTCGTGGTGATAAAGATGGCGAGGTCGTCGTCATCGTCAACAACAATGGTGAAATTGACATCATCAAATTACTCCATTTGGAAGCCCAGAATGGAAGACATCCTTTATTGCGCGGATATGTACGAACCTCTTCAAAATGGTGGAGAGAAGCCAGCATGCAACAAGTGTGACATGAAATGGAGCATCATGAATAGGAAAGCTATTGCGGGAATTCATCTATGGATTGATGAAACTTTTTTTCATCATGTGGCACAAGACACCAATGCCTACTCATTATGGATGAAGTTAAAGTCCATGTACGAGCGAAAATCCTCACAAAACAAAGTCTTGTTCATTCGGCGGTTGGTGAACATGAAGTACATGGATGATCAAAGTGTTTCAGAACACTTGAGTGACTTCAAAGACATGGTCAACCAGTTGACGAATATGGAGATGGTACTTGATGATGAGTTTCAAGCACTGTTGTTATTAAGCGCATTGCTAAACAACTGGGACACGGTGGTGTCATTAAGCAACTCAACTCCTCAAGGCGTTCTCACACTGAACACTGTGAAAGGCAGCGTGTTCAATGAAGAAGCAAGGAGGAAGGAGCAAGGAATATCGACTGAGTTAGAAGCTCTCGTCACCAATAACGGTGGAAGCAGTAGAAAGTTCCACAATAGAGGAAAAATGGAAGACCAGTCAAGGGGCAAGTTTAGCCCGAAAGTCATCGAATGTTTTCATTGTGGTGAAAAAACCACATGAAAAGGGATTGCATGAAGATTTAGCGAGAGCAAGCCGCGAGATGTGGTGCCTGAAGCTGATGAGCAGGAAGAGGCAGAGACCCCTCAAAGGCAAGCAGTTGAGTCTCATGTTAAAAGACCAACCAAGTAATGCACATCCGGAGGAGATACTATCAACAGGAATTCGATGAAAGAGACCTAGAGAACCATGAAGAAACTCTTACGTATGACCACACAGGGGAGTGGTCGGAAACCATGCAAGAAAAAATAATCCTTGCATGAGAGCCAGACTTGTGATCTGGTGGAGTTCCATGATGGTAACAGGGCACTCAAAAAGAAATAAGTGTAGACATGGAAGGCGACAGAGAACACCTTACAATTCACAGTCAAGGCAAGTCTAGTCGTGAAATGCTTTAGTTTGAAAGAGGAGGAAGACATGGTGGTGGTGTCATATACCTTAGTCATCAGGAGTTTGATGCATGTGATGGTGTGCATGTTAATATATGCCTTGAACCAGCTATTCGGGGATCTCGCTGCCCGGTCAGCGAGTCGGGGTCCAGGGGCGACGCGCCCTGGTCTGGGGGTTCGGGGGCGCAACGTGGCCCCCGAAGCCCACGAAACCTGTTGTCTGTTATGCTGGGTTCCGTTCGCGCGCATCAGCCGTTCGCGCGCTCATCAGTCGTTCGCGCGACTGTCGCTCGCGGGGTCAGTTTCGTTCGCGGGGTCAGTCTCGCTCGCGGGGACAGTTTCGCTCGCGATCAGTTTCGGTCGCGGACGTTTAGTATATAAACGTCCTAAACCTAATTGTATTCAGTGTGATAATACTTAGTAGTGGGTTGTTAGCGCCGCACTCTCTGTATCTCTGTATTCCGCACTCTGTATTCTGGGTTCTTCCTCAATCAACAAAACTGTTCTCCTTCTGCCGTGGACGTAGCTAACATATTGTTAGTGAACCACGTAAATCTGTGTTTCTTTCTTCCATCCGTTACAACAGTGCACAAGACCCGACGTAACATACGTAGTTAGCGTTGTTAGTAGAGATTTGTCTGTTTAGACAAAGAGCCTTGATATGCATTGTAGTGGATTCTTAGAAGTACTTCCATGATGAGTTTATGTTCTGGAAGTGGTGAACCTGGTGAACCTGAACTGGGTGACTATACAAGTGTAGTAATGGCAGAAGATGATGACTCAAGAAAGTCTACATCTGGACTTGATTACATTTTCAAGGGGAGCTGTCTCTTGAAAATTAAAGCTACAAATGTTTGTTGTAGTTCCACGACAGAGGCAAAGTTCATAGCAGTTACGGAAGCAAGCAAAGAAATGATATGAAAGAATTCTTGGGAGAATTGAGGCATGAAAAACATAAGTATGTTGTGCATTGTGATAGTCTGAGTGCCAAGCAAGTGTTGCTTGAGAAAAATCACACCGATGATGATAGTTCAGAAGATGATCGAATTCATACCTACAAACAAGTATGAGTTTTGTAGACAAGCGTCACGAAGTACGCTGCCCTCCATCTAAGTTAGGAGGGGAGATTGTTGGGTGAGTCCCTCCTTAGTAGAGGTGACAAACCATGTGGGAGAAAACACATGAAAAAAAGCATGAAATACTTTTGTTTTGGTGACCCATCAATTGTCAAAGGCTATATAGCATTGTAGAGCTATAGGACGGAGCATGAATTGTTGAAATGGAAGAAGCAAAGTCATGAGGTGGTGCAGCAATTGTTGAATGTAGATGAAAGCATGCATTAACAAGCATGCCAACATTGAACATGAAAGAAGGAAGAAGTTTTACTATGCTTCCATACATGGTGCGTGCATGAAGAGAAATGCCTAGCTATATAAAGGCATGAGTGCAAGATAAATGCATATGGACTTCCATGTTTTAGATCAAGACTTGGGCAGAGTCATACAAAATAGAAAGAGTTTGTGAGACTAGTGTTATCCTCACTTAGAGAGATTAGTGAGAATAAAATTTCTCTTGAGAGAGAGAGGTGTGCTATCACTTTAGTTAGTCTAGATTGAGTGTCTTTGTAACTCCATTATTTAGTATAGTGAAAGAAAGTACTATTGTTGTCCCGATGACGTAGGCACGTTTGCCGAACCTCGTTAAATATTGTGTCTTCTTTTTGTTGCTATTTCTATAAATCACATGAGGGTGAGAAAGTTCGATATTGAGATAACCAATTATCTGTCGGCCTTGTATTAGGCAGCCAGATCTTTCCCAACAGTAAATATGTATCATACGCAATGAAGTGAAAGAATGAGTCGAATTCAAAACCAGTTGGCAAATAGACCAATAATTTTACCCGACCAAGACCTTATGCAAGGCCGTTATACATGATGCATGATGTGGTATTTTTCTTTTCTCAAGTCTCAACAATATATATCTTGAAGTTTGAAGTTCAAAGTTGTTTAGAAGAGAAAAGAAGCTTAATATATATTATTACCTTCACCTTTAGCTCAGCATTTTCTTCGAGTAGGCTTATCTCCTGACCATGATTATTGATCATGCCAACAAAACACAAATGGATTCAATATGTATCAGAATTTTCGAGAACACACACATATGAGGTCATGAAATTGTATATACAGCAGTTTAATTTACCTTTTCCTTCAGCTGCTCTATATGCTCCCTCAGCATCAAATTCTAATTATAGAGATCGGAGAAATATATGTGATAAGTGGTAACAGTTAATGGTTGGAGTAGCTAGGTGTATAGAAATTAAACTAGATCTCCCTGTATATATATGTACCTTCCTATCTCTAATTTTGGCTAAGCTTCGCTCCAAATCGTTCTCCATCTGATGTAGTTCGTCTATCGAACATGATTCTAAACCATCACCTGAGAGCTTCCTGTATAATAGTTTTTGTATACTAATTATGTTTGAACCTTGCAGGATTAGTACAGAACTAGAGTATAAGTTAACTCCAAAAGCAAAAGCAAAAAACTCAAATCTAACCGTTTAGAAGATTCAATAAACTCAAGTCTCCTTGCCATGCTACTGGTGTCTTCATTAGCAAGCTGCATTTGCAAATCAGAGAGAGAGTTGATTAGTAATTTTCACTTCTAGGCCATGCTTAATTTTCTAAGACAATGGTTACACTACTTGAAAGGGATCATCCTTTGGGGTCTTATCAAGGATTATCTTACATGAAAATCAATCAGTCATATCGGAAACTTTTTTAGTCATCTAAACCTCCTAGACAAGTACAATTCCCCAAATGAAACTAATTTGATAACTGTAATCAAATGGCCAAAGGATTTCCGGATTTGGATACTGATTTTTTTTTTCTGCAAGGTTGAGCCTAAAGTACCAATACTTTCCCCATTTCCGGCTAATTACATGAGGGTTCAACTACATGTCTCAAGTAATCAAGGAAATATTTGGTGCATCAGTGCATGTCCCACTGCTGGCTTACCTCCATATGATTGTGATCTCGAGCTGCTTTACCGCTAAGGCCTTGATCCTTCATTCTCTTTTGGAAACGATCTATTGTCTTGTTCAGACTGAAGCATCTCCAAGCACATCAAATACATTGTAACAATGCTGATTAACTCTAGCTGGCTTTGAATACAATTATTTCATAAATGGTAAAAAGAAAAGTCACAGATAACAAATATTCAAAAATAGTGAAAACACTAGCTTACCAATCACATTCTCTTAAGTAACAATATCCAGTCTCACAACTCATGGATAGTTCAAACGTATTCAAACATTTGAAAAGGCAATCCATTTGTTTTGGTACTAATTTAAATGAAAAATGAGTGATTTGGTAACTTTTGACTAGTTTTCAATCTACAATTTTGTTTAACTTTTGGCTACAGAAGACATCATTGTGAGGGTTAAGGAAGGAAGGAGATATTATAGAGGGATGGAAATTATAAGGTGTAGCCTAACCATTCCAACGTATATATTTTGCCTATACAATACTTCTGTTTCACTTCATGATCGATAGTCACTTTCATTTGCCTCAATTTATAAGTAAACCGCAAGTTTTACTTTCAATGAGCAAGACCAATCGTATTCAGCCTTTTTTCTCTCAGAGATAGTGCTTCAGATAGTAAACCAGTCCCATCTCTATCAGTAATTTTACCTTGGATTAATTCAGTTACCATATGATCTAAAAATAATAAACAAAATCCTATAAAATGAAACTCAAATGCTTAACACAACTCTTGGAAATCCTTTCTTTACCAAAACGTTGACTTCATAAACTCTGGGAGCTAGCTAGTGACCTAGTGTACTTAAGCAGATCGAAACTTGTGCGTGTACAGATCTAATCAGTAAATCAGGAATATATTAATTTCCTTTTTTCCTGTGCAAATTAACACTGACACACTTCATCAACTTGTCATCTCTCTCTCTCTCTGTGTGTAATTAAGCTTTTGTAGTTCGGTTTTAAGTATTGTCGAGCTATGAAACGAAACTATGATATGAGTCTATGACAGTGAGAAGACCCCAATTAAATCTCAACCAGAAGACATAAACCACAGGCGAATCTGGGTGCAGAAAGACGGGGAAGATTTTATGCAGCTTTTTATGAATCCCTTAAACGTTTAAAGCCGTAGAACTGGTACTTGCCTATACAATATGATTCACTGCTGCACTACCAAAATAAGCAGCATTTATATATGAATCTAATTTAAAAGCAAAGCATAATAAACAAATTGACCATACATGATCTATTTGCTGGGTCGTATATATCCAATTCATCAATTGTTACTGTTCAATTCAATCCAATTAACTTCTTGTAATAGCTAGCGCGCATGAAGGGATGAATTTGCAGAACGTACCTAGAACAGCTCGAAAACTCAAAGAGCTTCCCTCTGTTGGAGAAAATGATGAGTGCAACTTCGGCATCGCAAAGAACCGAGAGCTCAGAGGCCTTCTTCACCAGTCCATTCCTTCTCTTCGAGAACGTCACTTGCCGGCTCGCCGCATTCTCTATCCGCTTCAACTGAGTCTTCCCCCTGACCATTTTGCAGCCGGAAAATCTCAAGTCAACACTGACAGATCGGTCAAGTTGATCCAACTAATCAGTGGAGAGAGACCAAAACAAGAAAAAAAAAGTTTCCAAAAATGGAAACCCAAGGAGACAAATTCCGAGAAACCCTAAATTTGCAGAGAATAAGAAGATGAGGCGGAGGAGGATGATATAGATAGGGAGGGGAAAGTGGTGGGTAGAGAACTGATTGATTTGCCCTACTTTCTTTACCCTTTTCAGCCTATGTATTATGGTATAAAAACCAAGGGGGTATTTTTGCTTTTAGTAGGAATTTAAGAAAGTAAAAGAGGAAAGGAGGCCATGACCCTTATCTGAATCCCTTTCTTGTTTTAGTAAATAATTGACACCTCCCACAAAAAGAAAGTCTAGCTAGGGAAATAGGGAATAGATGCCTACCACATGTGAGGCCACTCAGTTGATTCACCCAATGTGGAAAGTGGAGACACACAAGCCTCCGTGCCACCCGCCTTGTCGTTGCGACACGTGGGTAAAGTGACTGACAACTTACGTGGCCGGTGGCCGCTGGGGACGGCAAGGAGGTGTTTGTCATCGTTAACATCGAACATTCCTGTCCGTTGCCGGTAAATGCTCGGACCGGCGGAGCTGCAGGTAAATTCCCCTGGCGGTAAAAAAATGTGCCCTTTTAAAAAGAAAAAGGAGCGTCAGTACGGTTCAGTTGTTTTAACCTTTCCGTACGGCTCCCGAGGGAAAAGACCAGCCATTGGGACATTGCCACGGTTGAATGTGACCAACTGTACCAATGAGTTTCCCGTTTAGGTGGGGAATGGCGTGTGGTTTTTCTGCCCTTTTTCTTCTCCCTCTTTTTTTCTGAAAAAAAATTGGACCACAACAAAAAACACATTTGAATTTTCAAATGCGAGTGTTCTTCACTGGATCGAAGGTCATTGGCAAATGATCCTTATTATTCAACTAGTTGCGAGAGATGGGCGCCACCGGTCAGGATCGCACGAAGACAGATTGTATAGTCGGTTGTCAAATTAACAGCTAGGGAAATACAATGTATAGTGAGTATTGAAAGAATGGTTGTCGTTTGTTCTACGTTCCATGTTCCATAAGTACTACATGTTGACCAAAAGAAAATGAGAGGAGTGGGGGTAGTACATATAGATGTTGGTTTAAACTTAAAAGGCACAATAACTAAGATCCATGGGAAAGAAGGAACGAGACGCAGAACTAGGAAAATAAAATTGTTAGATAACAGAATGGGAGAATTACATATAGGCACATAACTAAATTTTAAAATATTAAAAATTTACATTTAATAATTTTTAAACAAATTGAGACAGGTTGAGGCCAAAAACCAAATGTCAATGGCCTGGCCTGAATTTTAATTAAAAATTGACCAATTTTCCAATAGAACTATATAAATGTCATCAAATCTTCTATCTCTACCTTCACTTTCATGAGTCTCCTTAGATCGCCTCTCTCTATCTCTCTTCTCTGCATATTCAGGTACAAACACAAAAGGTCAATGTGGTTGACTTCTAGTTCCAGATCTGAGCCGCCCCGGAGCTTTGCTAGCTCCCCTATCACATACCTGTCGTCCAAATCGAATTCAGGTCAACCCAATCATCCTTAACAGTCGAGATTTTCGATCAGAATCCGCCATCTCAATCTCTTTAATTTCTGATGACGACAGCGTCTTGCCGGAGATCTAGAGAAAGACATTACGGCTACATAGGCTTTCGACATAGAAAAAGAACTTCTGCTACTGTTTCCAATAACCTTAATTCTTTGCAGCTACTGCTATGTTCTATGTACACGTAGCTGCTACTGTAACGTATAGTTGTTGCTACGGGGCGCGTATCAATGACGGCACTTAGGTCTCTTGATGTCGCAGGAAATCCACCTTTGTCCTCTACAGTTCAAATCTTTAACGCCTTGAAGACGATTGGGTGACTCGACGACACTCGACCCCATCAATTTGAAGATTTGCGCATAAACTGATCAAAACAAGGAGTTAAGTATGTGTCCAGAACAACAACACCTCGTCGGTGGTGATTCAGTAACATGTAAGGCAGGTTTGCTATATCTGGCATGGATTAGGAAGACTGGCTGGGGAGATGTACATGGGTGGGTTCGAGATTGGGACTAGTGCTTTCAATGTTATTATGGATTGTGTTTGTAAGCTTTGCGTGATGCTACTATGTTGTTGTGTTACTACTGTCCTGTCGTTGTGTCATGTGCTGCTAGTCTGCTACTGAGTTGAATCGTCGTGTCACGTGCTGCTACTGCAACGTGTTGTCATTGTTACAGCGTTGTCATGTTATGTGCTGCTAATGCGTCGTCATATTGCGTGATGCTACTACATCATCTTTTTGTGTAATACTACTAAGCGGTGGTGTTGTGTGTTGCTACTATACGGTGGTGATGTGAAAATTTCTCTCGGGTGCTACTGTGCACTCGCCAGTCATGTGTTACTCTACAGCACATTAGGTGCTACTGTGCTACTCAACATTTAAGAGGTTAGGGGTGTTATGGTAAAATTATTGATGACAAATGACATGATAATAGCAGTTTGTCCTAATATGTTAAAATTTGTCCTAAATTGTATAAGAAATTAATTAAATGGAGTATTTGTAAACATAAATTTAGTTAGTAACTGAAAAGTAGTTTGCTATAAAAGAATCGACAAACAATATCAATTGTAGTAACTGTAACACCCCGTCCTAAAAATTTACCCTTTTACCGAGACCAGACGGGTTATAGAGGGTTGTAACTACGCTGTTAGTTTTCCCGAATTAATAACGAGTGAAAAAAACCTGGAAATTTAAATATTTAATTTCTGGTATTACTTGGAAATTAATTAGTGACAATTGGTGGGTATTCGTACCTTTGAGAAAAGTGTCAAAATGTTCGAAGTCTAGAGACGCTCGGAAACGACTTATTTAAAGGGGTCAAAGGTTGACTTTTTACTACGTCGAGTTTTTTCGGAAAACTTCCTTCACGAAAGTTGTAGTGCTCGACAATACGAGTCTGTGAAAACGTGGCAGGTGTGAATCGGATACCGTGTTGAGAAATTATGGTCAACCGAAGTTGAGTTTCTATTTTAGAAAGTATATAAATAGAAGGGCTGGGTTTTGTAACATCCCGAATTTTTTAATTTTTCAAAATTTATTTATTTTTCTTAGAAATAGAAACTAGACGTCGCCACAAGTTCGTGGTATTTTTTTGGTTAATTTTTCAGACCCCCGAGTTACTTTTAACAATTTTTTAAAGGTTGGGTCGAAATTTTACTCAGACCGATGACGTGGCGCGAGGTTATTGTACCTTTTTCTCTGACTTGGTCCCCACGCAGCAGCATTCCCACGTGGTCCAAGTGGGCAACAATCTTGCAGGTGCTGGCAAGTGCCAGATGAGGACGAAAATAAGCAAACCAGCATCTGCCACGTGGCGTGCAAGTGTCAGAATTTGGTAAACAAAGGACAGGTGACATTTTTCAATTGGACCAAAACTATCAAACTGACTTTCCAACTCGGCTACAGCTTCTTATAAATAGAAAGCCAACTTCACATTTTGTTTGCCGTATCAATTTTAGAGAGATTGTCTCTCTACATGTCTTCTCCCTCTATTTTTAAAGTTTATATTGTTTCTTTTTTTAGAGTTACGATTAAACTTTGGCGGATCATAATTTTTGATCCATAAGTTCAAAATTTATTTCGTGAAGGGCTACGAGTTCCGATCGATGCCCTCTTTCCAACCATTAAGGTTTGGATTGTAGTAGTAATATTTTTTAGATGACCCACTTTAGGAGGTTCGGTTTACGATCGGTATCCTAGATGGAGTTTCGATGCTATCGATGTGAGTGGATTCTTGTAATATGTTTAAATTATTCTTATATGCTTTTAAATTAGTAAAAAACATGTTTTTGATCTTTTTATAAATATCTCTCTATTTTATAGTGAGGTGTATTATATTATTATAATATGTTGGTAGTTATTATTTGATTAGTCATGGAATATGTGAACTTCTTAATTAGTTATTCCGAAGTAAGGATGTGGCACACGGTTGTATAGGACATGATGGTCATTAGGTTCCCGTGGTGCACTAAATTGAAGGATAACCAATAAGAAAGGAGAATGAGATATGATGAATTGCTTGATGTGATGTGTATACGATATACATATTTTTGTAGTGTGTGTAAAACGACATGGCTTTATGGGCATATTACATTGGTCTACTCACTGAGCGCG
The DNA here is from genome assembly GCA_951800085.1 of Comarum palustre. Taxonomy (NCBI): domain Eukaryota; kingdom Viridiplantae; phylum Streptophyta; class Magnoliopsida; order Rosales; family Rosaceae; genus Comarum; species Comarum palustre. The sequence continues at coordinate 28,619,547 of OX637576.1, read as the reverse complement.
TGGTATTGCTCACCCACCTATTTCTGATATTTTTTGTAGAGAAATATTTAGATTTGACCGAGCCGAGAACGGGATAGACAACGAGTCTAGAGTTAAGATCCTAGAAGTTTAACTTTTATCTATTGTTCCGCTTTGTAACACTAAGTCGCATCTCAGAAACGGCAACCGGGGGTGAAAATTTCACTGGCATCGGGACCGGGGTGTGACAGAATGGTATCAGAGCAAACCAAGGGTTAGAACCCCATGATCAGTGGTAGATTAGGATCCTAACATTTAGGGTAGAGCCATAAGTGTTTTTAGATTTTTAGACGGGTGGTGAATTTCGGGGACGAAATTCTTTTATTTGGTGGGTACATTGTAACATCCTGAATTTTTAAATTTTTCAAAATTTATTTTTCTTCTTCGAAATAGAAACTAGACGTCGCCACAAGTTCGTGGTATTTTTCGATTAATTTTTCAAACTCCCGAGCTATTTTTAACGATTTTTCAAAGGTTATTGGACCTTTTTCTCTGATTTGGTCCCCACGCAGCAGCATTCCCACGTGGTCCAAGTGGGCAACAATCTTACAGGTGCTGACAAGTGCCAGATGAGGATGAAAATAAGCAAACCAGCGCCTGCCACGTGGCGTGCAAGTGTCAGAATTTGGTAAGCAAAGGACGGGTGACATTTTTCAATTGGATCAAAACTATCAAACCGACTTTCTAAGTCGGCTACAGCTTCCTATAAATAGAAAGCCAACTTCACATTTTGTTTGCCATATCAATTTTAGAGTGACTCTCTCTACATGTCTTCTCCCTCTATTTTTTAAAGTTTATATTGTTTCTCTTTTTAGAGTTATGATTAAACTTCGGTGGATCATAATTTTTGATCCGTAAGTCCAAATTTTATTTCGTGAAGGGCTATGAGTTCCTCTCTGCTGGGCGGCGGTCACAACGGTTTTGGCGTGGATAGATGTAAAGCCTCGGTCGACGGAGCAAGGCGGACTCGCTGATGGTGGCGGTGAGACACCACTCGCAGAGGTGTGTCTCTACTGCAGATGGAAGCAGAGAAAGGAAGAGAGAGAAGAATCGAGGGGGGAGGGAGAGAGAGAAGACTGTCCGGTCACCCCCCCATATATATACCTAAAATCCAACGGCCTAGATTGATCTGACGGCCCAGATTGGATTATAAAAAGTTACCATGAACAGTAAATAAATATTTTGCTATGTACTATTTACCATACAATAACAACACATTAACCTCTATAACTTCTGCATACGAACTCCGAGTAAAGCGTAGGACATACTCACGAATTAGTATTAACGTCCCCTATAACTTTTCTGAATGAACTTTCTCCAAATTCTTGACTTATCGCAAAGTCATATTTTTACGGTAAAGTACAAACTTTTATTACTTCCGTAAACTAAATAAATCTATGTTAATCATCTCGTAGCTCCGGAAAATATTCCAGACATACCGGTAGACTCGTATTAATATAATCTACCACCTCGAGACATTAATTCTAGTTTTCCCCTGAATCGAGAATATTTCGATATTAAACTCGAATAGTAGTTCAGGGAAGACTAACAGCATGGTTACAACCCTATGTAACCCGCCTGATCCAGGTAAAAATGTAAATTTTGGGACGGGGTGTTAAGATCAATCAAGTGTTGAGGATTTACTGTGTGGCGGTAGATGACGTAGCGGGATTTTGAGGTGAGTAAATTCCACTGAGGCTGAAATCTCAGAAATAACCCTGACGGTTTTGTTTATTTACAAGGCTGTCACTAAAGTCAAAATTCATAAAATGCCCCCGACAGTTCAAGTTAACTACAAGGGTGCCTATTGGGTGGTTTTACTTATATGCCATTGGGGAAAATTATATATTTATGTGGTTGTCTTTTTATTATATTTATGTGTTTGGATGTTATAGATAAGTATGGTTGAATATTTGAGATAATCTCGATAGATAGATAGTTACTGGTTACCTCAGCGAAGAGGTTGAACTCCGGATTGCGATAGGCGTAAGCTATCTATAATATTAGATCGACTAATAATTAGAAAAACGGGATTTTGCCCGGTTAAGGCATTTTTTAAATAAGCGCTACGTGTGGCTTGATCCCTGAGTACAGGGTACGTAGGCAGCTTGACCGGGATTCGGGTGCAGCCACAAATAATATTAGAAACCTAGGTCCTCTAAAGTAATTGGTTAGATATCCAAATGCGGGAATAGAGATAAACTCCGGTTATGAGGTCTATTCTGGTATCGTTTGGATTGTTGCAGATGGTTTGTGAAAAAAAGTTATCCATTCTCAAGGGAGATTACGAGTAAATCTCTCTTAGGATGGGTATCGTACGTCCTAACCCGGGTTTAAGAAGGTAAACTTTGACCGGGGTGTGACAGTAACATATTAAGTAGTGCTAGATGATTTTCATCCCCAATTTAGTGTCTTAACCGGCAATGATGGGACCAGGATGAGACTATCACCCGGGCTAACTATGATACAAATCTTTTTATGAGAAAACTCGTCGGTGCGATAAATTTTACAAAATACTAACCATAATTGTTACATTTAAATTTCTACCTAAACACAGTTGTTGTTTTTTTTTTCATTTTTTAGTTTAGATTTTTTTAGAGGTTTTATTCAGGTTTTTCTTTAGATCACCTAAACAAACCACTTATATTTTTGTGCTTTTCTTTTTCTCACCTCCAACAGATTCCAAACTTAATCGAGTTGGCTCACTCTCTCTCTCACTCACCTGCACATGCTTCTCTTCTTTTCATATCCACTACCAAACCTTGCCACGCCACTGTACGTTTTCCACACCTCAAGACTCCTTAAACTCTTGACGCCGACACTTCCACCGTTAGAAACCCAGCTCACACAGTCAAAGCCGCTCTCAACTCCGTACTGCCGCATGAAATTATTAGAAATCCAATTAAATTATTAGAAATTCAATGATTTCATCATCTTATAGGAGCTCTAAATTTCGTTGGAACTGACGCATTTGGAAGCTCAACTAGGGTTTGCACAGGCCCAACCAAGACCAAGCTAATCAGCTAGGATCAGAGGTGCTCGATCGTCACAGTCACACTATTTTCCGATCCGCCATCAGAGAACTGAAACATGTATGAGGAGCCGCTGTCCAGACACAGCTTTTACGTGATATAGCATTTTTAATTTTTTTATCGTGATGTAGTAATTTTTTTAACCTCAAAACCTCATCTAGGGTCCAGTCTAGTCCCATCCTAGTCAAGACTAGCCCCTGCTCCTCCCCTCTTAACCGGAAATGATAAGTCTAATTAATGCAACTTGATTAGGGACTAAGCATGATTAAGCCCCCTAAAATCGTGTGTAAGTCCGGGTCCATTTTCCCTGCATGGCAGAGTATGTTATTGGCCCAACGTGGTTTCATCCCATTGTTCCAAAGAGAGGCCCAGGAACTGAGTTTATAAGGCCCACATTCTGGTCAGTATTGTTCAGATTTCAGAACCGAGATTTACTTCTCATTTCCAAAAAGATTTACTTCTGCTCAGATACATCCAACGCCGTGTATGCTTCGACGGAATCGCTTCCAATCACTTCATCAAACAATGAATTTTGTAACATTCAGCTTTTATGGATTATCGTAAGTTTGGTTCAATTGAAAAAGAAAACCTTTTTATGTCAGTATTTAAAGTTTTCGTTCACGATATTATGTATTATTTATAAAATTTTAATGTAGTTTTTGTCCTAATAATACATAAAATTTTATGTATTATTCAAACAATATCTCAATTGTATGAGAAGCAAAATTTTGGTATCATATATTTAGAAAACTTCAAAACAGTATCTCAAGTTCTTATCTCGACTCAATTTTTATATCTAGAACCGTTAGCTCCGTTAAAACAACTGTTAAGTAAAGACTACATTTGTCTTTTCATATTTTATTTTGTTTGAAAATAATTTTTTCTTTCATCTCTCTCTTATTGAACACCAACATATCAATAAGCAACCAACTATGATTAATATCTACAATTATAAAGAAACAAAAAATCATCTCAACTATTGTTGGTCTGGCCAGGTTATGACTTTTCTTATTATCACCATGACCAACCTTCCTCAAATCGCAATTGGCCAAGCTCATCCTCACCATCGAATTTGCTACTTGCCGTCTCAGGTTTGCTGAAACTAAAAAGAATTTAAAAGTAATAGATTTTTTTGATTGTTTTATTATTTGAATATAACAAAGAAACTAGAAATTCAAAGGTAAATTGGTAATTTAATGAATAAAATGGTTATCGTTAACGTTTTAATGGAGTTAACGGTTCTAGATATCAAAATTGTGTCGAAATAAAAACGTGAGGTAATGTTTTAAAGTAACGTGGAATACCAAAACTTTACTTTCAAAAAAGTAAGACACGTTTAGATCATTATTCCTTTAACAAAATATGCATAAAAATTATGTTAATTTATTACACGAGCATAGATTTATAAAATGACAACGCCTAACTTTTAGCTAATCATTACTAAAACCGGTCATGCAAACAAACAATTTATAATAAAAAACTTTATTATCAAAAAATGAAATTTTAAATTAGAATTTTTTTAAAAGAAACACATAGATTTTTTTTAAAAATGAAACACATAGAATATTAAGACAAACACAAACGTGTTTTAAATTAGAATTTTAATCACGATTTTTGCATAGTGATCGCTTACTTAAGTTTTAACAATAATTTTGTTTTCAATAAAATGTAATTAACCGGAAAATAATTATGCTCATTTGAGGGTCATTTCACATTATAATTAATTTTTCATCTTAAATATTAAAAAAAACAATTGGGTGTGAAACATAATTTGTAATTGCTCAGGTACTCTGGCCTTTCCATCAAAACACTACAAACCAAACTTTGCAAATTCTCAGAACCCTTCTCTCTCTCTCTCTTCTGAAAGAAAAAGCCAATACAGGTTTGGTAGTGATCAATTTGACCAGAGCAATCATGGCTTCGTCTTCGTCGGAGCCACCGCAGAGCCAAGAACCACCGCAGCCTCAGCAGCAGCAGCAGCAGCCACAGTCAGTGAAGGACTGCCTCCACAAGACGAAGCTCATTCAATTCTTGGGCCGGACCGCTCCTATCGTCCTCCAGAACGACAATGGCCCCTGTCCTCTCCTCGCCATCTGTAAATTCCTCTCTTTCTCTCTTAGGGTTTCGATTATCATTTCTTGATTGCTTTGAGAATGAAAACGAGTGAGGGATTCGATTCTGTTGTGGTTTCAATTTCGAGTAGGCGTTGCAGGTGGTTCGATTTCGATTCCGATTACTTTTACAGCGATTTTGATTAGGTTTAGAGCTTTCTTGGATGTGAAACTTGACTTTATCATCTCATAGTATCAATTTCTGTTCTCGTTTAATCTTTTTAGTTTAATTTTGGTGCTGAAATGGATAGTTGATTATCTTGATTGCTGCGGTTAATCGGTTTTTCTTTCAATTCGAGACGGAATATAAGTTTCTAACTTTTGCTAGGGTTTTATGATGGTCAATTGTGCTGATTATCTAGACAAGCTGAAGGAAATCACATAAGTAGAAGTCTCGAATCCTTATCGAATGTGCATTGCTAATCTCTGGTGTATAGATGCTCTAATATCTATTTATATTTTGTTTCTTGCAGGTAATGTTCTGTCCCTGAGAAACAACCTGAATTTGAGTGCAGACACTACAGAAGTCTCTCAAGAAAAGTTACTCTCACTCGTTGCTGAAAGATTGATTGATTCGAACAGCAATACTAATGTAATATATTGTAATCTGCTTTCATGATCACTTTTTTACTTTTCTTGTCTTCTTCCTGTGTAATTTGAAACTAACAACATTCTTGTCATCCTGTAGAATAAAGACGCTGGCTATGTAGAAAATCAACAGCAGAACATTGCTGATGCTATTGATCTACTTCCTCGACTTGCTACAGGAATCGATGTTAACATAAAATTCACAAGGTTGCCTTTATTTATTTTTGACCTGTTGTTTATCAAGATGATATTCTTTGTGACCTTTCATTGAAATTTACTTAATGCTTGCAGGATAAGTGATTTTGAATTTACTCCAGAATGTGCAATATTTGATCTGTTAGGCATCCCTTTATATCATGGCTGGATAGCTGATCCCCAGGTTTGTTCTCGCAGTTCTCAATTCTTACTTGGCATGCGTAGAACAGTTTTCTTATTACAATCTGAAGGTTGCTCTAGGTTTGGTAATTGTTATCTCTCATGTATATTGGCCTCACATGAAATAAATATTGAGACACCTGGTATATATATCGTAACCATCAAAATGTGAAATATAGTGTCATTCTAGTTGTATAAGAAGGCAATCACGGAATGCTAGTATAATACAATAAGCCTAGCTACAAGGGGCGGGGTTGATTCTGAAATCTTGCAAACAATATCTTGAACCAGAAATAAATTGAATCACTCTTAATCCCTTTATCTTGTAGGTGTATATCATTAATAACCATAGTGTTTTTTGGGGCATCTCATTAGTGATTCAGGAATATTACCCAGGTTTTTTATTGCTTCAATTCACATGTTTTGGTACCAAGTTATCTTGATGTTAGAAAACATACATTCATGTTGTTAGTAGGCTTAATGCGTGTATATCTTATCACCTGGCTAAGCAGTATCTTTTTATTCCCAGTCAATGGGAGAGAATTTTAGTGTTAGATTGATGAACTTGATGTCATCTGGTATGTACTGAATTGCCTTTAGTTCAATAAATTTGCTCTTCATATTTACCAGGATAATGATACTGCTAATGCAATTGGGTCGAAGTCCTATAATACTCTTATGGGGGAGCTTGTTGCACTGGAAACACAAAATATGGAGAGTGAGTGCAAGGGCAAGAATATTCCACCTCAAGAAGATTGTGTTGATTTTGTTGCTGCAACAACTGCAATACTTGGTGTACCCTCGCCAAGCCTTTCTAAAACTAGATCTTTTGATGAGTCTCCACACTCAGCTTCTGATGCACCAAAGTTAAGGAAAGGAGACCTTGAAGAAGAAGAAGAGCTGTTAATGGCCTTACAAATGTCTGAGGCTGAGCTTCCAACTTCAGTGGGTGATCCCTTTGCAGCAAGTACTGACGCACCACCTCTGTTAGTTAGTTCAGATGAAATTACTCATCTTGAGAAGGTCATGCCTGTAGGTTCTGTAGATAAATCTGAAAAGCATGATGCTGAATGTAATAAATTTCTTCAGTCAGAACTCTCTGTACCAGATAACACCGCCTCCAGGAACGAGTGGAGTGATCTGATATCTTTTGAAGGTAGTCCAGGACAAACAGCATGTTCGTCCCGATTGGAGACCACTGAGGTGAAATATAATGATCAGCCAACTTCTATGAAATTGGATGATGTTCCTAAGGATCTAGTTACAAAAATTACAGGAAATGAATCAGACCTGATTAAAGGTGGAGTTTCTACAAGTCCTGATAGTAATCATGAATCCATAGATGAGAACCATACAGATGTTTCAAAAGGGGGTGAAAAAGTTGAGGATCAGGTAAATCTTGCAACTAATGCTGATGGAATTGGACAAATAAATAAGCAAAATGGGAGCAATATGACTGGGGTTCCTTGCATACCCGCTTCAAATTTGGGTTCAGATTCATCTAGTGGCAGAATGCTGGGAATTGATGAGCCGGAAGCTTTGATGTCAAGTGGTGAAAGCAGTGAGCCCATCTATGAAGGAGAGGAATGTGTTTTGGATTCAGGCACAACAGTTTTTGAAGGAGAGCCTGTATATGAAGGTGAGGCAGTGCTTGCAAAGCAAGTAGACAAAGGGATGCTAGACGCAAGGTCAAAGGATGAAATCACTCCACAACAAGGTGAGTTTCCTACCACATGACTAACATGAGTAGTGAAAGATGATTATTTCTTCATCTTGCTTCTAGTTTATTTGTGATATTTGTTAAATCATGATTCGGTCAATGGTTTTGATATACTAATCTAAACTGTCTCTTGCTCTCATTGCCAATTAAATTTAGGGGAACTGATCAGAACTTTTTTGAAGAACAATGCTAGTCAATTGACTTTCTATGGGTATGCTGGCTTACTGTTTGATTATGTTTTAATTATCTATTTCTTTAAAATTTATTCGTATAAATTTATGGTCTGTTCCAGGCTAATCTGCTCTAATGATTTGTACAGTCTTTTCTGCTTACAAGATGGCCTTAAAGAGCGGGAGCTTTGTGTTTTCTTTCGAAACAACCACTTCAGTACCATGTTTAAGGTCAGTGTGATCTGGAAATTTGACTATTAATAGTTGCCAAGAAAAATTAATTCTGGTGAAAAGTTGAAGACACCTTTTTTCCCTAAAGACTATAAATAAACATTTTTATACCAGTCCTTGAACTTCTATGCAAAATGTTTACCACATCGGTTCAATCTGCAGTTCAACGGAGAACTTTATCTTTTAGCTACTGATCAGGGTTACCTGAATCAGCATGATTTGGTGTGGGAAAAGCTTAATGAGGTAAACTCAGTAATTTATTGTTGCTTTCACAAGGATATTGTTATTAGTCTTCAAATTGTTGCCACTATTTGATCCTAGTCAAAAGTAGATAGAGATACTAAGGCATTATTTTGATCTGTTGTTTACCTTTTGAAGTTCTTTCATTGCATTTGATTTAGTCTCGGTGTATCCACGGGTGGACATTTTCCTGCCCAAAGGGGGTGGCGTGACCAACCTAATTGGAACTTAATCTTAATAAATCTCAAAACTAAAAGCCGATTATCAATCCAACCCAACACAATTCTGATTGGGTGGGTGGGCTGGGTTTTCTCAGTTGTGCTAGATTGTGAAAATGCCTTCCCACCAACCCTATTAATCTCATTCAAAAACACGAGGAGACAACATCTTTTAAAATTGGGTCCGGTTCAAGAGACACCAAATTTAGCACAAATTTTGACACCGTTTGTGAGCCATTAGATTTTAAAATGTTCGATGGTTCAGATTTATCTTTGCAATGATGTCAACAAAACAACAAATGACGTGAAAATTACATGGCATTTCGTATGTTTATAATTAGATTAAAATTTTCTTTAATATCAAAAAACGAAATTAAAATTTTCGATAGAAAGGAAATAAATTTTTTCGATCTGAATTTAGGGTTCTTATAGTTATGGCATATACACGATTGAAAAAATAGCAAAAGATAGGGATTTCAAGGTGCCAAACTAAATTTGATAGGATTGTGAGTTGTTTAGAGGATTGGGTCCTCTGATTCATCTTCTTCGACTGTACTTTACCCCCAATAGCCTTTCATGCCTATGGCTACCAACAATCTTGAATCATGATCAAGGGTTTTCTTGTGTCTTAGCTATGTGCTCTTGTTGCAATTTGGATTTTGGAAGACATTTCGATCAAGACCGTCATTCAATTGATCAATAAACCTGCAAAAATAGAACAATGGATTGAAGGTAGAAGACTTCGATCGAAGAAGAACATTGCACATTGAGTGCAAATATTTGAGTTATTTAACCCTCTTCGATCAACAAAATTCTCCAAATATAATACTCAATTCACCTAAATAGAAGACAAGCATCAATCATAACTTCATAAGCCTTATACATGAATGCATGTGTTCTTATTGGCAACTTTTATAATTAGCCAAGAAAAGAGTAGAAGCATGGCGATAAAAACCTGGAGTCTGTTCTTTCTGGCGTTCTTGCTCTTCTGTTATTCTTTTTTTGTCGTCTTTTTTTTTGATCGATTTGTTTTTTGATAATAAAGATAAGTTTAATCTAATTATAAACATATGTAATGCCATGTAATTTCCTCATCATTTGTTGTTTTGTTGACATCATTGCTAAGATAAATCTGAACCATCGAAGAATTTATAATCTAATGACTCACAAACGGTGTCAAAATTTGTGTTAAATTTAGTGTCCCTTGAAACGGAACCTTTAAAATTAGGTTATTTGCATAAGGTAAATGAATTTTATTAGTAGCATAAAGTATACTTGGTGAGGATGCTGCTAATGGATACAGATCTGGTGTTATAGTTGTGTCAGAAACCAGAACTCTTTTGGTATTTGATAATCTGTTAACTTCACAAAATGTTGGTGGTAAATGAAGAGAGATGCTCTTAACATAGTGGGTGACTTGGTCAAAGTGTGTCCTGGTGTATATCTTTTTACTTTTATCTTGTCTGCCAGTATCTTATCAGCAATTCCCTATGCATTTCAGGTTAATGGAGACACATTGTATATGACTGGCAACTTCAAAGAATTTAATGTTGAAAACCAATCAAATGAAAATTGGGATGAAAATAATGCTGTTACCAGCACTGCGGTATGCATCGCTCTTATTCATGATCTCCATTGTTTATAATTGCTTCCAAGATGCTAACTTGGAATCACATGCTTCAGGACTACCTTGCTAGCATTGATAGTGCAGCTTCAGCCGGCTTCGATATGAAGTAAAGTATCTTCAATTGACGTAGTTTAAAATATGTAGCAATATTGCCGTGTGTTGTTTAAATCACATGCTGCAGGCTTATCTTTCTTTTATTCATATTATGCACCAAGTAAACCATTTGAATAATGTTCTTATATTTAGTTCCAGCTTAAGGCATGTTCACATATATATGTATACTAGTCACTTTCTGCACCAGAGAATTGCAAATTTGAACTATGGTTTACAGATGGAGTTCAAAGGCACTCATATTGTTGAATATATATTGTGGCAGTTCTGATCTACAATTGGCAATTGCTCTGCAACAACAGGAGTTTGAACAGCAACCACAACAACAGCAGCAACGCCCAAATGTGCAGCAACCATCTATTGGCGGCAATTCAAGGATGGTCACAGGTCCCCAGGTAGAAGTTCTTTCATAATCATCTGCTGTTCTTTCATAATCAACTGCTTTCTGCCAGCAGTTGTAGTGATATCTGTTGGGTTTGGTGGGGACGGGTCTTCGTGACTCGACTTTGACTGTCAAAAGTGTTTTATGTAAGGGGGTTCTATGGACTTTGATTTCCTAAATGGAAGGCGGAGTACTTCTCCCCTAGTTTTTAGAATTTATATTCTTGGACTGCAAAGTTTACTGTTTAAAGACCGCAAAGTTCTCAGTGACTAAGTTTTGCCTCGGCTAAAATATTGGGTTGTCTGGTCCATAGAAACCTAGGGGTATTAGCCCCCCACTTTCACATTACCTTTCTGACTAGTACTGTTGACTGTTCCGTATTGTTCAGTAATATGTTTTCCCTGCTTTATGATTGAGAACTGCCATATGTTCTTGTATGCTTGTTTTACTTGAATTTTTCTTTCCAGTATTGCAATATAAATCTAAGAGCAACAATTCAAAATTTGCAGGGGCCAAGAAATATTGTCAGAACTTCAACATCCGCATATTCAAGACCTGAAAAGCCCAAGGATAAGTGTAACATAATGTGAATCCGGGCAGTTTCAAGGCTGTACTTGTAAATGTGTTTTTTTTTCAATTACATTTGATGGCATTAATCACCATGTTCAGGATTGTATGTGAATTTTAGACTGACAGATTTCTCTGCTGTAAATAGAGTCAAGTCAGTATATATGCCATTTTTTCTTACCAGATTGACTCTGAGGGTGTTGGAAGATGAATAAAGCTCCAGTTCTAACTCATTGACAGACTCGAAGTACCTGATTTCAGTGACGCGGTCTAGTTCATTAGCTTTGTGAGCTTTTGTTTTTCCCGGCTGATATTGACATTGCGAAATGTGAGCTCATGTAGCTTGTTTTACCATCTGAATCTAGTGGCTCGCGGTTTCAAAGTGGATTCTTATTTCTTTAGTGTTTCTTTTCCAGTTTTCTGAATATATGATTGCACAATAAAATCGTGATGGTATGTGGCAAAACATCTGTTACCGATTTACTTTGTGGATAGTGAATAGGAATATCACCCAAATTTAGAGCAGGCGTGCATCTGAAAGAGTAATATTGGGAGCCTTTATAGTTCTTTGGGAGAAACGTGTCGAAGGAGTCTACGTTACGTACTCACCCCACTAGGAAAGGTAAGAAAGGACCTTGGAGAAGACAATGATCATGCCAGTTTGTTCCTCGTAGGATCCACATCAAACCTCAAGGATTCTTCACTTCTCTTTCACCGGAGGAGATGATTGTTCATACAATCTGATCCAAGGGAACATACCCATGTTTGGTTCATTTGGCTTTCTAGTATGTAATAATTCTCACAATTAGGCATGTGTAGCTGGTTTTCCACCTCTTCATCTGACCACAACTAAATTAGCGTCACGTTCTAAGATGGAAAATTACCTGTAATCGAAGAAAAAAAAGAGGAACCGGATGTGTGTGTGAATCAAGCCCTGTGGGTGCCATTGATTGGTGGTGTCAATTATGCAAATGACTTGATTCAGTTGATTGCAGTATTTGACTATTTGAAAAATGAAACTAGGAGAATCCAAGTGAAAATGACTATAGATGGGACTCGGTTGGAAAAACCTAATCGATCTAGAGGCACATTTTCATTTAGTTATTAAATCAACATGATCTTATTTCAAGAAAAATAAATAGTAAACTACAATTTAGTTATCAATTAAATTTTAATTTACAAATACACAATTTAGACAATATTTTACACTTTTAAGGATACAAATTAACAAATTATGACAAGTTGATGTCCACATGTCATTTGTCACTATATATTTTACCAAATTACTCTTACTGAAATTTTAGAACAAATTGATGTCCACATGTCATTATATATTTTACCAAACTACCATTCACTACATATTCAATTCTCTACTAACGTAGCACGCTGGTACTGCCGAGTTGAAAGGAACGTGCTACTGCCCAATTTGAAAAGTGCTATTGTCGGCGCTATTGCAAGTTATTTCAAGCAATTTTTTTGATGTTGACGTGGCGCGCTGCTACTGTCGAGTTTAAATGTGCTACTATCAGGTCGGAATGTGCTATTGTCGGTAATATTCCAATTTTTTCTGACAATTCTTTAATTTTGTTGCATTGCTACTGCCTGACTCTATAGATTTTGGCAAGCAGTAGCAACACGATGATTGTTTATCAAAATTTTTTACAAACAGTATCAATAATAGATTTTGAAAGACAGTAGCAGCACAATTACTATATAACATTATTTTTCACTGACATTAGCATCAAGATGTTTTAGCAAACATTAGTAGCAAGAGGTTTTAGCAAACATTAGCAGCAAGATGTTTTGACAAACAGTAGCAGCAAGATGTTTTAGCAAACAGTAGCAACATAATTCTCAGAAAAATAGAAATAAATCGAAAGTACATATTGGTTAAACAACAACAAGAGATTTTAGCAAACAATAACACCATGAGATTTTAGAAAATGATGTAATAGTAGCAGCACAAGTACATATTGCAGATCTGCTACTGCTGAAACATGTTGCAGATCTGCTACTGTTGAAACCTGCTGATTTGCTACTATTCTGCTGAATGTACAGTAGCAACACTCATCATCACTCCCAATTCGATTTTATTCCAAATCTCACATATCTGCCCCGAAACTTGGAATGGTAGAGAGAGGGAGAGAAGAAGAGAAGAATAAAATAAAGCAAATCTGGAGATTTGGTGAGGAGAGAGAGAGAAAAGACTCAAAGCTTGGAATAGTATAGAGAGATAGAGAGAGAAGAAGAAGAAGAAAAAGAATAAGAGAAACAGATTTTGTGAGGGTGAACATAAAAAGACGATAAGGAGGGAGAGAGAAGATATATGGACATAAGGGTAATATGGTAATTTAATCTATTAATTCAGAGCAGACATGTTATATCTTGATTCCAGATCTGAGTTGGTGTTTTAATTTGTATAACAAATTATAAAAATAATTTTGTGTTTACAAATTTGGTTGATTTCTTATGTATGATTCTTACTAAAATAAAAATAATGAAATGCAGTGAACCTCATTGCAAATCAAAGATTATATTGGGTTCGAAACCTAGAGCAATCAGAGTTCTCCATACTAGACAAGCATACAACTCGGTTAACTGGATTTCTCTACAAAATGCTAGCTCAAACCTCCTCCTACCCCATCGGTATGGCTAATTAACCATATTCCCTTAATCAGGCCACAATAATTCTTAAGCATTATCGTGATGATCACATAATTTTCTAGTTGATTAATCGATGATTAGCCAATGAATGACTTTTGATGGTCTTTGTTTTTTGGATTGATGAATCATCATGAAGGAGACAAAAAACTAAAAAGATCCAAAGAAAACAAAAGCCAGAAAAGAAAAGTCAGCACTGTTTATATGTTTTCCCTCGATCTCCTTTCCTTCCTGAAAACGACAACACCCTCCATCATTGTCTCTCTTTCATTTCAAGGACCACCTCTCTGTGTTTTCATTCTTTCTTGCTTGCTTGGATTATGATCAATGGATAAGCTTCTTATTTTGAGTAATTAAATCTTATTTTCTGTGGAAATAAGATTGGAGCTAGAGGTCCATGTAGCTGCAGAGAGACAGAGAGAGAGGAAAACGACGAAGTTTTACAGCTGCATGAGTGGCTATCGAAGCTGGTTCACCTTCGGTTGCTCCACCACCGTCACCACCCCCAACGACGACAAACGAAAGGAGAAGGAGAATATCGACCTTTTTTTTTACTTTCACGTTCTCGACTTTTTTCATACGCCATATATCCACCTCCAATGAGTTCATTGATGGATGATATCTAACCTTGCTGCCCATTATATTTCACCCGGCGACATCGTTCTGAATGCATGATACCTTTTTGT